>CM035118.1:88807772-90007772 GCA_020205555.1 Panax stipuleanatus
TCAATTCCCAATTTCATGAACTCTAACTAATTTACGAATTTCATGTATTTACAGAAATTGAAGAGGAACAATGAAATGAAAGACTATTCAGTGGTTCCATCATGTGTGTATGTTCATATAACAACAATATCAGGGTTCTACAAACCAATCATGAACCAATTTGGCATAATCAAGAATTTCAACAAAACTCAGAGAACAACAATGGAGTTCTTTTGACAGAAAATGAAAATGAAGACACGAAGAGGATTTATACCTCTGTTATGGAGTAAGCTTGCTGATGCTACTATAGAAATTCCTTCTGAACTAAATAGACAATCACAGTATACTCTCTTCTCTTAGAAATATTTCAGCAATGAAATGAAGGTGCAGGGAGTTCCTTTATATAGAAGAATGAATACACAGTCCAAGCTTCTAACTCCCAAATCAAACTAACGGATTGACAAATTGCATGAAGGTTATAGAATGGTAGGTATTTAGTTGTTAGAATACATCATTAAAACCACTCCCTTGCTCATCATTGCTACAAGGCTATGGAAATTTACTGAGTTTAAGGAGAAGCAATAGGCTTAGGCCATAATGGCTGTGCACGTGAATGAGGGAAAGGAGAGTGACTATTATATTGGGACAAGCCAAGCAAATCTCAGCATTCTTACAAATGGACTATATGCTACACTTATGTTATATATTATATGTACTCTTAGGTTATAATTACAATGTTCTCCCTATAATGTAATAAATGCAATTTAAATACATATAATCTATGTACATTTTATCTTACCGATATAATACAATCGGATACTACCACATTACATTATATCATATATTATTAAATTGTATTACTCAACAATTATTTATAATAGATCCATGATACATTATTTTAATGTATATCCACACATCATTTGTCACCTACACATATCATAACATATAGTTACTATACATTTAATTCGCATGCTTGCACATATAATTTCTCATCTTATAAATTGAATATTAATTAATAATATACACATATCCTACATCAATCAATATAATTGTTAACCTCCATAACAATTTAATTAACCTTTATATGATTAACTATCACTTTGATATAAATCTTATTATATTTATAACACGTTGCTCATTATTATTATGTTTCTTGCAATAATAATCACATATTATTAATCAATCCTCATTAGTATTTTATAACAGTTAATTAATATTCTTCTATTAACAATTAATATAGATTAATTGTTCGCTTAAATTAATATAATCATTCTTATATTACGTCACTGTGCCACACAAGGCAATCAACGAGTTTATCACAAACTCCACCAATTTCTCAATTATTATAATTATTCAATTATATATAATTGAATTAATTCATCTCATAACACAAAATCATTTATATTCAAATAAATTCTCATTTCCATTAATATATTTATTTAATAATATATGGAAATTCTCGGGTATTACATCCTCCCCCCCTTATAAAAATTTTGTCCCTGAATTGCTACAAGGTTACACAAATAGATGGGGATAGTCCCTCATCATCCTATCTTCTAACTCCCACGTTGCCTCCTCGACATCGTGGTTACGCCAAAGTACTTTTACAGATGAAATAACTTTATTTCTCAAAGTTTGTTCTTTCCTATCTAATATTTGGACAGGAATTTCTTCATACGCCAAGTTCTTCTCCACTTGAATGGGCTCGTAAGAAATCACGTGCTTGTAGTCGGCCTTGTACGGTCGCAACACGGAAATGTGGAACACGTTGTGGATATGCTCCAACTCGGGTGGTAACGCAACTTTGTATGCCACTTCGCCCACTCGCTTCAGTATCTCGAACGGTCCTATGAATCTTGGACTCAATTTTCCTTTCTTGCCGAAACGGATTTTTCCCTTCCATGGAGATACCTTCAAGAATACGAAACTGCCGACTTTGAAGTCTCGGTCCTGCCGATGCAAATCTGCGTATTTCTTCTGGCGATCTTGAGCTGCTACAAGTCTGGCTCTTATCACTGTCACCACGTCTGCGGTTTGTTGAACTAACTCTGGTCCGAGTATTCGTCGTTCTCTGACTTCGTCCCAACATAACGGCGTTATGCACTTTCTCCCGTAAAGAGCTTCGTACGGTGGCATGCCAATACTCGCATGGTAGCTATTATTATATGCGAATTCTACTAAGGGTAGGTGGTCGTCCCAATTTCCCTTAAAATCCATCACACAAGTCCTAAGCATGTCTTCTAGCGTTTGTATTGTTCGCTCACTTTGTCCGTCTGTTTGAGGATGATAAGTTGTACTCAACCTCAACTGCGTTCCCATTCTTTCCTGCAAACTCTTCCAAAAATTGGACGCGAAGCGCGGATCTCGATCAGAGACAATTGACACCGGCACTCCATGTCGTGAAATAATTTCTTTTACATATAGGCTTGCTAATTGGTTCAAACTGTAGCGGATCTTGATTGGTAGAAAGTGTGCGGTCTTCGTTAGTTGATCCACGATAACCCAAATAGCATCATAACCTTTCTGTGTAACTGGAAGTCCTACCACGAAGTCCATGGTAATATGCTCCCATTTCCACTCTGGTATTTCTAACGGTTGTAGTAAACCACTTGGCCGCTGATGCTCTGCTTTAACGCGTTGGCAAGTCAAGCATTTACTGACGCACTCTGCTACTTCCCGTTTCAAATTAGGCCACCAAAAATGTTGCCTTAGATCTCGGTACATCTTTGTGCCTCCCGGATGAACGGAATATGTCGTATTGTGTGCCTCGTGCAAAATCTCTTCCCTCAACTCGGTTACCGCTGGTACCCACACTCTCCCTTCAAATCTCAAAATACCGTCTTTATCCATTCGAAATTTTTCTTCCTCACTTTCTGTGATCCTCTTTCGTATTTTCTCATACTCTTCATCCTTTTCCTGAGCTTCCTTTACTCTATTCAACAACGTCGGACAAGCTTCCATTACAATTAACTTCTCACCAGACTTTTCTGGTCCTTTTACTTCTATCTCCAATTTCTCCATCTCTCTTATCAACTCTTCCTGAGTTGTTAAATTAAACAACTTCTCCCTTCTTTTCCTGCTCAGAGCGTCGGCAACCACATTTGCCTTTCCCGGGTGATAAAGAATATCGCAGTCATAGTCTTTGATTAATTCTAACCACCTTCTCTGCCGCATGTTTAACTCCTTCTGTGTGAAGATATATTTCAGACTTTTGTGGTCCGTGTATATCTCACATTTTTCTCCGTATAGATAATGTCTCCATATCTTTAACGCAAAAACTACTGCCGCTAACTCTAAGTCATGAGTAGGGTATCGTTTTTTGTAATCCTTCAATTGTCGTGACGCGTATGCAATAACCTTGCCATGTTGCATGAGCACACAGCCAAACCACTTGTGCGATGCATCACTATACACCACAAAATTTCCCGCATCATCTGGTAATGATAACACAGGTGTTTCGCTCAATCTCCTTTTCAGTTCTTGAAAACTTTCTTCGCATTTGTCGGTCCATACAAATTTCACCGTCTTTCTAGTCAAATTGGTCAACGGGGTTGCTATCTTAGAAAAATCTTGGATGAATCTTCGATAGTACCCAGCTAACCCTAGAAAGCTTCTCACCTCCGTCGGTGTTCTCGGTTGTTCCCAATTACTTACTGCTTCAACCTTCGCAGGGTCTACAGAGATTCCATTCTTATCCACCACGTGGCCTAAGAATTGAACCTTCTCCATCCAAAATTCGCACTTAGAAAATTTTGCATACATCTTCTCCTTCCTTAGTGCCTCCAAAATAATCTTTAGATGTTCGGCGTGTTCTTCCTCTGTCTTTGAGTAGATCAAAATGTCGTCGATAAAAACCACTACAAATTTATCCAAGTATGGCTTGAAAACTCGGTTCATCAAGTCCATAAATGCTGCCGGAGCATTAGTCAATCCGAATGACATTACCAAAAACTCGTAGTGTCCATAACGGGTTCGAAACGCAGTCTTTGGTATGTCCTCATCCCGTACCTTCAGTTGATGATATCCTGTTCGTAGGTCGATCTTTGAGAAACACTTTGCTCCCTTCAGTTGATCAAATAAGTCGTCTATCCTCGGTAGCGGATACCGGTTCTTGATCGTTACTCTATTCAATTCTCGATAATCGATACAGAGCCTCATCGATCCGTCCTTCTTCTTAACGAATAGTACTGGTGCTCCCCAAGGAGAAACACTCGGTCGAATGTAACCCTTATCCAATAATTCTTGCAATTGTATCATCAATTCCTTCATTTCTACTGGCGCCATACGATATGGAGCTTTCGAAATCGGTGTCGTTCCCGGTGCTAAGTCTATTACGAATTCGATTTCTCTGTCTAGCGGAAGACCAGGCAGATCGTCCGGAAACACGTCTTGAAATTCATTAACTACGGATATATCCTTAATTTCTACTCCCTTCTTCTGAGTATCAACGATGTAAGCTAAATATCCTCCACATCCTTTCCTTAACAATTTCTTGGCCTGCATCATCGTAACGCAACACGATTGCTTAAGCGATGAGCTACCATAAAACACTACCTTAGACTTACTCGGAGTCTGAAGGTTCACACATTTGTTCTGACAGTCAATTATCGCTGCATGGTTATACAACCAATCCATTCCCAGTATTACGTCAAATTCTCCCAGTCTAATAGGAATCAAGTCTACGCTCAGTTCATGTTTACTAATATTTGCGCGACAATTTCGATAAACGTATTCTACAGGGATCACTTCCTTATTAGCAACTTCTATGATCAAAGGATTTTCTAATAGTTCTCGAGGTGTACTAAGTCTACTAGCAAATTCTTCAGATACAAAAGAACAGGTGGCACCCGAATCAAATAATACATAAGCATTTATATCATTGATTGGGATTATACCTGACACCACATCCTTCGCTAGCCACTGCGTCTTGGACGGTCATGTTAATGGTTCTAGGCGGTTGGGCTGTTGGATTGTGCCGGTCCACCGATCATCAGCTTGTTGCCTCCTTGCTGATTACTACCCCCGCTACTTCCCTTCTTTGGGCAGTCCTTAATTCGGTGCTCCGTCGAGCCACAAGCAAAGCATCCTTGTATCTTTTTCGGTTTCAAACAGTTGGGCGAGATGTGCCCTTCCTGTCCGCAGTTGTAGCAAGTGCCACGTCCCTTCCAGCACTCGCCCTGGTGATTCTTCCCACACTTCGGGCATCCTTCAGCCCTCTTCTTGAAACCTCCACGAAAATTCCCTGATTGATTATTATTGTTGTTTTTGTTGTTGTTGTTGTTCTCCCACTTTCTCTTTCCCAAGTTGCTTCCTCCGCTACTGCTTCCTCCCGTACGATTCTCTCCTCCAGTATTCTTTCCTTTCTTTTCTTTGTTATACAGACATAAGGCCTCACTGCCACCTTCCGCAATGATTGCCTTCTCCAGTAATGCTGCAAAGGAATCAATTTGAAGAACTGATACCTTATTGAACAGCCATGGCTTCAACCCTTGTTCAAAGAGTCTAGCCTTCCTCTCTTCATCACCAACTTGGTGCTCCGCAAATCGCGCTAGTTCGTTAAACCTAGCCGCGTATTGCGCCACCGTCATTTCACCTTGTTTTAACTCTAGGAATTTCACCTCCATCCTATTCTTCATACTTTTTGAAAAGTAATTCTCGAAGAACAGTGTCTTAAACTTATCCCAAGCTATTATCCCTTCTCCAGCTCTTTGTTGATTAGCCTCCCACCAGTAGTTCGCTTCTCCCCTCATCATGTACGTGGCAAACACCGTCTTCTGATCTTCGCCTACGCTAGCTATAGTGAAAGCTTTTTTGATCTCTTTGATCCACGTTTGTACGACGATTGGGTCGGTAGTTCCCTCGAACTCCGGGGGTCCTACACTCTTAAAGTCTTTAAAGGTTGTTACTGACACAGTTTGAGGGTTCGGGCGAACGGGTTCATTGTTCCTTCCCCTTAAGGCTTCTCCTAACAAGTCTACCAGTTTCTGGATCGGGTCTACTTGTTCTCTCTCATTGTTAACGGATTCTTCGGGTGCAGTCAATCTACGTCTGGGCGGCATTATCTGCATCACAATTTTTATTCATTTTATTATTATTCAAGTATATTACTTAAGTATTTCTTTTAATACTAAAAGAATAAATTTATAAAACGTTTCTAAAATCAACTCCATTTATATTCATATGCCATTTCATTTTCATTACATGATTTCCTAGCATACTGCTATAAATTTCATCACATATATCCCCTAATATCACAAAAGACGGGGAATATACCAACCTACTACCATACCACCCCTCTAACAGAAGCTAACTCGGGGTTTACATCATCATCCCACATCTTACACAAAAGATCAGAATTACAACATAGTATATACAATACATAAAGACACAACTAGTACTACCACTAGACTGACTAAGGAAATCTCATCCCATCATCCCGCGTTCCACTGCGCTCTTGTACTCCAACTGTGCTATATACGCAAACAGCTCTCGGCTCAAGGTATGTAGAGTCTGTCCCTGTTCTGCCGGGTAGTGGTACACACCATCAATCACCCTTTCAAAAGCTGAACGGAACACATACCCCATCTTGTTCATCTTTCTCTTTTTGCACCTGACCTCATCCTCAAGGTCGTCAGCTCTCTCATTAGACGCTTCCCACTTCTCCTCGAAGTGTAACCTATCCATCACCTCCAACTCTAGCTGAGTACGGAGTGCCTCTTTCTCAGTCTTCTCACTCAGTTCCCTCTGCTCAACCTCTTCTAGCTTCTCTGCCAAATCTGCATTCCTAGCCACTGACCTATGAAACAGAGTCCCCATCTGGATCCCTGCCTCCCTACGGTAGGCAATCTCCACCTCTAACTCTTGCATAGCCAGCTTCCTCTGGTGGTCCTCGTCCCTCAGCTTCTGGAACTCAGACTCTCTCTCGTGGGCCTCTGCCTCCAGCTCCTGAACTCTACAGTCTAACTCTAGGATCCGCTCCTCATACTCTCCTAGCATCTGCTCCTCTATAGTAGCCTCATCAGAGTCCTCTACTGGCTCATCCTCCATCGGCTCCTCCTCTGGATCAGTCTCTATCTCAATCTCGTCCTCGTCGTTGGACTCAATCGGTGCAACAGCCTGCACTGGTGTAGCCTCTAGAGGTGCCTCGTACACTACATGTATATCCCTGGGCTCCTCCTCGGCCACTCTACTAGGTACACCTGTGTCTGTCATCCTATAATCACAAACACAAGACACGAAATAGCATCTCCATTAGAATGTTAAATAAAATATAAGTTCATTGTATAGAATGAAGTTACATTTCATAACAGACTAAGTCTCTCAAGGAAAACTCTACATGAGTTTTATCTCCTTCCTAACTTCTAAGTTCACCTAAGTTATAGTCTAAGGACACTCGTTCCTAAGGTTTATAACCTGGCTTTGATACCAACCTGTGACGCCCCCAAATTCCAGGACCGCCACTTGGTCTCTCGAATTCGGTTCATCACGTGCTCATGGTAATACATCACAATAATAATAATTAAATATCATACGATCACAGCGAAAAATCTATTCTAGAATAATTTACAATGATTTATTATAATTATTCCCCCAAGTCTCGCAACCTACAGTACTTAATAGATTACATAATAATATCAGTTAACGACTTATTACATAATCTAACTTAAGCTTAAACATAATCAAATCCAGTCTTACTACATCATCTTCATACAATATTAATATATTTAAAACATAACAGACATAAGCTAGTTGGTAGCTTTGCCCTTGCCCTTATCAACGCCCGAAGGTTCACCATGCTCTGCCTTAACTGAAATGTTTTAGGGAAAGCAAGAATGAGCACAAATTGCCCAGCAAGTAATATACAATAAGGGTGAGTAATAAGATTCTCAATTCTCGAAAGGGTATAACAAGATTTGATAGTTCAAGAATAACAAGAATATCAACAGTTCTCAATATCAGTCGCTAAGGACAGGATAATATCAATATGATTCAATAATAAGTCAATTCAAGATTTCAAATAATTGAATACTGAGTAGTCACTACGGACTATGAACTTCTACTAGAATTGACAGTAATAAACTGAAAATCCAACAAAAATAGGTATAGCAGGTGATCAGTCTAAAGTACCCTTGTTATGCATAACAATCAACCATACTCAAGTGTGCACGTCGGTTCTCCGACAATTATATATTCCCTTCAAAGAAGGTTGTTCTTCTCAGTCAAATACAAGATCCCGCACCAATCAATTAGTTTGGGTTGCTTTTGAATAACATAAGTCCAGCCGAATCAAATGACATAGACACTTTCACAATATTCAAGAACAATACTAAGTTCAACATGAATAATAGCTTTAATGAAATAAGAGTTCAAGTATGCTAATTCGATTCAACCGATTAAATAGAAAACTAGTTCGCAATACACAAGATAGGATACTTGCATAGTAAAAGAGTATAAGTTAGGAAACTTTCACAATCATAGATTTCCTTGCATAAAGTAAATGCGTCGGTTAGGATACTTGCACTTTAAAAGAGTGTAAGTAAGAGAACTTGCCTTTAGCGTAGTTTATCTACGAAAAGCAATCAACACTTTCGAATTCCTATCGTAATACAGTTACGTATATATATGATATTCATTAGTCATATAATTTAACTTCACATTTTCTCTTTGAATATACGATCAACACATAAGCTAAGTTTTACCTAGCTACACAGTTATATAGAATATAATTTCTATCCTTAACGTTCCTTCTTTAGAGTTTAAATGCATTCTCATATTATATAAGATCTCAACAATTAGCAAACATGCTTGCATATTATTAATATCACATAAGACCACAATCAATACTAAATATATTTCATGTTAGCAAGTTACGGCATCTCCTTAAGTTAACCGTCAAAATCGGGTTCAAGTAACATCATATAATATCGCGTAGCATGTATTCATATTTAAAGGATACTTTCATGCTTGTATAACTTTTCCAAATCCAATCGTGCATGGTATAGGTTCTTAAGTTAATACTTAAAGCCATTCAAGGACACGAACTCATATGGTCTAACATGATTGCTTTTAAACACATAAGATATTCATATAACTTGTATTAGTCATGCTCATGAGTACTCGTATTGCATATATGTAGCTAGCATTGTTATTATCTTGAAAACATGCTTTGTTCATGCTAAACTTTAATCACGGCAACTAATCATGGTATATATACATGCATGACACATGAATGAGTCTAAGAGTACTATCACATGTGTCCATAAATGTCAAATTCTAATTCTCGTCATAACATACCAACGTTCACGTTCAAAGCTTATACTTTGTTAGTATAGTTCATTAATAAGGTCTATCATGTTCATGCTTCCTTATGAAACCTATATATGTAAGTTAACATGCTTTTCATGTATTTCAAGGCCCTATAAACATGCTCGAAAAGTCAGAATGTATACATGCTTCATATATGTTAACGTCGTTTATGAAACTTTAAATTCGTTTCCAAACTATGTGTCGTTTGGTTAACCATGCATGCTAATATACTAAAACATGCTTACATTGCCTCATTAGGTTTATATATATGTATTAATCATGCTCCCATGCTTGTTTAAACAAAAATCAAACAATTGGTACATAACAGTTTTGTTGCAGAATGCAGAAAACTGAACACAGAGGCTGGCGCTGCGGCGCGGCAACAGTAGCTTAATACTGGCGCTGCGGCGCGAGTGGCGCTGCGTGCGGCGCTGCGGCGCGGGCTGCGGCGCGTGTGGCGCTGCGGCGCGGGCTGCGGCGCTGCGGCGTCGAGGCAGTTTTCTGCGGTTCAGACTGCAGCGAAAACCGACCCAAAATCTCCCATTTCATCGATTTCAACATACCCAGATATTAGACTTGTTTAACTTACTAACACATACATATATGCTTATATAACAGTCAATAGCAATTATCAATTCCCAATTTCATGAACTCTAACTAATTTACGAATTTCATGTATTTACAGAAATTGAAGAGGAACAATGGAAATGAAAGACTATTCAGTGGTTCCATCATGTGTGTATGTTCATATAACAACAATATAAGGGTTCTACAAACCAATCATGAACCAATTTGGCATAATCAAGAATTTCAACAAAACTCAGAGAACAACAATGGAGTTCTTTTGACAGAAAATGAAAATGAAGACACGAAGAGGATTTATACCTCTGTTATGGAGTAAGCTTGCTGATGCTACTATAGAAATTCCTTCTGAACTAAATAGACAATCACAGTATACTCTCTTCTCTTAGAAATATTTCAGCAATGAAATGAAGGTGCAGGGAGTTCCTTTATATAGAAGAATGAATACACAGTCCAAGCTTCTAACTCCCAAATCAAACTAACGGATTGACAAATTGCATGAAGGTTATAGAATGGTAGGTATTTAGTTGTTAGAATCCATCATTAAAACCACTCCCTTGCTCATCATTGCTACAAGGCTATGGAAATTTACTGAGTTTAAGGAGAAGCAATAGGCTTAGGCCATAATGGCTGTGCACGTGAATGAGGGAAAGGAGAGTGACTATTATATTGGGACAAGCCAAGCAAATCTCAGCATTCTTACAAATGGACTATATGCTACACTTATGTTATATATTATATGTACTCTTAGGTTATAATTACAATGTTCTCCCCATAATGTAATAAATGCAATTTGAATACATATAATCTATGTACATTTTATCTTACCGATATAATACAATCGGATACTACCACATTACATTATATCATATATTATTAAATTGTATTACTTAACAATTATTTATAATAGATCCATGATACATTATTTTAATGTATATCCACACATCATTTGTCACCTACACATATCATAACATATAGTTACTATACATTTAATTCGCATGCTTGCACATATAATTTCTCATCTTATAAATTGAATATTAATTAATAATATACACATATCCTACATCAATCAATATAATTGTTAACCTCCATAACAATTTAATTAACCTTTATATGATTAACTATCACTTTGATATAAATCTTATTATATTTATAAACACGTTGCTCATTATTATTATGTTTCTTGCAATAATAATCACATATTATTAATCAATCCTCATTAGTATTTTATAACAGTTAATTAATATTCTTCGATTAACAATTAATATAGATTAATTGTTCGCTTAAATTAATATAATCATTCTTATATTACGTCACTGTGCCACACAAGGCAATCAACGAGTTTATCACAAACTCCACCAATTTCTCAATTATTATAATTATTCAATTATATATAATTGAATTAATTCATCTCATAACACAAAATCATTTATATTCAAATAAATTCTCATTTCCATTAATATATTTATTTAATAATATATGGAAATTCTCGGGTATTACAACTCCCATATCTGCCATCTATAATCACAAACATTGACAAGAAACAGCAACTCCATTAGAATGTTAAATAAAACATAAGTTCATTGTATAAAACGAAGTTACATTTTATAACAGACTAGGTCTCTCAAAGAAAACTCTACATGAGTTTTATCTCCATCCTAACTTCTAAGTTCGCCTAAGTTATAGTCTAAGGAAACTCGTTTCTAAGGTTTATAACTACAGCTCGGATACCAACCTGTGACGCCACCAAATTCAGGACAACCACTTGGTCTCTCGAATTCGGTTCGTCACATGCTCATGGTAATATATCACAATAATAATACGACTAAATGTCGCATCGCACAGCGGAATAATACACAACTAATACCGAATATATTACATTTAAATAATATAATTTATTCACGTCCCAAGGTCTCGTAACTTAAACAGTGATTACATAGCTTAGACATATCTTAAGCAATAATAACCTTAACAAGTACATAATATCATAAGTTCTTTATTACAATCATAAGTCCTACATAATTAAAGCTACTCAGTAGCCTTTCCCTTGCCCTTATCTGTGCCCGAAGGTCCGCACTACTCTGCCTTAACTGAAATATTTTAGGGAAAGCAAAAATGAGCACAAATTGCCCAGCAAGTAAAGTACAATAAGGGAGAGTAATAAAATTCTCAATTCTCGAAAGGGTATAGTAAGGTTTGATAGTTCAAAGATAATAAGAATATCAACAGTTCTCAATAACAGTCGCTAAGGACAGAATAATATAAACGTGATTCAATAATAAATCAATTCAAGATTTCAAGATAACTGAATACTGAGCAGTCACTAAGGACTATGAACTTCTACTAGAATTAACAATATTAAACTGAAAATTCAACAAAAAACAGGTACAACAGGTGATCAGCCTAAAGTACCCTACGTTATGCATAACAATCAATCATACTTAAGTGCGCACGTCGGTTCTCCGACATTATATATTGCCTTCAAAGAAGGTTGTTCTTCTCAGTCAAATACAAGATCCCGCACCAATCAATTGGTTTGGCTTTTCAATAATATAAGTCTAGCCGAATCAAATGGCATAGACACTTTCACAATATTCAAGAATAATATCAAGTTCAGCATGAATAATAGCTTTAATGAAATAAGAGTTCAAGTATGCTAATTCAATTCAAACGATTAAGTAAAGAAACTAGTTCACAATATAGAAGGATAGAATACTTGCACCGTAAAAGAGTGTAAGTTAGGAAACTTGCCTTAAGCTTAGTTTATCCCCGTAAATTAATTAACACTTTTCGAATCCTATCATAATATAGTTATGTATATATGATATTCATTAGTTATATAGTTTAACATTATATCTCAGCTCGTATATATGATAATCACATAAGCTAAGTCTTGACCTAGCGACACAGTTATACTATGTATAGTATCATACAATTTCACAAGTCTCGACTTTTAATATCTTTTATCATTAACGTTCCCCTTCTCAAGTTAATCGTCTTCATACATCATTACTATCATGTGAGATTATAACAAATAGCAAACATACTCTATTTAGCAATATATAGTATTATTGTAAGTTAACCGTCGAAATTGAATTCAAGTATCAACGTAAGATATCACATAGCATATAACCATTCTTGAGTTCATTGCCACAAGTTTTAACTTACTCTTTACATGGTATTAATGAATAGAAAAGCCATGTGGTTATCATGCTTTATAACATGACTATACGTTCTACATAGATGTCACATAATCTGTTAATACACATGCTTATGGTGTTCACATTATTTATTCATAACTAGCATTGTTTAGTATGTCGAAACATGCTTCAAACTTATGCTTGGTTTACTTCCATAATATCAAACACATAAAAACCATGTTTAGAGACATAATGGATTTAAACATGCTATCTTAGATTCTTAGAACTCATCTATTCATACTAATGCAATTGGTTTTGAAAACATATCCAAGGTTGCCTTTGAAATCATTTTAACATGAATGATGGAATATAATATATCCAAGATAAATTTAAAACTCTTATCACATGTAATTAAGTTATATCATCATCTTTTTAAAAATCAGAGTCTACATCATGTAGCATTCATGTATACTAAATTTAACATATCAAGCTTATTCTTGAAAACTTCTCTAACACAAGGTCTAACAAGTTTGGTAGTGAACAAAGATGCTATAACCACTATATCATACTCACGTATATCTGAATCAAGCACGTATACAACACACTAAGTTCATAATTCATAGAACATGTATTACTTCAAAGTTTGTTTTTAAAATACTAAGTTTATCTCGTAAACCATATGCTTTTTGTTAACCATGTATGCTAGTATAATACAACATGTTTACATCGCCTTAATATATTCATATACATGTGTTACACAAGCTAGCATGCTATCTTAAGCCAAATTAAACCATTAGCACGTAGGAAAAAAAACAAGTAGATTTCAACAACTACAGCAGACTGCTGGCACAGTTGCGCAGCTGCCCAGTACAAAACTGGCGCAGCTGCACCGACTTGCAGCCAGCGGCAGACTGTTCCAGCCTCGGCAGACTTCCAGCCCAAACATAAAAAATTCCTAGAAAAATACTATCAATCCCACAATATTACCTCATGATCACTTATATTAGCTTATATAACAATCATTTAACATTATTGAATCACCGATTCATGATTTCCAACTTAATTTCAAGAATTAAAGTTTTCACAGAAATCTCAGAAACAGAAACACAAAATAAAATTAAAGAACAATGAAGCTTATATAGTAATTCTAACATGTATATAAGTCCTTTTAGCAACTAATTATCATCCTCAAATCACAAAACCATAATTTCCAACTGGAATCAAGAATTCAAGAATTTGCAGAGAATACAAACTGACGAACATGAAACATAGATTATACCTTTGCTATGAATTAAGCTTGCTAAATTTGAATTCCTAACTCTCTGTGACTATCTTGCTATCACTCACAATGTAATCTGATACTTGAACAAACTCTCAGCAAATAACACTAGAGGAGGAGAGTTCAATTTATAGAAGAACTACTAACCAGGCAATGCTTTTCTCCTCCAACTCAAACCAACGGGAAAATAGATTGTATGAAGGTTAAGAGATGGTAGGTAATTGGTTGGTGAATGTAATCATAATTCCCACTCCCTTGTTCATCATGATAGCTAAGCTTGGGAGAAGAATGGGGAGAATAAGCCTTAGCCTTTTGTCAAACACGTGAAGAGCAAATGGGTCTAGCATTGAGGGACAAGTCATATCACTCTCAGCATTCTATCAATAAATGTTATAACATATATTATAAACATTGGCTATCACATATGTATTCATACTATATATTATTAGGCTACAATTAGAGTTACAATGTAATTCTAATGATACTAGCATGAATTCACATAATGTAGTAAATGCAATTTGAGCACATATATTCCATGAACATTTTTATCATACGGGTATAATTTACTTGGATATACTCACATCATATTATCTCCTTCATTAAATTCTATTATTCCATTATATATATAAGTAATCATCAAATATAATTATTTATTATATATATTCATGATACATTATTTTAATGTACTCTTCACATACAATTGCCACATAAATACTTTATGTAACCCTTTCAACTTAATAAACTTTACTACATAGTTTATATATAACATAGTCACATTGCACTTTACATTCTGTATATAGTTAGTCACTATACGTTACACTTTTAAATTCGCATGCTTGCACATAAAAATTAATAATTCACTTATCTTATCAATTAATTAATAATATTAATTAATCCATTTCTCGTAATTATTAATAACATTTAATTAATAATCGTAGGATTAATTATCACCTTAACAGCTATAAATCTCAGCATATTTATAAACAAGTGGTTTATTATTATTATATTTCTTGCAATAATAATAATCACATATTATTAGTCAATCACAGTTAATATTCCATAACAAATATTCTACGATGACAATTAATTAATATTTTACAATTAACAATTAATATAGATTAATTATTCGCTTAAATTAATATAATCATTCTTATATTACGTCACTGTGCCACACAAGGCTATCAACGAGTTTATTGCAAACTCCATAAGTTTCTCAATTATTATTATAATTATTGAATTAATCCTTCTCATAACACAAAATCATTTATATTCAAATAAATTCTCATTTCTATTAATATATTTATTTAATAATATTAGAAAATTCTCGGGTATTACATTTTGCATTCCTTATTATGGGCAGTTATTTATATTTTGTTTCGATAGTGAACACCAAATCCTGTGAAAATGAAGTACCCAGATTTGGGGGTACCACGAGTTGGTATCAAAGCTTTAAGTTATGAACCTTAGGTGGAAAAACCTTAGGTAGTAGCCTTATAGAAGATCGAAAAGATAGTGATGATAGTTGAGATAATAAACTACCTTATGTACTATGTGCTTACGTATATATACTCGAGAGTATCGATCGGTATCACGTAATAACAAAACCTTAAAAATTTTGTTGTCAAGATGACGATTATTGAAGAGTCTAGTCAGGCTAGGGAGGAGTTACGTCAGATGCCTAGGGATGAGGAGCCCCGAGACATCCATACTATCTGGGAGCAACTGGTTCAGAGAGAGCCATCTCCACTAATCACGGTAGAAGGTCAGGAGCATGTGCCAGTCTTTGACCGAGATGATGAGGATTAGTTAGAGGAAGAGAAAGAGGATACTGAATAAGAGTTTTCACCTAACTCTATCAGCACTGTGATGTACAAGGAAGTTTATGACCGTAACATTGGGCTGCAGGGTTGAGTTGGGGAGCTAGAGGAACTGGTGGATGTGCGTTAGACCACTATACAGCAGAAAGAGGAGACGATTCAAGATTTGGACAAACTTCTTGGAAACGTGGAGTGGGATCTAGTACACGTAGGGGGTGAGAGAGATGATGCACTGGCTGAGCTTGAGAAACTGAAGAGCGACATGAAAGAGGAGTCACCAAAGCGTGCCAGAGCGGAGGATGCTTGCTTGAAGGCTACTCAACACGCAGATTGTGTAGAAGACGAGGTTCAAGTGAAGAAGGTCAAGATGAAGGAAACAGATTATGTTTTTCATTCGGCTATATACAGGGCCCAGGATCGAGTCTTTTATTACTCAGCTCAGTTCAAGGGTTTACCGTGGTATATGGTGGATTGTAGAACAGTGTTTCGGGTGATGGAAGAGGAACGTGGAGAGGCTGTGCGACATCTTAACATGCCTAGATAGTAGAATAATAAACTATGTGATTATTTATGTATTAAATAAATGTAAGTCCCAGAATTTGTGATAAAAATGGGATAAGATGATGATGTAATCCTGTAACTTTTCCAGTTCAGGAAAGATGATGTAAATAGCAGAGATGCTAACCTTTCTATATTTTAAAAACTATGAATAAATAAAATATCAAAGTTTATTGAAGTGTTATGTGTTTAAGTGTGAAGTTATTTTAAATGTTTAATTTTGAACTTAAATATTTAAGAGATGAGTAGGAATCTAATAAGTGTATGTCTTAACAGAAAGATACCTCCTAGAAGAAGACTAGTATGTCAACAACAAGAGGGTTCTACGAACAATAACAATGATGAGGTGAATGCCAATCCAGTTCAGCAATTGGTGAATTTACTTACGGGAGCGCTTGCGAATTAGCCGCAAGTTCAAGCTGCAACATTTAAGGAGTTTAAAGTGGTAGGGCCGCCGGAATTCAAAGGATTTGTGAACCCGATTGAGGCCCAGACGTAGGTGATGGAAATGGAAAAGGTCTTCGATGTGGCTAGAATCAACGACGACCAAAAGACGGCTTTTGCTACGTTTATGCTGAAGTCGGAAGCTAGTTATTGCTAACAAGGCTCGAGGAGGAGAAGGCGTTATAGCATGGGACAGATTCAAAGAAATATTCTTCAAGATGTATTTTCCAGTAAGCTCGTAGAACCATATGGAGGTTCAGTTTTTGGAGCTGAAGCAGGGAGCGATGTCGGTGCCGGTGTACGTCACAGTTTCAATGAGATTGCAATGTTTGCGACATACCAAGTCAGTACTGATGAGAGGAAGCCAAGAAGGTTCAAACAGGGATTGAAGCCCTGGTGGTACAGTGAAGTCTCCATGTTCCAACTGAACACATTTGCAGCTGTGTTGGAAAAGGTGATCATCGTGGAAGGTGGAAGCAATGCCATGACCAAATACAACATAGACCAGAAGAAGAAGAAGAAGAATAAGACTGAGAATAAAGCTGGTGGAAGTGGTGTAAACCACTAGAAGAGGAAGTGGAACGATAGTATATCTGCTGGAAGTCAATAGGAAAGTCAGCAGAAGAGAAGATTTGAAGCTTGTGCTACCTGTGGGAAGAATCACACTGGAGTGTGCTTGAGAAGAAGGTAGGTATGTTTCAACTGTGGTCAGGAAGGCCATATTACGCCGAATTGTCCTAACCTGAAGAAGGGAGCTTGCTTTATATGTGGATCAAAGGATCACATAGCTCGTGATTGCCCAAAGAATCCAGCTGGAGGGGCGAGTAGAGGAAGAGGAAATAATAGCGGCAGCACTTTGACTATCGCTGGACCACCGCAGACGAGCCGACCCACCACCGAACATTCAACATGACCGTGCAAGATGTTGTGCAATCAAAGGATGTGGTGTCAGGTATCATTCCGGTTAATAGTATTAATGCTTATGTATTATTTGATTTGGGTGCTACTTGTTCATTTATATTCGATGACTTTGCTAAGAATTTAGACTTACCTGAGGAGGAATTAATTTACCCTTTGAACATAGAGATTGCGAATAGGGAGGTTATTCCTATTAGGTTTGTACACGAGAATTGTAGGTTGGACATTAAGGGTCATGAGTTGATGGTAGACTTAATTCCTATAAAACTTGAGAAATTCGATGTTATACTGGGAATGGATTGGTTGTTCAACCATGGAGCGTTAATTAATTGCTAGAAGAAATTTGTGAACCTTACGACTCCGTCGAAGGTAGTATTTTATGGCAGCAAATTGCCTAGACAAGCGAGTTATCTGACAATTATTTTAGCCAAGAAGTTATTAAAACAAGGTTATGTAGGGTACTTAGCATACATAGTGCACACTCATAATGAGAGTCCAAAGTTGGAAGAGATATCAGTTGTGAAGGAGTTTGAGGATGTGTTTCCGAGTGATTTGCCAGGACTTCCTCCGGATAGAGAGATAGAGTTCGTGATTGACTTAGCGCTGGGGACTGCTCAGATATCAAAAGCCCCGTATAGAATGGGTCCAGTAGAGATGAAGGAGTTGATGGTTCAACTACAAGAATTGCTGGACAAGAAGTATATTCAGCCGAGCGTATCGCCGTGGGAAGCGTCGATGTTGTTCATCAAGAAGAAGGATGGTTCAATGCAACTTTGTATCTATTATAGGGAATTGAACAAAGTCACAATCAAGAATAAATACCCTTTGCCAAGGATCGATGACTTGCTCGATCAGCTGAAGGGAGCAAGGTACTTCTCGAAAATAAATTCGAGAAGCGGGTATCATCAGTTGAAGGTAAGGAGAGAGGATGTACCGAAGACGGCATTTAGAACTCAGTATGGACATTATGAGTTCTTGGTGATGTCATTTGGTCTAACGAATGCACCTGCGGCATTTATGGACTTAATGAATAAGGTGTTTAAGCCATTTCTAGACAAGTTCGTAGTGGTGTTCATTGATGACATTTTGGTGTATCCCAAAACCAAGGAGGAACACACTGAACATTTGAGGTTAACTTTGGAATCGCTAAGACAGGAAAAGTTGTATGCAAAATGCTCGAAATGCGAATTCTAGTTGGAACGTGTGCAATTTCTTGGGCACGTGATTAACAAAGATGGGATTTTAGTAGATCTATCGAAGGTTGAAGCAGTGATAAATTGGGATCAGCCAAAGACACCGTCAGAAGTTAGGAGTTTCATGGGATTGGCAGGTTACTACAGAAGATTTATTCAGGATTTTCCCAAGATCTCAACTCCGTTGACAAATTTGACTAGGAAAACTGGTGAAATTCGTTTGGACGAAAAAGTGTAAGGAAAGTTTTCAAGAATTGAAGAAGAGGTTGAGCACTGCTCATGTGTTGTCTTTGCCTGATAGTACAGAAACTTTTGTGGTATACAGTGATGCGTCACATAAAGGACTAGGTTGTGTGTTGATGCAAAACGACAAAGTCATTGCTTATGCATCACGTTAGTTGAAGGACAATGAGAAAGGGTATCCGACCTATGATTTGAAATTAGAAACAGTGGTGTTTGTTCTGAAGATATGGAGACACTACCTATATGGAGAGAAGTGTGAGATATATACGGATCATAAGAGTCTAAAGTATATATTTACACAAAAAGATTTGAATATACGCCAAAGAAGATGGTTGGAGCTTATCAAGGACTACGATTGTGAGATTCTATACCATCCGGGTAAAGCTAATGTCGTTGTCGATGCCTTAAGCAGAAAGGGTCGGGAGAAGTTAATGTTTAACTTCTCAGGAGCAGTTGGTAGAAGAGATGGCTAAGTTGGAGCTGAAAGTTAAGTATCCGAAGGAATCAGATGGTAAACTGTTTTAAGTAACTACTGGTCCAACCTTGATGGACAAGGTGAAGGAAGCACAACTTCATGATGAGGAGTGTGTGAAGATCAGGAAGAGATTAACTGATGGAGAGGAAATAAAGTTCAAGATTGATACTGACAGGCTGCTACGATTTGAAGGGAGAATCTGGGTACCGCCAGCACCAGAAGTCAAAGAAATTTTTTTGAGTGAAGCTCATAGTTCAAGATATTCAATTCACCCTGGGAGTACGAAGATGTACCAGGATCTCAGACAGCCTTTTTGGTTGCCGAATATGAAGAGGGACGTTGCTAAATGTGTTATACCAAAAAGTCAATATAGAACATCAGAGACCAAGTGGATTATTACAACTGCTGGAGATTCCAAAATGGAAGTGGGAACATATCACGATGGATTTCGTGGTTGGTCTTCCAACGACTCAAATAGGTTTTGATGCAGTATGGGTTATCCTGGATCAACTGACGAAGTCAGCGCACTTCTTACCAATCAAGATTAGATTTAAGTTGGATCAATTAATGAAGCTGTATGTTAAGGAAATTATTTTTAGACACGGTGTTCCGATGTCAATTGTATCAGACACGGCGTACCATCCTCAAATTGATGGATATGGTGAGAGAACGATCCAGACTTTAGAGGACATGCTAAGAGATTATGTTATGGAATTCAAGGCAAGCTGGGATGATCATCTACCACTGGTGGAATTCGCTTACAACAATAGTTACCATGCAAGTATTGTAATGCCGCCTTACAAAGCAATGTACGACAAGAAATGCAGAACTCTATTATACTGGGATGAGGTTAGTGAACGACAACTGTTAGGACCTGGAATTCGTACAACAAACTGCTGAGATCGTGAAGCTGATCAGAACGAGATTGGTTACTGCTAAGGACAGACAGAAGAAATATGCTGATTATCATCGTCAGCATAGAGAGTTTGAGGTGGGAAGCTTTGTTTTTTGAAAGTATCTCCCTGGAAAAGGGAAGATTCGATTTGGCAAGAAGGGGAAACTGAGTCTTAGATTTATTAGACCCTTTGAGGTACTGCGAATAGTTGGCGATGTAGCTTACGAGGTTGCTTAACCTCCGGGATTAGATCATATTCAAAATGTTTTTCATATTTCTGTGTTGCGACTGTACAAGCACGATTACAAACATGTTATAGAGTATGAGCCGTTGCAGTTTTGTCGACGTCAGGAAAAAATCCGTGGGTCGGGTCACAACCTGGATCTTTATCTCTTCCGAAGTTATCTCTACCCTCACTCTTTTATTGCGAAAAAAGGTTTTGAAGGTTTTTTAGGAAAAAGTCCAACATGTATCATGTCGACGATTTGAACGTTTTATAGAGTCGCCAGTTGGTAGATTTGAAATGGTTGTACCAACTCAACCGAGTTTGTTTGAAAGAGGCCCAATTGCTAGACACTGTCGAAATTTGATCTTTGAAAATAAAGTTTTGAGCTTAGGGGATTGGTTAAGTGTGGGGAAGGTGTTAGGCACCCCACAACTCCTGTGTAAACACGGTACCGCAATCTTTTCATTATTTCTCTTAAAACTGAAATGCGTGTGTGAATGCTATTTTGAAAATTGGGCCTATGTTTAATTTGATTGAAAGTAGTGCTTTACTTCGTTGAACCTATATACGAATGTGCAAGAGTATTTGATTTGATTTGCAAAAAGCTTTTCTTTTTATTGAATTGAAAATGATGTTTTGAAAGCTGGTTATCAAACCCTTACGCTAACATAGGAATTGAAGCCTATTGATACTTTCAATTTTATTTTTATAGCCTTATGGCTTGCATTTGAATGGTGATTTGTCGGGCTGTGAAACATCCTCGACCACAAAATATATACAAGTTTTGGTCTCCTCATGGGCATGAAAGCCATCGGAGGGACGCTGACACGGCAAACCATATTTTTTACTATGTTGAGACCTTAAATCCGGATTACCGTTTTAAGGTCTTTGCATGTACATTTTACAGAAAAACTGGCAGGGTACATTCGTAAAGCGAAGTTTGTCCATCGTGAGAATAAGATTCTGATCGATTTGATCATGAATCCCACGATTCTTAGGCTCACATGAAAGTAGCCAATAAACCTGCACAATTTAAATTTGTACAGAAATAGATATATATCCCAATATTGCCAGGACCGAGGATTCATTAGTAAATCCTGGTTCGCACCTGGCCGAAGCGACTCGTTCCCACTAGATAGCGATCTAAGGGACGCGAGGTTGCTTTTGTGACTGAAAAATGTCGATTCATATCGAATGAATATTTAAAGCATTAATTTAATGAAAAGCAAGTAAAGCCAAGATATATACACAGTTATATATACAAAAGCTGTAAAGGGCGATGGGTTTTCACACCGGTCCCCGGACTAGAATTGATATATATATATATATATATATATATATATTAACAAAAAAGTAGTCAACCAAGACTGGGAAGAGAACCTAGTGGTGGTGAAGGCTGCTTATATATGCATATTTATATATAAAAGTAGTAAAAAGGCCACAGAATAATCCAGGCAGAACTGAAATGTAAATGTAAAGAAATGTAGTCAACTAGGGACTGGAAAGATAACCCAGTAATGGTGAAGGGTGCAAAAAGCAGTATAAAGGCCACAAAATAATCCAGGCTGGACAGAAATGTATATATATATATATATATATATATTAACAGAAATATAGTCAACTAAGACTGGGAAGAGAACCCAGTGGTGGTGAAGGCTGCTTATATATGCATAGATATATATAAAAGCAGTAAACTACCTCAGATTTGACATCCGAATTTGACAGAATTGAAAAGTTAGTATATATACAGTTAAATAAATAAAAAAAGCCAAACCCAAACTAGGAAGATAACCCAGTTCGGCGAAGTTGCTTAAAACAAAGATGCTAGTGCATTGAAGCTGTTAGAGCTACCGGATCGTCAATCTTAGTTGTAGAAATGCTAGAAATTGAGTTTATGTACAGAAATGTACCAAATTTTGACAAAAACGGCCACGGAACTAAATTTCAGGCATATTTAGAAAATGAAATTTTATATGCAAGTGCAAAACAATGCAAAGAAGTAGGAATCACTTTCTGATCGTAAAAATACTTACAATGGACTGCTACACGAGCTTTTTACCAAATTATAGGCTCTAAACGTCAGAATCTACATGTTATTTTCTAATATGTGGTAGTATGTGGGTATATCTACTTGTTAGAGTGAAAAAATTATGGTTTAGAAGAGGTGGAAAAGTTAGAAAATCAAACAGACAGAGGTTCGCTGCGTTTCTTCTTTTTTTAAAAATAAGGGGGGGGGGGGTCACCTCATATATATAGGCCAGAGAGCCTCTGCTCTACCTGCAGCTGTCACAGGTAGCAATGCGGCTCCCCTGGTGGGGCCCACGTGTTCGGTTGAGTCATCTCAAAGTACATGCACTTCGAGCAACGCGAGGTTAAAGTTGAAACTTTCTAACTTTTGATCGGAGCGTCCGTTTGAGGCTTGCTGTACCTTTCTAGAAAGCCCTCGCTGAGAGTGTCACAATGACATGGGATAAAACATTTTCCAGGTCCAAGAAGATGGGTTCATAACCAGGTCTTCGATTCCCGGCAGTTTGCCCATTGAGCTGTCTTGCGTTGTTTGCACTCAGGATCGTCGTTATGGTTCGTTCTGACCTTGGTGACATCAGTTCAGTTTAAGTTTAACTGAATCGGCTTGAGGTTGGTAAAATGACCATTTTTCCCCTCTCGGGGTTGCCTTCATTGTCGCATGGCCTTTGGTTGACTTCCGGGAGTTGTTTCCAAGACTTGGATCCCATTCGAGTCTGTCTGTCCTCAGTGTAATCTCTGAAGTTGACTTGGTCATTCCAAGTTGTCTTTTGGAGATGTTGTGGAGCTTCAGGTTCGTTCTCGAAGTTGACTTGACTTCCCGGGTTGCGAACTGGGGATGACATGTACCTCCCGGGTTGAGACCGAGGCTAATATGTACCTCCCGGGTTGAGACAGGGGCTGAGTTGACATCCCGAGACTGGTGTTCAAGGCTGTGGTTGTCCCGATATTGGTAACTGGGGTTGATTTGAAAGGCCTGATATTGAGATCAGGGTTGATCTGACGGTTTGATTGGAGATCGGAGTTGATTTGATGGTCTAATATTGAGATCGAGGTTGATTTGGCTGTCCAATTATAGATCGGAGTTGATTTGATGGCCCTATATTGAGATTGGGGTTAATTTGATGGTCCGATTGGAGATCGGAGTTGATTTGATGGCCCGATATTGAGATCGGGGTTGATTTTGTAATACCCGAGAATTTCCATATATGATTAAATAGATATATTAATGGAAATGAGAATTTATTAGAATATAAATGATTTTGTGTTATGAAAATGATTAATTTAATTATACTAAATTGAATAATTATAATAATAGAAAAATTGATGGAGTTTGCGATAAACTCGTTGATAGCCTTGTGTGGCACAGTGACGTAATATAAGAATGATTATATTAATTTAAGCGAACAATTAATCTATATTAATTGTTATTGTAGAATATTAATTTATTGTTATCGTAGAATATTAAATAATTATTGTGGAATATTAACTGTGATTGATTAATAATATGTGATTATTATTATTGCAAGAAATATAATAATAATAAACCACTTGTTTATAATTGTGCTGAGATTTATATTTGTTAATGTGATAATTAATCCTATGATTATTAATTTGGTGTAATTAATAATCAATGAGGAATAGATTAATTAATATTATTGTTAATTAATCAATAAGATAAATAATTTATTTATTTGACAAATAAGTAAGTTATTAATATAATAAGATTATATTAATTGTTATGTGCAAGTATATTTAAACTATACTATATGATTGTACATAGTAAAACTATGTGTTTTGATACTTGAGGTGTAAACATGCATTATAATGCTACTTTTGTGACATTAGCATGTGTGGGTATTCATACAATAAAGTTCCTTATTAGATATGAAAGGTAGTGTGACACTAGTATATAAATAATTAATAAAGTTCATTCATTCATTGAATAAGGCAGGATGTGTTGTGACATTAAAATAGCCTATGTGACAATATGTATGTAAGTATACATTAAAATAGTGTATCATGAATATAAATAATAATTGATGATTATTTATATATATAATGGAATAATAAAATTTAATAAAGGAGATAATGTAATGTGATAACATCCGATTAAATTATATCGGTAAGATAGAACTGTACATGGATTATATGTGTTCAAATTGCATTTACTACATTATGTGAATTCATGTTAGTATCATTAGGATTACATGGTAACTCTAATTGTAGCCTAATTATATATAGTATGTATACATATAATATGTTTAGGCATAAGTATTGTGTATATTCATAATGCTACATTGCTGAGTTTTTATCTCAATTGTCCCACAAAGATAGTCCCATTCCCTCATTCACGTGCACATCCATTATGGCCTAAGCCTATTGCTTCTCCTTAAACTCAGTAAACTTCCATAGCCTTGTAGCAATGATGAGCAAGGGAGTGGTTTTGATGATGGGTTCTAACAACTAAATACCTACCATTCCATAACCTTCATGCAATTTGTCAATCCGTTAGTTTGATTTGGGAGTTAGAAGCTTGGACTGTGTATTCATTCTTCTATATAAAGGAACTCCCTACTTCTTCATTTCATTGCTGAAATATTGCTCAGTAAGGTTAGTATACTGTGATTATCTCTTTGAGTTGAGGAAGGATTTCTATAGCAGTATTAGCAACCAATCTCATAACAACCAAGTAGCACAGGTAGCATTCCTTGTTCTACATTCTTGTTTGCCATTTATGTTCTCTGTCAATATTCCATTTCTTAATCATGTTGAATTAGAGTGTAATTTGGGATATAGCATGCTTGTTTAAGTGTTATATGGACTTATAAGCATGTTTAAACCAAAATGTGGTCGTATAGAAACGAATTTGCTGTGGAATTTAGAAATTTTCTTTGCTCTCTGCCGAAGCAGAAGATTTCATTTCGGTTCAGGCAACGGCGCAGCTGCGCCGGTACCCTGCACTAGATTCTGATTTTTGTTAATACTGTGAGTGCTAGATAGTTAGATTACTACTTGAACCAGCTTGCTAGCATGAGTAACATATGTATGAGTATACCTAGACCTAAAAGAGAACTTGTTTTACTAAGCTTGCATGCATGAATGATAAAGTTATAGACTTCAAGATAAACTTAGAATTTTGGAAACGAACTCGATATGTATGCATGCCATTCTGATTTTTGCGGGCATGTTAGTATGACTTAGGGATACATAAGAGACATATTAACGTATGTATATAGGTTCCATAATGTAATATGAACATGTGAACCTCACTAGTGCACATTCCTAACAAAAGTGTATGTTTTGAAAACAAACCTTGACATGATATATCCATAATGATGTTTCTGACCTTGCAAGCATATTAGTATGGTTTGAGAATGCATGAACGGCATGTTGACTTATGAATATGGGTTTCATAATGTACCATGATCATGTGGACCTTAATAGTGAACAATACTAACAAAATATGAGCTTTGAACGTGAACGTTAACATGTTACATTGAGATTTGGATTCCGATATTTATGAACATGTGATAGTATTCTTAGACTCAATCACGTATCATGCATATATATATATATACCATGATTAGTTACCGTGATTCAAAATTTGCGTAAACGAAGCATGTTTTCAAACTAATGACGCTGATAGTTGCATGTATACGATATGAATACTCATAAACATGCTAAATATAAGTATACGAACGCCTTATGTGTTTACAAGGTGAGCATGCTAGATTTCATAACGTCATAACCTTAAATGACCGTAAGTCGTCAAAAGTATTAACATAGAGCCTATATCCTGTAAATTGGTCGTGAAAGGGTTGAACGAATATAAAAAGACTCTTAACATGTATATATACTATGTGATATATGTGAATCCAATTTTGACGGTTAACTTATGGGAATGCCATAACTTGCTAAAATGAAGTATATTTAGTATTGATTGTGATCTTATGTGATATTAATGATATGCGAGTATGTTTGCTAATCGTGGTAGTCTCGCATGATAGTAATGATGTATGAATATGATCAACTTGAGAAAAGAAGAAGATTAAGGATAGAAATTATATTCTATATAACTGTGTAGCTAGGTTAAAACTTAGCTTATGCGTTGATCGTATATTCGAAGACAAAATGTAAAGTTAAATTATATAACTAATGAATATCATATATATCTGTAACTATATTATGATAGGAATTCGAAAGTGTTGGCTAACTTTACGTGGATAGACTACGCTTAAGGCAAGTACTAAACCTTATCTCTTTGGATGCAAGTTTCCTAACTTACACTCTTTTACGGTGCAAGTATTCTATCCTTGTATATTGCGAACTAGTTTCTTTACTTAATCGTTTGAATTGAATTAGCATACTTGAACTCTTATTTCATTAAAGCTATTATTCATGTGGAACTTAGTATTGTTCTTGAATATTGTGAAAGTGTCTATGCCATTTGATTCGGCTAGACTTGTATTATTGAAAAGCGACCCAAACCAATTGATTGGTGAGGGATCTTGTATTTAACTGAGAAGAACAACCTTCTTTGAAGGGAATATATAATTGTCGGAGAACCGAAATGCACACTTGAGTATGATTGATTGTTATGCATAACGATGGTACTTTAGGCTGATCACCTGTTGTTCCTATTTTTGTTGGATTTTTAGTTTATTACTGTTAATTCTAGTAGAAGTTCATGGTCCTTAGTGACTGCTCAGTATTCAGTTATCTTAAAATCTAGAATTGATTTATTATTAAATCACATTGATAATATTCTGTCCTTAGCGACTGTTATTGAAAACTGTTGATATTCTTGTTATCCTTGAACTATCAAACCTTACTATACTCTTTTTGAGAATTGAGAATTTTATTACAAACCCTTATTGTATATTACTTGCTAAGCAATTTTTGCTCATTCTTGCTTTCCCTAAAACATTTCAGTTAAGGCAGAGCAGGGTGAACCTTCAGGCATTGATAAGGGCAAGGGCAAGGCTACCAACTAGCTTTTGTCTTTTATGTTTTAAATATTTTAATGTTGTATTAAGATGATGTAGTAAGACTGGATTTGATTATGTTTAAGATTAAGTTAGGTTATGTAATAAGTCGTTAATTGATATTATTATGTCATCTATTAAGTACTGTAGGTTGCGAGACTTGGGGGAATAATTATAATAAATCATTGTAAATT
The DNA here is from genome assembly GCA_020205555.1 of Panax stipuleanatus. Taxonomy (NCBI): domain Eukaryota; kingdom Viridiplantae; phylum Streptophyta; class Magnoliopsida; order Apiales; family Araliaceae; genus Panax; species Panax stipuleanatus. The sequence goes on from CM035118.1 coordinate 88,836,035, forward strand.
ATTCTAGATTAGATTTTCCGCTGTGATTGTGTGATTTTTAGTTATTATTATTGTAATGAATTACCATGAGCACGTGATGAACCGAATTCGAGAGACCAAGTGGCGGGTCTCGGATTTGGGGGCGTCACAGATTTGACAGTTCGGTTGGAGATCGGAGTTGATTTGATGGCCCGATATTGAGATTGGGGTTTATTTGACAGTCCGATTAGAGATCGGAGTTGATTTGAAAAGATAGTTTACCCTCCTACAGTGTTAGTATCGGGGCAGGAAATTTTGAGTGTCTACAGATGCCCTTCTTTATCATGCTTATGCAATGTAATGGAATGAGCAGGATAATGATTGCTAGACACTTGAAATGCAAAGATATCACAGATGCAATGCAATGAATGTTGTAATGTTCTCGCAGATCGTAGGTCGCACTTCGCATCGCCAATCGTATCGCAAATTGCTTTGCCAATCGCATCGCAAATCGCATCGCAGATCGCATTGTAAATTATTTACCTTTATCGGTTCTTATGTTGGGGCTGATGCAAAAAGTTTGATTCCCATCGGTGCTGTCGATGTTTATTTGATGTTGATAAACTAAAATGTTTTCTACATTTCTACTGGGGATGTCAATACCAGGCTACCGCAAACTGTTTTCGTCACTTTCTGCTAGGGATGACGTTCTCTGCGATAGCTTCATTGATTTATTTAGGGATGATACTACTGATGCTACCTTGGTTTGAGACCAATGGTTTCCCTGTCCGGCGATACTCTTTGCAGGGGTGATTTCCTTTCGGCTGGTGCTGTTGCACATTTCTAAAGGCTCCTCTGCTGGGGACATTTCTCGATTGTCGAGTCTCCTTCATGGAGGCTTCTAATGTCCATCTTGATGAAAGTTTACGCCGTTATTTTGCAATATACGGTTGAATCACCAATTCTCCTTGGTGCACCTTTTGAAGATGTGTATAACAGATTCCATCATCGGAGATGGACTATTATATGGTTCTCGTCACCGGATCACTTCTGATGCTTCGCGGAGGTTGCTCCAATGGCTAAGACGTCGCTGGGGCTGAACCAACGGCTAAATTAGACTCGGTCTATACCCAAAACTTTGTTGGGATTGAACCAACGGCTGAATTAGATTCGGTCTATACCCGATAATTCGCTGGGGCTGTACCAACGGTTGAATTAGATTTGGTCTGTACCCGATACTTCGCTGGGGCTGAACCAACGGATGAATTGGATTCTGTCTGTACCCGATACTTCGCTGGGGTTGAACCAACTGCTGAATTAGATTCGGTCGGTACCCAATACTTCGCTGGGGTTGAATCAACGGCTGAACTGGATTCGGTCTGTACCTGATACTTCGTTGGGGCTGAACCAACGGCTGAATTAGATTCGATCTGTACTCAATACTTTGTTGGGGCTGAACCAACGGCTGAATAGGATTGAACTCGGTCTGTACCTGAAACTTTGTTGGATTGAAGCCAGCTGCTGGATTGAACTCGGTCTGTACCCGATACTTCGCTTGGGCTAAACCAACGGCTGAATTAAATTCGGTATGTACTCGATACTTCACTGGGGCTGAACCAACGACTGGATTGGATTTGATCTGTACCCCATACTTCGTTGGGGCTAAACCAATGGCTGAATTGGATTCAGTCTGTACCCGATACTTCGCTGGGGCTGAACCAACGGATGGATTAAACTCGGTCTGTACCTGATACTTCGTTGGATTGAAGCCAACTACTGGATTGAACTCGGTCTGTACCCAATGCTTTGTTGGATTGAATCCAATGACTGGATTGAACTCGGTTTGTACCCGACGCTTTGTTGGATTGAAGCCAACGGCTGGATTGAACTCGGTCTGCACCCGACGCTTTGTTAGATTGAAGACAATGGCTGGATTGAACTCGGTCTGTACCCGACACTTTGCTGGATTGAAGCCAACGACTGGATTAAACTCGGTCTGTACCCGACACTTTGCTGGATTGAAGCCAACGACTGGATTAAACTCAGTCTGTACCCAACGCTTTGTCAGATTGAAGCCAACGACTGGATTGAACTCGGTCTGTACCTGCGCTTGGAAAGTGGCAATTTTCGGCAGTTTTGCGTAGTTTTTCGGCAGTTTTGCATAATTTTTCAGCATTTTTGAGTAGTTTTTCATTGTTGATCCCCATATATGACTTCGGAATGAATACCAAGGGTTTCCAGAGTGTCCCCCTTTCTGTCAGGATTACGCTGCTTAAATGCATGATTTCAGGACAAACCGCTCAATCGCGTAGCGATTTTTCTTCAGATTTGACTTTGTAGAACATAGAAACTTCATTTCAAACCAAACCAAATCAAGCCTGGTTTAGTGGGACCCACCCTGGGGAGCCACAGGTGGAGGTACGACAGCCGCAGGTGGGCCCGCTTCCACCTGGGCTTTATATTGGACTGCGGGATTTTATTTTTTCAAAGTTCCATTTTAAGTTTCAAACAGATTTTGATCTTCTTTTTCAAATCTACGGAGCTTGGACAGCTATTTTCTGATTCCGTCAGTTCCTACGCATTCAGCGTAGCGCAGGTAACATTTTAAGTCCTTTTTTTGCAAGTTTTGACCGTTAAAAGCATGTGAACCACGTAAGGGGCTTTTAGACGCAATGTATGAAAAATGTATGCCTATATAATCTGTTAAATTTTTTTTGACTACATATGTATGCATATCTTACTGTAATGCACATTTGGACGTAAGAAAATTTAGATTCTGAGAAAGTCAATTTGTGCTCTTTTTGATCAGTTTACTCATCCTTTTCGAGGTCTAGTGAACCTGGATTTTCAACTAAAAAATGTCCATGGTAATTTGGATACCATGTGAGGTTATTTTTTATTTTATTTCATAAATATGAACTGTTCTTATTTTTGAGAAGGTGTGCTACTGAATGGCCACCTAGACATGCCTATGTGCATGCGGACAGTCCAAAACCCAAGCAATTAATAAACATGCAGTTTTGACTCTACTAGGGATTTTTGACTGACCCATGCATGTTTTTAGGATTTAGAGATGCATAGAATACTGATTTAAAATAATAAGCCACAGGTTTTAGACTTACCACACCCTTTCTGAGGTGATTTGGAGACATGGCACAGGTGATGGACCATGATAGACCCAGCAGTGCTAGTAGAGTCATTTCAGGCATCAGACGTAGGAGGGCCTCTGATGTTCCTCAGCCACGTCCGGCTAGACTGCCTCGCAAGTTGGCAGAGTCGGTGATTCGTTCAGCTCAGGATGAACCGCCAATTGACATTGATGATGAGCAGGCTGCTTTTGCTGCTCTAGCTCTAGCTCCGACTCCACGTGTGGAGGTTCCAGGCATTGTTGTGCCTACCCAGGAGCTGCTGGACGACTTGAGTTGCCATCCTTCGAGATATCTCCACACCAATGAGGTGACTTGAAGTTTTTCTCTTCTTGGATTTTCTTTCTTTCTTTTGCCATTCTCAAGGCATAGTTTTTTGACATGGATTGGTTTTTGATGCAGGTTCCCGGCTTTACGCAGCCTCGAGGGACTGGTTTAACGTGCACTTCCTGTATCATATTTTTCACGAGGATTATAGGGATATTGTTGATGGCTGGGGGTTCTAGGCTTTCTTCTCCATTCTTCCCCGCTGTTGCCCCTGGGGGTATATGAGGGCTTTATCTGAGCGCTGGTTCCACCAGACTCAGTCCCTTCATTTGCAGGACTGTGAGGTGATGATGTCCCCTATGGACTGGAGGTTCATCACCGGCATTGAGTTTGAGGGCGAGCCAATGCCTGTCATGGCTGACATTACGCCCACTATCATTTGGTCCCTATTGGGAGTTCCTACGATAGCGCTCAAGGGTCGGTCGGTCCGATCTAGCCTCTTAAGTATAGATGCCCAGAATGGGACTTTGCTGGAGCCTCCTCTTGGTGATCAGAGGGTTAGAGATCGCATTTTGAGGCGATTATTTTTAGTGATCATCAGGGGTTGTTTTGTGTTGGAATAACTCATCTACTGTGTCCTTCGCCCTGGTTAGCGCTACCCGGTATGTAGAGCACCTCAGTGATTTTGATTGGGGTTCCTATACCTTTGCCTATTTTCTCTGGGGCATGCGCATGCTTTCGAAAGATTCGACGGAGGCTTGGTTAGGATTCTACCCATTTCTGCTAGTGAGTACATCTTTCTTGTACCTTTTTGATTTTAGCATTTGTATTTGTCAGTCTTGATCACTGAGGACTTTTGATATTGACATGGCCAGTTCTGGGCATTTGAGAGGCTTCCTTGCCTACGGCCCGCAACTGCTTTAGGTCTGGAGACCTATCCTCGAGGACGGTGTTGGCATCACTCAACTTTGACAGAGGTCCCTATTGCTAAGGGATTTACTCATTCTCGCCTACAGTTGGAGCTTTTGACGGCTGGATCGATCTCCTGGGTGCCGTATACCTCCGAGTTTTTGATCGTCGGATTCGAGGGAGGCTTTCCCACTGGTCGAGAGTTTGCATTGTCGACCCACAGAGTCCCGATTTTGACAGAGGGAGGCTGGGAGCTCTATTTGGGAGAGCGTGTCATTAGGAGTATTACGGGTGAGATCCGCATTCCCATTGCTCCTCCTACTTGTCACCATTAGCCTTTGATCATGCCACTGACAGAGATTCCCATGGAGGGCATAGATGACTTCACCCTATCAGAGGGTCCATTTAGCCAGGAGGCATTTAGCAGATGGTGGAGTCCTCGCACTATTGGAGCTCAGACTCGTACCACTCAGTTCATGGCAGACATGGTGCCAGGGTCCGTGATGATGACGGGCTAGATAGCTTGCCTCAGGGAGCCGACTCATTTAGACCAGATTGCAGATCTGACCCGGGAATTGGATAGGGCTGGCTTTTTTAACAGGCACCTTGGCCGAGATCCGTCAAAGGCATCTTCTTTTGACCCATCCAGCTCAGGAGAAGGCCCCTCTTCAGGTCCATTTAGCAGCAGTTTTGCAGGGGCAGATCCTCCCTTATACCACCTAAATATGCCTGATGACCGTAGCTTTATATCTACAGCAGAGATGAAGAATGTTGATCACCTAGACATAGATTATCTAGATCTTTTTGGATAGCTATGGTAGCTATACTTTTGGTCAGCCACTGTTTTGGCTATTTGGCGGTTGTGCCATCATTTTGATAGACCGCTGTTATTAGTTAGGTGGTGCTCCATTTTCCTGTACTTCTTCATTTCACTTTGTATTATCAGACAGGGATGATGCCCGCAGTAGATAGTTTATCATAGATATTCATACTATTTCCTATCTATCACATCATATTTATATTTGTCATCATACATGTATTATGTTATATGTATGCACTTAGATAGATGAGTTCAGATTTGGCCCCTAGATGGTCTTGTGGTACGGTAACACAGATGACGTCATCCGCCGTGAGCCGTATTGAGCATTTGCCATAGTCTGAGGTGGCTTCATCATAGAGGTGGCTTCATCATAGAGGTCGTGATACGAGAGCCTGCCCTTCTCAGCCAAAGGGACAGTTGACCAGATGTTAGGGCATTCGCTGGCCCTTGCAGATTTTCAGGTGCCATATGGGTTTGTGGATGGCATATTATCCTACTAGATACCCGAGAGGCAGGTATTTTGCATTGGGCGACATGAGCTGACGCCGACTTTAGAGGAGTACGAGCGACTTACCGGTCTGGCTTTGAACTTGCCGTGCTCCCGGACTGCTATTAGTGATATGCGGAGGCCATTCCTGTGAATGTCCGGTCTTCTTCAGAGAGTAGTCGCTGACGAGATCGTATCTGGGTGTATGATCTCGATTGACTTCTTAATCGATCGTTTAGGGGAGCTTGACAGCTATGATCGACATGTTGGGGACTTTATTATTTCAGCAGAGGCATGGCATCTGGCCAGGGTAGATATTCTGCTGATGTGTATTGTGGCATACGTCTACATGACGCTGCGCTTGGATCACCTGAATGTGGGATTGGTAGTTGTTATTCGGGCCCTTAGATAGGGTAGCACCATTATCCTGAAGATATTAGCTGAGACGCTGCGGTATTACCCACCCGGAGGGGTTCTTCCGAGGTAGCTTGATTTTGTTGTATGTATGGCTGATGTCCCATATCTGACCGATCGGCTTTTTCAGGCCTCATGGATATTGCTTCACCCGCGAGGTAGCCACATCTTACTCCTTTCAGCCTGCGGAGTGTACTGATGCCGAGACGTGGTTAGCATTTTTGTCGGATATTGTGCATCCGTCCTTGATCTTGCCATACTCAGGGTTAGCCTCACCATATAGCTTCATTACTCATGTGCCTGGCATTGATTACTTGCCCCTAGCGGGTTTGAGGGGAGTGACTACTTATCATCCCATGACTATTATGAGCCAGTTTGATTAGTTTGAGAGCTTGCACCGATTCGAGGGTACTGCTGATCAGAGGATGTCGGTGTTGTCTTTGTCATCTGCCGATTTAATCAGAGTATATAAGTGTTAGACTCATAGAGAGAGGGCTGAGTTCTCTAGTACCCATCCGGACCGTTCTTTAGAGTACTCGGCATGGTGGGAGGCAGATTTAGCAGCAGCTGCACTTGTTCATTTATCTCTGATTTTGGATTCTGATGAGGAGGAGCCTATGGAGGATCCTGAGTCTCCTACTGAGGATGAGCTATTTATGGGCTTGACAGCTTCTTTGGTTAGCGACCCACCGACTATTTCTATAGGCACAGATCGTACTTTGGCAGATTCGCTATTCAGGATGACCTTTGAGCGGGATTCAACTAGAGCGCAGATGTTGACCTCCTTATCTGGCAGAGATATAGCTTTGGCTGAGAGGGACATACTTTGAGTCACTCAGGATGAAGGCTTGATAGAGAGAGAGGAGCTCCGATCTGCTAGAGATGCAGCTGTTGTGGAGAGGGATGAGATCCTCTCAGCCAGAGATGCAGCTTTTAATGAGATCGAGGAGACTTTGATTGCTAGGGACGCAGCTTTTGTGGAGAGGGATGAGGCTATAGCTTCCCATGATTTCCATCTTGCCGACAGTACTGCCCTTCGATCTTATACTCACGTCCTGGTTATCGAGATGAGCACATATATTGATGACCACAGTGCCACACTGCAGATGACTGTGGAGGTTTTGAGCCGTATGGAGGCTGAGGGTATTGCGCTTGCAGTTGCTCCTCCATCTTTCGAGAGAGATGCCATGGTGGCATTGCTGGCCCGCTTATCCTTGGGTCCATAGACAAGCTTTATCTTTCTTGCACAGACTAGATCAACTATTTTTGTCATGTACAGGATACTATGTATATATCAAACAGTTTTATACGAGAGAAATATATTTTTTTGATTCACTTCCCTGTTTAGAGATGTATTGTCATTGCTGAGTGATTACCACTTCTTTCATGACTTGCTGTTGTTGATGTAACCTGAGCTTCTCCTTGATGGGCTGACAGTTAAGATCTCAGGGAGTATCTCAGATGTACCTGTTGATCAGGTAAACTGGATAGTTCTTAGGTTTTATATGGTTTTGGTGTCTTAGAACTGGTTTCTTATTGGTTTTTGTTTTTTCTTGAAGGTCAAACCACGCCATAAATGTTGGTCTACGTACTCCCGGTGTGACGCCCCCAAATTCTAAGACCGCCACTTGGTCTCTCGAATTCGGTTCATCACGTGCTCATGGTAATACATCACAATAATAATAACTAAATATTGCACAATCACAGCGGAAATTCTATTCTAGAATAATTTACAATGATTTATTATAATTATTCCCCCAAGTCTCGCAACCTACAGTACTTAATAGATTACCTAATAATATCAGTTAACGACTTATTACATAATCTAACTTAAGCTTAAACATAATCAAATCCAGTCTTACTACATCATCTTCATACAATATTAATATATTTAAAACATAACAGACATAAGCTAGTTGGTAGCTTTGCCCTTGCCCTTATCAACGCCCGAAGGTTCACCATGCTCTGCCTTAACTGAAATGTTTTAAGGAAAGCAAGAATGAGCACAAATTGCTCAGCAAGTAATATACAACAAGGGTAAATGATATAATTCTCAATTCTCGAAAGGGTATAGGAAAGTTTGATAGTTCAAGGATAGCAAGAATATCAACAGTTCTCAATAACAGCCACTAAGGACAGAATAATATCAATATGATTCAATAATAAATCAATTCAAGATTTCAAGATAACTGAATACTGAGCAGTCACTAAGGACTATGAACTTCCATAGGATTTGACAGTAATAAACTGAAAATCCAACAAAAACAGATACAACAGGTGATCAGCCTAAAGTACCCTCGTTATGCATAACAATCAATCATACTCAAGTGCGCGCGTCGGTTCTCCGACAGTTATAGTTTGTTCTTCTCAGTCATATATAAGATCCCGCACCAATCAATTGGTTTTGGGTCGTTTTTCAATAATATAAGTCTAGCCGAATCAAATGGCATAGACACTTTCACAATATTCATTAACAACACTAAGTTCAACATGAATAATAGCTTTAATGAAATAAGAGTTCAAGTATGCTAATTCAATTCAAACGATTAAGTAGGAAACTAGTTCGCAATATACAAAGATAGAATATTCGTATCCAAAGAGATAAGGTTTAGATACTCGCTTACGATATCCGTTAAATAACGTAGTGCAAGGTTTTAGGATACTTGCACTTTAAAAGAGTGTAAGTAAGAGAACTTGCCTTTAGCGTAGTTTATCCACGAAAAGAAATCAACACTTCCGAATTCCTATCGTAATACAGTTACGTATATATATGATATTCATATAACTTGTATTAGTCATGCTCATGAGTACTCGTATTGCATATATGTAGCTAGCATTGTCATTATCTTGAAAACATGCTTTGTTCATGCTAAACTTTAATCATGGCAACTAATCATGGTATATATACATGCATGACACATGAATGAGTCAAAGAGTACTATCACATGTGTTCATAAATGTCAAATTCTAATTCTCGTCATAACATACCAACGTTCACGTTCAAAGCTTATACTTTGTTAGTATAGTTCATTAATAAGGTCTATCATGTTCATGCTTCCTTATGAAACCCATATACACAAGTTAACATGCTTTTCATGTATTTCAAGGCCCTATAAACATGCTCGAAAGTCAGAATGTATACATGGTTTTTACATGTCAATATCAACCTTCAAAACTTGTATTTTTGTTAGAAAGGTGCACTAGTTGGGTTCACATGTCCATATTATATCACGGAACCTATATACATAAGTTAGTATGCATTTCATGTGTTTCTAGGTCATACTAACATGTCTCGAAAGTCAGAATATTAACATGCTTCATATATGTTAACGTCGTTCATGAAACTTTAAGTTCGTTTTCAAACTATATGTCGTTTGGTTAACCATGCATGCTAATATACTAAAACATGTTCACATTGCCTCATTAGGTTTATATATAAGTATTAATCATGCTTTCATGCTTGTTTAAACAAAAATCAAACAATTAGTTCATAACAGTTTTATTGCAGAATGCAGAAAAACTGAACACAGAGGCTGGCGCTGCGGCGCGGCACAGCAGCTCACTACTGGCGCTGCGGCGCGAGTGGCGCTGCGTGCGGCGCTGCGGCGCGGGCTGCGGCGCGAGTGGCGCTGCGGCGCGGGCTGCGGCGCTGCGGCGTCGAGGCAGTTTTCTGCAGTGAAATCCGACCAAAAACCTCCCATTTCATCGATTTCAACATACCCAAATGCTATTAGACTTGTTTAACTTACTAACACGTACATATATGCTTATATAATAGTCAATAGCAATTATCAATTCCCAATTTCATGAACACCAACCAATTTCACGATATCTGATGTTTTTACAGAAATCTCAGAAATGGAAACACCAAAAATGAAATTGAAGACCAATGAAGCATATATAGTAATTCTAATCACATATATAAGTCCTTTAAACAACTAATTATTATTCTCAATTCACAAAACCATAACTTCCAACTGAAATCAAGAATTCACGAATAGAAATTTTGACAGAAAATGACAATGAAGATACGAAGGGGATTTATACCTCTGTAAATGATTTAAGCTTGCTGCTATCTCAATAACACTGATATATATATATATATGCTCTCTAGTCTCTCTTAGCCAAAATGCTCAGCAAAAGAAATGTGAAGGAGATGAGGCTATATTTATAGAACTCCCATTATACAGACAAAGCAATTGTATCCCATATCAAACTAACGGATTATAGGAATGCATGAAGGTTATCAAAGGGTAGGTAATTAGTGGTTGGATTCATCATGAATCCCACTCCCTCCACAATCATGAGCTATGAAATGCTAGTTGCTGAGTTTGGGGAGAAGAAGAAGGAATAGGCCTTAGCTGTATGTCAAGCACGTGAAGAGCAAATGGAACACTTAAAATGAGACAATTGATTTAACTCCTCAGCATTTGCAAATACTACACTTGTATATACACACCATATACATATGTTATATATATATGTACTCTTAGGTTATAATTTAAATCACAATGTACTTCACATAATGTAATAAGTGTAATTTACACACATATAATCCAGGTACGTTTATCTTACTGATATAATACCATCGGATACTACCACATTACATTATATCATATATTATTAAATTGTATTACTCAACAATTATTTATAATAGATCCATGATACATTATTTTAATGTATATCCACACATCATTTGTCACCTACACATATCATAACATATAGTTACTATACATTTAATTCGCATGCTTGCACATATAATTTCTCATCTTATAATTTGAATATTAATTAATAATATACACGTATCCTACATCCATCAATATAATTGTTAACCTCCATAACAATTTAATTAACCCTTATATGATTAATTATCACTTTGATATAAATCTTATTGTATTTATAAACACGTTGCTCATTATTATTAAGTTTCTTGCAATAATAATAATCACATATTGTTAATCGATCCTCATTAGTATTTTATAACAGTTAATTAATATTCTTCGATTAACAATTAATATAGATTAATTGTTCACTTAAATTAATATAATCATTCTTATATTACGCCACTGTGCCACACAAGGCAATCAACGAGTTTATCACAAACTCCACCAATTTCTCAATTATTATAATTATTCAATTATATATAATTGAATTAATTCATCTCATAACACAAAATCATTTATATTCAAATAAATTCTCATTTCCATTAATATATTTATTTAATAATATATGGAAATTCTCGGGTATTACATCCTCCCCCCCTTATAAAAATTCCGTCCCGGAATTGCTACAAGGTTACACAAATAGATGGGGATAGTCCCTCCTCATCCTATCTTCTAACTCCCACGTTGCCTCCTCGACATCGTGGTTACGCCAAAGTACTTTTACAGATGAAATAACTTTATTTCTCAAAGTTTGTTCTTTCCTATCTAATATTTGGACAGGAATTTCTTCATACGCCAAGTTCTTCTCCACTTGAATGGGCTCGTAAGAAATCACGTGCTTGTAGTCGGCCTTGTACGGTCGCAACACGGAAATGTGGAACACGTTGTGGATATGCTCCAGTTCGGGTGGCAACGCAACTTTGTATGCCACTTCGCCCACTCGCTTCAGTATCTCGAACGGTCCTATGAATCTTGGACTCAATTTTCCTTTCTTGCCGAAACGGATTTTTTCCCTTCCATGGAGATACCTTTAAGAATACGAAACTGCCGACTTTGAAGTCTCGGTCCTGCCGATGCAAATCTGCGTATTTCTTCTGGCGATCTTGAGCTGCTACAAGTCTGGCTCTTATCACTGTCACCACGTCTGCGGTTTGTTGAACTAACTCTGGTCCGAGTATTCGTCGTTCTCCGACTTCGTCCCAACATAACGGCGTTCTGCACTTTCTCCCGTAAAGAGCTTCGTACGGTGGCATGCCAATACTCGCATGGTAGCTATTATTATATGCGAATTCTACTAAGGGTAGGTGGTCGTCCCAATTTCCCTTAAAATCCATCACGCAAGTCCTAAGCATGTCTTCTAGCGTTTGTATTGTTCGCTCACTTTGTCCGTCTGTTTGAGGATGATAAGCTGTACTCAACCTCAACTGCGTTCCCATTCTTTCTTGCAAACTCTTCCAAAAATTGGACGTGAAGCGCGGATCTCGATCAGAGACAATTGACACCGGCACTCCATGTCGTGAAATAATTTCTTTTACATATAGGCTTGCTAATTGGTTCAAACTGTAGCGGATCTTGATTGGTAGAAAGTGTGCGGTCTTCGTTAGTCGATCCACGATAACCCAAATAGCATCATAACCTTTCTGTGTAACTGGAAGTCCTACCACGAAGTCCATGGTAATATGCTCCCATTTCCACTCTGGTATTTCTAATGGTTGTAGTAAACCACTTGGCCGCTGATGTTCTGCTTTAACGCGTTGGGAAGTCAAGCATTTACTGACGCACTCTGCGACTTCCCGTTTCAAATTAGGCCACCAAAAATGTTGCCTTAGATCTCGGTACATCTTTGTGCCTCCCGGATGAACGGAACATGTCGTATTGTGTGCCTCGTGCAAAATCTCTTCCCTCAACTCAGTTACCGCTGGTACCCACACTCTCCTTTCAAATCTCAAAATACCGTCTTTATCCATTCGAAATTTTTCTCCCTCACTTTCTGTGATCCTCTTTCGGATTTTCTCACACTCTTCATCCTTTTCCTGAGCTTCCTTTACTCTATTCAACAACGTCGGACAAGCTTCCATTACAATTAACTTCTCACCAGACTTTTCTGGTCCTTTTACTTCTATCTCCAATTTCTCCATCTCTCTTATCAACTCTTCCTGAGTCGTCAAATTAAACAACTTCTCCCTTCCTTTCCTGCTCAGAGCGTCGGCAACCACATTTGCCTTTCCCGGGTGATAAAGAATATCGCAGTCATAGTCTTTGATTAATTCTAACCACCTTCTCTGCCGCATGTTTAACTCCTTCTGTGTGAAGATATATTTCAGACTTTTGTGGTCCGTGTATATCTCACATTTTTCTCCGTATAGATAATGTCTCCATATCTTTAACGCAAAAACTACTGCCGCTAACTCTAAGTCGTGAGTAGGGTATCGTTTTTCGTAATCCTTTAATTGTCGTGATGCATATGCAATGACCTTGCCATGTTGCATGAGCACACAGCCAAGCCCCTTGTGCGATGCATCACTATACACCACAAAATTTCCCGCATCATCTGGTAATGATAATACAGGTGCTTCGCTCAATCTCCTTTTCAGTTCTTGAAGACTTTCTTCGCATTTGTCGGTCCATACAAATTTCACCGTCTTTCTAGTCAAATTGGTCAGCGGGGTTGCTATCTTAGAAAAATCTTGGATGAATCTTCGATAGTACCCAGCTAACCCTAGAAAGCTTCTCACCTCCGTCGGTGTTCTCGGTTGTTCCCAATTACTTACTGCTTCAACCTTCGCAGGGTCTACAGAGATTCCATTCTTATCCACCACGTGGCCTAAGAATTGAACCTTCTCCATCCAAAATTCGCACTTAGAAAATTTTGCATACATCTTCTCCTTCCTTAGTGCCTCCAAAATAATCTTTAGATGTTCGGCGTGTTCTTCCTCTGTCTTTGAGTAGATCAAAATGTCGTCGATAAAAACCACTACAAATTTATCCAAGTATGGCTTGAAAACTCGGTTCATCAAGTCCATAAATGCTGCCGGAGCATTAGTCAATCCGAATGACATTACCAAAAACTCGTAGTGTCCATAACGGGTTCGAAACGCAGTCTTTGGTATGTCCTCATCCCGTACCTTCAGTTGATGATATCCTGTTCGTAGGTCGATCTTCGAGAAACACTTTGCTCCCTTCAGTTGATCAAATAAGTCGTCTATCCTCGGTAGCGGATACCGGTTCTTTATCGTTACTCTATTCAATTCTCGATAATCGATACAGAGCCTCATTGATCCGTCCTTCTTCTTAACGAATAGTACTGGTGCTCCCCAAGGAGAAACACTCGGTCGAATGTAACCCTTATCCAATAATTCTTGCAATTGCATCATTAATTCCTTCATTTCTACTGGCGCCATACGATATGGAGCTTTCGAAATCGGTGCCGTTCCCGGTGCTAAGTCTATTACGAATTCGATTTCTCTGTCTGGCGGAAGACCAGGCAGATCGTCCGGAAACACGTCTTGGAATTCATTAACTACGTATATATCCTTAATTTCTACTCCCTTCTTCCGAGTATCAACGATGTAAGCTAAATATCCTCCACATCCTTTCCTTAACAATTTCTTGGCCTGCATCATCGTAACGCAACACGATTGCTTAAGCGATGAGCTACCATAAAACACTACCTTAGACTTACTCGGAGTCTGAAGGTTCACACATTTGTTCTGACAGTCAATTATCGCAGCATGGTTATACAACCAATCCATTCCCAGTATTACGTCAAATTCTCCCAGTCTAATAGGAATCAAGTCTACGCTCAGTTCATGTTTACTAATATTTGCGCGACAATTTCGATAAACGTATTCTACAGGGATCACTTCCTTATTAGCAACTTCTATGATCAAAGGATTTTCTAATAGTTCTCGAGGTGTACTAAGTCTACTAGCAAATTCTTCAGATACAAAAGAACAGGTGGCACCCGAATCAAATAATACATAAGCATTTATATCATTGATTGGGATTATACCTGACACCACATCCTTCGCAGCCACTGCGTCTTGGACGGTCATGTTAAAGGTTCTGGCGGTTGGGCGGTTGGATTGTGCCGGTCCACCGATCATCAGCTTGTTGCCTCCTTGCTGATTACTACCCCCGCCACTTCCCTTCTTTGGGCAGTCCTTAATTCGGTGCTCCGTCGAGCCACAAGCAAAGCATCCTTGTATCTTCTTCGGTTTCAAACAGTTAGGCGAGATGTGCCCTTCCTGTCCGCAGTTGTAGCAAGTGCCACGTCCCTTCCAGCACTCGCCCTGGTGATTCTTCCCACACTTCGGGCATCCTTCAGCCCTCTTCTTGAAACCTCCACGAAAATTCCCTGATTGATTATTGTTGTTTTTGTTGTTGTTATTATTCTCCCACTTTCTCTTTCCCAAGTTGCTTCCTCCGCTACTACTTCCTCCCGTACGATTCTCTCCTCCAGTATTCTTTCCTTTCTTTTCTTTGTTATACAGACTTAAGGCCTCACTGCCACCTTCCGCAATGATTGCCTTCTCCAGTAATGTTGCAAAGGAATCAATTTGAAGAACTGATACCTTATTGAACAGCCACGGCTTCAACCCTTGTTCAAAGCGTCTAGCCTTCCTCTCTTCATCACCAACTTGGTGCTCCGCAAATCGCGCTAGTTCGTTAAACCTAGCCGCGTATTGCGCCACCGTCATCTCACCTTGTTTTAACTCTAGGAATTTCACCTCCATCCTATTCTTCATACTCTTTGGAAAGTAATTCTCGAAGAATAGTGTCTTAAACTTATCCCAAGCTATTATCCCTTCTCCAGCTCTTTGTTGATTAGCCTCCCACCAGTAGTTCGCTTCTCCCCTCATCATGTACGTGGCAAACACCGTCTTCTGATCTTCGCCTACGCTAGCTATAGTGAAAGCTTTTTCGATCTCTTTGATCCACGTTTGTGCGATGATTGGGTCGGTAGTTCCCTCGAACTCCGGGGGTCCTACACTCTTAAAGTCTTTAAAGGTTGTTACTGGCACAGTTTGAGGGTTCGGGCGAACGGGTTCATTGTTCCTTCCCCTTAAGGCTTCTCCTAACAAGTCTACCAGTTTCTGGATCGGGTCTACTTGTTCTCTCTCATTGTTAACAGATTCTTCGGGTGCTGTCAATCTACGTCTGGGCGGCATTATCTGCATCACAAGTTTTCATTTTATTATTATTCAAGTATATTACTTAAGTATTTCTTTTAATACTAAAAGAATAAATTTATAACACGTTTCTAAAATCAACTCCATTTATATTCATATGCCATTTCATTTCATTACATGATTTCCCCAGCATACTGCTATAAATGTTATCACATATATCCCCTAATATCACAAAAGACGGGGAATATACCAACCTACTACCATACTACCCCTCAAACAAAAGCTAACTCGGGGTTTACATCATCATCCCACATCTTACACAAAAGATCGGGATTACAACATAGTATATACAATACATAAAGACACAACTAGTACTACCACTAGACTGACTAAGGAAATCTCATCCCATCATCCCGCGCTCCACTGCGCTCTTGTACTCCAACTGTGCTATATACGCAACCAGCTCTCGGCTCAAGGTATGTAGAGTCTGTCCCTGTTCTGCCGGGTAGTGGTACACACCATCAATCACCCTTTCAAAAGCTGAACGGAACACATACCCCATCTTGTTCATCTTTCTCTTCTTGCACCTGACCTCGTCCTCAAGGTCGTCGGCTCTCTCTTTGGACGCTTCCCACTTCTCCTCGAAGTGTAACCTATCCATCACCTCCAACTCTAGCTGAGTACGGAGTGCCTCTTTCTCAGTCTTCTCACTCAGCTCCCTCTGCTCAACCTCTTCTAGCTTCTCTGCCAAATCTACATTCCTAGCCACTGACCTGTGAAATAGAGTCCCCATCTGGATCCCTGCCTCCCTACGGTAGGCAATCTCCACCTCTAACTCTTGTATAGCCAGCTTCCTCTGGTGGTCCTCGTCCCTCAGCTTCTGGAACTCAGACTCTCTCTCGTGGGCCTCTGCCTCCAGCTCCTGAACTCTACAGTCTAACTCTAGAATACGCTCCTCGTACTCGCCTAACATCTGTTCCTCTATAGTAGCCTCATCAGAGTCCTCTACTGGCTCATCCTCCATCGGCTCCTCCTCTGGATCAGTCTCTATCTCAATCTCGATCTCATCCTCGTCATCAAACTCGGATGGTGCAACTGCCTGCACTGGTGTAGCCTCTAGAGGTGCCTCGTATACTACGTGTATATCCCTGGGCTCCTCCTCTACAACTCTACTAGGTACCCCTGTGTCTGTCATCCTACACTCACAAACACAAGACAAGAAATAGCATCTCCATTAGAATGTTAAACAAAATATAAGTTCCTTGTATAGAATGAAGTTACATTTCATAACAGACTAAGTCTCTCAAGGAAAACCCTACATGAGTTTTATCTCCTTCCTAACTTCTAAGTTCGCCTAAGTTATAGTCTAAGGACACTCGTTCCTAAGGTTTATAACTACAGCTCTGATACCAACCTGTGACGCCCCCAAATTCCAGGACCGCCTCTTGGTCTCTCGAATTCGGTTCATCACGTGCTCATGGTAATACATCACAATAATAATAACTAAATATTGCACAATCACAGCGGAAATTCTATTCTAGAATAATTTACAATGATTTATTATAATTATTCCCCCAAGTCTCGCAACCTACAGTACTTAATAGATTACCTAATAATATCAGTTAACGACTTATTACATAATCTAACTTAAGCTTAAACATAATCAAATCCAGTCTTACTACATCATCTTCATACAATATTAATATATTTAAAACATAACAGACATAAGCTAGTTGGTAGCTTTGCCCTTGCCCTTATCAACGCCCGAAGGTTCACCATGCTCTGCCTTAACTGAAATGTTTTAAGGAAAGCAAGAATGAGCACAAATTGCTCAGCAAGTAATATACAACAAGGGTAAATGATATAATTCTCAATTCTCGAAAGGGTATAGGAAAGTTTGATAGTTCAAGGATAGCAAGAATATCAACAGTTCTCAATAACAGCCACTAAGGACAGAATAATATCAATATGATTCAATAATAAATCAATTCAAGATTTCAAGATAACTGAATACTGAGCAGTCACTAAGGACTATGAACTTCCATAGGATTTGACAGTAATAAACTGAAAATCCAACAAAAACAGATACAACAGGTGATCAGCCTAAAGTACCCTCGTTATGCATAACAATCAATCATACTCAAGTGCGCGCGTCGGTTCTCCGACAGTTATAGTTTGTTCTTCTCAGTCATATATAAGATCCCGCACCAATCAATTGGTTTTGGGTCGTTTTTCAATAATATAAGTCTAGCCGAATCAAATGGCATAGACACTTTCACAATATTCATTAACAACACTAAGTTCAACATGAATAATAGCTTTAATGAAATAAGAGTTCAAGTATGCTAATTCAATTCAAACGATTAAGTAGGAAACTAGTTCGCAATATACAAAGATAGAATATTCGTATCCAAAGAGATAAGGTTTAGATACTCGCTTACGATATCCGTTAAATAACGTAGTGCAAGGTTTTAGGATACTTGCACTTTAAAAGAGTGTAAGTAAGAGAACTTGCCTTTAGCGTAGTTTATCCACGAAAAGAAATCAACACTTCCGAATTCCTATCGTAATACAGTTACGTATATATATGATATTCATATAACTTGTATTAGTCATGTTCATGAGTACTCGTATTGCATATATGTAGCTAGCATTGTCATTATCTTGAAAACATGCTTTGTTCATGCTAAACTTTAATCATGGCAACTAATCATGGTATATATACATGCATGACACATGAATGAGTCTAAGAGTACTATCACATGTGTTCATAAATGTCAAATTCTAATTCTCGTCATAACATACCAACGTTCACGTTCAAAGCTTATACTTTGTTAGTATAGTTCATTAATAAGGTCTATCATGTTCATGCTTCCTTATGAAACCCATATACACAAGTTAACATGCTTTTCATGTATTTCAAGGCCCTATAAACATGCTCGAAAGTCAGAATGTATACATGGTTTTTACATGTCAATATCAACCTTCAAAACTTGTATTTTTGTTAGAAAGGTGCACTAGTTGGGTTCACATGTCCATATTATATCACGGAACCTATATACATAAGTTAGTATGCATTTCATGTGTTTCTAGGTCATACTAACATGTCTCGAAAGTCAGAATATTAACATGCTTCATATATGTTAACGTCGTTCATGAAACTTTAAGTTCGTTTTCAAACTATATGTCGTTTGGTTAACCATGCATGCTAATATACTAAAACATGTTCACATTGCCTCATTAGGTTTATATATAAGTATTAATCATGCTTTCATGCTTGTTTAAACAAAAATCAAACAATTAGTTCATAACAGTTTTATTGCAGAATGTAGAAAAACTGAACACAGAGGCTGGCGCTGCGGCGCGGCACAGCAGCTCACTACTGGCGCTGCGGCGCGAGTGGCGCTGCGTGCGGCGCTGCGGCGCGGGCTGCGGCGCGAGTGGCGCTGCGGCGCGGGCTGCGGCGCTGCGGCGTCGAGGCAGTTTTCTGCAGTGAAATCCGACCAAAAACCTCCCATTTCATCGATTTCAACATACCCAAATGCTATTAGACTTGTTTAACTTACTAACACGTACATATATGCTTATATAATAGTCAATAGCAATTATCAATTCCCAATTTCATGAACACCAACCAATTTCACGATATCTGATGTTTTTACAGAAATCTCAGAAATGGAAACACCAAAAATGAAATTGAAGACCAATGAAGCATATATAGTAATTCTAATCACATATATAAGTCCTTTAAACAACTAATTATTATTCTCAATTCACAAAACCATAACTTCCAACTGAAATCAAGAATTCACGAATAGAAATTTTGACAGAAAATGACAATGAAGATACGAAGGGGATTTATACCTCTGTAAATGATTTAAGCTTGCTGCTA
This sequence comes from Panax stipuleanatus, assembly GCA_020205555.1. Classification (NCBI taxonomy): domain Eukaryota; kingdom Viridiplantae; phylum Streptophyta; class Magnoliopsida; order Apiales; family Araliaceae; genus Panax; species Panax stipuleanatus. Next base: position 88,855,724 of record CM035118.1, read on the forward strand.
TCTCAATAACACTGATATATATATATATATGCTCTCTAGTCTCTCTTAGCCAAAATGCTCAGCAAAAGAAATGTGAAGGAGATGAGGCTATATTTATAGAACTCCCATTATACAGACAAAGCAATTGTATCCCATATCAAACTAACGGATTATAGGAATGCATGAAGGTTATCAAAGGGTAGGTAATTAGTGGTTGGATTCATCATGAATCCCACTCCCTCCACAATCATGAGCTATGAAATGCTAGTTGCTGAGTTTGGGGAGAAGAAGAAGGAATAGGCCTTAGCTGTATGTCAAGCACGTGAAGAGCAAATGGAACACTTAAAATGAGACAATTGATTTAACTCCTCAGCATTTGCAAATACTACACTTGTATATACACACCATATACATATGTTATATATATATGTACTCTTAGGTTATAAATTAAATCACAATGTACTTCACATAATGTAATAAGTGTAATTTACACACATATAATCCAGGTACGTTTATCTTACTGATATAATACCATCGGATACTACCACATTACATTATATCATATATTATTAAATTGTATTACTCAACAATTATTTATAATAGATCCATGATACATTATTTTAATGTATATCCACACATCATTTGTCACCTACACATATCATAACATATAGTTACTATACATTTAATTCGCATGCTTGCACATATAATTTCTCATCTTATAATTTGAATATTAATTAATAATATACACGTATCCTACATCCATCAATATAATTGTTAACCTCCATAACAATTTAATTAACCCTTATATGATTAATTATCACTTTGATATAAATCTTATTGTATTTATAAACACGTTGCTCATTATTATTAAGTTTCTTGCAATAATAATAATCACATATTGTTAATCGATCCTCATTAGTATTTTATAACAGTTAATTAATATTCTTCGATTAACAATTAATATAGATTAATTGTTCACTTAAATTAATATAATCATTCTTATATTACGCCACTGTGCCACACAAGGCAATCAACGAGTTTATCACAAACTCCACCAATTTCTCAATTATTATAATTATTCAATTATATATAATTGAATTAATTCATCTCATAACACAAAATCATTTATATTCAAATAAATTCTCATTTCCATTAATATATTTATTTAATAATATATGGAAATTCTCGGGTATTACACCCGGGTTGAGGGAGATCAGGTCATTCGTAGTTCTGGCTTTGTATGAGAGAGGCTTGAAAAGTATTTGTCTTGGGTTTTGAGTTTGTTTTGATTAGTTTTTGAGTTTTTATTTGGTTTCACCGCACCAGAAATGGCTGCCTATGTACTCTCGAGTTGAGGGAGATCAGGTCATTTATAGTTCCAACTTTATAGTGAAAACTGAACCTGATTTGATTTGTAGGACCCGGATGCGGGCATGCATGTGCTTCAGACATAGTACTTTTTCACGGTGTCTGAATTGATGAGTTGGGGAAATTTGTTCCCGTCCATTTCTTGTAATCTGATAGCTCCTCCCGTCAACACTTCCTTGACAATGAAAGGGCCTTTCCACTTTGGGGCGAACTTTTCTTTAGCTTCATCTTGATTGGTTAAAACATTCTTGAGCACCAAGTTATTTTCTTTGAATTACAATATTTGGACCTTCTTGTTATAGGATCAAGCAATCCTTTGCTGATACAACTGCCCGTGGAATATGGCTGTAGCCCTTTTTTCATCTATCAGTGACAGTTGGTGGTATCGGTCTTAAAACTAATGATCCTCGTCTAACTGAGCATCGATCAATACTCACAAGGATTCCATCTCTACCTCTATAGGGAGGACTACTTCCATGCCATAGACCAATGAATAGGGGGTAGACCCAGTAGAGGTGCGCATTGACATCCTGTATACTAACAGGGTTAGGGGCAGCAGGTCAGGCCATTCTTTGTGATTGGCGGACATTTTCTGCATGATCTTTTTGATGTTCTTGTTCATCGCTTCAACAGCACCATTCATCTTGGGCCGATAAATGACTGGGTTGAGATGCTTGATGTGGAACTTGCTGCACAGTTCTCTCATCATTTGATTGTTCAGGTTCTTAGCGTTGTCTAATATGATCACCTCCGGTTGTCTATATCGACAGACGACATTGTTTCTGATGAAACCAATGATGACCTCATTCGTGACTTTGGGAAAAGAGGTTGCTTCAACCCATTTGGTGAAGTAATCGATCACGGTGAAGATGAATCGATGACCATTGCTAGCGTTTGGTTCTACTGAATTGATCACAACCATTCCTGTTGGCTGATTTATCGGTCAATATATTCGCGCAAGTATACGCGGCCAATGAGTAATAAAGTGTAAGTACAGATATCGTCCCACAGAGAATTAATGGATAAAAGACACCAAACCACTAGCACATAATCATCTCAGTCTTATTTAAACGGATGGTAAAGAGGATGAATTAAAACTAAGTTAAACTAGGCAAGCAATTAACTTAAACTAATTAATTCTAGAGTTAAAATCAGATAATGAAGAGAAGAGATTCCAATTTCCCCTAATGATTCATCTAAATCGACATACTTCCAATTAGGTCAAATTAATAGTCAAGATAGTTAGCCGAGAACACGAACGTGAGAGAAGGCCATCTTTCGATGCACCTACTCCATATCATATGCAATCTACAGATGATAGAACGCACGTGAACACCCACATTATCTAAACCCCTATATGCCTATGGTGTTTACAAATAAATAGGGTTTAAGGTTAAGTCCTCTATTGACTACGGACGGAGCTTCGGTATATGTCTATCCTAAGCACAAATCATACATCCAACGCCATGTGAATGCACAATCACCCGCTACTACGATTAGATCTAAACCTACGCTTTGTCTTTCAAGTCCACATAGGTTATCACAGTAATTGGTCGCTAATCAATTAAGCAATGCAAGCACAAATCGTAATAGACAGTCATATAACAATCAAAGAGACAAGCATGGAAGCATATCAAAGTAAACTACTCAAAAGGTTCCATTGGAACCTCAAAATAAGCTTAAGCCATAAATAACTTAAGTATATTATCCACAAGATTCAATAACATAATCTAAATATACAATGTAATAGCAAAGAGAGATTAAGGATAGAGATTTCAAATCTTTCTCCAAGCTTGGACCCTTGATGTCAATCCTCTTGCTTCAATCTTCACACACTAACAAAACCCTAGAATCTAACTAACTAACACTAAACTAGCACTAATCTACTCTCTAATCTACTCTTAATCTAGACTAAACAAGATGTAAAAGAAGAGAAGAGAGGAACCAGGGCTTAGGGCCAATATATCATGCTCTTTCTTGCCACAAACGAGTCCCCTTATATCCCAATTAAAAGCCAAGTCCCGTTCAATTGAAAAGTCAAGTCTGACACAGCTTAAGATTGGCGCGGCCGCGCCCAAAAATGCCCTACAATCCGCGCGCCGCGCCAAGCATTTTCTGCTGCAGAGTTCTCTGGTAAAACGGCCATAACGTTTGATCCGGGAGGAGTTACGAAGCCTTCCTCCTGTCAAATCGAAGCTATCGAAGAGCTCTACAACTTTTATTCTTTGAGAATTTAGAAATAATGGATGCATGAAGGCTGAAATTGAGCTCCAAGTGACAGCTGTGCATGAAAACTCAAAACCGTGAGGTTTGACGTCCGTCGGTATACGGGGCATAACTCTCACCTCCAAACTCCAATTTGGATGATTCAAGATGTTCCGGAAAGCTTATAAGATGCTCTACGATATGAACCAAGTTCCAATCCAAGAACATGAAATGAACATGAACCACCCAAACGATGTCGGAATTGCACTTCCTTCCCATTTTTGCTTCAAAGGCCATTCTTGCTCCTTTTGGCCACTAGACTCGCGGCATCACCTTTATTGCTTCCTCACCGATGCTATCTTCATGCTTTAAGCCTATTTTAGTGCTTTACCCCATTTAAGCGTTCTTTTGCCCTTTTAAGCTTAATTTGCACCCGGAGAGTTTCTAAACCTGAAAATCACAAAATAAAGCAAAAACACATAAAACGCACAACGATACTTGAGTTTAAGCAACAGAATGAGTTGGTTACTATCCGAATAAGTGGTCATAAAAGCCATTTATCAAATACCCCCAAAATTAAACATTGCTTGCCCTCAAGCAACCAAAACAAAACTAAACAAAGGATGCAATGCAGTATCTACAATGTATGCAACCTACGCTATCATGAATGCGAATCCAAGTTCCCAGCCAGTATTGAACTTTCAAAGAAATGCCTCAGAAAACCACGACATAGTCGAAATAGATAAGCTACCCAAAACAAGACCATATGGCATATTCTGCAAATCCAAAACTGTCAGCACTGATATATTGTGCGTTGTGTGCCTGGCAACCTTTAAACATGCTTTGAACAAATATATCACATACTATGCTTCTTAGGGGAAAAACAAGCTTCAACTTAAGAAAAGCAGTAAATCATATAAGTTCTAACCAAGACTATGTATTACTAAAGTTAAGAGTCAACAGGGGGTGTTCATTAAGCTTTTATTACTCACGAGGGCGTATTCGCACTTTCCCGTGTACACTATCGACTGTGCAATGCCTAGTTCTCTTAGGCTCTTCAATGATATCCATGTAGCGAGCTTTCGACCAACGACTCCCAGACCAGACGGCCTTAGGGCGCTGGGTGTAGAGACACCCCTAGGGCTTACTTGCTCGAATATCAAATGCCACAGAACTCGACGTAGCCAAAGTGTTTATTCATAATCATTTTTCTTTTTCTTTTCTTTTTCTTTTATTTTTCATAGGGGAGTGCGTCTTACGCTCCATCTCCCCAAATAGCATGCATACCCCCTGTTTCTCCCAAACTTAAGCCTTTTACAGTCTAATTATTGTTATATGAGAACTGACGCTCTTTCATTAAAACATGGTTTCCCACCAGAAGACAAGTATGTAAACATTTAAACTTAGCATATCATGGTGTTTATTCTATCGTGCTTACTGGTTACATAGTATCTGACAGGTAAGGATTTACATATATGACCATAAAATCAGGCTTAAGTCTCAAATCAGTTCAACAATCAAGTGATTTCAGTTTCTTCACAGGCAACATACATAACTAACAAACTGAAAACTGGATTCATGCAGTATGCTCTAACACATAATGCAAAACAGAATGCAAAAATAAAAGAAAAATTTTAAAATTTTCACAAATTTTAACTATTTACAACCTACATGCACTATATGAACTAACTTACATGCAATGAACTATTTACATGCAAAACATGAAATGAATTACCTATATGTAAAATAAACACCAATACTCCCAAACTTAAACTGTTCAATGTCCTCATTGAAGGTAAAGGTAAAAAGAAAGAAACTCCCCTATTTGGCTTCTTATGCTGCATGAAATGAAGTGGCGCCCTCTCAGAAGTTTCCCCGTCTCATCTCTGCTCTTGGTAAAATAAACTCCGCTCAACACTATACTCAACGTACCAACCCAGCTCCATATCAATCTTGCTCTGCTAGAGATCCCACACTCAATATCTCAATTGATCAGGTTGAGAGGATGAGGTGGATGAGAATTGGTACTTTGGATTGAGGAGGTAGGAGGTTTTCAAAACTAAGGCTTGTAGTGGAGGGGATTGCATGAGAAGGAAGAGATGGGGGATTGCATGAAGGAACTTGAGGGTTTAGGATTAGAGGGGCTGAGGCTTGGGTGCTATTGATAATTGATATGAATTGGTGCCCCCCAAAATCTGCAAGATTTTTCCCAAGTCAGGCCCAGTTTGCATGTGGCGCGACCGCGCGTGGTAATGCCTTGAATTTTGCTTCTGCAGAATTTTTCCTATGCACTTGGTTGGCCCTTTAGTTTGGCTTCTTGCAGCATGCATTGATCCTGAGAAAGACATATAACCTTTGTTAAGCCCTCATACACTATCAAAAGTATATTATCTATTTACATCAAGAGAATGAACATGGAAAGATATATGCATTTAAATTCCCAAAAATTCTCTAAGTGCGTATAAGAAATGCAAGTGCATCAAAAATATGCTATGAGCTTTGTAATCCCAAAAATATACGCATTCATGCCTAAGTTCAAAAATGTAGGCAATGAACTCCTAATTCCTAAGGGCGTTCAAAAAATTTAAACTAAATACTAAACTAATAAGAATTAAACGAGGGGGAGGGAAATGTGATAGAAAGCATGTAAATGGAGAATTAAACAAAGAGATAGAGAGAGGGATGATGGGAAGTAGGTAATGGAGAATTAAACAAAGAGAGAGAGAGAGAGAGAAATGATGGGGTGCCTCCCATTTAGCGCTTGATTTATAGTCCTCTAGCTAGACTGTGTCTGACCACTGCTATCCGACTCCCCGACGATATTTGAGAACCCCTCCATCCATTAGAATTGCTATATGCTTTTGGAGGCTTCCCAATAAAGGAGGACTCGAAATTAAACTACCTAGCATTGGATGTGTGTAAGAATTCCCCGTCCTGATGGTAGGGGAGCTAGGCAGGGGTTCCGTTGTGTAGATGAAATGATCGGGGCATGGAGGTATAGACCACACAACGGACTCTTCTTCTATTCTCTTCTCTTCTGACCACCATGGTTTGAAGCTTGCGGACTCTCTCATATCATCGAGATCCGGCTCTGAAATGTGGCTACCAAGGGGGCAAGGATGTGCAAACTTAACTGGATTCTCAAACTTCGGCGGAGAAGGCTCTTGGGGTATTATCACTATTGGTTCATACTGTTCCACATCCCCAATTATCTCCTCTTGTTCCATTGCCTTAGGCTCGTCCAGTTGTAACTGCACTTCGGGCTCTTCATCAGTCTCTGCATCCATCTCATAGCACCATGTATCTTGGGGTTCATAACTTATAACTTCAGTCATTGGAGGCATTTGAGCTTCATTTACTTGCTCAATCACCTCCTCATTCCTTAAAGCTGTGCTAATTTACTCTACCCAAGTTTGAAGATCCTCAATTGACTGCTCTTGTTTGACCAAGATCTCCTTTGTTGATGCTAATGAGTTCCCCCACATAATTTCCAATCCTTCCTTTTCAGTTTCAGTCTCAGGCTCCATGTACTGAGGCTCATTGGTGGGAGCATTGTGGATTAGGGCCATCTGATTCTAAAAATTTTACCTCAATTCTTCTTGGCTCCTAAGCATCTCCTCTTGGCTTTCTAAGCTCCTATGCCTGAAGTCCAATGTAAACTATTCTCCTTGTAAACATGGGGATTGATAAGGGGGTTCGGGTGCACAATTTGGACTTGGCTCATATTGTTCTTGATAGCTCACAGTATGGGTTTGCCCTTGCTCATCCTCTATCATCAAGGCCCTACTAATTTGCTCTGCCCAGTTCTGAATATTCTTGACTGACTTCTGTTGTTCAATCAAGATGTCCTTCAGTGATATGTCACCTCCATCCTCCAAGCTTGCATTTTCTATGTCACCCTCAAAATTGTGTTGAGGCTCGAAAATTGGAGTCTGGAAGGTGCATTCTGGGGCATATGCGGGATTTGGATCCCAGTGTTGGTCTTGATAGTAGTCTGCTGAAGGGCTTGGGTGATACCCCCAATCTGGCTGATAAGTGGGATAAGGTTCGGTGTAGGAATAACCAGCCCCATACTGCTCCTGTCCATAACTGATAGGCTCCTGATGGCTCATATAAGCTCCAGCACCATGGTCATATGAAGTCACTGGCTCTCGATTATGTTGGACTGAAATAGTATCTAGCTTTCTCGAGAGCTCCTCTAACTGTGCTAAGAGTGTGGCAATTGGGTCGAGTCCATCAGTGCTTGCTTCCCTTGGTTGCTCTTGTCTTGTACAGTTCCATGGATAGAAATTTAAGTCCATTGTACCTGAAAAGAGAATATGAGAAGAGATTTAAACAAAAATAAAAATAAAATGTTTAAAGTAAGACTAATTTGATTTAAACTAATGTTGGCAAACAGTTATCCAAATAATTTCCCGGCAACGGCGCCAAAAACTTGTCAATATATTCGCGCAAGTATACGCGGCCAACGAGTAATAAAGTGTAAGTACAGATATCGTCCCACAGAGAATTAATTGATAAAAGACACCAAACCACTAGCACATAATCATCTCAGTCTTATTTAAACGGATGGTAAAGAGGATGAATTAAAACTAAGTTAAACTAGGCAAGCAATTAACTTAAACTAATTAATTCTAGAGTTAAAATCAGATAATGAAGAGAAGAGATTCCAATTTCCCCTAATTATTCATCTAAATCGACATACTTCCAATTAGGTCAAATTAATAGTCAAGATAGTTAGCCGAGAACACGAACGTGAGAGAAGGCCATCTTTCGATGCACCTACTCCATATCATATGCAATCTACAGATGATAGAACGCACGTGAACACCCACATTATCTAAACCCCTATATGCCTATGGTGTTTACAAATAAATAGGGTTTAAGGTTAAGTCCTCTATTGACTACGGACGGAGCTTTGGTATATGTCTATCCTAAGCACAAATCATACGTCCAACGCCATGTGAATGCACAATCACCCGCTACTAAGATTAGATCTAAACATACGCTTTGTCTTTCAAGTCCACGTAGGTTATCACAGTAATTGGTCGCGAATCAATTAAGCAATGCAAGCACAAATCGTAATAGACAGTCATATAACAATCAAAGAGACAAACATGAAAACATATCAAAGTAAACTACTCAAAAGGTTCCATTGGAACCTCAAAATAAGCTTAAGCCATAAATAACTCAAGTATATTATCCACAAGATTCAATAACATCATCTAAATATACAATGTAATAGCAAAGAGAGATTAAGGATAGAGATTTCAAATCTTTCTCCAAGCTTGGACCCTTGATGTCAATCCTCTTGCTTCAATCTTCACACACTAACAAAACCCTAGAATCTAACTAACTAACACTAAACTAGCACTAATCTACTCTCTAATCTACTCCTAATCTAGACTAAACAAGATATAAAGGAAGAGAATAGAGGAACTAGGGCTTAGGGCCAATATATCATGCTCTTTCTTGCCACAAACGAGTCCCTTTATATCCCAATCAAAAGCCAAGTCCCGTTCAATTGAAAAGTCAAGTCTGGCACAGCTGAAGATTGGCACGGCCGCGCCCAAAAATGCCCTACAATCCGCCCGCCCGCGCCAAGCATTTTCTACTGCAGAGTCCTCTGGAAAAACTGCCATAACGTTTGATCCGGGAGGAGTTACGAGGCCTGCCACCTGTCAAATTGAAGCTATCGAAGAGCTCTACAACTTTTATTCATTAAGCATTGAGAAATAATGGATGGATGAAGGCTGAAATTGAGCTCCAAGTGACAGCTATGCATGAAAACTCAAAACCGTGAGGTTTGACGTCCGTTGGTATACGGGGCATAACTCTCGCCTCCGTACTCCGATTTGGATGATTCAAGATGTTCCGAAAAGCTTATAAGATGCTCTACAATATGAAATAAGTTCAAATCCAAGAACATGAAATGAACGTGAACCACCCAAATGATGTCCGAATTGCACTTCCTTCCCATTTTTGCTTCAAAGGCCATTCTTGCTCCTTTTGGCCTCTAGACTCGCGGCATCACCTTCATTGCTTCCTCACCGATGCTATCTTCATGCTTTAAGCCTATTTCAGTGCTTTTCCCCATTTAAGCATTCTTTTGCCCTTTTAAGCTCAATTTACACCCGGAGAGTTTTTAAACCTGAAAATCACAAAACAAAGCAAAAACACATAAAACACACAACGATACTTGAGTTTAAACAACAGAATGTGTTGGTTACTATCCGAATAAGTGGTCATAAAAGCCATTTATCAATTCTCCACATGGAGAAAGGCCATGGCGAAAACATATTGTGTAACTCATTCGGAGGAGCGCGTATGGCATTTCTATGTACTTGGCATTGAAAGCATCTCCTAACATGATCGTCGCAGTCAGCTTTGAGAGAAATCCAATAATGCTTTGTTCTTAGTATCTTCTTGGCCAGCAGATGACCGCTCATGTGTGGAGCACAGATTCCACCGTGGACTTCATCCATCTGTCTCTCGGCCTAATCTTTATCAAGGCATCTTAACAAGCCTATTATAGCATCTCTTTTGTAGAGGGCATCTCCACTTAGATAGAACTTCATAGCCATCTTGTGAATTCGCTTTTGTGCAGGTTGGCTTGCCCCAGCGGGTGTAGATCCGTCTCATAGATACTCCTTAATGTCTTAATACCAAGGCTGCTTGATAGGAGGTATTTCATCTGATACTTCTCCAATGTAATTCCCGTATGTCGGTCCTTTCTGAACTATGAATTTAATGTTGGGAAACCCACTCCTATCGGATATGCGAATTAATGAAGCCAACATTGCCAATGCATCAGCGAAATCATTCCTGCTCTGAGGAATATGGTTGAAGGTTATGTCTTTAAACTCCAAGGATATTTTGACGAGCTGCCTATGGTAGGGCACCAAATGCAGTTCTTTGGTGTGATATACCCCAGTGGATTGTCTAATGACCAACTAAGTGTCTCCAAAGACCAGTAGGTGTTTGCTACCCATGGATTGGGCTAGTTTTAACCCCATTATACAGCCTTCATACTCGGCCGTGTTGTTGGTGTTGCCAAATTAAAGTTTGGTAGCCACAGGATATTGTTCTCCTGTACCAAAGATAAGGATTGCCCCAGCTCCGGCACCTTCCATGTTTACTGCTCCGTTCCATGATTGGACTGTAGTCTCTTACTGGAGTTGTTGAATTGTCATGATTCCATCATCTGGGAAATAAGTCTCCAGGGGCTCGAACCCTCCTAAAGGTGCTTCAGCTAATTGGTCTGCAATACCTTGACCCTTGATTGATTTTTGAGTCATATAGACAATGTCGAATTGTTATAGGATCAATTGCCATTTGGATAGTCAACAGTTCAACATTGGCTTATTGAATACATATTTGAGTGGATCCATGCAGGATATGAGGTAAGTCATGTGCCCATGGAGGTAATGATGTAACCTCATTGCGGCCCATGCTAATGCATAACATGTTTTATTGATCAGGGTGTATTTTTGTTCACTACTGCTGAATCTTTTGCTGATGTAGTAGATGGCACTTTCTTTGCTACTATCATCTTTCTGTCCTAACATGCAGCCCATTGCGCTAGCATTGACGGACAAGTATATGAATAAGGGAACTCCATCCCTTGGGGGCACCAAAACGGGTGCTACGATCAACTATTTCTTGATGGCAAGGAAGGCTTGTTGACAATCCTCATTCCATTTGGTAGAGGAATTCTTCCTTAGTAACTTGAATATGGGTTCACAGGTTACTGTGAGCTGGGAAATGAATTGACTTATGAAGTTGATCCTCCCCAGAACCCACGTATCTCCCTCTCTATTCGAGGCACTGGCATCTTAGTGATGGCTTTGATTTTGGTAGGGTCTAGTTTGATGCCTCGATTACTCATCAAGAATCCTAGCAACTTGCCTACTTTGACGCCAAAAGCACATTTGGTTAGATTTAGCTTGAGGTTATACTTGTGTAACCTGTTGAACAGCTTCCTGAGATGGTCGATGTAAACATCCTCCCTCCGGGATTTGATGATGATGTCATCCACATAGACCTCTATTTCTTTGTGCATCATGTCATGAAACAGGGCTATCATGGCTCGCTGATACGTGGCTCTGGCATTGATGAGGCCGAAGGATAGTCGTCTATAGAAAAAGGTTCCCCAATGAGTGACGAAAGCTATTTTCTCCCGGTCCTCTTTAGTAACCATGATTTGATGGTAACCAGCAAAGCAATCTACGAAGGATTACATGTCGTACTGCGCATTATTGTCGATCAGGATGTGGATGAAAGGTACCAGGAAGTTGTCCTTAAGGCAGGCCTTGTTCAAGTCTCGGTAATCAACACATACTCGTACCTTCCCTCCTGGCTTAGGCACGGGAACTATGTTTGAAAGCCGCTCTGGGTAGGTTGATACCATGATAATCCCAGCTTTGAATTGCTTAACAACTTCTTCTTTGACTTTCAAACTCTATTCAGGTTTCAATTGCCTGAGCTTTTATTTGACTGGTTGGAACCCGTCTTTGATGGGCATTCGATGGATGACAATGTCAGTAGAGAGGCCAATCATATCTTCATGTGACCATGAAAATACATCCTGGAACTGTGTTAGGAGTTTGATCAGGTCAATTTTTTGGTTTGATGTGAGGTCTAAACCTATCTGAATTTCTTTGATGTTTTTGGAGGTTCCTATGTTGACAGTAGTGGTTTGGTCGAGGTTTGGTTTGGGTTTGTCTTTAACCCATTCTTTAATCTCCTCGGGCACCTCATAGTCATCTTCCTCCTCTTAATCAATATCCATCAAGTCGAAGTTCAGTTCTACATCAAAGTCGTAGTCACTTTGACAGGTTAGCATCTCATCAGCAAAGACAAACATATCCAGCGCTTGTCCCTTTTCGACCGAGGAAAGGGACACTGCTCCAGTTATCCAAGGTCAGATCCTCATGAACTGGGAGGATCAGGGATTTGTGATTATCTGCCTCATCTTGAATGATGACTGAGACATCCTTTATAATAGGGTCGGGGTTTTTCTTTGAACTGCCCCCTTTTCCTTCTTGATGCGAGGAATTTAAATCTGATCCTCGTCTTCGCTGTCTGGGATCTCATCATTCATACCCTTGTAGTTTATGATGACCTGCATGTTAGCGAATGTGTATCGTCCTTCATATAGGATCTTTTCTTTTCCCTTTTAGCTATCTGCCTTGTGCTTGAGGGCTTTTCTTTCATTAACAGGTATAATTGGAGGAAACAGTATTGCTGATACCACAGTAGGGATCTTCCTCATTGGTTTTACCCATCCGGCATTAGTAAGGTTTGGCAGCAATACGGTGGAAGCATGAGCCTTGGGATGCTTATGTGGGTTCCGATGGTTTGCCAGTGATGAACATCCCAATCCTGCTCTCCCAATCTGACTAGGGATTTGTATCGGGCTCTTGATACATTTTTGATTCTTTCCTAACCCTTCTCCAGGTCGGAAACCCAGGGATACCTATTTCTTGTCCCACTGTCATTACTTCGGTGGAGACCATAGGCTTCAGGGCTGGTGCCCCAATAGGTAAATACTGGGTATCACTCACCTCCAGGGCTTGAAAACTTGTAGGTTCAATCCCTACGTCTAGGCTGATCACTGGCATGTCTCCCTGTATGCCGACAGGGTATTGTAGTTCAGCATTAACCGTGATGAGGTTGCCGTTGATATTGTATTTGAGTTGTTGATGGAGGGTGGATGGCACTGCACCTGCCATATGAATCCAAGGCCTGCCCAGCAATAGGTTATATCCAGTGGTGATATTGAGCACCTAAAAGGATACGTAGAAAGTGTGTGGGCCAATCTCCAAGGGTAGTTCTATTTCTCCCATAGCTTGGCGTCGCGATCCATCGAAAGCCTGGATGACCACATGACTAGTTTTGATCTGATTTGGGTTAATTTTCATTCTTTCCAAAGTATTGTATGGACATATGTTGAGGGATGATCCTCTGTCAATGAGTACCCCTCCGATTACATACCCGGAAGATATCAAAGCTATATGTAGGGACTTATGATGGCTCGTTCCTTCTGCAGGGATATCATCATTAGTGAAAGATATCACATTGTTGTTGAAAATGTGTTCCACCACGTGACGGAATTTCTCGACATCTACAGTATGTGGAAGATGGGCTTCTTCTAGTACTTTCACTAGAATGTTGCGATGATCCACTAAGGATAAGACCAAATATAGGATAGACATTTGCTCAGGTGCATCTTTCTGGTCTTGCACCACCTTGATTTCATTGTGTCCCATTTTGTTGAGGAACTCTTCAATTTTCTCATCATCCACCTTTGTTTTGGCTTTGATGACTGGTTTGATCACCCGCTGAGGCAGGTATAATGGATTGTCCTTTGGCACAACGATAATATTGTTTGAGGTGGACCCTTCATCGTTCCCATAGTTCCATGGGACTCGCTTTAGACTGATAATTGGATACTGGGGTCTGAAGGGCAAGATTAAAGGCTAGGGTGCGGCCACCTTTACAAGATTTTATATCTCTTGGACCCCTTTCCCTGGCAATACTAAGGGTTTGAGGGTCGACTCCCTATTGGAGGATATAACAGCCACTGTGTTCTGGTTCCATACAGTGGGGATCCAGAGAGTGTCTTCATCTGGGAGGTCGAGAACTTGATTTCCCCTCATCAATTCACCTCTTTCAATCATGTTTTAAATCATGTTGCGAAGTGCCCAGCAATCCTCGGTATTATGGTCTGGTGAATTGGAATGGTACTGACATAGTTGGTCAGGTTTGAACTTTTTGGCCCGACCGTTCAGTGGAGGTAACAAATCTGCAACCATTCCCTTATTGATTAGCATCTGGAGGATTTCTTCCATTGACTGGTTTAAGTTGGTGAAGTTCCTTTAAAATAGGAATTTTCCACTAGTTTGGACGCCTTCTTCTTTGGTCACCCTGTTGGTCCAGAGTTCATTCTCATGAGGCTGATATTAATTCCTCGGGGAAATGATCTCCGGTGTGGGAGGATGATCGATGTCAGACTGGTTGGCCCGTTTGATCATCTTTTTGGTGATCTGATGATGGTAGACGACCAGTTCTGCTAATTATTCGATTTATTCTTTGATAGACTTCATTTCCTATTATATCAGGAACCTCTTTTCCGAGACTTCCCAACTGTCTGGGGTGCTGTTACTGGATGAAGTTGATTCTACCATATAACGGAGGTATTTGGATCCTTCTCCACTTGTGGTGCTGATCATGTTGACATTATCTTCTTTATGTTGTGGAAGAGGATTGTCCTGCACATGCGGTTGTTCAGGATTTGTTACCACAATCTCTCTATTGTCGATCAAGTCTTGTATTTTGTCCTTGAGAGACCAACAGTCTTGTGTGCCATGGCCTGGAGATCCATAATGATAAGCACATTTCTTGCTTGGATTAAAATTTCGTCCATCGGTATTGGTGGGTGGAAGGAGTTGGACAATCGTCTTCTGAGTAGTCAGAAGTTTGAATACGTTCTCAAGTGAATTCCCTATAGGGGTGAAAGTTCTTCGACACCTGACCTCCATATTTTTCTAGAATAGAGGGTTTGAAAGCTGTGCTGGAGTTTGGAAAGGGGTATAGTTCCTCTTTTGAATGGGCATACTGTTTTCCTCGCCCCTTGGATTTTGTCCTTGCAACACTAAGGACACTTCTTCATCTTTCTTTTTGTGTACCCTCTGGGGATTACTCCCGTAATTTTCGGACTAGATATGTTCAGTAACAGCTTCAAGGGCTGTTAGATCCTTGATCTTCCCGAATTTGAGCCCCATTTTTTCCATTTCACCGTGTTTGATCATTTCAGAGAATGGTTTCCCTATGCCTGCTAGGACCCTCTCATAATATGGCGCCTCTTGGATGTCGATGAAGTTCGTGACTATCTCAGATTCATTCATGGCTGGGGTGACTTGTGCTGCCACCCGCCTCAATCGTTGGGCATATTCTCTGAATAATTTAGTGTTCTTTTTCTTGATTTTGGTTATCTGGTATCTGTCTGGAGCCAGCTGAGATTGGAAGCTGTATTAACTGAGGAAGGCATGGGCTAACTCTTCCCAACTGTGAATCTTAGAGTTATCCAGACGGGCATACCAGGCTCTGGCCTATCAAGTCAGACTCTTTTGGAATAGTTGCATTTGAAGCTTCTCGTCCTCTGCATAGGATCCGAGTTCTCCGATTAACACTTTCAGATGTGTATATGGACCTCCCAATCCATTATATTTCTCAAAATCAGGAGTTCAAAATTTTTCAGGATAACGAGCCCCGGGGAAAATACAGAGATCGGAGTAATTAACACTGCCGAATGCCCTAGTCACTTTAATAGACCGGAGAGTTTCCTCCTTTTGTTGTACTTTCTTGAGAAGGTCACCAGCTTCCTGTTCTTTGTTGAGGGTGGTAATTTTAGGGGTTTTGTTGGTTATGTCCCAGTTTTGTGGTCTAGGAATCCGAGTCTTGTCCTTTCTGTCTCTTGACTACCACTACCACCAAGTGCTCCTGGTTCTGTATGAGTTTGGGTTTACATCCCTTTAAGGGCCTTGCTTTGTTCTCTCAGAAAACCGGCTAGTTCAGCTATCTAATTTCTCAATCCTTCAAATTCTTCCCTAGATACAGGGGTGGATTCTGTTTGAGCACTAGAAGCCATGTCCATGGATGGACTTAGTGCTTTCTTAGACTTAAATCTAGTGACAGGACCAATTTTTTACCTACAACAAAACGTAGGCATGTTAATTTCCTGAGGTAGGTAGGGATAGGATGCATGATGTGGTTTTTAATTTTATCCTGCAAAACAGAGGTCAGTTATTTTGATGACAGGATGACAAGAAATAAATATTGAAAACTAGACATTGAATTAAAAGAAGAAGGCGTGAAGAAGCTTCCCATCGGATTTGGTTAATCAGAGGCTAACTTATCTTAGGCTACTCTCGTGGCTTTTTTGGCATCAAGGTTCCCAGATCATCGCAACCTAATAGAGGGGAAATTAATCCGATCTTTCAACTGGAGCGAATCTGGGTGGTGCATTTTCATGAGCCCCAGAGACTAAGCCGTCCCCAGAGACATTACTTATCACCGACGGGTTTTGCCTCCTTGTAAGAGTAACACACAACATTCATTCACATACATCGCCTTCATTGTATACATATGATGACAGTTAGTGCGAAGCACTAATATGGGTGTGAAGCACTAAAAAGCAGAAAAGCATTCATTCACACCATTCAATGTAAAGACGCAGCATTCATACATTTATAGTTTGGAAAGGGAAATGCTTTGAAAAGATTTAAAAGCGGCCTAAGCCCTCTACTGTCCTCAGCAGAGTCGCCACCTGTCGACGTCGGGAAAAAATCAACGGGTCGAGTCACAACCTGGATCTTTATATCTTCCTAAGTTATCTCTACCCTCACTCTTTTTATTATGAAAAAAAGGTTTTGAAGGGATTTTAGGAAAAAGGCCAACATGTATCATGTCGATGATTTGAACGTTTTACAAAGTCGCCAGTTGATAGATTTGAAATGGTTGTACCAACTCAACCGAGTTTGTTTGAAAGAGGCCCAATTGATGGACACTGTCGAAACTTGGTCTTTGAAAATAAAGTTTTGAGCTCAGGGGCTTGGTTAAGTGTGGAGAAGGTGTTTGGCACCCCACAACTCCCGTGTAAACACGGTACCGCAATCTTTTCAATATTTTTCTTAAAATTGAAATACGTGCGTGAATGCTGTTTTGAAAATTAGGCATATGTTTGATTTGATTGAAAGTAGTACTTTGTTTCGTTGAACCTTTATACGAAGGGTTTGATTTGATTGTGCAAAAAGTCTTTGATTTGATTTGCAAAAGTATTTGATTTGATTTGCAAAAAGCTTTTCTTTTGAATGAATTGAAAATGATGTTTTGAAAGCTGGTTATCAAACCCTTACGCTAACATAGGAATTAAAGCCTGTTGATACTTCCAATGTTATTTTTATAGCCTTATGGCTTGCATTTGAATGGTGATTTGTCGGGATGCGAAGCATCCTCGACCACAAAATATATAAAAGTGTCGGTCTCCTTATGGGCATGAAAGCCATCGAAGGGACGCTGACACGACAAACCTTATTTTTCACTATGTTGAGACCTTAAATCCAGATAACCGTTTTAAGGTCTTCGCAAGTACATTTTACAGAAAAATTGGCAGGGTACATTCGTAAAGCGGAGTTTGTCCATCTTGGGAATCAAATTCTGATCGATTTGATCATGAATCCCACGATTCCTAGGCTCACATGAGAGTAGCCAATAAACCTGCACAGTTCAAATTTGTACAGAAACAGATATATATCCCAATATTGCCAGAACCGAGGATTCATCAGTAAATCCTGGTTCGCAGCTGGCCGAAGTGACTCGTTCCCACTAGATAGCGAACTATGGGACGCGAGATTACTTTTGTGACTGAAAAATGTCGATTCATATCGAATGAATATTTAAAGCATTAATTTAATGAAAAGCAAGTAAAGCCAAGATATATACACAATTATATAGACAAAAGTTGTAAAGGTCGATGGGTTTTCACACCAGTGCCGGACTGGAATTGAAATATATATATATATATATTTATGTATATTGATAGAAAAGTAGTCAACCAAGACTGGGAAGAGAACCCAGTGGTGGTGAAGACTGCTTATATATGCATATTTATATATAAAAGCAGTAAAAAGGCCACAGAATAATCCAGGCCGAACTGAAATGTAAATGTACAGAAATGTAGTCAACCAGGGACTGGGAAGATAACCTAGAAATGGTGAAAGGTGCAAAAAGTAGTATAAAGGCCACAGAATAATCCAGGCCTGACAGAAAATATATAAATATATATATAATGACAGAAATGTAGTCAACCAAGACTGGGAACAGAACCCAGTGGTGGTGAAGGTTGTTATATATGCATAAATATATATAAAAGCAATAAACTACCTCAGATTTGACATCCGGGGTTGACAGAATTGAAAAGTTAGTATATATATATAGTTAAATAAACACACACACAAAAAAGCCAAACCCAGACTGGGAAGATAACCCAGTTCGGCGAAGTTGCTTAAAATGAAGATGCTAGTGCACTGAAGCTGTTAGAGCTGCCGGATCGTCAATCTGAGTTGTAGAAATGCCAGAAATTGAGTTTATGTACAAAAATGTACCAAATTTTGAGGAAAATGGCCACGGAACTAAGTTTCGGGCATATTTAGAAAATGAAATTTGATATGCAAGTGCAAAACAGTGCAAAGAAGTAAGAATCACTTTCTGATCGTAAAAATACTTACAATGGACTGCTACACGGGCTTTTTCCCAAATTATAGGCTCTAAACGTCAAAATCTACCGGTTATTTTTTGATATGTGGTAGTATGTGGGTATATCTACGTGTTAGAGTGAAAAAATTTGGGTTTAGAAGAGGTGAAAAAGTCAGAAAATCAAACGGACAAAGGTTCGCTGTGTTTCTTCTTATTTTTAAAATAAGGGGGGTCACCTCATATATAGGCCAGGGAGCCTCTACTCTACCTGCTACTGCCGCAAATAGAGGTGCGGCTCCCCTGGTGGGTCCCACGTGTCCGGTTGAGTCGTCTCGAAGTACGTGCACTTTAAACAACGCGAGGTTGAAGTCAAAACTTTCTAACTTTTGATCGGAGCGTCCGTTTGAGGTATGCTGTACCTTTTTAGAAAACCCTCACCGAGAGTGTCACAATGAAATGGATAAAACATTTTCCGAGTCCAAGAAGACGGGTTCATAACCAGGTCTTCGATTTCTCGCAGTTTGTCTGTTGAGCTGTCTTGCGCTGTTTGCACTCGGGATCGTCGTTATGGTTCGTTATGACCTTGGTGGCATCAATTTGGCTTAAGTTTGACCGAATTGGCTTGAGGTTGGTAAAATAACCATTTTGCCCCTCCCGAGGTTGCCTTCAATGTCGACATGGCCTTTGGTTGACTTTCGAGAGTTGTTTCCAAGACATGGATCCCATTAGAGTTTATCTGTCCTCAGTGTAATCTCTGAAGTTGACTTGGTCATTCTAGGTTGTCTTCTGGAGATTTTGTGGAGCTTCAGGTTCGTTCCTGAAGTTGACTTGACTTCCTGGGTTACGACCGGGGCTGACCTGTACCTCCCGGGTTGAGACCGGGGCAGATTTGACATCCAGAGACTGGTGTTCGAGGCTGTGGTTATCCCAATATTGGTGATCGAGGTTGATTTGAAAGGCCCGATATTGAGATCGGGGTTGATTTGACGGTCCGATTGGAGATCGGAGTTGATTTGATGGCCTGATATTGAGATCGGGGTTGATTTGAAGATCCGATTAGAGATCAGAGTTGATTTGATGGCCCGATATTGAGATCGGGGATTAATTGACAGTCCAATTAGAGATCGGAGTTGATTTAATGGCTCGATATTGAGATCGGGGTTGATTTAACGGTCCGATTGGAGATCAGAGTTGATTTGATGGCCCGATATTGAGATCGGGGTTGATTTGACGGTCCAATTGGAGATCGAAGTTGATTTGATGGCTCGATATTGAGATTAGGGTTGATCTGACTGTCCGATTGGAGATCGGAGTTGATTTGATGGCCCGATTTTGAGATCGGGGTTGATCTGACGGTCCGATTAGAGATTGGAGTTGATTTGATCGCCCGATATTAAGATCGGGGTTGATTTGACAGTCCGATTGGAGATCAGAGTTGATTTGAAAAGACAGTTTTACCCTCCTACAGTGTTAGTATCGGGGCAGGAAATTTCTAGTGTCTACAAGTTTGTTAAAGACTTAACTTATAAAGAAGTTCTTGTTCAGATAGTTGACAGGAAAGAGCAAGTACTTAGAAACAAAGTGATACTTTCTGTTAAGGTAATCTGGAAGAACCACAATGCTGAAGAAGCTACGTGGGAACTCGAGGATGTTATGATGAAAACATATCCTCAGTTATTTGCTTAATTTCTTGTATAACGATTCTGGGGATAGAATCTTTTTAAGGGGAAAAGAATGTGACGAATGAGTTTGTTGAGTTGTGATTCTGGGAACAGAATCCTTTTAAGGAGGGAAGATTGTAATAAACGAGATTTTTGTATTTTAATTTTAAATATTTATTGAATTAAATAAATATTTTAGTTGATTTATTTATTAAGTTGAATAAATAATTGATGTGATTATGTGGTGTAGTAATTTAATTAAGTGTATATTAATTAAATTGATGTTTAATATTCAATTGATGTTTAATAATTTTGTGGTTGAAGTTCTAATTTAATTGAGATAATTAAATTAGATGAATTATTATGTGGTAATTTGGTAGTAATGATTTAATGAATAATTATAATAATGTCTAATTTAATTTTATAATTAAATTAGAGATTTACTAATTTGTTACATAAAATTATGATTAATAAATAAATTATAATTGTGTGGCAATTTGATTTATGTGGCAGTTTTAATTAATAAGTTGTTGTTAGCTTTAATTTAATTAAATTAGAATATTGGAATTTAATTGAATAAAGTGTGACATTTAAACAATGTAGTAGATAGGTTATTAAAATAAATTAAAAGGGTTTTAATTCAGTTTTACCCAACAAGACCCAAGTCTTTTAAAATTCTATTTTAATTCAGTTTTTGCCAAACAAGCCTTAGTGGCTTTGGATTTTCAAAAATAACATAACTGATATATCTTTAATAAGGGATATTAAGTTTTGTCAGTTTATATTTTATATTATTATACGTATTATATCTATATCAGTTTATATTACGTAAAGTTAAGTTAGAGAAGGAAGAACAGAGAAAGAAAACTAGAGAGAAAAGAAGAGAGAAGAATGTTGGGAATTACATATTCACATTTGATGTTACAAGTAAATAAATATGCATGTATTATTCAAGCTGTAAAATCCTTCTTAGAACTGATATATAAGGACTTAGATTGAAGATCAAAATTGTTAAGTTGATCTGGGCTAAATGTTTATTATTATGTAAATGAATGTATAGAAGAAAGATCAAGCTTGTTAGGTTGATCTCTTGAAATGTAATAGTTAGGCCAAACAGATTCGTAGTCTGTCGAGCTAGCCAAGAGTTTGCAGAGACAAGGCAGAATCATGGAGTGTCGAAGAAGACTCTCTCGGAATCGTAGTCTTCCAAGGAAGCAACTTCAGAATCGTTGAGACAGACTGCCGAGCGCCTGCCGAGCCAAGTCAAGAATCGCAGTCCTCTCTCGGAAATATGGATTCTGCAAGTTGTAGCAAGTAAAGATCATAGTCAGTCAAAGCTTAAGCAGAAACGTAGAGTGCTCTACGATCAAGACTGGATCTCTTGCAAGCACACCAACACACTTTGATCGTGGTATGAAGACATAGATCGTGGTGCTTCTTCAGATAGCATCAGAAGTATCAAGATTCACCTATCTGATGAAAGAGGATGTCTAACAAATGAAGAATGGCATATGAACGTTGACATTTCGGGAATCCCAAAGCTCCAACACTTATCCTTAATTTGAATCGAAGAAACGTGTGGAAAAAGATAAGGTGACTACTTTCTATCTACTGAAAGCACCTTTTAAGGTGTTAGGTGAGAAAGCAGTCTGCAGTGTCAGGCAAGTCAGACATCAGTACACCATATTCCCAGAAAGTCAACATCAGTAATCAGAACGTCTGGAACTTTAAATGCTCAAACGGAAGCCTTTCAACGGGAAGATTTCAAAGGCTCCTACATAAGAAAAACAAATTGAAGATTTCAGACAAAGCAAGTAAGCAAGAAAGAACAAACAAAGCTCAAAAACATTCAAAGCCAAACTCTACGATCAAAAAGAAATCTTGCTTCGCTACTCAGTTCTTTAGAACTTATGCTTAACGACAACTGAGTAGCACACCAAAGAACTAAACTCTCATTACAGTGTATTCCAAGTCTGCTGGACTTGAAGAGTTCTTAGTAAACTAGAAGTGTCAAGTCTGCTGGACTTGAAAAGTTCTTAGTGAACTAGAAGTTCCAAGACTGCTGGACTTAAAGGAATCTCAGTGATTCAAAGTTGTATCAATATCCTTAGTGGATTTCCTACTAGTGGAGTAGAAGAGTGGATTAGGAGTCTTGAGTGCTCTGAACCACTTAAAATAACTGTGTCGCTTACATTCTGTCATTCATTAACTGCAATATCTGTCATAACTGCTATAACTGCTAATCGAACTATAAACTTGTTTTATCTTAAGGGGAACAAACAAATCATATATTCCGCTGTGGTTAATTAATTTATTTAATTAACAAATCAAATAAGTTATTTTTGAAAAGGAAAAGTTTTAAAAATATCTATTCAACCTCCCTTCTAGATAACTATTGTGCCTCCGAGAACTAACAATTGGTATCAAAGCTTGTTCTCATATCTAAAGCGTACAAAGCTCGAGTAGATCAATGGCACACATTATGAGTCAGTCCAAGCTTGGTGGAGGCAGCAAGCCACCTATGTACAACAAAGATAAATTTTCCAACTTGAAAGTTCGTATGCAAGCCTGCATGGATTCAGTAGATGACAATCTGTTTGAAACTATTATGAGTGGGCCCTACATTCCAACAAAGCTTGCACCAACTCCTGAAGATCCAAACCAAACACAGATCAACATCAAATCAAAATGGACTGATAATGAGAGAAAAGTTGTCCTGCTGGACAAGAAGGCCAAGAACATTTTTTTCCAGTCCTTAGAGGATGATCTATTCGAAAATGTGGTCAACAGCAAAATTGCAAAGGAAGTCTGGGAAGCACTGCTCATCATGCACGAAGGAACTAAAGAACTCATAGAGAACAAGAAATCTCTTCTGAATCAATAGTATGAGATGTTCACCCACGTACCACGAGAGAACATCACTTCCACTTATGAAAGATTCAACATACTGCTCAACTCTCTTCGAGCCTTTGGAAAGATCTATCTAAACAAATATCTTATCATCAAGTTCATGAGGTCCTTACCAAGTAAGTGGAATGCAAAAACCACTGCCATCAGAGAATCAAAGAACCTCCATGAAATGACAGTACAACAACTTTATGGAAACTTTCTCACCTATGAGCTGGAGCTGAATTAAAGAGCAAAAACTCTATCAGAAAGAAGGAAGAATGACAAAGGAGTTGCTCTCAAGGAAACAGAAGCAAACTCCAAAGCTCGAGTCAAAAATAAATCTGACTCTAAAGAAGATGATGATGAAGATAATGCAATGCTGGTCAGAAGACTCAAAAGGTTCATACGCAAAGGCAGAAGCAGCAGACCTAAGAGATTCAACAATAGCAGTCGGGATCAGATCAAAGACCTCTGCTATAACTGCAAGAAGCCAAGCCACATCATTGAAAACTGCAACAAACCTCTTAGAGAAGTGCTGAAGAGGAAAGTAAATCCAAAGAAAAAGTTCAAAGGCTACAAGAAGTTTTAGAAGAAAGACAAAGGTCTTGTAGCTGGAGGATCGTGGAGTGACTCAAAGAACAACACAAACTCTGAGTCAGAAGATGATGAAGAACCTTAAGTAGCCAATCTATGTCTGATGGCCAAAGAAGTCAAAGACAAGAAAAGTACTAACCATCATGAAGTAAGTATTAATAAGGTATTTGACTTTAACTCTCCTGATGTAAATATTTATGATCTAAGAACTGCACTACATAATATAACATCTGATCTGCATCAATACATGAAGTGGTTCAAAGTTTTGTCAAAAGATTATTCTCTTCTTCAAAAAGAGAAAAAGAAAGTTCAAGTAGAACTAGAGACAGCTCTACTCAACACTTCCTCTCTCTCTAATCTTGAAGCTGAGAATAAAATCTTAAGACATACCAATGAACTCAGTACACAAAGAGAGTTAAATCTAAATTCTAAGATTGAAGAGCTAGAAAATACAATCTTAATGTTGAATATATCTTCCTCATCCATGGACTCCCATATCTCCAATCAGAGAATTGCATCTGACAAATTAGGTCTAGGTTTTCGGGAATCTACCTTAGAACCATGTGTGGAAAAATCAATGGAAACTAACATTAGTAGTGCTTCAAATTTTAATAAAAGCATTACATTTGTGAAATCCACATAGAGTGAAGAGCCAATGCATCCTTGCTCTTCTGATCCAAGTCATGTCCCGAGACATAACGGATCCCATGCTGGCCTTGGATTCATCAAGTGAAGAGTAACTCAACTACTACTCTCCAACCTCGAAGGATCGTGGAGTCAATTAAAACCGGCTCCACGAACCAACCAGGAAGGAATTGTAGAGTTGAGGTTCACTCTACAGAAACCTTGAATCACAAGGTATCATGGAAAAGAAAGGATCAGCAAAAGGAAAGGGCTAATAAGTATCCACTTCCGTCCAAATGGAGAAAGAATCCACACACACACACAAGCATGCATCATACTAGATGTAAGACCCCAACTTTTATTAATAAAGATTTAATTTTCTCTACATATTATTCTAAATAGTAAGGTGTTGATTTGTTATAATGTTATAGTTATGGGTGATTTGTGCAAATTTTACAAAATAAGCAAGTGGTCATAAAATATTCGTTGTGTCGGGGAATATTCGTTTGGTCGGGGAATATCCTTTTTGTCGGAGAATATTCGTATGACGGCGCAATCATTAGTGGACCCCACAAAAGAAATAAACGTCAGATATAGAAAGCGACAGAAATAACCTTTTTATAAAAATAACGGCAAGACTTTTACCGTTAAACTGTTGAAATACCCGGTGATAAAAGTACAATAATACGCGATGTTGCACAGTAGCACACGGTATTGCACAGTATATCTGATTATTGATTCTTACGTAAGAAGTCACTCAGTATTTCATTCAATAATTGCCACGGTAGTTGCTGCATAGTATCTCATATTATTTATTCAATTATTGTCACAGTATCATATGCACAATACTTTAAATTATTAAATCAATAATTGACACGACACAGTTACTCATATTATTATTATTAGCATTATTGACAATGTCTAGAAAGTTCTGTCAAGGAAAGGGGTTAGGTTATTTAATTGCGCGCCAGTAAGGAGAAATCCTTATCGGAAAGCCCTTCTTTCCTAGGAACGATCTGGTTATCAATATTGTGAGTTATAATATTAATGATGAATTGTTGATATAAATATTTTCATTATGTTGGGAATATTAATGTTAGTGGAAATCGATATTTATTTCGATAATAATTGATTTCTGGATGTTAAATTGACCAAATGGGCAATTAATCAGATAAATGAGCAATTAATTGCTATTGGTTCACATGCAAGGAACTATTGGTTCATATGCAAGGAACTATTGGTTCACATTCAGGTACTATTAGGGGATGTTGTAAAACATTGATAATACTTGAGGGACTAAATTAAAAATAGAGGTAAAGATGAAGGTACTAAAGTATAATTAACCTTGTAATTTGCCACCTTTTCCTAGCCTATAAATACTCCCCCATCCATTCATTATATCCTACCATTTTGAAGAGCAAAGTTATAATCACAAGCTATAGTGAGAAAAACTATAGAGAGAGAATAAGAGAGAAAGAAGAAGAGTATCATGCTACTACACTATTTCAGTATTCAATCTCCTACTAAGGTAAATGATGTTATTTTCTTTTAATACTCGTAAGGGTTGTCATTCTATTCCTTATTAAGCTATAGGAATAACCTGTCTACGCGGACTACCGCATGCATGGTGAATAACCCTTCGTATTTATTTCTTTATTAAGCTGTGAGAATAACCTGTCTACGCAGACTACCTCATGCCTAGTGAATAACCCTTCGTATTCATTCTTTATTAAATTGTGGAAATGATCTGTCTACGCGGACTACCACATGACGGGTGAAAATTCATTTGCAGTTTCGTATATTATTTCATTTTAGATTCCTAAATCTAAACTTACTATGGTAAATGTTACTTCTATAATTCCTGAAATAATTAAAAATTTCTTAAGGTTTTCGCTTCATCTAATATTATTTCACAGGAATATTGGTCTGAACTTCTTATTAAAATTTTTATCTTTTCATATCGGGGTACTATTTATTCGGGTACAATTCACGGGGTATTATTCACGACAAAATTAATTTCTTTTTTTTTCCAAATTATTTTTTATATATGAATATCATTCTTGAATTTTTCTTCACAATTGATTATTATGTTGACAATTTGAACATTCTTGAACTTGGATAAATTAAATTATAAATCTCTAATATTTATCCTTTATCTCACTTGATTCGTTCTTTATATCATTTTTCATGATCCTCAGTCTTAAATTCTAGTGAAAGTTATCTTTGGCCCGTAGTGCAAAGATGAACTGTTAATTAATGAAAATCTTTGGCCTATAGTGCAAAGATGAACAATTGATTGATGATCTTTGGCCCGTAGTGCAAAGATGGATAGGTGTTTGGCATGATCATGACTAGTGGTGATATAAACGAATATCTTTGGCCCATAGTGCATAGATAATTCGTTGATTAGAAATATTTATTAATTGGTGTTACAGGGATAAAATATTGATGATGGACTTTTCAATCATAGAAGATAGTAGACATCATTCTCTACTTGACTCTTCTAATGGATTACTATTTTCGCTGTAGTTGTTGATCTAAAACTTGTTGTCTATTATATTCTATCAGATTTTTCCCTGTTGAGAACTAAGAATAATTTGTTCTACATTATCTTAGTCATAATATTCTTTGGGCTAGTTGAGCTCACCTTTTTCTTTCATTGTTCTCTTCAAAAAATGAGAATATAGCTGGGACTAGTCGGAGAATGGAGTGATGGTCCGAGATAGTTCTATAGTAGTCCTCACTATTTTATAAAATAGTGTGATAATAATTGTAATGAGGACTTAATTTGAGCGTTGATATTTTTGTATTATATACGATATAATATCTGTATTGAAGCTCATAGTCTGTGTGGTCGTATTTTGCACGATAATTTAATGTAATAAGATTTCTGTACCATGTATTTGGCAACTCAGAATGGATTGTGTACTGGACCAATTTTGGGGGCGTCACAGTTGGTATCAGAGCTTAGGGATATGATCTTTGATGGAGATCTGGGAATAGAACTAGGAGGGGAGAGACGAGTAAAATCTTCGCTAGTGTGTCGTACCTAAGCTTATTTATTATTTTATTGGTCGGTCAAAATATAGGGATAATATATGATATGTCAATTTCTTTAATTAACCCTATTTTGTGGCAGTTTTTGAGAATGGCATCTGAAAATCTAAGCAATGGAGCATATGAGACAATTGAGACACTGCCAATCAATAACTAGGATAATGTGCATCAGGAAGGTAATAATCCTCCTGTAAAAAACACCACCGACCAAACGATGAACGATGGGGTGTTTAGTAGCTTTCTACAATTCATGTAAACACAGACAAGAGATACTCGTGTTCAAAATGCAGGTGGAAACAATGGTAACTCACGGTAGGTCACTGCTAAGCAATTTAAGGAGTTGGGACCGCCGGAGTTTTTGGGAAACCCAGAGCCACTCAAGGCAGAAGCTTGGATTAAGCAGATCACCAAAATATTTGATGTCCTGGGATGCACAGAGGAGCAAAAGGTTCCCTTCGCCACTGTCAACGTTGGAAAATTTAAGAAATACCGCGGGTCGGTTCATAACCCGATTTTTCTCAAATCGATCTTCCTAAGTTATCTCTACCCTTATTCTTTTTATTTGCAAAAAAAGGTTTTGAAGGGTTTTTTAGGAAAGAGGAAACATGTGTAAATGTCGACGATTTGATTTGATTTAAATAGAGCCGCCAGTTGATAGATTTGAAAATAGTTGTACCAATTCAACCAAGTTTGATTTGAAAAGAGGCCCAATTGATGGATACTGTCAAAACTTGATCTTTGAAATCGGAGTTTTGAGTTCGGGGGCTTGGTTAAGTGTGGAGAAGGTGTTAGGCACCCCACGACTCCCGTGTAAACACGGTACCACATCTTTTCAATATTTCCTTTAAAACTGGAATGCGTGAGTGAATGCTGTTTAAAAATTGGGCCTATTGATTTGATTGATTGAAAGTAGTGCTTTGTTTCGTTGAACCTATATACGAAGGTTATCATTTGATTTGAAAATCAATCTTTGATTTGATTATCACAAGCATTTTGATTAGATTTTGCAAAAAACTTTTCTTTTGATTGAATTGAAAATGATGTTTTGAAAGCTGTTTATCAAACCCCTACGCTGGCATAGGAATTGAAGCCTTTTGATACTTCCAATTTATCTTTATAGCCTTAAGGCTGCATGTGAATGGTGATTTATCGGGCTGCGAAGCATCCTCGACCACAAAATATAAAGTTTCAGTCTCCTCATGGGTATGAAAACCATCAGAGGGACGCTGACACGACAATCTATATTTTCACTATGTTAAGAACTTAAATTCGGATAAACGTTTTAAGGTCTGTGTATGTACATTTTATAGAAAAACTGGCATGATACATCTATAAATCGGAGTTTGTCCATCGTTGAAATCAGATTCTGATCAGTTTGATCATGAATATTCCTAGGCTCACATATGAGTGGCAAAACCTGCACATTTCAAATTTGTACAAAAATAGATGAATATCCCAAAATGGCCAGAACCAGAGATTCATTCAGTAAATCCCAGTCCGCACGGCCTAAGCGTCTCGTTCCCACTAGATAGTGATCTAAGGGACGCGAGGTGCCTTTTGAACGCTGAAACTATAAAAATAACTAGATTTAAAGAAATCTCAGCCATTATAGCTTCCAGGTTCTATCGGGACCTGTTTGAACTGATTGAAAGCTAGAAATGGCGAGATTTGGGTAAATCTAGCCTGCCAGCAGATATGTCAATGCAAATTCATATACAAATGAATGTTAAATGCAACAGTTGAATAAATTGAATAAAGCAAAATATATAGTTAAATATATATATATATATATATAAGCTGTAAAGGGCGATGGGTTTTCACTCGCAAGCCTGGACTGGAATTGAAATATATATGTATATATATATTGACAGGAACGTAGTCAACCAATACTGGTGAGAGAACCAGTTATGGTGAAGGCTGCTCATATATGCATTATCTATAAAAGCAGTAAGAGGCGATGGGTTTTCACGCCTGTGCCCGAACTAGAATTGAAATATATACATATATATTTGACAGAAATGTAGTCAACCAATACTGGTGAGAGAACCAGTGATGGTGAAAGTCGCTTATATATGCGTAAATATATATAAAAGCGGTAACTACCTCGGATTTAACATCCAGGCTTGACAGAATTGAAATATTAGTATATATACAGTTAAATATATACAAAAAATGGCCAAAACCGAACTGGGAAGACAACCCAGTTCGGCGAAGTTGCCAAAAAGGTGTATGCTAGTGCATTGAAGCTGCTGGAGCTGACAGATCGTCAATCTGAATTGTAAAAATGTTGAAAATGGAGTTTATGTACAAAAATATATTAATTTTTGACAAAACCGGCCACAGAACTAAGTTCCAGGCATATTTAGAAGATAAAACTTGATGTGCAAGTGGAAAACAGTGCAAAGTAGTAGTATTGACTTGCTGATCGTAAAAATACTTACAATGGGCTAAACTACAAAATTTTTGTCGAATTGTAGGTCTTAAACGTCCAAATCTACCGGTAGTTTTTTGATATGTGGTAGTATATGGGTATATCTATGTGTTGGAGTGAAAATATTTGGGTTTGGAAAAGGTGTGGAAGTCAAAAAAATCAATCGGACAGGGCTTCGCTGCACTTCTTACTTATAAAAATGAGAGGGGGCTGCCCCTCTATTTATAGAGTGGGAACCGCACCTCTACATGCGGCTGCCGCACGTAGAGGTTCGGCCCCATGTGGTGGGCCCCTCATTTATGGCTTGGTCGTCTTGAAGTATGTGCACTCCGAGCAATGCAATGTCCGGTCGAAAACTTTCTAACTTTTGATCGGAGCGTCCGTTTGAGGCGTGCGATACCTTTCAGGAAAGCTCTCTCCGAGAGGGTTGCAATGACATGGGGAAAAAAAAAATTTGGGTCCAGGAAGACAGGTTCATAACCAGGTCTTCGATTCCCCGTAGTCTATTCGTTGAGCTGTCTTGCGTAATTGCCACTCGGGATCGTCGTTAGGGTTCGTTCTAACTTTGGCGGCATCGATTTGGCTTGATTTTGACCAAGTCAGTTGAGCATTGGTAAAATGACCGTTGTACCCCTCCCAGGGCTGCTTGTGGTGTCGACATGGTCGCTGGTTGACTTCCGAGGGCTGATTCCAAGGTTTGGATCCCGATCGAGTCTTTTGACCTCAGTTCTTCCTCTGTGGCTGACGTAGTCATTCCAAGTTTTCTTCTGGAGTCATTGTGATGCTTCAAGTTTATGTCTGAAGGTGATCTGACTTCCCGGGTTGCTGCCGAGGGATGACTTGTAGTTCTCGGGTTGCTGTTAGGGTTGAGTTTGACTTCCCGGGTTGCTGTCGGGGATGAACTATGTCTCCTGAATTGAGACCGGAGATGGATTTACATGTCCTCAATTGACGTCAAGGTTGACTTGACTTCCTAGATTGACACCAGGGTTAACCTGATGGCCCGATCTTGAAGACAGGGTTGATTGGTGCCTCCCTGGTTGCTGCCGGGGTTAAATTTAACTTCCCAGATTGATGTCGGGGATGGACTTGAATTCTTGGGCTGATACCGGGGTTAAGTTTGATGGTAACTGTCGGAACTTAATTGATGGTCCTATTGATTGTCGGAACTTGATTGATGGTCCGATTAACTGTCAAAACTTGATTGATGGTCTGATTGACTGTCAGAACTTGATTACCGATATTGGGAATCAGATTTTAGGTTGAAGGACCAGAGTTGGTGGCCAGATTTGGGGTTATTGACGGTTTTGCCCTCCTACCGAGTGAGTATCGGGGCAAGGAAAATTTTGAGTGTCTACAGATGCCCCTCTTTATCATGTCCATGTAATGTAGTGGAATGGACAGGATAAAGACGAGTAGACACTGGAAATAGAGCATGCTAGAGCCATTTCGAAGGTTGAGCGTCCTGGAGTAGAATGGGGCTACTTTTGGCTGTGTACGTTATCACTTTGTTGAGAATGACACTGTCCTGTATAGCCATTGATGGTGTTAGGAAGTTACCACGAAGTAGTCTTGTCATTCTCTGTTGTGGATGACATCATTCACTACGAGTTGATTAAAGATAAGCTATCACAGATTTTCCCATCTTGATCCGTTGGGGATGACGTCCTCTGCAATAGCTTTGTATACACTCAGGAGGTGAGCTATCACAGATTTTCCTATCTTGATTTGCTGGGGATGACATCCTCTGTAATAGCTTCGAAGACTCTAATGAGTTTATTTAAGATGAACTATCACAGACTCTACCGTCTTGATCTGCTGGGGATGACGTTCTCCGTGATAACTTTGTAGATAATGAGGAGGTGGACATGATTGATAATGCCCCAGTGATCCCCTTTGAGGATGTGTATAACACATTCCATCATCTTCCTTTTGTGAAGATGGAGTATTATATTCCTTTAGGCCGTAGATCGTCTCCCGACGTTTCATGGGGTTAGTCTGACGGTTGCAACTGGATTTTAGTTTATATCCGAACTTCGCTGGATTTGGACCAACGGCTGAAATTGTCTCCGGTTAGTACCCGATGCTTCGCTGGACTGGCACCAATGGCTAAAATTATCATCGGTCAGTACCCGATGCTTCGTTGGACTGAGCCAACGGCTGAAATTGCTTCGGTCGGAACCCGAACTTCATTGGGGCTGAGCCAACGGCTGAAATTGATTCGGTCAGTACCCGAACTTCGCTGGGGCTGAGCCAACGGCTGAGATTGCTTCGGTCGGAACCCGAACTTCACTGGGCTGAGCCAACGGCTGAGATTGCTTTGGTCTAAACCCGAACTTCGCTAGGACTGAGCCAACGGCTGAAAGTGATTCGGTCAGTACTCGAACTTCGCTGGGGCTGAGCCAACGGCTGAAATTGACTTCCGTCAGAACCCGAACTTTGCTGGGGCTGAGCCAACAGCTGAAATTATCACCGATCAATACTCGATGCTTCGCTGGACTTAGACAACGGCTGAAATTAACTTCGGTCAGTACCCGAACTTCGCTGGGGCTGAGTTAACGGCTGAAATTATCATCGGTCAATACCCAATGCTTCGCTGGACTGAGCTAATGGCTGAAATTGACTTCGGTCAGTACCCGAACTTCGCTGGGGCTGAGCCAATGGCTGAAATTACTTCTATCGGAACCCAAACTTTGCTAGGACTGAACCAACATCTGAGATTTCTTCGGTCGAAACCCAAACTTTGCTAGGGCTGAGCCAACAACTGAAATTGATTCGGTCAGTACTCAAACTTCGAAAAATAGCAATTTTCGACAGTTTCGCACAATTATTACGCAGTTTTTTCGCAGTTTGATCTGTTGATTCTTGAACACGGCTTTGGGATGAATATCAAAGGGTCTTCGAAGAGTTTCCCTTTTTGTCAGGATCACACTGCTTGAACGCAAGATTTCAGGACAAACCGCTCAATCGCGTAGCTATTTCTCTTCAGATTTGACTTGGCAGCCAGTTTAAATTCTATTTTGACTAGAACTGAATCGGGCTCGGGGGGAGTGGGACCCACCTGGGCTGCCGCAGGTAGAGGTGCGGCAGCCACAGGTGGAGGTGCGGATGCCCGGGCTTTAAATGTGCTTGCGGGATTTTCATTTTGCAAGTTTCCCGTTTGAGCAGCGAAAGGACTTTCGATCTTCTTTTTTAGATCTATGGAGTTCTGGCAGTCAGATTCTGAATTCGTCAGTTCCTACGCATTTAGCACAGCGCAGGTAACTTTTTACATCCTTCTTTCGGAGTTTTTGACCGTTAAAAGCATGTGAACCTCCTAGGGTGCTTTTAAACGCAATGTACGCAAAATGTATGCCTATAGGACCTGCTAAAAAAATTTTGTCTACATATGAATGCATATTTTACTGTAACGCACGTTTGGATGTAAGAAAATTTAGGTTCTGTGACAGTACTATTTTGAGCTTTTTTGGTCAGCCTACTCATCCTTTTTGAGGCCTAGCGAGCCTAGATTTTCAATTAAATATTACCTATGGTATTTTGGAGACCATGTGAGGCTAGTTTTTGATTATTTTTTTGGATATATATCAACTATTTCTATTTTTAGGTAGGTGTGCTACTGAATGGCCACCTAGGCATGCCTACGTGCATGTGGACAGTCCATTTTACAAAGGAGACTCTGGCGAAATTTTTTCAAAATCTTGGGGCATTTAGAATCATGAATTTTTGACTCTGTGGGGAATTTTTACTGACCCATGCATGTTTAGAGTGTTTTGGGTGTTTTGGGTTGACCCATACATGTTCTAAGACTTAGATATGTATACCGGATTGATTGATTAATAAGACACAGGTTTTAGGCTTAC
Organism: Panax stipuleanatus; assembly: GCA_020205555.1. NCBI lineage: Eukaryota > Viridiplantae > Streptophyta > Magnoliopsida > Apiales > Araliaceae > Panax > Panax stipuleanatus. The sequence continues at coordinate 88,889,650 of CM035118.1, forward strand.
CACACCCTGTCTGCGGTGATTTTGGAGTACTGGTGTATACGATGGATAGCAATAGACCCGGCAGCTCTATCGGGGTCTCATCAGGATTTAGACGGAGGAGGGCTTTTACCATTCCACAGCCCCGTCCAGCTAGGATGCCTAGCAGTTTGGTAGAGAGCAGGATACGTCCAGCACAGGACAAGTTGCCCATTGACATTAATGACAAGGAGGCTGCTTTTGTTGCTCCTGTTCTAGCCCAGGTTCCACGTGCGGAGGTCCCGGGCATTACTGTGCAGACACAAGAGTTGCTGGGCGACTTAAGTCGCCATCCTTCGATATATCTTCAGGCCAATGAGGTGACTTGAAGTCTTTCTTCCCTATGGATTCTTTTCCAATCTTATGACCATTCTCGGGGCATAGGTTTTTGACATGGGTTGGTTTTTGATGCAGACTCTCGACTTGACACAGCCTCGAGGGGAACTGGTTTAGCGTGCACTCCCTTTATCATACTCTGCACGAGGATTACAGGGAGATCATGGATAGCTGGGGGTTTTAGGCCTTCTTCTCGATCCTGCCCCGCCGTTGCCCTTGTGGGTATATGAGGGCTTTGTCTGAGCGCTGGTTCCACCAGACTCAGTCCCTTCATCTGCTTAATTGTGAGGTGATGATGACTCCTATGGACTGGAGATTTGTCACCGGTATTGAGTTTGAGGGTGAGACAGTGCCTGTCGTGTCTGACATTTTGCCCACCGCAGTCAGATCCCTGTTAGGAGTCCCTCAGTCGGCATTCAAGGGTCGGGCAGTCCGATCTGGTCCCTTAAGTATAGATACCCAGGACGGGGCTTTGTAGTTGCCTCCGCCTGATGATTGGAGGGTTAGAGATCGCATTCTAAGGCAATTATTTTTGTCGATCATCAGGGGTTGTTTCGTGGTAAACAACTCATCGACGGTGTCCTTCGCTTTGATCAGCGCCACTCAGCATATAGAGTGCCTCAGTGACTTTGATTGGGGCTCCTATACCTTTACCTATTTTCTCCGGGGTATGCGCCTGCTTCCGGAGGGTGTGACGGTGGCTTGGCTACGATTCCATCAGTTTTTGCTAGTGAGTACATCTTTCTGTACCTTTTTGATTTCTACACTTATTTTTGGCAGTCTTGGTCATAGAGGACTTTTGATATTTGCATAGATAGCTTTGGGCATTTGAGAGGATTCCTTACCTATGGCCCGCTTCAGCATTAGGTCTAGAGACCTATCCATGTGGACGGAGATGACATCACTCCATTTTAATGGAGGTCCCTGTTGCTGAGGGATTCACTCATGCCCATCTGTAGTTGGAGCTTTTGACGGAGGGCTCAATCACCTAGAAGTCGTACACATCCGAGCACTTGACCGTTGGATTGGATGGAGGTTTCCCTACTGGTCGGGAGTTTTATTTATCAACCCACAGAGTCCCTATGTTGACGGAGGGAGGCTGGGAGCTCTATCTTAGAGAGCATGCCATTCGGAAGCGTCACCGGGGAGATCCGCATTCCCATTGCTCCTCCTACTTGGCATCATTGGCCATTGTCCGTGCCTTTGACAGACATCCCTTTGGAGGGTATAGACGGCTTTGATTTATCAGAGGGCCCATATTGCCAGGCAGTCTTTTACAATTGGTGGAGTCCTCGCACTATTGGGGCTCAGACTCATGCCACCCTTTTTATGGCAGACATAGTGCCGGGGTCAGTGATGATGACAGGACTGGATAGCTTGTATTAGAGAGCCTACTCATCCAAACCAGATAGCACATCTGACCAAGGAGTTGGACCAGGTTCGTTTCTTTATCAGGCACCTTGGCCGAGATCCATCAGAGGCATCTTTATTTGACCCATCCAACTCTGGAGCAGGCCCCTCTTCAGGTCCATTCAGTAGCAGTTATACAGGGGCAGATCCTCCCTTATACCGCCCAGATATGCCTGATACCAGCATCTTTGTGCAGACAGAGGATCTAGAGCAGGTTGATCGGTTTGATACCGAGGTCTTTGACTTCTTGTGATAGCTATGGCAACTATATTTTTGGTCAACCACTATTTTGGCTATTTGTCGTCTGTGCCATCATTTTGATAAACCACTGTATTAGCTGGGTGGTGGTGCCCATTTCCCTATATTCTTCTTTTCACTTTGTATCAGGATATAGGGATGATGTATGCAGTAGATAGCTTTTTCTAGATATTTCTATCATCTTTATCTGCTGCATCATGTTTATATCATTGTCATCATGCATGTATTATGTGCATGCATTCAAACAGCTGCGATTTGACTTGACCTCTGGACGGTCTTGTGATACAGTTCTACAGATGACGACGTCTGCAGTTAGCCGTATAGAGCATTTGCCACTGTCAGAGGTGGCAACATCGTTGCGGTCATGGTATGATAGTTTGCCCTTTCCAGCTAGAGGGATAGTTGACCAGATGCTGGGGCATTCGATGGCCCTTATAGATTTCAGGGTTCCAGACGGCTTTATTTATGGCGTCTACCCTTATGGGTACCGGAGAGACAGGTATTCCGCATTGGACGGTGTGAGCTATCTCCTACTCTGGAGGAGTACCAGAGATTTACTGGCTTGGATTTAGAGTCCACGTGTGCTCGGACGGCTATCAGTGATATGCGGAGACCGTTTATTCGACTGTTCGGTCTTCGGCAGAGCATAGTCATGGATGAGATCATTTTGGGGCATGTGATCTCCCTTGACTTCTTGATAGAGCACTATAGCGAGCTTGACAGCTATGACCGCCATGTCAAAGATTTTGTCATTTTCGCAGAGGAGTGGCAGATAGCCAGGATAGACATGCTGCTGATGTGTATCGTGGTGTATGTTTACATGTCATTGCATTCAGATCACCTTGATGTGGGATTGGTTGTTGTAGTCAGAGCCCTTAGGTAGGGGAGTACCATTATCCCTATGATCTTGGCAGAGACTTTAACGTCGCTCACCTATTGAAGTACCCATCCAGCAGGGTTTTTTCAAGGTAGCTCGGTCGTGCTGTATATGTGGTTAATGTCACACATACGATCGATTGGATCCTTTAGACCTCATGCCTATTACTTTAGTCATGAGATATCCTCAATTTACTCGTTCTGTCTGACTGATTGCGTTAACTCAGAGTCCTGGTTAGCATTTTTGTCAGATATTGAGCATCCATTCGCAGTTTTGCTATGCTCAGGGATGGCGACCCCGTTCAGCTTTATCATTTATGCATCTGGCATGGATTATTTGCCTTTGGTAGGATTGAGGGGTGTGACTACCTATCATCCCTTGGCAGTTATGGAGCAGTTTGATCAGTGGCAGAGTATGCACCATTTCGAGGATTATGCTGATCAAAGGATGTCGGCTTCATCTATGTCATCGGCCGACTTGGTTAGGGTCTATGAGTGTTGGACTCACAGGGAGAGGATTGAGTTCTCTAGTAGACATCCGGGTCGTTCTCTGGAGTATTCTGCATGGCTAGAGACAGAGACCGCAATCGCAGTAGCAGAGCTTTATTTACCTCCGCTTGCTGATTCTGATGAGGAGGTGCCCATGGAGGATCCAGATTCTCCTACTGAGGATGAGCTGTTTGCAGATTTGGCTGCAGCTTTGATTAGTGATCCCCCGGTTAGTCCCACAGGGATAGATCCAGCTTTGTCAGATTCTCTATTCAGGATAACCTTTGAGAGAGATTCAACTAGAGTACAGATGTTGGCTGTCGTATCTGGCAGAGATTTAGCTTTTGCTGAGAGGGATGGTCTCAGGACCGCTTTGGATACTGGATTAATTGAGCGGCAGGAGCTTCGCTCTACTTTAGATACTGCCATTGTGGAGCGAGACGAGGTTCGCTCAGCCAGAGATGCAGCATATGTAGAGATTGAGGAGACTTTAATTTCTCGGGATACAACTTTTGTAGAGAGGGATGAGGCTATAGCTTCCTGTGATTTCCACATTGCTGATAGTACTGCTCTCCGATCTTACACCCATGGTTTGGTTACCGAGATAAGTGCTTACATTGATGACCACAGTTCCACCTTGCAGATGACTGTGGACGTTATTAGTCGTATGGAAGCTGAGTGGACTACTCTTACAGATGTTCCTCCATCTTCAGAGAGAGATGCCATATTGGCATTGCTGACCCGCTTGTCCTTGTGTCCATAGACTAGCTTTATTTTTCCTGCACAGACTAGATCAGCCATTTTTGTCATATACAGGGCACTATGTATATAAAGCAATTTATATATCAGAGAAATATATTTTTGAGATACTTCCCTGCTTAGATATGTATTGTCATCGCTGAGTGATTACCACTTCAGTCATGACTCGCAGTTATTGATGCATTTTGACCTTCTCCTTGATGGACTGACAGTTGAGGTGTCAAGGGAGTTCCTCACATGGGTCTGGTAACTAGACAGCTTGACAGTATTTAGCTTTTATTTGTCTTCGGTGTCTTGGAACTTGTCTTCCATTTTTTTATTTTTCTTAAAGGTCAAACCGCGCCGTAGAGGGCTGCCTACGTACTCCCGGGTTGAGGGAGATCAGGTCATGCATAGTTCTGGTTGTAGAGGTTTGCAAATAGTTTATCTAGGGTTTGAATTTGGTTCGATGAGATTTGGAATTTGATGTTGGGTTTTGCAAGTTCTTTGCATTTTTTGCTTGGTTTGACCGCACCATAGTTGGTTGCCTACGTACTCCCGAGTTGAGGGAGATCAGGTCATTCGTAGTTCATGCTTCTCTAGTGAAAAGCCAAACCTGATTTAATTTGCAGGACCCAGATGCGGGTATTTATGTGCTTCAGACGTAGTACTTTTTCACGATGTGTGAATTGATGAGTTGGGGAAAGTCGTTCCCGTCCATTTCTTGTAGCCTGATGGCTCCCCTTGTCAGCACTTCCTTGACAATGAAGGGCCTTCCCAGTTTGGGGCAAATTTTCCTTTGGCTTCATCCTGATTGTCCAGGATTTTCTTTAGCACCAAATCGTTCTCTTTGAATTGTTAGATTCGGACTTTCTTGTTGTAGGACCTAGCGATCCTTTGCTGGTATAACTGTCGGTGAAAATGGTTGTGGCCCTCTTTTCATCTATCAGGGATAGTTGATGATATCGGTCTTGCAACCATTGATCTTCGTCCATCTGAGCATCTATTAATACTCGCAAAGACTCCATCTCTACCTCTATGGGGAGGACTGCTTCCATGCCATAGACCAGTGAATAGGGGGTAGCCCCAGTAGAGGTGCGCATTGACATCCTGTAGGCTAACAGGGTGAGAGGTAGCAGGTCAGGCCAGTCTTTGTGATTGGCGGACATTTTCTTCATGATCTTCTTAATGTTTTTGTTGGCCGCTTCTACAGCACCGTTCATCTTGGGCCGATAGATGACGGAATTGAGATGGTTGATGTGGAATTTGCCACACAGTTCTGCCATCATTTGATTATTCTGGTTTTTGGAGTTGTCTGATACGATCACCTCCGGTTGTCCATATCGACAAACAACATTATTTCTGATGAAACTAATGATGACCTCTTTTGTGACTTTAGGAAAAGAGGCTGCTTTAACCCATTTGGTGAAGTAGTCGATTATAGTGAAGATGAACCGATGATCATTGATGGCTTTGGGTTCGACTGGACCTATCACATCCATTCCCCACATAAAAAAAGGCCATGGTGCACTCATGTTATGCAGCTCATTTGGAGGCGCATGGACTGCATTTCCATGTATTTGGCACTAAAAGCATCTCTTGACGTGATCATCGTGATCAGCTTTGAGCGAGATCCAGAATGTCCTATATTGATTATCTTTTTGGCCAGCAGATGGCCGCTCATGTGTGGACCACAGACTCCATCATGGACTTCATCCATTAGTCTCTGGGCTTGCTCCTTGTCAAGGAATCTTAACAGGCCTATCCCAACATCCCTTTTGTAAAGTGCATCTCTGCTTAAATAGAACTTCATGGCCATTTTGAGAATCCATTTTCGCTCTGATTGGCTTGCACCAGCGGTTGTAGATCCATCACAGAGATATTCCTTGGTGTCTTAAAACCAAGGTTGGTTGACAGGAGGTATTTCGTATGATACTTCTCCAATGTAATTCCCGTATGTTGGGGCTTTTTGATTTGTGAACTGTATATTGGGAAATTCGCTCCTGTTGGATATGCGGATTAATGAAGCCAACGTTGCTAGTGCATCGGCAAAGTTATTTTGACCTCGAGGAATGTGGACGAAGGTTATTGCTTTGAACTCCTGGGATATTTTGAGGACTTGCCTATGATATGGCAGTAGATGCAGTTCTTTAGTGAGATACTTGCCGGTGGTTTGTCTGATGACCAACACGAAATCTCCAAAGACCAATAAGTGCTTGATGCCCATGGATTGGGCTAGTTTCAACCCCAGTATGCAGCCTTCAAACTCAGTCATGTTGTTGGTGTTGCCAAATTGAAGTTTGGTAGCCACAGGATATTGATAACCTGTACCAGAGATAAGTACTGCCCCAGCTCCGAAACCTTCTATGTTTACCGCTTCGTAGAAATACATTTTCTATGGTTGGACTGTATTCTCTGACTGGAGTTATTGAATTGTCATAATCCCATCATCTGGGAAATATGTCTCCAGGGGCTCGAACCCTCCTGAAGGTTCTTCTGCTAATTGATCTACAATGCCTTGGCCTTTGATAGACTTTTGAGTCATGTAGACAATGTTGAACTGCTGTAGAATCAACTGCCATTTAGACAGCCGACAATTTAACATTGGTTTGCTGAAGACGTATTTGAGTGGATCCATGCGGGATATGAGATACGTCGTATGCCCATGCAAGTAGTGTTGCAACCTCATGGCCGCCCATACTAATGCACAGCATGTTTTCTCGATCAGGGTATACTTCTGTTCCCCACTGTTGAATCTTTTACTGATGTAGTAGATAGCTCTTTCTTTGCTACTATCATCCTTTTGTCCTAGCATACGGCCCATGGCATTAGCATTGATGGACAGGTACATGAATAAGGGGACTCCATCCCTTGGAGGTACCAAAATAGGTGCTTCGACAAGCTGCTTTTGATGGCAAGGAAGGCTTGTTGACAATCCTCATTCCATTTGACGAGGAATTCTTCCTTAACAGCTTGAAGATGGGCTCACAGGTTGCTATGAGCTGCGAAATGAATCGACTTATGAAATTGATCCTTCCTAGGAATCCACGTATCTCCTTCTCTGTATAAGGTACGAGCATTTCTGTGATGGCTTTGATTTTGGTGGGTCTAACTCAATGCCCCGATTGCTCACCAGGAATCCTAGCAGTTTGCCTGCTTTGACGCCAAAAGCGCATTTGGCGGGATTTAGCTTGAGGTTGTAGTTGCGCAACCTGTTGAACAGCTTCCTGAGATGGTCTATGTGATCATCTTCCCTTCGGGACTTAATGATGATGTTGTCGACATAGACTTCTATTTCTTTGTGCATCATATCATGAAAGAGGGCCATCATAGCTCGCTGATATGTTTCTCCAGCATTGATGAGGCCAAAGGATAGTCGTCGATAGCAAAAAGTTCCCCAGGGAATGATAAAAGCTATTTTCTCCCGGTCTTCTTCAGCAACCATGATTTGATGATAACCAGCAAAGCAGTCTACGAAGGAGTACATGCCGTACTGCGCAGTATTGTCGATTAGAATGTGGATAAAAGGTACCGGGAAATTGTCCTTGAGACAGGCTTTGTTCAAATCCCGGTAATCTACGCAGACTCGTACCTTCCCTCTGGGTTTAGGTACGGGGACTATGTTTGATAGCCATTTGGGATATGTTGATACCATGATGATCCCGGCTTTGAATTGCTTAACAATTTCTTCTTTGACTTTGAGACTCCACTCAGGTTTCAATCGCCTGAGCTTTTGTTTGACTGGTTTGAACCCTTCTTTGATGGGCATTCGATGGATGATAATGTCTGTGGATAGACCAATCATGTCTTCATGCGACCATGCAAATACATCCTGGTAGTGCGTCAGGAGGGCGATCAGGTCAGCTTTTTGATCCGATGTAAGGTCTGAACCTATTTGGATTTCTTTGATGATTTCGGAGGTTCTTATGTTGATGGTGGAGGTTTGGTCGAGGTTTGGTTTGGGTTTGTCTTCGACCCATTCCTCGATCTCCTCTAGCACCTTATAGTCATCTTCCTCCTCTTGATCAGGATCCGTCAAGTCGAAGCTCAATCTTGCATCATAGTTGGAGTTATGTTGACAGGTTGGCATCTCATCAGCAGAGACACACACATCCAATGCTGGGTCTTGAAAACAAAAATGCTTTCATTAATATATACAACTGCTTAAACACACATGGCATTTGAAAAGCATGACAAAAGTGACTGCTACAGCTGTGCAATCAAAAGTAAGCAGTAAAGGAAAGCATGATTAAGGGCAGATGTACTCTCTGCCCCTTTACCCTTTTCGACTTAGGCAAAGGACACTGCTCCAGTTTTCCAGTGTTAGATTTTCATGGATAGGGAGGATGCTGGAAGTGTGCTCGTCTGTCTCATCTTGGATGACAACTTAGACATCCCTTAAGATATGGCCGAGGCTTTTCTGTGGATTGTTCCTCTATTTGCTGCGAGGAAAGTGAGCACGATCTTCGTCGTCACTATCTGGGAATTCAACATTCATACCCTCATAGTTGAGAATGACTCTCATGTTAGCGAATGGGTCTCGTCCTTCGTACAGGATCTTTTCTTTTCCCTTTTCGCTGTAGGCCTCAGTCCTGAGGGCTTTTCTTTCATGGACAGGTATGATTGCAGGAAATAGCAAGGCTGATGCCCCTGTAGGGATCTTCCTCATAGGTTTCACCCATCCGGCACTCGTGAGGTTTAGGAGCAGAATTATAAAGGCTTGAGCCTTGGGATGTTTGTGTGGATTCTGGTGGTTTGACCAGGATGAAAATCCCAATCCTGCTCTTCCTGTCTGACTTGGGATTTGGATTGGCATCTTAATGTCGTGCTTGTTTTTTCCCAACCCTTCTCCAGGATGGAAACCCGCAACTACCATTTCTTGGCCCACTGTCATTACTTCAGTGGAAATTTTAGGCTTTAGGGCTGGTGCCCCAATCAGGAGATATTGAATATTGCTCACCTCAAGAGCTTGAAAACTTGCAGGCTCAACCCTGGCATCCAGGCTAATCACTGGCATATCCCCATGTAGGTAGGTAGGGTATTCTGGCTTGGCATTAGCCGTGATGAGGCTGCCATTGATAATATATTTGAGTTGCTGATGGAGGGTGGATGGCACTACCCCAGCCATATGGATCCATAGCCTGCCCAACAACAAGTTGTATCCGGTGGCTATATTGAGCACCTGGAAAGATACATAAAACGTGTGTGGACCAATTTCTAGAGGAAGCTCAATTTCCCCCATAGCCTGGAGGCGAGATCCATCGAAAGCCCAGATAACCATGTGACTGGCTTTGATCCGGTTTTGATTGATCTTCATTATTTCCAACGTGTCGTATGGACAAATGTTGAGTGTGGATCCTCCATCAATAAGCACTCCTCCGATCACGTATTCGAAGGACATAACGGCTATATGCGGGGACTTGTGGTGGCCCCTTCCCTCAGCTGGGATATCATCGTCTGTGAAGGAAATTACATTGTTGTTGAAAATGTGTTCTATCACGTGACGAAATTTCTCTGTGTCTACCGTGTATGGCAGATGAGCTTCTTCTAGCACTTTCACTAGGATGTTACGGTGATCCTCTGATGATATGACCAAGTTAAGGATAGATATTTTCTTGGGTGCGTCTTTCAAATTTTGCACTATCTTGATCTCGTTGTGTCCCATCTTTTTGAGGAACTCTTTGACCTTTTCTTCAGCCACCCTTTTTTTTGCTTTGGTAACTAGTTTAATCACCCGCTGAGGCAGGTACAATGGATTATCCTTTGATAGGATGGAAATGTTGTTCGAAGTAGAGCTTTCAATGTCCCCGTAGTTCCATGGGACCTTCTTCAGATTGAGGATTGGATACTAAGGCCTGAAGGGCAGAATTAGAGGCTGAGGTGTAGCCACCTTCACATGATTTTGTTTATCTTGGACCCCTTTACCTGTTAGTACCAGGGGTGTGATGATTGATTCTTTATCGCAAGATATGACAGCCACTGTGTCCTGATACCATGCATCGGGTATCTAGAGGCTATCTTTATCTGTCATGTCGAGGATTTGATCTCCTCTAATTAGGTCACCTTTCTCAATCAGGTCTTGAATTAGGTTACGAAGTGCCCAGCATTCTTCTGTTTCGTGGCCGGGAGAGTTGGAATGATACTGATATATTTGGTCAGGTTTGAATTTTTTGGATTGAGGATTCAGCAGAGGTAACAAGTCTTCAACCATTCCCTCGTTGATCATCATTTGCAGGATTTCCTCCATTGACTGGTTCAAATTGGTGAAATTCTTTTGAAATAGGAACTACCTTCCTGCTTGTACACTTGCTTCTTCGATCCCGATATCAGTCAAGGGTGTAAGATCACAAGTCCGGCTACGATCTTGATTAGAATTGACTTTCGCTGGAGGAGAGCGACTGCCAATAGATTGATGGATTTGCTTCAACATCTTTCTGGTGATTTGATGTTGATAGACGACCAGTTCAACCAACTACTCGACTTGTTCTTTGATAGACTTGATTTCTTGCTCTATCATGAATTATTTTACAAAAGCTTTCCAACTCATTGGGAGGATGTTGCTGGATTGAGTTGATTCTTCCATATAACGGAGGTATTTGGATCCTTCTCCACTTGAAGTGTTGATCATGTTGACACTCTCCTCCTTGTGTTGTGGGAGAGGGTTATCTTGGACATGCTGTTGATCTAGCTTTTTGACCATAACTTATCGATTATATCTTGGATTTTATGCTTGAGGGACCAACAATCTTGAGTGTCATGGCCCGGTGATCCAGAATGATAAGCACATTTCTTGTTAGGGTCGAAGTTCCTTGCATTAGTGTTAGTTGGCGGAAGTAGTTGACCAATCTTCTTCTGAGCTGTCAGAAGTTTGAAGATATTCTCGAGTGAATCCATTAGTGGGGTGAAAGTCCTTCTGCACCTGACCTCCATGTTTTTCTGGAATGAGGGATTTGAAGGCTGCGTTGCAGTCTGGAAAGGGGTAAAGTTCCTCCTTTGGACGGGCATATTGTTTGAATTGTCGCTTGAATTTTGTCCTTGTAACACTAAGGAAACTTCTTCATCTTTCTTTTTGTGGACCCTCCGGGGATTACTCCCATAATTTCTGAATTGGATATGCTCAGCAACAGCCTCAAGTGCCGTTAGGTCTTTTATTTTTTCGGACTTGCATTCCATTTCAGCCATTTCGCCGTGTTTGATCATTTCAGAGAAAGGTTTTCCTATACCTGCTAGGACCCTTTCATAATAAGGAGCTTCTTGAATATCGATGAAAGTCATGACTATTTCAGATTCAGTCATGGCTGGGGTGACTTGTGCTGCGACCCGTCTCCATCGCTGGGCATATTCTCTGAATGATTCATTGTTATTCTTCTTGATTTTGGTAATTTGATACCGATCTGGAGCCAGCTGAGATTGGAAACTGTACTGGCTAAGGAAGGCATGAGCCAATTATTCCCAACTATGGATTTTGGAGTTGTTCAGACTGGCATACCAGGCTCTGGCTTCTCCGGTTAGAATCTTTTGAAATAGCTGCATTCGAAGTTTCTCATCCTCAGCTTAGGATCCGAGTTCTTAGATGAAAACTTTCATGGGTGTGTATGGATCCCCCAACCCATCATATTTCTTGAACTCGGGGGTTCTGAATTTCTCAGGATAATGAACCTTGGGGAATATGCAGAGGTCGAAATAATTCACACTGCCAAATGCTCCAGTCCCTTTGATAGACCGAAAAGTTTCTTCCATTTGTTGCATTTTCTTGAAAATGTCACCAGCTTCCTACTCTTTGCTGCTGGTGGTGATTTCTGGACTTTTGTTAGTTGTATCCTGGTTTTGTGGTCCAGGAATCTGAGTTTCGACCTTTTCTGTATCTTGACCGCCAGCACCACTACCAGATGCTCCTAGTTTTGGATGAGTTTGAGATTGTTTTCCATTAAGGGCCTTGCTTTGTTCTTGCAGAAAATTGGCTAGCTCGGCTATCTGATTTTTCAGTCCTTCGAACTCTTCCCTAGAGACAGGGGTGGATTCTGGTTGAGCACTGGAAGCTATATCCGTGGATGGACTGGGTGCTTTTCTGGCCTTAGATCTAGTGATAGGACCAATTTTTCCTTACCTACACCAAAACATATGCGTGTCAGTTCCCTGTGGTAGGTAATGACTGGATGCATTTATGATGTGTGTTTTTTAAATTTATCTTGCAAAACCGAGGTTAGTTGTTTTGATGGCAGGATGACAGGATATTTGACAGGAAAGTAAATCTTTCATCATTGTCATTTACATTGTGCTCCTCAGTAATTGGAGACTTAACATGGAATTAAAAGAGGAAGGCATGAAGAAGCATCCCATCGGATTCGGTTGATCAGAAGCTGACCAATCCTAGGTTACTCTCGCGGCTTTTGTTTCGGCATGAAGGTTCCCAGATCATCGCAATCTACTAGAGGGGAAATTAATCTGATCGTTCAACTGGAGCGAATCTGGATGGTACATTTTCAGGAGGCAACCCCGGAGACTTAGTCGTCACCAGAGTCCTTACTTATCACCGACCAGGTTAGCCTCCTGGTGGAGGGACTCACAGCATTCATTCACATACATCGGCCTTACTGCTTATGCATGCAATGACAGTTCGTGCGAGGCACTAATATGGGTGCGAAGCACTACAACATTCATTCAATGTAAATGCATAGCATTAATACATTCAATGAAAGACGCAGCATTCACTCGTCTATTGACTGTGGAGACGCAGGATTTCACGCATTCAATAGTTTTGAAAGGGAAATGTTTGAAAAGATTTGAAAGTAGCCTAAGCCCTCTACTGTCCCCAGCAGAGTCGCCACCTGTCGACGTTGGAAAATTTAAGAAATACAGCGGGTCGGTTCATAACCCTATTTTCCTCAAATCGATCTTCCTAAGTTATCTCTACCCTTATTCTTTTTATTTGCAAAAAAGGTTTTGAAGGGTTTTTTAGGAAAGAGGCCAACATATGTAAATGTCGACAATTTGATTTGATTTAAATAGAGTCGCCAGTTGGTAGATTTGAAAATTGTTGTACCAACGCAATCGAGTTTGATTTGAAAAGAGGCCCAATTGTTGTACACTTTCGAAACTTGATCTTTGAAATCGGAGTTTTGAGTTCGGGGTCTTGGTTAAGTATGGGGAAGGTGTTAGGCACCCCACGACTCCCGTGTAAACACGGTACCGCATCTTTTCAATATTTCTCTTAAAACTGGAATGCGTGAGTGAATGTTATTTGAAAATTAGGCCTATTGATTTGATTGATTGAAAGTAGTGCTTTGCTTTGTTGAACCTATATACGAATGGTTTGATTTGATTTGAAAATTAGTCTTTGATTTGATTTGCAAAAGCATTTTGATTAGATTTTGCAAAAAGCTTTTCTTTTGATTGAATTAAAAATGATGTTTTGAAAGCTATTTATCAAACCCCTACGCTGGCATAGGAATTGAAGCCTTTTGATACTTCCAATTTATCTTTATAGCCTTAAGGCTGCATGTGAATGGTGATTTGCCGGGCTGCGAAGCATCCTCGACCACAGAAATATAAAGTGTCAGTCTTCTCATAGGTATGAAAACCATCAGAGGGACGCTGACACGACAATCCATATTTTCACTATATTGAGACCTTAAATTCGGATAACCGTTTTAAGGTCTGTGTATATACATTTTACAGAAAAATTGGCAGGGTGCATCTGTAAATCGGAGTTTTTCCATCGTGGGAATCAGATTCTGATCAATTTGATCATGAATCCCATGATTCCTAGGCTCACCTATGAGTGGCAAAACCTACACAGTTCAAATTTGAACAGAAATAGATGAATATCCCAAAATGGCCAGAACCAGAGATTCATTCAATAAATCCCAGTCCGCACAGCCTAAGCGTCTCGTTCCCACAAGATAGCGATCTAAAGGACGCGAGGTTGCTTTTGAACTCTTAAACTATAAAAATAACTAGATTTAAAGAAATCTCAGCCATTATACCTTCCAGGTTCTATCGGGACCTGTTTGATCCGATTGAAAGCTAGAATTGGCGAGATTTGGATAAATCTAGTCTGCCCGCAGATATGTCAGTGCAAATTCATATACAAATGAATGTTAAATGCAATAGTTGAATAAATTGAATAAAGCAATATATATAGTTAAATATATATATATATAAAAGCTGTAAAGGGCGATGGGTTTTCACGCCTGTGCCCGGACTGGAATTGAAATATATACATATATATATATATACATATATATATTTGACAGAAATGTAGTCAACCAATACTGGTGAGAGAACCAGTTATGGTGAAAGTCGCTATATATGGGTAAATATATATAAAAGTGATAAACTACCTCGAATTTAACATTTGGGCTTAACAGAATTGAAATATTAGTATATATACAGGTAAATATATACAAAAAAGGGCCAAACCCGGACTTAGAAGACAACCCAGGCCGGCAAAGTTGCCAAAACGGTGTGTGCTAGTGCATTAAAGCTGTTGGAGCTGACGGATCGTCAACCTGAGTTGTAAAAATGTTGAAAACGGAGTTTATGTACAAAAATATATCAATTTTTGATGAAAATGGCCACGGAACTAAGTTCCGGACATATTTAGAAGATAAAACTTGATGTGCGGGTGGAAAACAGTGCAAACTAGTAGTATTGACTTGCTGATCGTAAAACTACTTACAATGGGCTTCACTACAGACTTTTTGTCAAATCGTAGGCCTTAACGGTCCAAATCTACCGGTAGGTTTTTGATATGTGGTAGTATATGGGTATATCTATGTGTTGGAGTGAAAATATTTGGGTTTGGAAGAGGTGTGAAAGTCGAAAAATCAGTCGGACAAGGCTTCGCTGCACTTCTTGCTTATAAAAATGAGAGGGGGATGCACCTCTATTTATAGAGGGGGGAGCCACACCTCTACATGCAGCTACCGCAGGTAGAGGTACGGCCCCATGTTGTGGGCCCGCGTGTCCGGCTTGGTCATCTCAAAGTACGTGCACTCCGAGCAATGCGATGTTCGGTCGAAAACTTTCTAACTTTTGATTGGAGCGTCCGTTTGAGGCATGCAATACCTTTCCAGAAAGCTCTCAGAGAGAGGGTTGCAATGACATGGGAAAAAATATTTTTCGGGTCCAGGAAGACGGGTTCATAATCAGGTCTTCGATTCCCCGCAGTCTGTCCGTTGAGCTGTCTTGCATAATTGCCACTCGGGATGGTCGTTAGGGTTCGTTCTGACTTTGGTGGCATCGATTTGGCTTGAATTTAATCAAGTCGGTTGAGCATTGGTAAAATGACCATTGTACCCCTCCCGAGGCTGCCTGTGGTGTCGGCATAGTCGCTGGTTGACTTCCGGGGGCTGATTCCAAGGTTTGGATCCCGGTCGAGTCCTTTGACCTCAATTCTACCTCTGTGGCTGACGTAGTCATTCCAGGTTTTCTTCTGGAGTCGTTGTAATTCTTTAAGTTTATGTCTGAAGGTGATCTGACTTCCAGGGTTACTGTCGGGGATGACCTATAGTTCCCGGGTTGTTGCCGTGGTTGAGTTTGACTTCCCGGGTTGCTGTCGGGGATGAACTATGTCTCCCGAATTGAGACCGAAGATGGCTTAACATGTCCTCGATTGACATCGAGGTTGACTTGACTTCCTGGATTGAGATCAGGGTTAACCTAACGGCCCGATCTTGAAGTCGGGGTTGATTGGTACCTCCCTGGTTGCTGCCGGGGTTGAATTTAACTTCCTAGATTGATGCCGGGGATGGACTTGACTTCTAGGGCTGATACTGGGGTTGAGTTTGATGGTCCGATTGACTGTTGGAACTTGATTGATGATCCGATTAACTGTCAGAACTTGATTGATGGTCCAATTGACTGTCGGAACTTGATTGATGGTCCGATTGACTGTCGAAACTTGATTACCGATATTGGGAATTGGATTTTAGGTTGAAGGACCAGCATTGGTGGCCAAATTTGGGTTAATTGACGGTTTTTCCCTCCTACCGAGTGAGTATTGGGGAAAGGAAAATTTCGAGTGTCTACAGCCACCTTTATGTTGCGTGGAGAGGCAGATTACTGGTGGAAATCTGTGAAACGTACTCAGCTTTCCGTACTTGAGATGTCTTGGAAGAAGTTCCAGGAATTTTTCAATGACAAGTACTTTCCAGAACGTATTCGTCATATAAAGGAGGTGGAATTCATCAAACTGGAACAGAACAATATGACCGTATCACAATACGAGGCCAAGTTTGCAGAATTTTCCCGGTTTGCATTCCATTTTGGTGGATAATGAGGAACGAATGACACAAATGTTTTTGAGAGGTTTGAAACCTAAAATTCGTCAATACCTCATTTCTCATAAACTTTTTTTGTATTCAGATGTTGTGAATAGGGCTCAATTATTTGAGCGATATAATGACACTGTTTAACCAAAGGACAACAACCATAGTCGTACCGGTGGCAACAGTCATCGGAACAATGATAACCAGCGTGGAGGAAATTATCATGCAATAAATGGTAACCACTTCGGTGGTAATCATGGCTAAGATAATAGAAGAAGTGAGTCAGGTGGAAATTTTAAAAAGATAAGATTCAACAACGACAACGAAAAGACACCGGCACTAGCACCAGCAACCGTTTCTAGGGGATAGGAATGACCACCGGTCGTATGTTACAAATGCAGACAAGAGGGACACATTAGTCTAAACTACACACAACAATCCAAGGTGTGCTACAATTGCGAAAAGAAAGGTCACATAGCTCGAGTGTGCCCTATAGCAAAGTCAAGTCCAACTGGGATGGTGACACCAAAGGCTTTCCCAGACAAGTCAAAGTCGGTTGTTCAAGGGAAAGCGTTTGTCGTGACTTCCCAAAATACGAGGAACCCCAACGAAGTTATCATGGGTAAGCTAATCATAAACTTTTGTGAAGTCTATACCTTATTAGATACCGGTTCTACCCATTCTTTTATTTCACCTGCTAGTGCTCAACGTTTGAACTTGACCCCTAAGAAATTAGACTTTGATTTATCTGTTGAAACTTCGTTGGGAGAAACCTTCGTTACATCCACAGTTTATAAATCTTATTTGATATAAATTGGCACCCTCACATTACCTGTTGATCTCATCTCTTTAAAAATACTTGCATTTGATGTGATTTTAGGAATCGATTGGTTAACCACTCATCATGCTAAAATTGATTGTTTTCGTAAGGTTGTTAGCTTTCATATTCCTAACCAACCTATTATGCTAATTCAAGCAACCAACCCCCTAAAATCAATCACTGTCATTTCAAGTCATAAAGTTATTCGTTTATTGAAAAACAGATGTCAAGTTTTCTTAGCCCATGTCACCGATTTAAACAAGAATACGTCATATTTGAATGATATTTCTGTTGTTAATAAATTCCTTGATGTATTTTCTGAAAGAACTTCCTAGCCTACCCCCGGAACGTGAAGTTAAATTTTTTATTGACCTTAAACCCGGTACAAAACCCATTTCCAGAACCACATATTGAATGGCTGAAAGTAGTATGCATACAAGCCAATCATGTTTGATGATAAAGCATATACTTTGTAAACGATCTTAATTATTTATTAATAAAAGTATTTATTTATTAAAGGCATTTAATTATCTACATGATGCTGTTTTTATAAAATGTAAATAACCCATAGTTTTAAGCAATATTTTTAGAATCATGATGTTGATCATGCTAATGAGATCTAAAATCTTAGAAAGCTTAAAACTAAAATAGTTCCCAATCATTGGATTACTAAAAAAGGGATTAGTAAATCCGGATAGATTGGTACGTATGTTGCTTGCTCATTGGATGAGGATGACTGATCTCATGATTATTTGTGTGGACACACTAAAGCAAGTATGTAGGTGCTTATTGGAGAATAAGTTCACTGAACGTGACTCGCTATGGAATACCTAATGGAGTTTTACTTGCCTGTCAATAGGAATTCCTAATGTGATAGTAGTACAAGTGATCCTTGGACATGAGATCATCATAGTATCTTGTATGTAATGAATTATACTTTGACTTATTCCTTAAGACCCTTAGGGTATATCAAAGGGTATGCTTGGGTATAATAAGTTACATATGGAGATAATGAATGGTCAATAAAGAATCTACCACTTCTAGTAAAAGAAGAGATATGTCCTATGGGATTCGTTAAATGACAACCCAATAGTCCTTGGCCAAGGCAGAATGAAATTAGAAAGGAGTTTTTAATTTGCATTATTTGGAGTTGTGCATTTTCCAATCGAAATACATATAATTTGTGACACCCCCAAATCCGGGTACTTTAATTTTCACGAGATTTGGTGTTCATTATACAAATATCATATATCTATCTACCCATAATAAAAGCAAACCATGGAATAGATAAAAACATCTCCATCATCTCCCCTTATGGGGTTACAACATCAGAATAATAAATACATAATTAAACCCAGGTCATACTAACCTTAAATCTCAAATGCGAAAACGTATACAAATAAGTCTTAAACATCATAACATAAGTCTTAACAGATATTCTCAAATAAAATAACAAGTCTTTATCACTCGTTAACTTTTCCCTTGCCTTTCCTAGTGGAAGGCTCGTCGGACCTTTCGTTCTTAAATGCAATGTTATTATGTAAGAGTGAGCACAATTGTCCACAAGTATACAAATATAACAATATAATAACATGCAAATAAATCAAATAATTCTGAATACAAGAAAGCTCGGCTTTTGAATCAAGAATGAATAGCAAGAATCAAAAGTACATCTGAGGGTCATAAGACCTTGAACTATATCCCAGGTTGTCAAATATTTCTACTTTAAACCGTTAACAGTAATAAGATTATATGGACTCTACTACTCGTACTAATAAGTAGGTTTTATACCTACTTATTGGCTATCAACTTGCTAGGATTATGGCTTAATCTCAGGTATTTTAGGGTCTTTTGATGTGTTTTATCTTTATTTTATAGGTTTTATTAGGGAAACTCAATTGGGCAAAGGAATGGTATGGTAAAGGCATGGATTTGCTATGGACATGGCAAGAAGTTAAGCAAGTGGTGAACTGTCTTTTTGAAGACAGCTGAGGGTAAGTTGATATGGCATCTGAACAAAGCAATGTCAAGTGAAAGAAGAAAAAAGGCTAAGATAGCAAGAAAAGGGATTAGCAATAATACACCAGCAAAACCAGCAAAGAAGGCAACACTGCACCACAGCGCGGCCGCGCGGCTTTGAAGAGCAAACCTGGCATGCCCGCGACAGGAGGAAATCAGAGCCGAGCTTCTGGGTATCAGCGCGGCCGCGCCCCAAAAGACCTACTAGCTGGCGCGGCCACGCCAGTCAAGACTGAAAATTATTTGACTTTTCACTTAAACATTTTGCTGTAGCGTGTTTTCCTTATAAGGGTGTATTTGTTAGTTTGGAGGATGAACTATTCATTTTTCTACAGTTTTAATTTCTATTCTAGGGTTTAGAGAGCTAGAGAGGGTTTGAAGCTACTCTTCACTCTTGTGGCTTTTCTCTTCTAGTATTAGTAGATTTCCATTCTTAGGGTTTAAATTTGGATTGATTATGATCTGGAACTGGGCTTAGAAGCTTATTTTGGACAGAGGAATATCAGATTTGCATTCTCATCATCTCTTTATCCCTTTGCTCTCATTTCATACTTTCAATGCTTAGATCAAATCCCATAATGGTTATTGGTTCAGAGATGAACTAACCACCATTATGGGATTCTAAAGAAGCTTATTGTTTAATTCAGATCTATATACCTCTTTGTGATGTGTGATTGATTATGTATGGATTGCCTAGCATGGTTGTGTTTAGTGTTTAGATGCTTGATCACCATCTACCTTAATAGTTTGTATAGAATTGAAAGAGGAAGTATAAACTCAGAGGCCATGCTAGCATATGTTCATGAAATTTGCATGTGATAGATTTTATGATTCGTAATCCGAATAGACATATACCAGCTTACCATATGTAGTCAATTAAGAGCTTGCACTTAAATTGATATTGCTTATAAGTCACGTAGGCATATAGTGATTTAGGTAATATTGGTGTTCATATGAAAACAAAGTTCAACAAGTTGCTTTCGTATGTGAGTTGTGTGTGGGATCACACCCGGCAGAACAATGTGCCATCACTACAGAGTTGGTTCAATTCGTCAGCAACTATCAAAAGCCACAGAATCAATTTCCAAACTCCTACCATCCAAATAACAGAAACCATCCGAATTTTAGCTGGAGTAATAACCAAAGTGCTCAATAATCTCAATACCAACCTCATCAACAACAACCATACCAACAACAACAATCTCAATCGCAACAATCTCATCAACAGTTTGGACCTAAACTATCCTACCCTCCAGGATTTCATCAACAACAACATCAACGCAATCCAGCTCCTCCTCCACAATCAGAGGATAAAACTGAAATAAAAGAACTCAAGTTGATGATTAAGAGCCAAGCGGTGTCTATCAAAATATTGGAGACTCAAATAGGCCAGATGGCCAATATGTTGACCAACAGACCGCAAGGGACTCTACCAAGCAATACTGAAGCAAATCTAGGAAGACGGGATGGAAAGGAACAATGTCAGGCCAAGACATTGAGGTATAGGAAGCAAACTGCAGATCTGGGGATTGGCGCGGCCGTGCCCCAGGAAAACAAAACCTGGCGCGGGCGCGCTAATGTATAGAAAGTTCTGATGCAATTTTGAAGGATGGGAAAGATGGGGGCAATGTAGTTGAGTCAGAAAAGGAGGTATCCACTAAGAAAACCAATGCTACCCCACCAGTTGTCTACCCTCCTACACCATATCCTCAGCGACTTCAGAAACAAAGATTAGACAAACAGTTTGTGAAGTTTTTGGAGGTGTTTAAGAAACTGCAGATCAACATACCCTTTGCCGAAGCTTTGGAACAAATGCCAAGCTATGCAAAGTATATGAAAAGCATTCTATAAAGGAAGAAGAAGCTAGAGGATTATGAAATAGTTGCCTTGACAGAAGAATGCAGTTCAGTATTGCAAAGAAAACTACCTCCAAAGCTCAAAGATCCAGGCAGTTTTACGATACCGTGCTCCATTGGAAAATTATCCTTCAATAAGTGTTTATGCGACTTGGGGGCAAGTATAAATTTGATGCCTCTATTGGTATTCACATAGTTGGGATTGTCAGCTCCTAAGCCGATAAACATATCATTGCAGCTTGTCGATAGGTCCATCACATATCCAAAGGGTATTATAGAAGATATTTTGGTGAAAGTGGACAAGTTTATCTTCCCTGCCGACTTTATCATTCTGGACTTCGAAGAGGACAAGAACATACCGATCATTCTTGGGAGACCTTTTCTAGCTACTGGGAGAACACTCATAGATGTACAGAAGGGAGAACTGACTATGAGAGTTCAGGACCAAGAGGTCACATTTAATGTCTTCAAAGCTATAAAGTTCCCTACAGATGAAGAAGAGTGCTTTTGGGTTTATGTGGTCAATATGGTACTGCATGAAGAGGCTAAGCAGGTTATGAGCATGGATCCATTAGAGAGTGCTCTACTGGGAGACTATGACTTGGAGGATATAGATGTTGTGGAGTACATACAAATTCTGAACACGGTGCCACTGATGAAAAAAATTTAAGATTCCCATTGAACCACTTGGACATACTGGGGAGACATCAAAGCGACTTAAGCCTTCTCTTGAGATGCCTCCTAACCTTGACCTTAAACCTCTTCCTAATCATTTGAGATATGTATATTTGGGGGAATCTTCCACGTTGTCGGTTATTATTGCCTCTGCTCTATCATCCTGTCAGGAAAGCAAGTTGTTGCGGGTTCTACGAGAGTTCAAATCAGCTATTGGGTGGACCATAGCTGACATCAAGGGGATCAGCCCCTCATACTGCATGCATAAGATACTCCTAAAGGATGACAGTAAGCCAACGGTAGAGCAACAGAGGAGATTGAATTCGATTATGAAAGAGGTCGTCAAGAAGGAGATCCTAAAGTGGTTTGATGCAGGGATCATTTATCCGATCTCAGACAGCTCTTGGGTGAGCCCGGTGTAATGCGTTCCAAAGAACAGAGGCATGACAGTAGTGTCTAATGAGAATAATGAACTTATACCTACCAGAACAGTCACAGGGTGGAAGGTCTACATGGACTATCGCAGATTGAACAAAGCTACAAGAAAGGACCATTTCCCTCTCCCGTTCATTGACCAAATGTTGGATAGGTTAGCGGGACATTGATAGTAGTGTGCATACAAGCCAATCATGTATGATGAAAAAGCACATACTTTGTAAACAATCTTATTTATTTATTAATAAAATATTCATTTAAGGCATTTAATTATCTACATGGTGCTGTTTTTATAATATGTAAATAACCCATAGTTTTAAGCAATGCTTTTAGAATCATGATGAGATCATGCTACTGAGATCTAAATTCTTAGAAAGCTTAAAAACTAAAATAGTTCCCAATCGTGGGATTACTAAAATGGGGATTAGTAAATCCGGATAAATTGGTACATATGTTGCTTGCTCATTAGATGAGGATGACTGATCTCATGGTCATTTATGTGGAGACACTAAAGTAAGTATGTAGGTGCTTATTGGAGAATAAGTTCACTGAACGTGACTCGCTATGGAATACCTAATGGAGTTTTAGTCGCCTGTCAATAGGAATTCCTAATGTGATAGTAGTACAAGTGATCCTTGGACTTGAGATTATCATAGTATCTTGTATGTAACAAATTATACTTTGACTTATTTCTTAAGGCCTTTTAAGGCATATATAGGGTATGCTTGGGAATAATGAGTTGCATATGGAGATAATGTATGATCAATAAAGAATCTACCACCTCTAGTAAAAGAGGAGATATGTCCTATGTGATTCGTTAAATGACAACCCAGGAATCCTTGGCCAAGGTAGAATGAAATTAGAAAGAGGTTTCTAATTTGCATTATTTGGAGTTGTGCATTTTCTAATCGAAATACATATGATTAAATAAATTAAGACTTGACAGTAAACCCATGTCTTATATTTAATTGGGACATTGTATGGTGGAAGGATTGAACTGTACGGTAATTATTAACTCACAGGTTCTTTTATGATTAATGTTAAAATCTATATTATCTGGAAAGTCGTTGATAGCTAGGGAGGCTTATCCCTATTGTAGAATAAATGTTATTTATTTAAATAAATTATTAGTTTAATTTATTTATTTAAATAAGATTAGAATTGTTCTAATTGATTTATTCACAACTGGTTTAATATGGAGAACCTAAAGGGTCACACCATAAAAGGAAGAAAAATTATTTAAGAAGAAAATGGCATGCTAGTAGTAATGCATTAAGTATAATTAATTTAATCTATGGTGATAGATTAAATTAAATAGCTTAATATTTATTATTTAATATTTTAGAAATATTAAATATAAATTAATAAGAGGAGTCTTATTAATATTATTATTATTATTATTATTTTAATTCTAAAGGAGTTTAGGAATTAATATAATATCAGTACTCTCTCTCAATCCTAATAAGATTAGGATATAAATTAATTAAAAGTATTTAATTAATTAAATAAAACCCTATTCTAATTAGATTAGGAGGGTTAACCTAATATCTATATAAGAGAGTCTTATATCAGAAATAAGGGACGTGAATTTTTCAAGAGTTGGGAGTACACATATTCTATAGAGATAGAAACAAGGGTTAAGCCAATAACCCATCTTCCTGAGTTCTTCATCTTCCTTGGTGGATCACCGTTAGAGGCCAAACATTTGGGTGGCTGACATTGATCAAGGGAAGGAGCCACAACAGAGGAATCAAAGGAATCAAAGGAGTAGAACTTGTACCTGAGGAAGCTTCGATCTTCAAAGGTATAATTCTGTTTTTCTCCTTCTATATTCACTGATAATTGATGCACAAGAATGATCATGGTTATGGGTTTGTATAAATTTTTGAAAACCTAGTTTTTGCGCTTCCGCCCTATTTATGTGATTTGATTGCATGATTGCGTTACGTACAAACCCAACAGTGGTATCAGAGCCAATCTTGTGCTAATTATCAGTCTATGTGATTCCATACATGTATGATATACGATTGGATCGAGTTCTGGGCAACAAAAATTTTTTTCTGATTCTGCGATGCTGCGCAGCTGCGCCGATACAAGGCAATATTACTGCGCAGCTGCGCCGGTTACTGTTCCTGGTTTTCATGCTGCGCAGCTGCGCCGGTTCCCTTTACATTCCTGGTGCAACTGCGCCACTGGACAGGAACTGAATTTTTTTTTTGTTTTCTTTAATTAAATGAATGGTTTATTTAATTAATAAAGGTTTAAAATAAAGATGTTTATTTTATATGAAATGAGATTTCAGAATTGCTAAAATTAAAGAGTTTAATTTGGAATTGTTTTTGAATGAAATAAAGGAGTTTATTTTTCCAAAAACAAAGTTTAGCAAACTTTTGCCCATTAACTGATATTAATACATATATGGAATGAATTTATTTTCATGAGATGAATAAGTTTTATTGATACGTATGATGATATGTATGGTAATAAAAGGGATTGATTATGAACTATGACCAATGTGATTGGATTTTATTTTGGTTGAATGCTTGAATGAATTGGTTTTATAAAATGGGGTCTGCGTACCTCGTCTTCTCTAGTTTTATTCTCGATGTAAATTCTATCTCCTTTCTATGTACTTCCCCTTGACTGCTGATCAAGGTTTCTATTTAATTTTAAATAGTTAATGTAATAGAGATAGTTAGAATTATTTTGAAAAAATTGGAGACCAAGGAGCAAGGAGCGCGTGAAGACCCATTTGTATGGATCCCCGGTTTAAATGTAATAGTTACATTTAAAATTTAAATTCTAACACTCCTAGGTTTGACCTTTTGGTTCACTTGGTGGCTCTAGTGAACCAAACTAGAATAAAAGTCCATAATCAATCCGGGTAGAATATAGTATTAGTATTCTATATTGCATGGTAAATATTATATATATTATATTTTATGCAAACATGCTTCGCATGTTTAATAAAATGACGCGTATTTTATATATATATGTGCATGCGCGCTAAACAAGATAAGACAAATAATAACAAACCCCTCAAAGAAATAATATTAAGTCTGAAGCGTTCAAATGATATTTGGAATATCGAACGTCGCCTTCTAGCATGATAAATTAATAGAGTATTAAATATTTAATATGAGTTTGTTGTGCTATCCACAAGACGAGTATTGAATATTTAAGATGTTAATTAATCACATTTGATACTTATCAAGAAAATTGAACGATCTAGTCTTGTTGTGCTATCCACAAGGATGAATTTTTTTTTAAAAAAAAATTTGGAAGTGCTAGGCTGGACTTAACTTAAATTATTTTAGTTCGGATGTGCACACACATGACCATTATGATTTAAGAGGCAAAATAAAAGGAGTTACATGGTGATGTAATTGACAAGAGTTGTCTACCTATTTATTTGTATATCGCTTGTTGTGCTATCCACAAGGTTATATACATTTGAAATGGGATCCTTAATCTCACTAGCAAATCTTTAATTAGATATTGCCGAACTATATAAGTGAGTGTAATATAGTTTGATGAAAATAGTGGGAGATGCCAATTTAAAATAAAGACCTAAATTTATTTTGGTATGCGAAGTTAATAAAATGAATGTTTGCTAAAATGTTGTCTTTTCACATGCAGAATTTTAAAAATGTCAAAATCACTAATCTCACTACGAAGCATACTTGATACAAATAAGCTTACCGGCCCGAATTATGAGGACTGGCTAAGAAATCTGAGAATTGTTCTCACTGCTGAGAAGATTTCTTATGTCCTAAATTCAACTATCCCTGAATCTGTTTCGGAAACATCCTCTGAGGAAGAGATTGCCACTTTCAATAAGTGGCAAGATGATGCATCTGTGGCTCAATGCATCATGCTCGCATCCATGAATAACGAGCTTCAGCGTCAACACGAAAAAATGGATGCTCCTGCTATACTGCTTCACCTCAAGGAGTTGTATGGTGAACAGAGTAGGACTGCTAGATATGAGATATCTAAGGATCTCTTTCGATCTCGGATGACCGAGGGCACTACCGTCGAGACTCATGTTCTGAAGGTAATCAATTTGATTGAACGCCTTGGACAGCTTGGGTTCGTCATGGATGGGGAGTTGAGTCAAGACTTGGTCTTGTAGTCACTCTCTGAGACCTTCTCGCAGTTTGTGGTTAATTTTCACATGAATAAGCTAGATATTAGCTTGCCTGAGCTGCTTAACATGCTGAAAACTGCAGAAGGTCACTTCTCATCCAAGAAGAACCATATGTTGATGGTGGATTCTTCCAATAAAAGGAAGAGGCCCAAGGTATCTTCTGAAAAGAAGAAATCCAAGAAGGCTAAGGGAAAGGGGAAAGAAAAGGAACAAAAGAAACCTGAACCAGCTAAAGGAATGTGCTTTCATTGCAATGAGCCGGGACATTGGAAGAGGAATTGCAAGAAGTTTCTAGCAGAGAAGAAGCTTGGAGAAGCTTCGACTTCCAATCAAGGTTTGTTTATGATTGAAATTAATTTTTCTGAAAGTCATAATTCTACTTGGGTATTGGATACCGGCTGTGGTTCTCACATATGTAACACTGTGCAGGGACTGGTCAGAAGTAGAAAGCTGAACAAAGATGAGGTGATCCTACGAGTGGGGAATGGAGCAAAGGTTGCTGCATTAGCTGTAGGAACTTATTGTTTAGCAATGCCTTCGGACAAGTCCATTTATCTTAATAATTGTTATTATGTTCCGAATATTATTAAAAACATTATTTCAATTTCTGTATTGGATATGGAAGGTTTTGACGTTATTATAAAGAACAATGGTTGTTCTATTTATAAAGACGATGTTTTATATGGTATTGGAAATTTGCGAAATGGACTTTATACACTTGACTTACAAGAAAATATATTTCAAATTGAACAAACTAAGAAAAGGAAAAGAGATGATATTAATTATACCTATATGTGGCACTGTAGACTCGGTCATATCAACGAAACAAGATTATCCAAGTTGCATAAGGATGGGCTCCTAGAGCTATCCGATTATGAATTATATCCAACTTGTGAATCTTGTCTCATGAGTAAAATGACTAAATCTCCTTTTAGTGGAAAAGGAGAAAGAGTTACAGAGTTGTTGGCATTAATTCACACAGACGTTTGTAGACCTATGACAACAAGTGCACGGGGTGGGTATTCTTATTTTATTACTTTCACTGATGATCACTCAAGATTTGGATATGTGTATTTGATGAAATACAAATCAGAATCATTTGAAAAGTTTAAAGAGTTCAGAAGTGAAGTAGAGAAACAAACGGGCAAGAGTATTAAGATACCTCGATCAGATCGAGGTGGAGAATACTTAAGCGGTGAGTTTCTCAATTGTCTCAAAGAAAATGGTATAATCTCACAATGGACTCCTCCAGGTACACCACAGTTAAATAGAGTATCTGAAAGGACAAATTGAACACTGTTGGACATGGTTCGATCCATGATGAGTTTTACCGGCCTTCCAATTTCCTTCTGGGGATATGCCCTAGAAACGGCTGCATACCTACTTAACAAGGTACCTACCAAATCCGCCCCTAAGACTCCATATGAGATGTGGAAAGGGAGGAAACCCAATCTTAAGCATGTTAAGACTTGGGGTTGTCCAGCTTATGTCAAAAAGTTTGAAATTGATAAGCTACAGACTAAATCTGATAAGTGTAGATTTGTGGGATACTCTAAAGAAATCGTAGGGTATTATTTCTATCATCCAACTTATCAAAAGGTGTTTATTGCGAAACATGCTACCTTCTTGGAGAAAGAGCTTATCCATGAAGGGGTCAGTGGGAGTAAGATATATCTTGAAGAAGTTCAAGAACCACAAGTTACCACAGATCAAAGTCAGGTACCTGACCAAGTAGAAGAACCTACTGTACCACACCCTGTTCGTAAATCTGGAAGAGTACCGAATATACCTGAGAGGTATGGATTCGTTATAGAGGATGACGATGAGGTACACATCATGAATGATGATGATCCATTGAATTACGAACAGGCTATGAATAATAAAAACTCAGTGAAATGGCTTGAAGCCATGAAATTTGAAATGGACTCCATGTATGAAAACAAAGTATGAACTTTGGTTTCACCACCTGAAGGTATTAAACCTATTGGGTGTAAATAGGTTTTTAAGAGAAAGACTGGAGCAGACGGAAAGGTAGAGACCTATAAGGCCCGACTGGTTGCAAAAGGTTTCAAACAAAGACAAGGAGTTGACTATGATGAAACCTTCTCACCAGTAGCCATGCTCAAGTCTATTCGGATTTTGCTTGCGATTGCAGCTTACAATGACTATGAGATCTGGCAGATGGACGTGAAAACGGCCTTCCTTAATGGGAAACTTGAGGAAGATGTGTATTTGACACAGCCAGAGGGATTTATTTCAAAAGTTGGAACAAATCAAGTCTGTAAGCTACAACGATCCATTTATGGGTTGAAGCAAGCTTCTCGTAGATGGAACATTCGTTTTGATGAGACAATCAAAGAGTTTGATTTTATCAAAAACGAGGATGAACTATGTGTATACAAGAAGGTTAGTGGGAGCGCAGTATCATTCCTAGTATTATATGTTGATGATATATTACTGATAGGGAATGACATTCCTATGTTACAATCAATTAAAATCTGGTTATCTAAAAACTTCTCCATGAAGGACTTGGGTGAAGCATCCTATATTTTGGGGATAAAGATCTATAGAGATAGATCTAAAAGGATGCTTGGCTTATCCTGAGGAATGTACATTGATACGATGCTAAAGAGGTTTAGCATGGAAGATTCCAAAAGAGGTCTCATGCCGATGAGCCATGGAATAAATCTCTCCAAAAAACAGGCCCCAAAGACACCTGAGGAGAGAGACCGTATGAGTAAGATCCCTTATGCTTCTGCAATAGGATCTATCATGTACGGTATGATATGTACTAGACCGGATGTTGCTCACGCACTTAGTGTAACGAGCAGATACCAGTCGAATCCAGGAGAAGAGCACTGGAAGGCAGTGAAAAATATCCTAAAGTACTTGAGAAGGACTAAAGATATTTTTCTTGTCTACGGTGGGTTTGAATTAAAACTCGAGGGATTCACAAACTCAAGTTTTCAAACAGACCAAGATGACAGTAAATCTATTTTAGGGTATGTGTTTACCTTGAACGGAGGCACAGTGAGTTGGAAGAGTTCCAAGCTAACAGTTGCTGATTCAGTGACAGAGGCAGAGTATATAGCTGCAAGTGAAGCTGCAAAGGAAGCTGTTTGGATGAAGAAGTTCATAACTGAACTTGGTGTGGTTCCTAGCATTGGAGAAGCAGTTCCCGTATACTGTGACAACACTGGAGCGGTTGCACAGGCTAAGGAACCCAGGTCTCATCAGAAATCCAAACACGTGTTGCGGCGATTTCACTTCATCAGGGAGATCATTGAAAGAGGAGACATCACCTTGGAGCATGTGGACTCTCAAGACAACATTGCAGATCCATTTACTAAAGCTCTAACACAACAGCAGTTTGATCGTCACTTAGAGAAGATGGGTATGAGATACCATGGCGATTGGCTTTAGTGCAAGTGGGAGATTGATAGTAGTGTGCATACGAGCCAATCATGTATTATGATAAAGCACATACTTTGTAAACAATCTTATTTATTTATTAATAAAATATTCATTTAAGGCATTTAATTATCTACATGGTGCTGTTTTTATAATATGTAAATAACTCATAGTTTTAAGCAATACTTTTAGAATCATGATGAGATCATGCTAATGAGATCTAAATTCTTAGAAAGCTTAAAAACTAAAATAGTTCCCAATCGTGGGATTACTAAAATGGGGATTAGTAAATCCGGATAGATTGGTACATATGTTGCTTGCTCATTAGATGAGGATGACTGATCTCATGGTTATTTGTGTGGAGACACTAAAGCAAGTATGTAGGTGCTTATTGGAGAATAAGTTCACTGAATGTGACTCGCTATGGAATACCTAATGGAGTTTTACTCGCCTGTCAATAGAAATTCCTAATGTGATAGTAGTACAAGTGATCCTTGGATTTGAGATCATCATAGTATCTTATATGTAATAAATTATACTTTGACTTATTCCTTAAGGCCTTTTAAGGCATATATAGGATATGCTTGGGAATAATGAGTTGCATATGGAGATAATGTATGATCAATAAAGAATCTACCACCTCTAGTAAAAGAGGAGATATGTCCTATGTGATTCGTTAAATGACAACCCAAGAATTCTTGGCCAAGGTAGAATGAAATTAGAAAGAGGTTTCTAATTTGCTTTATTTGGAGTTGTGCATTTTCTAATCGAAATACATATGATTAAATAAATTAAGACTTGACAGTAAATCCATGTCTTATATTTAATTGGGACATTGTATGGTGGAAGGATTGAACTGTACGGTAACAATTAACTCACAGGTTCTTTTATAATTAATGTTGAAATCTATATTATCTAGAAAGTCGTTGATCGCTAGGGAGGCTTATCCCTATTGTAGAATAAATGTTATTTATTTAAATAAATTATTAGTTTAATTTATTTATTTAAATAAGATTAGAATTGTTCTAATTGATTTATTCACAACTGGTTTAATATGGAGAACCTATAGGGTCACACCATAAAAGGAAGAAAAATTATTTAAGAAGAAAATGGCATGATAGTAATAATGCATTAAGTATAATTAATTTAATCTATGGTGATAGAATAAATTAAATAGCTTAATGTTTATTATTTAATATTTTAGAAATATTAAATATAAATTAATAAGAGGAGTCTTATTATTATTATTATTATTATTTTAATTCTAAAGGAGTTTAGGAATTAATATAATATCAGTACTCTCTCTCAATCCTAATAAGATTAGGATATAAATTAATTAAAAGTATTTAATTAATTAAATAAAACCCTATTCTAATTAGATTAGGAGGGTTAACCTAATATCTATATAAGAGAGTCTTATATCAGAAATAAGGGACGTGAATTTTTCAAGAGTTGGGAGTACACATATTCTATAGAGATAGAAACAAGGGTTAAGTTAATAACCCATCTTCCTGAATTCTTCATCTTCCTTGGTGGATCACCGTTAGAGGCCAAACATTTGGGTGGCTGACATTGATCAAGGGAAGGAGCCACTACAGAGGAATCAAAGGAATCAAAGGAGTAGAACTTGTACCTGAGGAAGCTTGGATCTTCAAAGGTATAATTCTGTTTTTCTCCTTCTATATTCACTGATAATTATGTTGGGTTTGTACGTAACGCAATCATGCAATCAAATCACATAAATAGGGCGGAAGCGTAAGAAACTAGGTTTTCAAAAATTTATACAAACCCATTACCATGATCATTCTTGTGCATCAATTATCAGTGAATGAAGAAGGAGAAAAAACAGAATTATACCTTTGAAGATCCAAGCTTCCTCAAGTACAAGTTCTACTCCTTTGATTCCTCTGTAGTGGCTCCTTCCTTTGATCAATGTTAGCCACCCAAATGTTTGGCCTCTAACGGTGATCCACCAAGGAAGAAGAAGAACTCAGTAAGATGGGTTATTGGCTTAACCCTTGTTTCTATCTTTATAGAATATGTGTACTCCCAACTCTTGAAAAAATTCACGTACCTTATTTCTGATATAAGACTCTCTTATATACATATTAGGTTAACCCTCCTAATCCAATTAGAATAGGATTTTATTTAATTAATTAATTAAATACTTTAAATTAATTTATATCCTAATCTTTATTAGGATTGAGAGAGAGTACTGATATTATATTAATTCCTAAACTCCTTTAGAATTAAAATAATAATAATAATAATAATATTAATAAGACTCCTCTTATTAATTTATATTTAATATTTCTAAAATATTAAATAATAAACATTAAGCTATTTAATTTATTCTATCATCATAGATTAAATTAATTATACTTAATGCATTATTACTATCATGCCATTTTCTTCTTAAATAATTCTTCTTCCTTTTATGGTGTGACCCTTTAGGTTCTCCATATTAAACCGGTTGTGAATAAATCAATTAGAACAATTCTAATCTTATTTAAATAAATAAATTAAACTAATAATCTATTTAAATAAATAACATTTATTCTACAATAGGGATAAGCCTCCCTAGCGATCAACGACTTTCCAGATAATATAGATTTCAACATTAATCATAAAAGAACCTGTGAGTTAATAGTTACCGTACAATTCAATCCTTCCACCATACAATGTCCCAATTAAATATAAGACATGGATTTACTGTCAAGTCTT
The DNA here is from genome assembly GCA_020205555.1 of Panax stipuleanatus. Lineage (NCBI taxonomy): Eukaryota > Viridiplantae > Streptophyta > Magnoliopsida > Apiales > Araliaceae > Panax > Panax stipuleanatus. The sequence continues at coordinate 88,922,134 of CM035118.1, forward strand.
AATTTATTTAATCATATGTATTTCGATTAGAAAATGCACAACTCCAAATAATGCAAATTAGAAACCTCTTTCTAATTTCATTCTACCTTGGCCAAGGATTCCTGGGTTGTCATTTAACGAATCACATAGGACATATCTCCTCTTTTACTAGAGGTGGTAGATTCTTTATTGATCATTCATTATCTCCATATGTAACTCATTACACCCAAGCATACCCTATATATGCTTTAAAAGGCCTTAAGGAATTAGTCAAAGTATAATTTGTTACATACAAAATACTATGATGATCTCAAGTCCAAGGATCACATGTAGTACTATCACATTAGGAATTCCTATTGACAGGCGAGTAAAACTCCATTAGGTATTCCATAGCGAGTCACGTTCAGTGAACTTATTCTCCAATAAGCACCTACATACTTGCTTTAGTGTCTCCACACAAATGACCATGAGATCAGTCATCCTCATCCAATGAGCAAGCAACATATGTACCAATCTATCCGGATTTACTAATCTCCATTTTAGTAATCCCACAATTGGGAACTATTTTAGTTTTTAAGCTTTTTAATAATTTAGATCTCATTATCATGATCTCATCATGATTCTAAAAGCATTGCTTAAAACTATGGGTTATTTACATATTATAAAAATAGCACCATGTAGATAATTATATGCCTTAAATGAATATTTTATTAATAAATAAATAAGATTGTTTATAAAGTATGTGCTTTGTCATCATACATGATTGGCTTGTATGCACACTACTATCAAATTGATGCACAAGAATGATCATGGTTATGGGTTTGTATAAATTTTTGAAAACCTAGTTTTTGCGCTTCCGCCCTATTTATGTGATTTGATTGCATGATTGCGTTACGTACAAACCCAACAGACATAACTACTACTGCCTCTTGGATGGTTATTCGGGGTATAACCAGATTGTTATAGCTCCAGAAGACCAGGAGAAGACTACCTTCACGTGCCCATATGGTACTTTTGCATTCAGGAGGATGTCTTTCGGATTATGCAACGCTTCAGCCACATTCCAGAGATATATGATGGCAATTTTCTCCGATATGGTCGAGTAAAATGTAGAAGTTTTCATGGATGACTTCTCAGTCTTTGGAGACTCTTTCGACATATGCTTGGAGAATCTAGTTCTGGTATTAAAGAGGTGTGTTGAGACCAATTTAGTGCTGAATTGGGAAAAGTGCCATTTTATGGTACAGGAAGGAATTATCTTGGGGCACAAAATTTCAGGGAAAGGATTAGAGGTGGACAGGGCGAACGAGATCTTACCTCCACTAATTTCTGTGAAAGGGGTTCGTAGTTTCCTTGGGCACGCGGGATTTTAACGTCGCTTCATAAAGGATTTCTCAAAGATCACTAAGCCTCTGTGCAGTTTGCTTGAGAAGGATGTCCCATTTAGATTCAACGATGAATGCTTAGCGGCGTTTGAGCACTTAAAGAAGAAATTGACTACGGCACCCATTATTACAGCTCCTGACTGGCCTCTTCCATTTAAATTGATGTGCGATGCAAGTGACTTCACTGTGGGAGTTGTCTTGGGGCAACGCAGGGACAAAGTTTTTCATGTCATTTACTATGCCAGCAAAACCCTGACGGATGCCCAACTGAACTACACCACCATAGAGAAGGAGCTTCTAGCGATGGGATACGCATTTGATAAATTCAGCTCTTATCTAATTGGCACAAGAGTTGTTGTATACACCGATCATGCTATAATTCGATACCTGATATCAAAGAAAGATGATAAGCCCCATCTCATTCGTTGGATACTTCTTATACATGAATTTGATTTGGAAATCAAAGACAGAAAAGGGATCGAAAACCAAGTGGCTGACCACTTATCCAGATTGGAGAACCCGGGAAAGGACACGAATGATAAAGTGATAATCAATGAGTCCTTCCCGGACGAACAGCTATTTGTGGTGCAAGGTGAAATGCCATGGTTTGCGAACTTTGCGAACTTCCTAGTGAGCAACATTATCTCTGCTGATTTGACTAGACCTCAGAAGAATAAGTTTCTACATGATGTTAGATGGTATATTTGGGATGAGCCTTACCTATTTAAGCATTGCGCTGATAGAATGATCAGAAGGTACATCCCAGAAAGTGAGACGGACAGCATACTTCAGGATTGCCATTCATCAGTTTATGGAGGACACTACGGGGGAGAGAGGACAGCTGCCAAGGTACTTCAGGCTGGATTTTATTGGCCGACTCTGTTCAAAGATGCATACAACTTTGTCCAAAAATATGACTGGTGTCAGCGAGTGGGCAATATATCCAAACGAAATGAGATTCCTATGAATATGATCCTAGAGGTCGAGATCTTTGACGTCTGGGGAATAGACTTCATGCGGCCTTTTGTTTCGTCATGTGGAAATCTGTATATCTTGCAGGCAGTGGATTACATGTCCAAGTGGGTGGAAGTAGCAGCCTTCCCGACTAATGATGCTAGAGTGGTCTTGCAATTTTGTAAAAGAGTATATTCACAAGATTCGGGACTCCTCGAGCCATCATAAGTGATGAAGGCACCCATTTCTGTAATCGACAGTTTACTGCACTACTGGCCAAGTATGGGGTGAATCACCGTGTCACCACGGTGTACCATCCCCAAATGAACAGTCAAGCTGAGGTGTCCAATAGTGAGGTGAAAAGGATATTAGAGAAAATTATAAACCCCACGAGGAAGGATTGGTCTCTTAAGCTTGATGATGCAGTTTGGGCATACAGGACTGCGTACAAAACACCATTGGGTATGTCACCATATCAGCTAGTGTATGGGAAGGCCTGCCACCTACCCATGGAACTTGAGCACAAGGCCTACTGGACCATAAAAAAGCTGAATTTTGACTTGAAGGCTGCAGGGGAGAAGAGGCTTCTCTAACTAAATGAGCTAGACGAATTCAGACTATAAGCCTATGAAAACTCCAAACTGTATAAGGAAAAAATGAAAAGGTGGCACGACCACAAGATTATGAAAAGGAAATTTGAGCTGGGGAAAGCGGTATTATTGTATAATTCTAATCTTAGACTCTTTCCTGGAAAGCTCAAATCACGATGGTCGGGCCCTTTCACATTGAAAATCGTGTTTCCACATGGTGCAGTGGAGATTTTTGACCAATACCCAGACAAATCGTTTAAAGTGAATGGACAGAGGTTGAAGCATTAGTATGGGGGGGAAGTCAATAGAGATAAGGTTGCCTCGATCCTTTCCACTACTTGACCATGTCAGACAGAGTCGACCTAATGGACTATAAACAAGCGCTAGATGGGAGGCACCCCATCATCTCTCTTCTCCCTCTTATATAATTCTTGTTACATATCTCTATTTTTTGCCCCCCCCCCCCCTTGTTTAATTCTAAGAATTGTGAAAATTTTGAACAATTTTGGAGTTAGGAGCTTATTGCATATATTTCTGGAGTTATGAGCATAATGCATATGCACACATATAACATTTTTTTTTGAAGATACACACACATCGTACATAGTTCAATTGCAAGTATGGAATTAGTTCACATCTTATTTTTCAAAGTTGTGTGCATGAAATGAATTGAATGTTGGTTTTCTAAAAATCATAACAATTTTGAAAATGTTGCGATGAATACATATGTATATAGTATAGACAGATTCCAATATAGCTTGGTGCAGAGATACATAGTCCAATTTTGTTCAGATTCTTTTATATGTCATTTTTGCATACATGTGTTTCAGGAAAAGAATGCTAGTCAAGTTACTGCTTATCTTCCTCATTGCTGCAGAAAAAAAACATTTTTTTGGCTGGGCTTAGGGCAGCACAGCCGCGCCCTCATCACAGCTAAACTCGGCGCCCCCGCGCCTGACCCCAGCAAACTGTCGTTTTAAAATTGACAAATCTATCTTCAACCCTTATGTTATAACCACTTGACCGATCCAGCCTCTCAAAACAGAATCTCTCTCTCAAATAATAACCTTCGAACTCTCCCTATACCCCTATTTCATCTCTCTCTCACAAGCCCTAGCTTCACAGATTTTAATTCTACTCCATCATTCTCATGAGTCTGCTCCATTAAATCTAACCCTAGCCAAACCCAGTACCATCTATTTATATTTCAATCATTAATTAGGGTTTGTGCAATTAGAATTCAGAGGAAAGTTAGTGAGAGTCTTCGAAATCACAAACTAGGGTTGCTATACAGTTTGCAGAGGATCAGTTTGGGGGTTGTTCTTCAACAGTCATCAATTAAGTTTTGCAAGGCAAGTTTTCTAAATTTATCATGGGTCCAAAGAAAGCACGTTCTGTCACTCCCAGATCGCCTGCTCAGAGTAGTCAAGGCGAGGCCACTGTGGACTTGACTAAGTTCATCAGCCTTGAGGCATAACTTGAATATTATCGGATTACGGCTAAGTCATTTGTAAAGGAGCGGGGACTGAAACCAATGATGGAAGATGGCTAAATGGTTGCCATGATCAGAGAGATGAGTTGGCTTAAAGTTTGTACAACACCGCCGCCTGTCCCGCTGGCCATTGTGCGCGAATTCTATGCTAACACCAAGGAGACACAGAGTGGCTTCTCTTTCGTTCGGGGCATAAACGTCGATTATCAGTCCAGCGGCGATCCGTGAGGTGTTTAGTGTGCCTTCAATCCCGGTTGGCCAAGCAAATTGGGTTAAGGCGCAACGTTTTGAGACTGACTTGGACAAGGTGATCACAGACTTGTGCATGCCAGACACAAAGTGGAATTACTAGGCCAGGCACAGATACGCACACCAATTTCCCCGCCTAAGCTCTAAATTGATATGCCAAGGCATGGAATCTGTTCTTATACTCAAATCCGATGTCGTCCACTCACCAGCACGACATTCCAGCCGAGAGGGCCACTATTCTGTGGGGGATCATTATTGGGAAGAATATCGATGTGGGACATTTGCTCCATCAGAACATATTGCGCTTCATGCGAGGCAGTGCCACAAGGGGAATTCCACAAGCATCAGTGGTGGCTCATCTTTGTTCTCAGGCAGGCCTTGAGTGGGAAGACGAACAGGTTCAGATGCCAAGCCAGGACATCAATCATTCTACCATCAAAAAATTTGACGAGTGAATTGGTGGCATGGTACACCCACGAGGCAAAGGGTACATCTTGCTGACTCCTCCACCAGTGCCTCCACAACAGTCAGCCGTGGCATCCGGACCATCTACCACTAGTACAGGGCAACAGGATCACCAGATGAGGCGATTGGAGAGGAGGATGGATGCTCTGCATGACAACTTCTCTGCTTTTGCTGGCGGACTGACCCGAGCCCTGGGTTAAGCATTTGCACAGTAGGGAACGCTTGTGGAGTGGCCTGTCTTTGGTTCTGCCATGCCTTACCCGCCGCCAGATTCACCACCCGAGGAGGGTGGCCATGCAGATACATAAGGGAGTTTCCTTACCCTTTATCTCCAATGAGGACATTGAAAATTTTAAGTTTGGGGGTATTAGGGGTAGTTAGTAGTTTAACATATAGTTTAATTGCATTTAGTTAGTTTAATTGCATGTTTAGTTTGCATTTTAGTGTTTATTAGTTAAATTTTGCATGAATTTTTTTTTTCCAGTTTTCTTTGTTTTGTTTATTTTAGTACGTGTTTAGTTACATTGCATAGCATAATCCCATGTTTTTAGTCTGTTGAATTCCAATCTGGCCGATGATGAAATTGAAATATGATAGATTTTTGAACTCAGTTGATAACTTAAGCTTAGTTATAATTTTATATCTGATGAAGTCTATGCATGTTGCTTTGATGTTACCGGATAGCACGGCATTGTTATTATTTACTTGTTGGTTAGATTAGCACATGCTTGTCTTCTGAGGGGAAAAATTTGTTTTTAATGATAGAATTATGTAAGAAAAGGAGTAATGGCCTTAATGACACAGAAATGCAAGTTTGGGGAAAAACATAGGGTATGCATGCTAAAAAGAAAAAGAAAAAGAAAAAAAATAGAATAAATACCTTGGCTAGCTAAGTCTTGTGGCCTTTGATACTCGAGCAAGTACGCCCTAGGGGATTGTCTCTACACCCAGCGCTCTAAAGCCTTATGGTTTGGGAGTCGTTGGTCGAAAGCTCGATACATTTATATATAATAAATACATTTATTATTTTGGGTAACCTAAATCATAAATTACCCTTGTTAACCCTCATGGTTAACAATCATAATAAGGTTATGATTTTGGGTAACCTAAATCATAAACTTATGAATTAGTTTTACGTGTTAACTAATTTGTACAACTCAGCCACCACATGAGTCCTCAGTTGAAATCCCACTAAACTCTATCTTACTCGTAACTTCTTATTCTGTGCTCGATACAGACTTTCTATATCTCATCATTTATAACTCCTCGTGAGTTAATCTCGTACTATATCATAGTACCTTCTCATTATAGTCTCAAACTATAACTATTCAATCATTAAAGACCATCTGTCTTTCAACTTTAAAAAGATCACGCTGTAATCTTATTCTATAATCATCTCCCTTATGATTCCCATTATCGTTTTGTTTTAAAACTTCTTATCTCTACCTTTCATTATATCATATCATGATTTCATTATGCTTTTAATCTTATAGACTTCGTCTATTCATCGTTATTCGTCATCTTGATTATTGGAGTTAGGAACTCCTGATTCTTATCTTTATATCTCTTCAAGATTCTTCTTTGAATCTTCTTGTTTATTAAACAACTCTTCCTTTAAGAATTTCTAATTATCCACAAGAAAAATATTTTTTTTTTTGAATTTATAGAAGTTCTAGGTTGGACTTAACTTAAATCATTTTAGTTTGGATGTGCACACACTTGACCATTATGATTTAAGAGGCAAAATAAAAAAGAGTTACATGTTAATGTAATTGACAAAGAGTTGTCTACCTATTTATTTATATATCGTTTGTTGTGTTATCCACAAGGTTATATACATTTGAAATGGGATCCTTATTCTCACTAGCAAATCTTTAATTAGATGTTGCCGAACTATATAAATAAGGTAATATAGTTTGAAAAAAATAGTGGGAGATACCAATTTAGAATAAGACCTAATTTATTTTGGTATATAAAATTAATTAAATGAATGTTTGCTAAAATGTTGTCTTTTCGCATACAAAAATTTAAAAATGTCAAAATCATTAATTTCACAGCGTAGCATACTTGATGCTAACAAACTGACCGGACCGAATTACACGGACTAGTTAAGGAATCTGAGAATAGTTCTCAATGCTGAAAAGATTTCTTATGTCCTAAATTCACCTGTCCCTAGAACTGTTCCAGAATCAGTCTTTGAGGAAGAGATTGCCACCATTATAAAGTGGCAATATGATAGATCTGTGGCTCAATGTATCATGCTCACATCCATGAATAACAAGCTTCAGCGTCATCATGAAATCATGGATGCTTCTACTATGTTACTTCACCTCAAGGAGTTGTATAGTGAACAAAGTAGGACTGCTAGATATGAGATATCTAAGGAGCTCTTCTGATCTCAGATGACGGAGGGCACTGCCATCGAAACTAATGTCCGAAGGGTAATCAATCTAATTGAACGCCTTGGACAGCTTGGGTTCGTCATGGATGGGGGGTTGAGTCAAGAGTTAGTCTTGCAGTCATTCCCTGAGACCTTTTCGCAGTTCGTTGTAAATATATATCAGAAGAATAAAGTAGAAAATGATGTCTACTATCTTCTATGATTTAAAAGTCCATCATCAATATTTTATCCCAGTCAATCAATATATATCTCAAATCAAATATTCATCTTTGCACTACGGGCCAAAGATATTCATTTGTATCACCAGTTGGTCATGTTCATCTCAACACCTGTCATTTTTGCACTACAGGCCAAAGATATTCATCAAGTAATCGTTCATCTTTGCACTACAAGCCAAAGATATTCATTTATATCACCATTTAGGATTGAAAATTATTTTAAAAAACGAATCCAGTGAGATAAAGTACAAAATTTTGGGATTCGTAATTCAGTTTATTCAAGTTCAAAAATACTCCATAATACTCATTTGTGGAGCAAAATTCAAGAATAAAGTTCAAAACTTGGATCCATTCAAAGATAGGATCCATAATTGCCAACTTGGACAAATAGAAGAAAATTTTATTTTTTAGTAAATAGTGTCGTATTCGTGAATAGTGCCGTATACGTGAATAGTAAATCGACATGAAAATGTAAAAATTTTATAAGAAAATCATACATCGTGAATAGTACTCAGGAATAGTATCGTATTCGTGAATAGTGCTGTATACGTGAATAGTGCCGTATATGTGAATAGTAACCCCGACGAAAAAGCTAAAAATTTCATAATAAAATTCATACCAATATTTTAGTAAAATGATATTGAAAGTAATAACATCATTTACGAGAAAAAATAACATCCCTTACCATCCGTTACCTCAAAAGAATAGTACTTCTGACTGAAATATCGGATATAATGCTGAAGAACACTTGCACTGTTTAACAACACTCAAAGTATCAAAATACTCACAAAAATACGCTCAATATTATAGAGAGAGAAACTTCTGATTCTTGTGTGATTTTTAATTCTAACCTAAGCACTCTATGTACAGGAAAATGCTTAGGACGCCAAAGCAGAAAATTTAATAAAATAAAATAAAAATTCAAAAACTTCCTACGCCTCCTTACATGGAAAAATTTTTCATCAGCCAAAACACACCAACAAAAGGACAAAAGTGGGACCCACCCCTTCTAGAAAATCCTCCACCAAAAATCAATTCAGACCCAAAATTCCGGAACTTCCATAATTCATAATAAATAGCCCTTTATCAGAAAAATTCAAATCTTATGTTCTTTTTATAGGAAATTTAATTCTCTACAACTTTGCAAAAGAAAGTTTTTCCAAATTCTAAACGAAAAATGGCCGAAATTCACAAACGGATGATTTTCCACACCAAAATACTGACAAAATACTGATAAAACACATCAACATTAATTCCTCCATTTATATCCATATAAAATAAATATTTTCTTATTATATAAATCAATAATTAATTATTCACAAATAATATTATAGAACTACAATATTGACGACCAGGTTGTTCCCAGAAAAGAGGGGGCCTTCCGATAAGGATTCCTCCTTACTGGCGCGCAATTAAATAACTCCTCCTAAACAGAACTTCCTTAGACATTGCCAATAATGCTATGTAATAATATTATTCAAATAATATAAATTACTGATCTGATAATGGAAAATACTGTGCAGTAGCAATTATTGAATTAACAATAATATAAAAATACTGTGCAATACCGTGTGCTACTGTGCAACAACGCGTATTACATAATTTTAACCACCGGGTATTCCAACAGTGTTAACGGTAACAACTACGCCGTTATTTTAAAAAACTCATTCGTGTCGTTTTCTTCATCCGACAGTTCCCTTATGGGGCCCACAAATGGTTGCGCTGTCGTACGAATATTCCCCGACAACAAGAATATTCCACGACCAAACGAATATTCCCCGACAACAATGAATATTTTATAACCACTTGTTTATTTAAAATATTTGCGCATATTACCCATAACATTCCACATTATCAAATTAACCCCTGACTATTTCAAAAATAATATATAGAGGAAATTCAATTTTCATTCGTAAAAGTTGGGGTCTTACAACCTTCCCTCCTTATGAAATTTCATCCTCGAAATTGATGTGCGTACCTGGTATGCCGAAAAGGTGAGAATACCTCATTTTCATTTTTGATTTTAACTCGCAGGTCATTTCTTCGATTCCAACTGTGACTCTCATAGTGCTTCAACCATAGTATCTCATAGTGATACCTATCAGTTTGCCACCGAACAAAAACGTCGTCCCCTACGGAGACTCTAGCTTCGGTGCACCCCACACAAGAAGTCACCAGTGAGAGGCTCAGGGTTCTTCACACCTTATGGCTCTTGATGATCCACCTCGACACGTTTACACGTTAAATACCTCGAGATAACTCCGCGATCTCTCTCTTCATATTGCTCTACCAAAATATATGTCAAAGATCACGATACATTTTGGTACTATTGCGAACGGTGTGTTGTGTGCTTCTATCATGATTTTATACTTCAAATCAGCATCGTTAGAAACACAAAGTCTAGAGTTGACTCGAAGTATTTCATCTTCATCGATTCTTGCCTCTAGAATAGCACCTTCTTCTTCATCTTCATCAGCTCCACGCGTATATCATCACGTGGGTCCCTGGAGTCTTTAACTCTATCTCCATCCTTTGTACGTCATACAAAATGGGGCTTCACATTTATAATATCGCACTCGTTCCTGCATATGATCTTCTACTTAACGCGTCAGCTACCACATTTGCTTTTCCAGGATGATATTGAATGGTACGATCGTAATCTTTCAACAGCTCCAACCAACGTCATTGTCGCATATTGAGTTCAATCTAAGTAAAACAAATATTAGGATGTCATCAATAATGACAACCACGAAATGATCCAAATATTTCTCAAATATTTGGTTCATCATGTCCATGAACGCAGTATGGACATTGGTCAATCCGAACGATATAACTAAAAATTCATAATGCGCGTATCAAGTTCTAAAGGCAGTCTTTGGAATATCCTCAGTTCTAATCTCTAACTGATGATCTCCAGAACGGAGATCGATCTTTGAAAAGAATTGCGCATCTTGCAACTGGTCCAACAGGTCATCAATGCAAGGTAGCGGATACCTATTCTTGATGGTGACATGGTTCAACTCCCGATAGTCAATACAAAGTCGCACACTACCGTATTTCTTCTTTACGAATAAAACAGGAGCACCCCAAGGAGACGTACTAGGACGAATAAAATCGATGTCTAGAAACTCCTGTAGTTGGACCTTTAACTCCTGAAGTTCAATAGGAGCCATTCGATATGGGGTTTTAGAAATGGGTTTTGTACATCAAGGTCAATAAAAAATTCAACTTCACGTTCTGGGGGTAGACCGGGAAGTTTTTCTGGAAATACATCAGGAAACTCATTAACAACAGAAATATCATTCAAATCTGATGTATTCTGATTTAAATCAGTGACATGGGCTAAGAAAGCTTGACATCCGTTTTTTAATAAACGAATAGCTTTATGACTTGAAATGACATTGATTGATTTTAGTGGTCTCGTTGTTTGAATGAAAGCTAACAACCTTATGAAATAATTAATTTTGGCATGATGAGTGGTTAACAAGTCGATTCAAAAAAAATCACAACAAATGCAAGTATTTTCAAAGATATAAGATCAACAGCTAATGTGAGGGTGCCAACTTGAATCAAGCAAGATTCGTAAACTGTAGATGTAACGAAAGTTTTACCCAACGGAGTTTCAACAGATAAGTCAAAGTCTAATTTCTCAGGAGTCAAGTTCAAATGTTGAGCACAAGCAGGTGAAATAAAAGAATGGGTAGAACCGGTATCTAATAAAGTATAAACTTCGCTAAAGTATACAATTTAACTAACCCGTGATAAATTCGTTCGGGTTCCTCATATTTTGGAAAGTCACCACAAACGCTCTTCTAGGAACCACCGACTTTGACTTGTCCTAAATCGCCATTGGAATCACCACCCCTGCCGGACTTGGTTTCGCTACAGGACAATCTCGAGCCATATGACCTTCCTTCCCACAGTTATAACATACCTTGAATTGTTGTGGGCTGTTTGGGCTGATATGTCCCTCTTTCCCTCATTTATAGCATAAGACCGATGGTCGTTCTCCTCCCCTAGAAATAGTTGATGCTGGTTCTGCTGTCGATGTCTTCACGTTCTCATTATTGTACTTTTTTTTCTTGAAATCTCCCCCCGATTCACTTTTTCTACTATCATGGCCACGATTACCACCAGAGTGGTTACTGCTTCTGTCATGATACTTTCCTCCCTGCTGGTTGTCATTGCTTCGATGACTGCTGCCACCGGTATGACCCTAGTTGTGGTCCCTCGGTTGAACAGACTCATTATCTCGTTCTAATAACTGTGCCCAGTTTACTACATCTGAATATATAAGAAAATTTATGAGAAATGAGGTATTAACGAATTTTGGGTTTCAAACCTCTCAGAAACATCCGCGTCATACGTTCCTCATTCTCTACCAAATGAGGTGCAAACCTGGACAACTCCGCGAATTTAGCCTCGTACTGGGACACAGCCATGTTTTTTTGTTCTAGTCTGATAAACTCTACCTCCTTCATATGACGAATACTTTCAGGAAACTACTTGTCATTAAACAGTTTCTAGAATGCTTCCCAAGACATCTTGAATGCGGCAGGCTGGGTACGCTTCACAGACTCCCACCAGTAATCTGCCTCTACATGGAACATAAAGGTGGCGAATGGAACCTTCTGTTCCTCAGTGCATCCCAAGACATCAAATACCTTGGAAAATTGCTTAACCCACGTCTCTGCCTTGATTGGATCTGGCTTTCCCTGAAATTCTGGTGGTCCTAACTCTTTAAACTGCTTGGCGGTGACAATTCGCATGTTATTATTATCTCTACCTGTATTTTGCACACGAGTCTCTCTTGTCTGGTTTTGCATGAACTGCAAAAAGCTTCTAAACACCTCATCATTTATCGTCTGATCAGTGTTGTTTTCAGGATGAACATTGCCTTCCTATTGCACGTTCTCCTGGTTGGTGATTAAAGGTGTCTCCACGGTCTCATTCACTCCATTGTTAACATTCTCAGCTGTCATTCTCAAATACTGTCATAAAACAAGGGTTAATTAAACAAATTAACATATCATATATTAACCCTATGCTCTGACTGACCAATTAAATACCACATAAGCTTAGGTAGGACATACTAGTAAAGGATTTTCTCGTCTCTCCCCTCCTAGTTCTATTCCCCGATCTCCGCCAGAGACCATATCCCTAAGCTCTGATACCAACTATGACGCCCCCAGAATAGGTCCAATCCAACCAACCCATTCTGAGGCGCCAAATACATGGTACAGAATCCAAATACAATCTTTTATAACACAAGGTCGTGAAAAATACGACCAGACACTGTGAGTGTCAATACAAACATCTAGATAATATAAACATTCAACTAAGTCCTCATTATAATTATTACCACACTATTTTATAAAAATAGTGAGGACTACTACTGCTTTTAACTCTGCCCATCACTCTACTCTACGACTAGTCCCTTCAACATTCTCATTTCCTAAAGAGGACAATAGATAAAAAGGGTGAGCTCAACTAGCCCAGTAAGGAATATTATGACTAAGGTAATAAAAAATAAATTATCATTAGTCTTCACCAAATCGGATAAAATAATATGGACAACAAGTGTTAGATCACAACTGCAGCAGAAATAACAATATATCAAAAGAATAAAGTAGAAAAAGATGTCTAATATCTTCTATAATTTAAAAGTCCATCATCAATAATTTATCCATGTCAATCAATATATATCTCAAATCAAATATTTATTTTTGCACTACGGGCCAAAGATATTCATTTGTATCACCAGTTGGTCATGTTCATCTCAACACCTGTCATTTTTGCACTACAGGCCAAAGATATTCATCAAGTAATCGTTCATCTTTGCACTACAGGCCAAAGATATTCATTTATATCACCATTTAGGATTGAAAAATATTTTAAAAAACGAATCTAGTAAGATAAAGTACAAAATTTTGGGATTCGTAATTCAGTTTATTCAAGTTCAAAAATACTCCATAATACTCATTTGTGGAGCAAAATTCAAGAATAAAGTTCAAAACTTGGATCCATTCAAAGATAGGATCCATAATTGCCAACTTGGACAAATAGAAGAAAATTTTATTTTTTAGTGAATAGTGTCGTATTCGTGAATAGTCTCGTATACGTGAATAGTAAATCGACATGAAAATGTAAAAATTTTATAAGAAAATCATACATCGTGAATAGTACTCAAGAATAGTATCGTATTCGTGAATAGTGCTGTATACGTGAATAGTACCGTGTATGTGAATAGTAACCCCGACGAAAAAGCTAAAAATTTCATAATAAAATTCATACCAATATTTTAGTAAAATGATATTGAAAGTAATAACATCATTTACGAGAAAAAATAACATCCCTTACCATCCATTACCTCAAAAGAATACTACTTCTGACTGAAATATCGGATATAATGCTGAAGAACACTTGCACTGTTTAACAACACTCAGAGTATCGAAATACTCACAAAAATACGCTCAATATTATAGAAAGAGAAACTTCTGATTCTGGTGTGATTTTCAATTCTAACCTAAGCACCCTATGTACAGGAAAATGCTTAGGACGCCAAAGCAGAAAATTTAATAAAATAATAATTTTTTTTTCAAAAACTTCCTACACCTCCTTACATGGAAAAATTTTCATCAGCCAAAACACACCAACAAAAGGACAAAAGTGGGACCCATCCCTTCTAGAAAATCCTCCACCAAAAATCAATTCAGACCCAAAATTCCGGAACTTCCATAATTCATAATAAATAACCCTTTTATCAGAAAAATTCAAATCTTATGTCCTTTTATAGGAAATTTAATTCTCTACAACTTTGCAAAAGAAAGTTTTTCCAAATTCCAAACGAAAAATGGCCGAAATCCATAAACGGATGATTTTCCACACCAAAATACTGACAAAATACTGATAAAACACATCAACATTAATTCCTCCATTTATATCCATATAAAATAAATATTTTCTTATCATATAAATCAATAATTAATTATTCACAAATAATATTATAGAACTACAATATTGACGACCAGGTTGTTCCCAGGAAAGAGGGGGCCTTCCGATAAGGATTCCTCCTTACTGGCGCGCAATTAAATAACTCCTCCTAGACAGAACTTCCTTAGACATTGCCAATAATGCTATGTAATAATATTATTCAAATAATATAAATTACTGATCTGATAATGGAAAATACTGTGCAGTAGCAATTATTGAATTAACAATAATATAAAAATACTGTACAATACCGTGTGCTACTGTGCAACAACGCGTATTACATAATTTTAACCACCGGGTATTCCAACAGTGTTAACGGTAACAACTACGCCGTTATTTTAAAAAACTCATTCGTGTCGTTTTCTTCATCCGACAGTTTCCCTTATGGGGCCCACAAATGGTTGCGCTGTCGTACGAATATTCCCCGACAACAAGAATATTCCACGACCAAACGAATATTCCCCGACAACAATGAATATTTTATAACCACTTGTTTATTTAAAATATTTGCGCATATTACCCATAACATTCCACATTATCAAATTAACCCCTGACTATTTCAAAATAATATATAGAGGAAATTCAATTTTCATTCATAAAAGTTGGGGTCTTACACTTCCCATCCAAGAAGAACCATGTCTTAATAATGGATTTTTCCAAGAAAAGAAAGAGGGCCAAGGTATCTTCTAAAAAGAAGAAATCTAAGAAGGCTAAAGGCAATGTGAACATAAAGGAACAAAAGAAACCTGATCTAGCTTGTAAAGGAATGTTCTTCCATTGCAACGAATGGAGTCACTGGAAGAGGAACTGCAAGAAATTTCTTGCAGAGAAGAAGCTTGGAGAAACTTCGACTTCCACTCAAGGTTTGTTCATGATTGAAATTAATTTTTTAGAAAGTCAAAATTCTACTTGGGTATTGGATACCGGCTGTGGTTCTCACATATGTAATACTGTGCAGGGACTGATCAGAAGTAGAAAGCTGAACAAGGATGATGTTGTCCTGATAAGTGGTTTTATACCTACTTATCTAAATACTAACTAACTTCAATTATTGCTTAAACTCATTTGATGTAGTAGCTTTTCATACATTTTTGATTACTTTTGTAGATTTCATGATTGGGAACTCTCTTTGTGACATTTGCACTAAAAGGAGCAAATATATAATTGATAGCAGCAGGAGGAGATAAGGGAAGATAGCAGCAGAAAGCCAAAGCAGCTGCAGCAATCTGCAGAATTCCAGAGTGTAACGCCCGAGAAAATCGAGCGTTTATATAAATGAATTCTTATTTGAATTATTGAATAAAATTTACTTATTTGTTTATTAAACTGTGTAAGCTAATTGTAGGTCATTTTATGACTTAGAGAATGCAGAAATAAGTAGGATTCTAGCTACGTGCTATGAATAATTGATATGAATTTATAAGACAAAAATAAAAGACTTCCGAGAATAAAAATATTTTGGGAAAAGACGAAATAGACACTATTCAACCCTAAGGATTAGGGTTTGATCCTAAGGGTTAGGGTTTGAGACCCTAGGCTATTTTGAGAGTTCGGAATGTCAGAATGACATTCTGTTGAAAGATTTGACGGTAATATACCGTGAAAAGTCAAGTTAGCCGAGAAAAGTATTCTCGGGAGGAAAAGTACAAAAATCACTATTCATCCATTTCTACTTGGGAATTTATTTTGAAATTTTGAGAAATGCGTAATGATAGGATTTCAAGGCGAGATGGATTATGTAATAATAATTCGTTTATGGCTCGCGAAGTTTTCGCATAGGGACTTAAAATCCTAAGCGCTAGGGAAAGTAAAATCAATGATTAATGGTTTACATATAATAATAAATGATTATTATATGGAAAGAATTTGCGTATAATACGTGGTATTATACGAGAATAATATGGAGAGTATACGAATTTTATACGAAGTAAATACGTTGAAATACATTGAATTGAAATTAATTTGAATTAAGTTAATAATTTAACCATGGGTCGAACCATTGGGTAAACGGGTGGGTAAACCCATGGGGCAACCCATAGCCACATGAGAGCATGTGGGAGCACAAGGGGGGACATGGGTGGCCATGTGCTATCACATGGGCTCAAACTTGGTGGGAAAGAAAGGTGAGGAGGTGTGAATAGTAGAGGAGGTTGGGCCTAAAAGACTTAATTACCCCAACTCTTGCCAATTCTATAAATAGAGAGCAAATGCTAGCCATTTTGTTGTTTGAGAATTTCTACCAACATCTAGAGAGAGAGGACCTATCTTGATATTTGCCTAGACAATCCATCAACCAAGAAGAAAGAAAGCTTTTGAGTCTCCAATACTCAAACACCAAGAACACTTAAGGTATAACAATGAAAAAATTGTATAAACATCATCTTTTCTTTCAATAATAATTTTAATAGAGAAGTGTTTGAGGAAGCATGAACCCTAAGAAGTTATAAGGATGGCTTAATGAGCACCTAAGAACCTTAATAAGTCATGCATGATGAGATAATAAGAATTGATGAAGGACTAATGAAGAACTTAATGAATTCATAAGAAATGGACTAATGAGAATGTTAAACCATCAAAACTTAAATGTTTTGAATGATTAGAATTAGTAATAATCAACCATTGGATTGATTCCAATTGATTTGAACTAGTAATATTGAAGAACGAATATTCGGCGAAAGTTACGCGATTACACGATAATCGTCGAAAATATAAATTTCTCAGATTAGAAGTCAAAAGTCGTCGTGTGAGTCAAAAATGATGCTTTTTGATTGCAACACGTGTAATTAGGTAAATAAGACTTGCGAGAACAAGAATGAACCAATTCCAACTTAAAACGAAGAATTGAGCGTTGAACGTTCACGAACGTTTAACGAAAACGTAAAAATGGACTAATCGGCGAATTTCTCGCCGACGGATTCAGAAATGAACTTTGACTTGATAGGATAATATAGCATATCATTTGTGAACTATGGGCTTTGGAACGAGCCAATTCTGAGCTATAACGATCACGTTACGAGCTCGGGAATTTCAGAATTTTTAAGAGTTAGGAAATTTTTCTGCAGCACAGGTGCAGCGCGGGCCGAGCCTTAAACAGCACTGGCCATGCTGTTCCAGATCAGGTTCCCTGCATAGGTAGCGCTGACCGTGCCGTTTTTAAGGGAAATGGAGCGCGAACCGCGCCGTCCAAGAAAATAATTGTTGACCAAATGAAATGTTTACTCAACTCTTTCCATAAGTAGTAAAGTGTTAGTAAGTAATGAATGAACATGAATGTAAACCTTTAAACAACATGTTTAACCAAGGGTTTATGATCATTAAACATTAACTAAACGTAATTAAACTTAAGATTGGAAACCATAAACCAAGATTAAGTTAAGGAACAAGTGAAG
Organism: Panax stipuleanatus; assembly: GCA_020205555.1. NCBI lineage: Eukaryota > Viridiplantae > Streptophyta > Magnoliopsida > Apiales > Araliaceae > Panax > Panax stipuleanatus. The sequence goes on from CM035118.1 coordinate 88,940,249, forward strand.
GTTCATTATCATCATGGTTAGTGATGACCAATGAGAGTTTGGTATATAACATAGGAATGTTAATAAGCCATAATAACGTTAAATAACTTGAACGAATGTTATTAGTTTAACAATTCAATTTAGTTATACAAGAAGGAGGGGTTAGGCAAACACATTGTATATCAAGTATGTTTTCTCATTGGTATGCTCTGTGTTATGCTTTGTAGACGTTGTAAAGACCAAGTAGACTACGTATAAAGATTAAGAGATGCAAAGGCAAGTTTTCTAACTCTTGCATTAACATTGTGGTATGCAAGTTTCCTAACTTCGTTCATACTTTATTATGAATGCGAGTTTTTCTAAACCCTTGTCTATACGTTATAGTTGGACAAGTGGTCACTGTGCATAACTGCTTATGCATGAATTGTTATTGCATAGTCGATACCATTTGATTTGGCTAGACCGAGACTTAGCATATTTTGGTGGGCTTTTCCACAAATCTTTCCAAAATATATTTATACAATGTGGTGATAGGCCAATTGCTTGGTACGGATTCTCAGGTAAACCTGAGCATGAATAAAACAAAGGTTTTAAACGTCGTTAATTGGACAGGCACGTGAGGTTGACACCAATTAAACGTAAACACATTTAATGTATAAGTGTTGATCAATATAGAGTACTACAGGCTGATCACCTGGATGTGCTCGTAAGCTATATCGAACTTATGGTCTTCATGCCAGGTTGTTCCTTTCATGAATGAGAACTAAATAATGGTTCATGGTCGTTGACCAAGATGGATTCTGAAGAGGCTATAAAGTCCTTGGGAATGGTTTTAAAAGAATCAAAATGATAATTTGATTATTCTTAAGTACTTCATAACTATTGTACAGTTATTAAAGACCAAGATATATGATTCTTGATTTTATGGTTTCAAGATATACGGTTTAACTTGCTAAGCTGTTTATGCTCATTCTTGCTTAAAATTAAATGATTTCAGCTAAGAACAAACTGACTGAAGAATTTGGTAAAGACAAAGGCAAGTCCAAGCTGGACAAGTAGTGGCCTTTATAATAGCATTAGTATTAGTATTGTATTTACCGATATTATGACACATAACAATGTATTGGTTACGAATACTTGGGAAGGGATTCATAGAATGTAATAATTAGTAAACTTATGCATTGTTATTGATGTCCTCAATTGAATGTATGAGTAGATTGTAGCATTGTGTAGCACCATATCTTTAGTTTGAAGGTACCCGAATTTGGAGTCGTCACAAAGAGCAGCGCGGTCGTGCCCTGATTAAGTGTAAAAGGAGCGCGCCCGAGCCGGAAGAAGAGCTCATCAGCGTAGGGCGCGGCCTCGCCCAATTTGTACTGCTGGGCCGCGCTGCCGCGCCGGTCCAAGTCTGACCAACTTTGACTTTTAACAAAAGATAGATTATAGCTTGGGGAAGGAGGCACTCTACTTTTGGGCATATATCTAGGGCATATTTTCTTAATGTAAAGACATTCCACATTGGGGGATCATTAGCTTATATATGTTCTTCTCTTCTCTTTTCTTTCATTTCATTATTAGATTAGATTAGATAAGGTTTAGATTATATTAGATAAAGTCTAGATTGGATTAGATCTGAATATTGAAGCAATTGAAGAGCATTGAAGATTCAAACTTGGAGCAAGAGAGATCAGATTTGGAATTTATATTCATACTTTCTCTTTTACTTCCATTTGTATTCTTCTAATGTATATTCAAACTGTGGATTATGGATTTGATTCAACTATAAATTAAACTCTATTTTGGGATTACAATGGAACTTATTGAGTAGTTTATTTTGATATACTTCCTTGTTAGTCTTATTAATTATTATTGGATTGCCTATTGTGATTTGTATTCGATTGTTTAATTGCCTAGCTATTAATTACCGTGATAATCCATATAAAGTTGAGAAACGGAATATAGGTTTAGATCTGATCATAATAGCATGTGTTTGTGTGTTCCATATGGTGTTGGGATTCATGATTTGTGCTTCGAATAGACATATACCAAAACATCATTTATAGTCATTGGAGAACTTGTGCTTAAATCCTTATTATTGTTAAATCACATAGAAATATAGTGGTTTATATAATTTGGGTGTTCACGTGCATTCTATCATTTATGGATTATATTTGATATAGACTTGGTACATGGAGAGATGGCTATGTTTTGCTTTCGTTCTCTTGACTGACAATTCGGTGATAATTAATTTCGCTTAACGGGAAGTGTGCTGATTTAGATGAAATAATAGGTGATAATGCAGTCTCATGTCTTCATTATCTATTTTCATTCTAGGAATAGTTAGTATTAGTTTAATTGCATATTATGATTCAAAATGCTAAATCAATCGTTTAAATAAGATTAAGTTGGTTATGGGTTAGTGTTTGGTGAGTCTTGTTAATTAATTCTCCGTGGGATCGATACTTTACTTACTCTTTATTACTTGTTGACCGTGTATACTTGCACGCATATATTGATTGTGAAAACGACCAACAAGTTTTTGGCGTCGTTGCCGGGGACTTAGTTAATAATTTTTCCAACATTAGCTTCAATCAAACTAGTCTTAATTTCAACATTTTATTTTAGTTTTTAATTTTCTTCCTATATTTCTCTCTTTTCAGGTACCATGAATGGCTTTGCTTATCAATGGCCATACACGAGAATTACTCAACCAAGGAAAACAGGGATTGATGGACTAAACGCAATTTCTGCATTATCAGCATAGCTTGAGACACTTTCGAGCAAGTTAGACGTTGTTGCAACCCAACGTATTCGAAAGATAGCAATTACTTGTGATTATTGTGCTGGCAAACATTCGAGTCATCAGTGCACCGTCAGTTTTGGACAAGTACAATATGGGATGATTATCTCAACAACTATACTTATCCCAGTTATCATCAAGATTGGGGGTATCACCCAGATTATTTATGGAGCTATAATTATCAAGACCAATACTGCGCTCCAAGTCCAACATTTGCACCAGAATTTACATATCAATCTCTATTGCTACAAGAAGAAAAGTTAAAGAAGGAATTTATGTTTAAGCTTTTAGCAAACCAAGAGGAGATGATGATGAGTCAGGCAATATCGAGCCAAAATTTTCAGAACCAGATGGCACAACTCATCAATACTTCAACCAATGATCCTCAATACATGGATTCTGAGGCTGAAACAAGAAAATTCAAGATTGGAGGATTTGTGGTTCAAGTTCATAGCGTCAAATGAGGAGAGCTTGATTGAGCAAGAGATGTCAATTCAAAATCTTCAGAATCAGATGGATCAAATGTTTAAAGCCTTGAACAACTGTCCTCAAAATAATTGGAGCTATGACATGGATTCTGAGACTGATGGAGAGCCTGAGTTGGATATGCAACTGGATGAACCACAAGAATTTGAAACCGAAGAGACGATTGAGGATAAGGAAAATGAGGCCATCAAAGATCTAACTGAAAGTAGTATGCATACAAGCCAATCATGTATGATGATAAAGCATATACTTTGGAGACGATCTTATTTATTTATTAATAAAAGTATCCACTTATTAAAGGTATTTAATTATCTACATGATGTTATTTTTATAATATGTAAATAACCCGTAGTTTTAAGTAATGCTTTTAGAATCATGATGTTGATCATGCTAATGAGATCTAAATTGTGACGCCCCCAAATCCGAGTACTTGAAACCTACACGATATCATTTCTTTGAGCGGAATAATATAAATAACAAACTTAATATACATATCAAAGTTGTTTAATCCCAGGTACACGGCCTTTAAAGCATTTCATTACATGATAGATAATAAATATTATCGTCTTCATAAAGTCTAACTATTACACAAGATACCCTAAAACTTATTCTGTCAGCTTTCCCTTTCCTTTGTCCTTGTCAGAACCTTCAGGACGATCACGCTTAGCTGAAAACATTTAATTTTAAAGCAAGAATAAGCATTCAATTGCCCAGCAAGTAATAGCAGTTAATAAACTTTAACTGAAAGAAGTAAATATTTTCTTTGAGGTATACTTCTACAACGAATCAATAGTTTTGAAGTCTTTCGAAACATATCTTAATAACATATCAAATCGTTTAAAATTTTGAAACGACGTAGTGACTATAAATGCTGAACGGTCAATGGACTATGAACTTTTATTTTTCATTTTTGAAAAGGTTTAAACAAAAATTTATCTGCAAACCGCTCTGGTCTTACGGACATGTAGGGTGATCAGCCCCGTTATGTCCTGTATTGATCAATACTATCTGTTTGAATGATAATTTCATTCACTCTGTTCGCCTTGGGCACATAAACAATTTCCCCATTACGGGTTGTTCAAACTCAGTCTAGAGTCCTAACTAAACAATTCAGTTGGACAACTTTATCATAAACAATACTATTCAACAGTTCATCCAAGTGGGGACACTTGTATAATAAAAGACAATAATGAGATATTAATAAACAATAAACTAATTGAATAAAATTCTAGAATATAAGAATAATTTCATAGACGAATCATGGATATCATTACTGATATGAATAATTGACAATAATTATTCATGAATATGTTTTATATTTGATAACTTATATTAAGTTGGAAACTAGCATAATATATACATGTCTGCACGATATAAAAATAGTGCATAAGGTTTAGATACTTGCTTACTAGGATCCATTGCATAAAGTAAATGCATAGAGTAGAGATACTTGCTCAATAATAAATAAAGTAAAGAAACTTGCACAATGAAAGAGAATAGTTCAGATACTTGCCTTGATAGCTGATTATTGCTACGTAGTATAACTTAAGCTTTTATCTTTAATATGAAGTCCTATCATCAATATAATTATTCTTTTAATTAGAATTATATAACTTAACACATAATACTTCTTAAACACGTTGTTACATATTCATGTCAGTCATTACAACACATAAGAACGTATGCCTAGTCAAACTATATCGATTTAGTTTTAGTTCGGTATCGCTTCGGCATCCCGATTACATTATCGGATAATTAACAAATTTATTTTTTAATGAAACTTTGTTCAAGAACTTCAATATTATATTAGATAATTTAATTATCATTTATAATATCTTTCCAAATATTAAAATCATTTATAATAATTTTTCAAACACTTGTATCATTTTTTATGATTTAATTGTTAAATAATTTCATTATCATTAATATTTTAAACTTCATGTCAATACATTAAAAGTTATTTATTATAACTTAAAAATATTTTTAAAACCTTAATATTACCTTTAAATGATTTTTAAGATATTAAAATCATTTTTAAACAATTACCATTACTATTTAAATATTTATGTTATTCATATCAAAATATTAAAAGTTATTTATTATAACTTAAAATATTTTTAAAACATTTATTTTACCTTTAAATGACTTACAAAACATTAAAAGCATTTTTAAATAATTTATTTAATATAATTATTAAATAAATTAAATATCACTAATATTTAATTAAATTAAAATATTAATGAAATTTATGTCAAAATATTAAAAGTTAATTTTTATAACTTAAAATAATTTTATGAATTTTTAATAATTAAGTTCTATTTATTTTAATTAATTTTTATTAAAACCGTCGCTACAGAGCTTTAGTGACGAAATTTGTCGCTATAGGTGTTCATGAGCCCTCAAGAACAGTCCTTAGGTGCCTAGTTTGATCGCCGGTAGTTTCTTGTTCATGATTTTTCTTGGCATGAGATTGTACTAGTTATGTAGTATTGATGTAATACTACAAATGTATAGCAATTTCTGAGTCAAACTACAACACATCTAGAAGATATTAGCCATCGAACAAGTTGTTAGAGCTGTTCTTCATTTTTTGGGCTGCCAAGAAATATAAAGTCATGGCCGGTCAACGAAATTCTCGGCCTTATATCTTTCAATCGGTTAATGTTTTTGGTGGTCTAGACGTCGGACTTTGTAGTATAACTATTAGGGTACACTATTGTAGAACTTACAAAGTCCAGATATCAACACAAAGAAAGATCTAAGCCAATCAAAATGCTGTCAAACCGCTGTTTTGATTTTCTAGGTTACCCAGAAAACCAATCTTAACGGTCAACGCCTTTTTACCGACTACAACTTCTGATCAGTGGCCTTTTAAGGTTTGAGAGTGCTCTGGACTTGTAGTCCTAATGTTAGAGTACAACCTAACCAACATATAACATCCAAACAATCTGACAGGAGAGAGATCTAAGCAGTCAAACTCGCTGTCAGAATGCGTTCTTCAGTTTTCTGGGTTACCCAGAAAATTGATTTTCGTGTTCGGTCAACGCAGTTTGACTGGCTATATCTTACGATCTAAACATGATTTAAGCATGATTCCACTTGCAGTATACTAACATCATGGCAGATAACACATGCAAACACATAAACACAACATATCATAAAACAGGGTGAGATCTATAGGCCCCGACTTTGGCTGTCAGACAACATTTTTAAGGTTCTTGAAGTTTTTAAAAATTCTAATTTTCGAGCCTTTTATTGTTATGAAAATGTTATTTCTCAACCCAGATCACTTATTAACATATCATAGCACATATATAAACATCCAAACACAAAATTTATCTAAGCATGCAAGATCTAGCTTAGGGTTAGGGTTTTATACCTTTCTTGAAAAATTTTGATTTTTGATCTTTTGATCTGTTCTTAGTTTGTGTATGGGATGTTCTTGGCTGATATTGGGACTAAGTTTGAGAGAAAATTCGTGGGTCTAAAGAGAGAATGAGCAACTTGGCTTGAGTGTGAAAAATAATTGAAGTTTACTTTCTTTTTCTTTTGCAATTCTATCCAATTGATTCAATGAATCAAGGCTGATGCAAGGTGTCGATTATTGGCTGATGAGAGAAGATTTGGCCATGTGATAATATCCTAGCATTAATGTGGCATATATCTTGGCAAGATTTGCAAGCTAACTAAATAAAATAACACAAAAATGGTATTTTAGTAAACTAATAAATAATTTTAAGGGTATTCTTGTCATCCCACACATTTTTAGAGTTTAACCCTTAGGTTTGCCAAATAATTCTAGGGTTTGAAAAATTAAGCTTAAAGTTTAATAAAAATTTGATTAAAATGTCCTAATTTTAAATTAGGGTTTTCAAATAATAGTTAGGGTTTTCTATTTAAAAATTAGGGTTTTATAAAAATTAGGGTTTCTTTCTACTATTAGGGTTCCTAAATTATAAATTAGGGTTTCCTAATCATTATCTGTAATCACATAATATACACACTTTCATTTAAATACAAACATAATCAATTATTATGCTTAATCTTTAAATAAAATAAATAAATTCTTAACATATATTCATATAATTATGTCAATAACCATAGTTATAATTAAAATCCATAATCATAACTCGTATTAATATACTTACATATATTTGATTACAAATATAATCAATAATCATATTTAATATTCAAATTTCTTAAGAAAATAATTCCTTATTATTCATAATATAATTATACTTTTCTTTTAAATATAATTATATAATAATTGTATAAATCATGAAATTTCATAATATAGATCAAAATTTAGGGTTTTGATCTATAATCACACTTTACATCATATATTATTATTAATTAAGTTAAAATAATTAACTTAACTAACCTTAATAAATTCATATAATAAAATAATTATTATAATAATTCTAAGAATTATTTCATATATTATTTAAATAATACATTAATCATATTTTCATGGAAAAATACATAATAATATATTTTTACTACAAAATTATTTTATTATAAGAATATAATTTATAATAATCAACAATTCCTTTCTTGAAAAATTTAATTGAAATTATACATGTAATAAATAAATATATATTTATCACATATTCACATATACTTTACCTTGTACATATTTCCACATATTATTTTTGATAAACAAAATATATATATAAAAAAAAATTATACGCAAAATTTCTTATTTAATTATATAAAAATCTTGGGTTATTACATTCACCCTCCCTTATAAGGATTCCGTACCGTTTCAAAACTTATACACACAAGGGTAAATAATATACACATTCATTACAAGTAGATCTCGATCAGATCCGATCGAATTTATCTTTAACTTATTCAGCATAAAGCTTATCTATTCAATTAAACGGAAATTTAATTTCTATTAGAACTTAAATTTCTCCTTCAAAATTCCTTAATAAAACGATTTATTATTTATAAGAAAACCATATATAAGAAAATAAAATTTATTCGAATAATACCTGAAATTCCATCCCCGGCTACTACCGTATCTTGAACCGTCATAATGAAGGTCATCGCAGTTGGTTTGCTTGTCTGCGTTAGATAAGTGATCGCCAGCTTTTCACTGCTTTTCCCCGCATTCGCATTTCCCCCATCGGCGTTTTTTTCGGACAATCCTTTGTCATATGACTAGTTGATCCGCAGATAAAATAACCACTATTTTTTCTTGGATTGGGGCAATTAGGAGAGATGTGTCCCTCCTGCCCGCACTTGTAACACACAAACTTTCCTTTAAGACACTCACCTGAGTGACTCTTCCCGTAATTTCCACCCGGTTCAACCTTTTTCCTTATTCTTCCTTGACCATTACCAGTACTTCTAGAATTTGTCTACTTTCTTTTTCCACTTGCAATTCCAGTGTTTCCTTCCACTTTAACTTTTCCTTCGACCTTACCCTTATTCTTATTTTCCTTGTTATAGAGGCTCATGGTCTCACTTCCTCCTTCGGCAATGATAGCCTTTTCCAATAACGATCGAAACGAGTTAATCTACAGCACTGCAACCTTATTGTAAATCCAGGGCTTTAGGCCATGTTCGAACCTTCGTGCCTTCCTTGCCTCCGTATTCACTTGCTATGGAGCAAACCTAGCTAATTCGTTAAACTTTGCGGCGTATTCTGAGATGGTCATATTTTCTTGTTTTAATTCCAGAAATTTAACCTCCATCCTGTCCTGCATACTGGACGAGAAGTAATTCTCGTTGAACAGTTCTTTGAACCTTATCCATGTTACCACTTCTGCTCCGGCTCGAGTTTGATTAGCCTCCCACTAGAAGTTCACTTCCCATTTCAACATGTAGGTAGCAAAAGTTGTCTTTTGCTCCTCCGCTACCCTAGCAATAACATACGCTTTTTCTATTTTCTTTACCCAAGTTTGGACTTCTATAATGTCAGTCGTTCCTTTGAATTCAGGCGGTCCTACTGCCTTGAAGTCTTTGAAGTTTGACAATTGATTATCTGGCCGATTCCTTCTTGCTGCCGGTGCTTGATTACGCATTGCTTGTGCCAACATATTCGCAAAATTCTGCATTGGATCTGCTTGTCCTTCTGCGTTGTTTACAGATTCTTCTGCCCTTTGGTTTTGAGTTTGACGTCTTGGCGGCATTATCTGGTTAAACAAAATCTTAAAGTTATTATCTTATCATTCATATACCATTATTAATGGTATCATAAAAGATAGAATATAAAATTCTAATTTTTAGACCAATTCAGCTTGCTGGATTCCCAAATTCAGCTTGTCGAATTGTCATTTAATCAACATACTATCTTGACATATAATAATATCATAACATGTATATTCATATTCAAACAGTACATAGTACTTTTCATTACACAGTACATGCTGCCATAGCCACTTACTATCCCTTAGTGACAACAAATGTCGGGATTCAACATGATACTTATGCAAAAGTAATACATTTCACACCTATACATACCATATCACATTCCATATATAATCCTATTTTACTTATCTTATTCATTTCCTACGCCTTCCCTAGATCCTGGGCAAGCCTTTGCCTGATGACCTACCAATCCACATACAAAACCTATGCATTACTTCGGATCAGGGCAATGAGATGAGATATGTCCTTCACATCCACAATTATAGTATACATTTTGTCCTTTCATACATATGCCTTCATGTCTTCGATTACAGTTCGCACACGTTCCTACTTTCTTGAAGTTCCCTTGATTAAAATAAGAATTTCCTAAATCACGGTCATTCATTTTTCTTTTCCCTTTCTGGCTTGGAGCTACACACGATTTGCTGCATTTGGCTCCCATCTGTTCAATTTGAACCTTCAACTTATCTTGTTCTTCCATTATTTCAATTAACGCTTTTTGCAATTGACTATTTAATAGCCTTTCCATTTCCAACACTCTTTCCAAACATAACAATTTGTTCTTTAGATTCTGCACTTTCGTTAATGCTTGGCCAGCTCCAACTTCAGTGTCACTATCTATCAATAACACCATTTCTGGTTCTGATTCTATGTTTTCCAAAATGATTACATCATCTTGGTTGCTTTCAGGAGAAGTGATTTGCTCATTCTTTATGACATGAGAGTCTTCTAATCCTTTCCTTCCTGACATCTATACACAAATTATCTTGATTATTACATAATATATACACATTACAAATAATAGTTTATATAAGTTACTTTTATTTCATTTTACGATGAATTTTCTTAATTCATCTCTTTTAAACTCTATTTAAGTTATTTGTTTTTCAACGCTTCTATCTAGCTTAAGGTTATAGCCTAAGGTATCCCCCACCTAAGGTTTCTAACCTAAAGCTCTGATACCAACCTGTGACTCATATCTATAAATGGACAGCACCTCACACCGATACCTATCAGCTTGCCACCTGTATTTTAGGCGTCCCCTACGGAGAGTCTGGCTTCGATGCAACCCATACAAGGCAATCACCAGATAGAGGCTCGGGGCTCTTTCTTTATGGCTCTGATACCAACCTGTGACGCACACAAATTCGAGTACTTGAAACCCGAACTTGGTGCTACACGATATCATTTCTTTGAGCGAAATAAAATAAATAACAAACTTAATATACATATCAAAGTTGTCTAATCCCAAGTACACGACCTTTAAAGCATTTTATTACATGATAGATAATAAATATTATCGTCTTCATAAAGTCTAACTATTACACAAGATAGCATAAAACTTATTCTGTCAGTTTTCCCTTTCCTTTGTCCTTGTTAGAACCTTCTGGTCGATCACGCTTAGCATGAAAATATTTAATTTTAAAGCAAGAATATGCATTCAATTACCCAGCAAGTAATAGCAGTTAATAAACTTTAGCTGAAAGAAGTAAATATTTTCTTTGAGGTATACTTCTACAACGAATCAATAGTTTTGAAGTCTTTCGAAACATATCTTAATAACATATCAAATCGTTTAAAATTTTAAAATAACGTAGTGACTATAAATGCTGAGCGGTCAATGGACCATGAAATTTTATTTTTTATTTTCGAAAAGGTTTAAACAGAAATTCATCTACAAATCGCTCTGGTCTTACGGACATGTAGGGTGATCAGCCCCGTTATGTCCTGTATTGATCAATACTATTTGTTTGAATGATAATTTCATTCACTATGTTCGCCTTGGGCACATAAATAATTTTCCCATTACGGGTTCTTCAAACTCAGTCTGGAGTCCTAACTAAACAATTCAATTGGATGATTTTATCATAAACAATAATATTCAACAGTTCATACAAGTGGGGACACTTGTATAATAAAAGACAATAACGAGATATTAATAAATAATAAACTAATTGAATAAAATTCCATAATAAAAGAATAATTTCATGGACGAATCATGGATATCATTACTGATATGAATAATTGACAATAATTATTCATGAACATCTTTTATATTTGATAACTTATATTGAGTTGGAAACTAGTATAATATATACATGTCTGAACGAAATAAAAATAGTGCATAAGGTTTAGATACTTGCTTACTAGAATCCATTGCATAAAGTAAATGCATAGAGTAGAGATACTTGCTCAATAATAAATTGAGTAAAGAAACTTGCACAATGAAATAGAATAGTTCAGATACTTGCCTTGATAGCTGATTATTGCTACGTAGTATAACTTAAACTTTTATCTTTAATATGAAGTCCTATCATCAATAGAACTATTCTTGTAATTAGAATTATACAACTTAACACATAATACTGCTTAAACATGTTGTTATATATTTATGTCAGTCATTACAACACATAAGAATGTATGCCTAGTCAAATTATATCGATTTAGTTTGAGTTCGGTATCGCTTCAGCATCCCGATTGTATTTTTGGATAATTGACGAATTTATTTTTTAATGAAACTTTGTTCAAGAACTTAAATATTATATTAGATAATTTAATTATCATTTATAATATTTTTCCAAACATTAAAATCATTTATAATGATTTTTCAGACACTTATATCCTTTTTAATTATTTAATTGTTAAATAATTTCATTATCATTAATATTTAAATAATTTAAAATATTAATGAACTTCATGTCAATACATTAAAAGTTATTTATTATAACCTGAAAATATTTTTAAAATCTTAATATTACCTTTCAATGATTTTTAAGATATTAAAATCATTTTTAAACAATTATCGTTACTATTTAAATATTAATGTTATTTATATCAAAATATTAAAATGTATTTATTATAACTTAAATTATTTTTAAAACATTTATTTTACCTTTAAATGACTTATAAAACATTAAAATCATTTTTAAATAATTTATTTAATATAATTATTAAATAAATTAAATATCATTAATATTTAATTAAATTAAAATATTAATAAAATTTATTTCAAAATATTAAAAGTTAATTTTTATAACTTAAAATAATTTTTAAATTTATTTTATGAATTTTTAATAATTAATTTCTATTTATTTTAATTATTTTAATTAGATTTCATTAAAACCGTCGCTAAAGAGCTTTAGTGACGAAATCTGTCGCTATAGGTGTTCTTGAGCCCTCAAGAACAGTCTTTAGGTGCCTAGTTTGACCGCCGATAATTTCTTGTTCATGATGTTTCTTGGCATGAGATTGTACTAGTTATGTAGTATTGATGTAATACTACAAGTGTATAGCAATTTTTGAGTCAAACTACAACACATCTAGAAGATATAAGCCATCGAACAAGCTGTCAGAGCTGTTCTTCATTTTTTGGGCTGCCTAGAAACATAAAGTCATGGACGGTCAACGAAATTCCTGGCCTTATATCTTTCAATCGGTTAATATTTTTGATGGTCTAGACGTCGGGCTTTGTAGTATAACTATCAGGGTACACTATTGTAGCACTTACAGAGTCCAGATATCAACGCAAAGAAAAATCTAAACCAATCAAAATGCTGTCAGACCGCTGTTTTGATTTTCTGGGTTACCCAGAAAACCAATCTTAACGGTCAACGCTGTAAGACCCCAACTTTTATGAATAAAGATTTAATTTTCTTTATATATTATTTTGAAATAGTAAGGTGTTGATTTGATAAATGTGAAAAATTATGATTGAAATGTGCAAATATTTCAAAATAAGCAAGTGGTTATAAAATATTCATTGTTGTCGGGAAATATTCGTTTGGTCGTGGAATATTCTTGTTGTCGGGGAATATTCGTACGACGGCGCAGCTATTTGTGGACCCCAAAACGGAATAACTGTCGGATGAAGAAAACGACAAGAATGAGTTTTCTAAAAATAACGGCGTGGTTGTTACTGTTAAAACTGTTGAAATACCCGGTGGTTAAAATATAGTAATACGCGGTGTTGCATAGTAATTCTAATTATTGATTCTTACGTAAGAAGTCACTACTCAATAATTGTTACAGTAATTACTGTTCAATATTTTATATTATTGATTCAATAATTGCTACATTGATAATTGCATAATATTTTATTGATTCAATAATTATCATTGCACAGTATTTCAAATTATCAAATCAATAACTCATATTATTTGAATAATATTATTAGATAGTATTATTGGCAATGTCTAAGAAAATTTTGTCTAGGAGGGGTTATTTAATTGCGCATCAGTAAGGAGAAATCCTTACCGGAAGGCCCCCTCTTTCATGGGAACGACTTGGTTGTCAATTTTGTAGTTCTGTAATATTATTTGTGAATAATTAATTATTGATTTATATGATAAAAAAATTTATTTATTTTTAGATATAAAAGAATGAATTAGGGCTGAGGTATTTTTATCAGTATTGGATGTTAATATTGTGAATTATAATATTAATGATGAAAAAAAAATGTTATTAAAAATGTGTTTTGTGAAGTCAAGTGAATTGAGATAAATAGAAGGATTTTTATTGAAGTATTTGTTATAAATTTGGCTTATTATATGTACCTCCACTTACTCATATTTTAAAATAATCGGTATAGAATTATTCAATATATATATATATATATATATATATATATATTATATGTGTGTGAAAGTGACATGTGGGGTGGGGCCCATATGTGGGATGAAAATAAAAATGGGGTGGGGGGAGGAAACGTATCGGGGAGGGTGTATTATTATATATATATATATATATATATATATATATTTTATTTAAAGTTTTGTTTTATTAGAATATTTTATTGCACAGTAATGAATAGTAAAATGAAAATTTTCCACCGGTGCGCGCCCGTGAATTCGTCCGAAATTTTTCACTAGTGCAGTCCGTGATTTTTATTCAAATAATACCTTTCCATTCTCCTATAAATAGGATACTTAATTTAGAATTCAAAATCACACCAGAGTAAGAAGTTTTCTCTCTCTATAATATCGAGCGTATTTTTGTGAGTATTTAGATACTTTGAGTGTTGCTATTCAGTGCAAGTTTCTTTCAGCATTATACCTGAAATTCCAGTCAGAAGTACTGTTCTTTTGAGGTAAATGATATTATTTTTTTTTCGTAAGGGGTATTATTTATTTCATATTCGCTTACGATATTATTTTTCGTATTCGTAAGGAATTTTATTGTCGTTCAATATTCGTAAGGAATATTATTTTCGTTCAATATTCGTAAGAAATATTATTTTCGTTCAATATTCGTAGGAATATTATTTTCGTTCAATAGTTGTAAGGGATGTTATTTTCTTTCGTAAATGATGTTATTTTTTTCAATATAATTATACCAAAATATTGGCATGAATTTTATTATGAAATTCTTACTTTTTTTCGACGGGGTTACTATTCATGTATACGGCACTATTCACATAAAAAATTAAATTTTATTTTATTTGTCCAAGTTATCTATTATGGTTCCTATCTTTGATTGGATTCAAGTTTTGATCTTCATTCTTGAATTTTGCTCCACAATTGATTATTATGGAGTATTCTTGAACTTGGATAAACTAAATTACGAATCCTTAATCTTTGTCATTTATCTCACTGAATTTGTTATTTATATTATTTTTCATCATCCTCAGTTTTAAATGGTGATATAACTGAATATTTTTGGCCTGTAGAGCAAAGATGAATGATTATCTGATGAATATCTTTGGCCCGTAGTGCAAAGATGGACATGTGTTGAGATGAACATGACCAACTGATGATACAAATGAATATCTTTGGTCCGTAGTGCAAGGATGAATATTTAATTCGAGATGTATATTGATTGATGTTACAGGGATAAAATATTGATGATGAACTTTTAAATCATAGAAGATAGTAGACTACATTCTCTACTTAATTCTTCTAATGAATTGTTATTTCCGCTGCAGTTGTTGATCTAAAACTTGTTGTCCATAATATTTTATCTGATTTGTTGAAGACTAACGATAAATTGTTCTTTATTATCTTAGTCATAATATTCTTTACTGGGCTAGTTGAGCTCACACTTTTCATCTACTGTCCTCTTCAGGAAGTGGTAATGTCGTAGGAACTAGTCGGGAGACAGAGTGATGGTCCGAGTTAGAGCAGTAGTAGTCTTCACTATTTCTAATAAATAGTGTGATAATAATTATAATGAGGACTTAATTTGAATGTTAATATTTTTTACATATTTGTATTGATACTCATAGTTGTGTGGTCGTATTTTGCACGACCGTGTGATATAAAAGTTTGTATTTGGTTTCTGTACCATATATTTGGCGACTCAGAATGGGTTGGGTTGACTAGACCTTTTCTGGGGGCATCACAAACACCTTTTGACCGACTACAACTTCCGATCAGTGACTTTTTAAGGTTTGAGAGTGCTCTAGACTTGTAGTCCTCATGTCAGAGTACAACCTAACCAACATATAACATCCAAACAATCTGACAGGAGAGAGATCAAAGTGGTCAAACTCGCTGTCAGAATGCGTTTTTCAGTTTTCTGGGTTACCCAGAAAATTAATTTTCGTGTTCGGTCATACAGTTTGACTGGCTATATCTTACGATCTAAACATAATTTAAGCATGATTTCACTTGCAGTATACTAACATCATGGTATATAACACATACCAACACATAAACACAACATATCATAAAACAGGGTGAGATCTATAGGCCCCGACTTTGGCTGTCAGACAATATTTTTAAGTTTCTTGCAGTTTTCAAAAATTCTAATTTTCAAGCATTTTGTTGTTATAAAAATATTATTTCTCAACCCAGATCACTTATTAACATATCATAGCACATATATAAACATCCAAACACAAAATTTATCTAAGCATGCAAGATCTAGCTTAGGGTTAGGGTTTTATACCTTTCTTGAAAAATTTTAATTTCTGATCTTTTGATCGGTTCTTGGTTTGTGTATGGGATATTCTTGGCGAATATTGGGACTAAGTTTGAGAGAAAATTCGGGGGTCTAGAGAGAGAATGAACAACTTGGCTTGAGTGTGAAAAATAATTGAAGTTTACTTTTTTTTTCTTTTGCAAACCTATCCAATTGATTCAATAAATCAAAGCTGATGCAAGGTGTCGATTGTTGGCTGATGAGAGAAGATTTGGCCATGTGATAATATCCTAGCATTGATGTGGCATATATCTTGGCAATATTTGCAAGCTAACTAAATAAAATAACACAAAAAGGTTATTTTAATAAAATAATAAATAATTTTAAGGGTATTCTTGCCATCCCACACATTTCTAGGGTTTAACCCTTAGGTTTTAACCCTTAGGATTTGCTAAATAATTCTAGGATTTAAAAAATTAAGCTTAAAGTTCAATAAAAATTTGATTAAAATGCCCTAATTTTAAATTAGGATTTTCAAATAATAGTTAGGGTTTTTTATTTGAAAATTAGGGTTTTATAAAAATTAGGATTTTTTTCTACTGTTAGGGTTTCCAAATTATGAATTAGAGTTTTCTAATCATTATCCGTAATCACATAATATACACACTTTTATTTAAATACAAACATAATCAATTATTATGTTTAATCTTTAAATAAAATAAATAAATTCTTAACATATATTCATATAATTATGTCAATAATCATAGTTATAATTAAAATCCATAATCATAACTCGTATTAATATACTTACATATATTTGAATACAAATATAATCAATAATCATATTTAATATTCAAATTCCTTAAGAAAATAATTTCTTATTATTCATAATATAATTATACTTTCCTTTTAAATGCCATTATACAATAATTGTATAAATAATAAAATTCCATAACATAGATTAAAATTTAGGGTTTTGATCTATAATCACACTTTACATCATATATCATTATTATTTAAGTTAAAATAATTAACTTAACTAATCTTGATAAATTCATATAATAAAATAATTATTATAATAATTCTAAGAATCATTTCATATATTATTTAAATAATACATTAATCATATTTTTATGGAAAAATACATAATAATATATTTTTACTACAAAATTATTTTATTATAAGAATATAATTTATAATAATTAACAATTCTTTTCTTGAAAAATTTAATTAAAATTATACATACAATAAATAAATATATATTTATCACATATTCACATATGCTTTACCTTGTACATATTCTCACATATTATTTTTGATAAACATAATATATATACGCAAAATTTCTTATTTAATTATATAAAAATTTTGGGTTATTACATAAATTCTTTGAAAGCTTAAAACTAAAATAGTTCCCAATCTATGGATTGCTAAATAAGGGATTAGTAAATCCGGATAGATTGGTACATATGTTGCTTACTCATTGATGAGGATGATTGATCTCATAATCATTTATGTGGAGACACTAACACAAGTATGTAGGTGCTTATTGAAGAATAAGTTCACTGAACGTAATTCGCTATGGAATACCTAATGGAGTTTTACTTGCCTGTCAATAGGAATTTCTAATGTGATAGTAGTACAAGTGATCCTTGGACTTGAGATCATAATAGTATCTTGTCTGTAATAAATTATACTTTGACTTATTCTTTAAAAACCTTTAGGGTATATCAAAGGGTATGCTTTGGTATAATGAGTTACATATGTAGATAATGAAGGATCAATAAAGAATCTACCACTTCTAGTAAAAGAAGAGATATGATATATGTGATTCGTTAAATAACAACCTAGTAGTCCTTGGCCAAGGCAGAATTAAATTAGAAATGAGTTTCTAATTTGTATTATTTGGAGTTGTGCATTTTCTATTCGAAATACATATAATTAAATAAAATAAGACTTGACAGTAATTCTATGTCTTATATTTAATTGGGACATTGTATGGTGGAAGGATTGAATTGTACGGTAACTATTTACTCACAGGTTCTTTTATGATTAATGTTGAAATCTATATTATCTGGAAAATCGTTGATCGCTAGGGAGGCTTATCCCTATTGTAGAATAAATATTATTTATTTAAATAGATTATTAGTTTAATTTATTTATTTAAATAAGATTAGAATTATTCTAATTGATTTATTCACAACCGGTTTAATATGGAGAACCTAAAGGGTCACACCATAAAAGGAAGAATAATTATTTAATAAGGTAATGGCATAATCGTAATAATTCATTAAGTGTAATTAATTTAAACTATAGTGATAGAATAAATTAAATAACTTAATATTTATTATTTAATATTTTAAAAATATTAAATATATATAAATTAATAAGAGCAGTTTTATTAATATTATTATAATTATTATTATTTTAATTTCTAAAGGAGTTTAGGAATTAATTTAATATTAGTACTCTCATTTATTCCTAATAAAATTAGGAGGCAAATTAATTAAATTAATTATTTCCAATGTGGTGGGAAACCTAAATTAATTAAAGGAGTTTAATTAATAAAAAGAAACCCCATGTCTAATAGGATTAGAAGGGTTAACCAATATCTATATAAAATAGTCTTATAATAGATATCAGTTGATGTAATTCCAATAGTTGGAGAGTACTGCTTTTCTATAGAGGATAGAAAACTAGGGTTTAGCCAACCACCCTCCTTCTTGATAATTCCTCTTCCTTGGTGTATCACCTCTAGAGGCCAAACACTTAGATGGACTAACGTTGATCAAAGGAAGGAATCTAACCCGAAAATTTAAGGAGATCACGAAGAACAAGGAGTTGAACTCGTACTTGTGAAAACTTCGTTCTACAAGGGTATGATTATATAACTTCTTATTTATCGGCTTAAATTAATAATTTGCATAAAGGATGATCCGGATAATTGTTTTGTAGGCAATTTTAAACTCTAATATATCATGCTTCCGCTAATTTTACAATTTGATTGTGCCCACGATTTCGTACAAACCCAACAGTGGCATTTGAACCAAACCTTTATGTAATTATTAATTGTTTTGATTTCATATACATATGAGTATATATTTAGAATAATTTATTCGGCATAATTTTATTATATAAAATTATTTTTTATATAAAAGAAGGGAAATTCACGAACTGTATAAAAAAAATGGCGAATTCTTTTTTTTTTCTTGGGACTAATCAGTTCCGTGTTTTTTTAAAGGAAGAACTAATCAGTTCCGTGTTTTTTTAAAGGAAGAGTCATGTACGTTTTTCCTTATTCTTTCAAAAAAGGTATCCTGCACTAATGGTTATCATATATATATATAATAAGATAACATGTAATTATTTTAAAAGGTAGTGGCAGTCTGCAGGTTACTATATATATATATACGATTATAATGTATATATATATATATATAATATATTTATTATATGATATATATATATATATATATATATATTATTTTCTAAATAATTTTATAATTAAAATAAAGAGTTTATTTTAATCTTGAATTTGAATTTCATTCAATTTAAAATTGTCCATTAAATGATACTCATATATATATATATATATATATATATATATCTATATGGAATATTTTAATTCATGAGATGAATATTTATTTATTGATGCATATGGTGATATGTATGATAATAAATGGGGTTGATTATGGACTATTGACCAATGTGATTGAATTTTATTTTAGATGAATGTTTGAATGAATGAGTTTTATTAAATGGGCCTGCGTACCTCGTCTTCTCTGATTTTTCTTGATGTAAAATTCTATCTCCCTCCTACGTATTTTTCCTTGACTGCTGATCAGGGTTTCTATTAAAATTAAATAGTTTATGTAATAGAGATAGTTAGAATTATCTTGAAAAAATTAGAGACTAAGGAGCAAGGAGCGTGTGAAGACCCATTTGTAATGGAACCCGGGTTTAAATGTAATATTTATGTTTAAATTTAAATTCTTGCACTCCTAGGTTTGACTTTTTAGTTCACTTGGTGGCTCTAGTGAACCAAACTAGAATAAAAGTTCATAATCAATCCAGGTAGAATATAGTATTCTATATGTGCATGTTAAGTAATATATATTATATTTTATACAAACATGCTTTGCATATTGTAATAAAATGTCGCGTATTTTATATATATATGTGCATGCGCGCTAAACAAGATGAGACAAATAATAATAAACCCTTCAAAGAAATTATATTAAGTCTAAAGCGTTCAAAGATATTTGAAATATCGAACGTCGCCTTCTAGCATGATAAATTAATAAAGTATTAAATATTTAATACGAGTTTGTTGTGCACACACAAGACGAGTATTGCGTATTTAAGATATTAATTTAATCACATTTGATGCTTATAAAGTTAATTGAACAATATTATTTTGTTGTGCGCACACAAGGACAATATTTTTTTTTAGAATATATGGAGTGCTAGATTGGACTTAACTTAAATTATTTTAGTTCGGATGTGCACACACTTAACCATTATGATCTAAGAGACAGAATACAAGGAGTTACATGCCGATGTAATTGATAAGAGTTGTCTACTTATTTATTTATATATCATTTTTTGTGCACACACAATGCTATATATATATTTGAAATGTGATACTTATTCTCACTAGCAAATCTTTAATTAGATGTTGCCGAACTATATAAGTGAGGGTAATATAGTTTGAAGAAATTAGTTGGAGATACCAATTTAAAATAAGACCTAATTAATTTTGGTATATAAAATTAATTAAATGAATGTTTGTTAAAATATTGTCTTTTCACATACAGAAATTTAAAAATGTCAAAATCACTAATTTTACTGCGTAGCATACTTGATGCTAACAAACTGATCGGACCGAATTACACGGACTTGTTAAGAAATCTGAGAATAGTTCTCACTACTGAAAAGATTTCTTATGTCCTAAATTCACCCGTCCCTAGAACTTTTCCTGAAACAGCCTATGAGGAAGCAATTGCACTATTGTAAAGTGGTAAGATGATGCATCTGTGGCTCAATGTATCATGCTCGCATCCATGAATAACGAGTTTCAACGTCAGCATGGAAACATGGATGCTCCTACTATGTTGCTTCACCTCAAGGAGTTGTATGATGAACAAAGTAGGACTGCTAGATATGAGATATCTAAGGAGCTCTTCCAATCTCGGATGACCGAGGACACCGCCGTTGAGACTCATGTCCTAAGGGTGATCAATCTGATTGAACGCCTTGGACAGCTTGGGTTCGTCATGGATGGGGAATTGAGTCAAGACTTGGTCTTGCAATCACTCCCTGAGACCTTCTCGCAGTTCATTATAAATTTCCACATGAATAAGTTAGATGTCAGCTTGCCTGAATTACTTAACATGCTGAAAACTGCAGAAGGTCACTTTCCATTCAAGAAGAACCATATCTTAATAGTGGATTCTTCCAAGAAAAGGAAGAGGCCCAAGGTATCTTCTGAAAAGAAGAAATCTAAGAAGGCTAAGGGCAAGGTGAACACAAAGGAATAAAAAAACATGATCCAGCTAGCAAAAGAATGTGCTTCTATTGCAACGAGTCGGGTCACTAGAAGAGGAACTGCAAGAAGTTTATGGCAGAGAAGAATCTTGGAGAAGCTTATACTTCCAATCAAGGTTTGTTCATGATTGAAATTAATTTTTCAGAAAGTGAAAATTCTACTTGGGTATTTGATACCGGCTGTAGTTCTCACATATGTAATACTGTGTAGGGACTTGTCAGAAGTAGAAAGCTGAACAAGGATGAGATCGTCCTACGAGTGGGAAATGGTGCAAAGGTTGCTGCATTATCTGTAGGCACTTATTGTTTAGCACTGCCTACGTGCAAGTCTATTTATTTAAATAACTGTTATTTTGTTCCAAATATCATTAGAAACAATATTTTTATTTTCGTATTAGATATGGATGGATTTGACATTATAATAAAGAACAACAGTTGTTCTATTTATAAAAAAAATGTTTTATATGAAGTTGGTAATTTGCAAAATGGACTTTACATACTTGACTTACATGAAAATATACTTCAAATAGAACAAACTAAGCAAAAGAAAAGAGATGATGTTAATTATACCTATATGTGGCACTGTAAACTCAGTCATATCAATGAAACAAGATTATCCAAGTTGCATAAGGATGGGCTGTTAGAGCTATCTGATTTTGAATCATATCCAACTTGTGAATCTTGTCTCATGGGTAAAACGACTAAATCTCCTTTTAATAGAAAAGGAGAAAGAGTTACAGAGTTGTTAGCGTTGGTTCACAAAGACGTTTGTGGACCTATACGAATGCACGGGGAGGTTATTCTTATTTTATTACTTTCACTGATTATCACTCATGATATGGATATGTGTATTTAATGAAATACAAATCTGAGTCATTTGAAAAGTTCAAAGAGTTCAGAAGGGAAGTATAGAAACAAACTTGCAAAAGTATTAAGATTCTTCGATCAGATCGAGGTGGTGAATACTTAAGCGGTGAGTTTCTCGATTGTCTCAAAGAAAATAATATAATCTCACAATAGACTCCACCAGGTACACCACAGTTAAATGGAGTATCTGAAAGTAGAAATTAAACATTGTTGGACATGATTCGTTCCATGATGAGTTTTACCGATCTTCCAATATCATTATACGGTTATGTCCTAGAAGCGGCATCATAACTACTAAATAAGGTCCCATCGAATTCCGGCCTCAAGACTCCATATGAGATGTGGACAGAGAGGAAACCTAGTCTTAAGTATGTTAAGATTTGGGGATGTCTAGCTTATGTGAAAAGATTTCAAAATAATAAGCTTGTGACAAGATCTGATAAGTTCACGTTTGTGGATATCATAAAAAAACTTGGGATACTATTTCTACAATCCTACTGAGCAAAGGGTGTTTGTTGTGAAATACGCTGCCTTCTTGGAAAAGGAGTTTACCCTTGAAGGGGCTAGTGGGAGAAAAATAGATCTTGAAGAAATTTAAGAACCACAAACCACTACAGATCAATTGGATGAACCTGTCCAAGTAGAAACACCTTCTGTACAACACCTTATTCGTAAATCTAGAAGAGTACCAAAGATACCTGAAAGGTATGAATTCGTCATAGTAGATGACGATGAGGTACACGTCATGAATGATGATGATCCATTGTATTACGAACAGGCTATGAGTAATAAGGACTCAGAGAAATGGTAGATGGCCATAAAATCTAAAATGGATTTTTGAAGTAATGCACAAGACCATTTGGATTTTACTTGCGATTGCAATTTATTATTACTAGATATGGCAAAATGGACGTGGAGACGCCATTCCTCAAATATAAATTATTAGAGGAGAATGTATGTATGATACAGCCAGATGAATTTATTTCAATGGTTGAAGCAATTCATGTATATGAGCTACAACAATCCTTTAATGGATTGAAGCAAGCTTCTCGTAGATGGAACATTCGTTTTGATGAAACAATCAAAGAGTTTGATTTTATCAAAAACGAGGATGAACCATGTGTGTACAAGAAGGTTAGTGGGAGAGCTGTTTCATTCCTTGTATTATATGTTGATGATATATTACTGATAAGGAATGTCATTCCTATGCTACAATCGATCAAAATAAAGTTGTCTAAACATTCCTCCATGAATGATTTGGGAAGAACATCCTATATTGGGGATATAAATCTATAAAGAAAGATTTAAAAGGATGTTCGGCTTAACCCAAGGAACGTATATTCATTAGATGCTAAAGGCGTTTAGTATGGCAAACTCCAAAAGTGTCTCATGATGATGAGCCATGGAGTGAATCTCTCTAAAATTTTTCTCAATAAAAGAGAGATCGCATGAGTTACTATCTTGTATGCAATGAAATATATGAGACTTGATGTTGATCAGTCATATTATGGAGAAGATCACTGTAAAACAGTGATAAACATCTCAAAGTACTTAACTGACACTAAGGATGTCATCATGACACATGATGGGTCTGAATTAAACAAGAAGTCTAAACAGACTCAAGTTTTCAAACTAACCAAGACGACAGCAAATCCACTTCAGGGTAAGTCGTTACCTTGAAAGGTGGTACAGTGAATTGGAATGGTTCCAAAGAACAAAAGGTTGATGGTTTAGTGACAAAGACAAAGTATATAACTATAAGTGAAGTTATAAATTGATGTTTCGGATGAAAAGTTCATTACAGAACTAGGAATAGTTCCTAAGTCTCATCTTGAATCCAAATATGTGTTGCGGCACTTTGATTAAAGAAATCATTAAAAGAGGAGACGTCACCTTAAAGTGTGTAGACTCTCAAGACAACATTGTAGATCCATTTACTAAAGCTTTAACACAACAATAGTTTGATCGTCGTTTAGAGAAGATGGGTATGAGATACCATGGCGATTGGCTTTAGTACAAGTGGGTGATTGAAAGTAGTATGCATACAAGCCAATTGTAGACACTCAAAATTTTCTTTGCCCTAATACTAACCCGGTAGTAGGGCAAAACCATCAATTAATCCAAATTTGGCCACCAACGCCGGTCCTTCAACCTAAATCTGATTCCCAATATTGGTAATCATGTTTCGACAGTCAATTGGACCATCAATCAAACTCCGACAGCCAATCGGATCATTAATCAAGCTTCGACAGTCAATCGAACCATCAATCAAGCTCCGACAGTCAATCGGATCATCAAGCTCAACCCCGGTCTCAACCCGGGAAGTAAATTAAACCCCGACAACAACATGGGAGGTACCAATCAACCCCGGTCTCAACCCGGGAAGTCAAGTTCATCCCCAACAGCAACCCGAGAAGTTAAACACAATCCTGGTCTCAACCCGGGAAGTGTAGGTCATCACCGGTCTCAACCCGGGACGTCAGGTCAACTTCAGACATCAACCTGAAGCATCACAACAACTCCAGAGCAAAACCTAAAATGACCACATCAGCCTCAGAGACAACCCTTAGGTCAGAAGACTCGACTGGGATCCAAGTCTTGGAATCAGCTCTCGGAAGTCAACCAGCGACCATGTCGACACTATAGGCAGCCCCGGGAAGTGTACAACGGTTATTTCATCAACTCTCAACCGACTTGGTCAAACTCAAGCCAAATCGATGCCGCCAAAGTCTGAATGAACCCTAACAACGATCCCGAGTGGCAACTACGCAAGACAGCTCAACGGACAAACTATGGGGAATCAAAGACCTGGTTATGAATCCATCTTCCTGGACCCAAAAAATGTTTTTTCCCATGTCATTGAGACACTCTCGGCGAGAGCTTTCCGGAAAGGTATCATACGCCTCAAACGGACGCTCCAATCAAAAGTTAGAAAGTTTTTGACCAGACATCACATTGCTCGGAGTACACGTACTTCGAGATGACCAAGCCGGGCACGTGGGCCCCACCTAGGGGAGTTATAGCTCTACTTACGGCTGCCGTAGGTAGAGGGGAGGGTTCTGTCCAATAAATAAACGTGCCCCCCAGTTCATTTGAAAAAAGCCAAAAACGCAGCGAAGCCCTGCCAGTTTGATTTTTTGACTTTTACACCTCTTCCAAACCCAAATATTTTCACTCCAACACGTAGATATACCCATATACTACCACATATCAAAAAGCCACAGGTAGATTTGGGCGTTTAAAGCCTACGATTCGACAAAAAGCCAGCATTGCGGTCCATTATAAGTATTTTTACGATCAGCTAGTCAATACTATTACTTTGCACTGCTTTACACTTGCACACAAAGTTTCATCTTCTAAATATGCCCGAAACTTAGTTCCGTGGCTATTTTCGTCAAAATTTAATACATTTTTGTACATAAACTCCGTTTTCAACATTTTTACAACTCGGATTGACGATCCGTCAGCTCCAGTAGCTTCAATGCACTAGCACGCACATTCTGGCAACTTCGTCGGACTGGGTTATCTTCCCAGTCCGGGTTTGGCCTTTTTCTGTATATATTTAACTGCAAATGTACTAATATTTCAATTCTGTCAAGCCCGAATGTCAAATCCGAGGTAGTTTACAGCTTTTATATATATTTAAGCATATATAAGCGACTTTCACCATCACTAGTACTCATATCAGTCCTGGTTGACTATATTTCTGTCAATAAATATATTTATATATTTTCAGTCGGCCTGGACTATTTTGTGGCCATTTTACTGCTATTGCACACTTCCCCATACTGGGTGCTCTCCCGAGTCACTGGGTGACTATATTTTTATCAATTTCAATTCCAATACGGGCACATGCGTGAAAACTCATCGCCCTTTTTATTGTTTATATATATATATATATTTTATTTCTGTCACAACTTGGATTATTTCATGGCTATTTATAGTTTATATATATATATATATATATATATATATATATATATATATATATATATATTTTAGTTGTAGTCCGGGCTTGCGAGTGAAAACCCATCGCCCTTTACAGCTTTTATATATATTTAATTATATATATTGCTTTGCTCAATTTATTCAACTGTTGCATTTAACATTCATTTGTATATAAATTTGCACTGACATATCTGCGGGCGGACTAGATTTATTCAAATCTCGCCAATTATAGCTTTCAACGGTTCAAACAGGTCCCGACAGAACCTGAAAGCTATAATGGCTGAGATTTCTTTAAATCTAGTTATTTTTATAGCTTCAGCTTCAAAAGCAACCTCGCGTCCCTTAGATCACTATCTATTGGGAACGAGACGCTTCAGCCGTACAGATCGGGATTTACTGAATGAATCCCTAGTTCTGGCTATCTTGGGATATTTATCTGTTTCTGTACAAATTCGAACTGTGCAGGTTTTCTAGCCACTCATATGTGAGCCTAAGAATCGTGGGATTCATGATCAAACTGATCAGAATCTGATTCCCACGATGGACAAACTCCGATTTACAGATGTACCCTGCCAGTTTTTCTGTAAAATGTATATGCACAGACCTTAAAATGGTTATCCGAATTTAAGGTCTCAACATAGTGAAAATATAGATTGTCGTGTCAGCGTCCCTTCGATGGTTTTCATACCCATGAGGAGGCCGACACTTTATATTTCTGTGGTCAAGGATGCTTCGCAGCCTGAAAAACCACCATTTGCATGCAGCCTTAAGGCTATAAAGATAAAATTGAGAGTAGCGATATTCTTCAATTCCTAAGTCAGCGTAAGGGTTTGATAAAACCTGCTTTCAAAACATCACTGTCAATTCAATTCAAAACTTTTGCAAATCAAATTAAATGATGCTTTTTGCAAATCCAATCAAAGACTGATTTTCAAATCAAATCAAATCCTTCGTGTATATAGGCTTAATGAAGCATATCAAAGATTTCAATCAATCAATCCAAAGGCCCAATTTTCAAACAGCATTCACTCACGCATTCCAGTTTTAAGAGAAATATTGAAAAGATGCGGTACCGTGTTTACACTGGAGTCATGGGGTGCCTAACACCTTCCCCACGCTTAACCAAGCCCCTGAACTCAAAACTCCAATTTCAAAGATCAAGTTTTGACAATGTCCAGCAATTGGGCCTTTTTTCAAATCAAATTCGGTTGAGTTGGTACAACCATTTTCAAAACTACCAACTAGCGACTCTGTTTAAATCAAATCAAATCGTCGACATATACACATGTTGGCCTCTTTCCTAAAAAACCCTTCAAAACCTTTTTCCTAAATAAAAAGATTAAGGGTAGAGATAACTTAGGAAGATCGATTTGAGAAAAACCGGGTTATGAACTGACCCGCGGTATTTCTTAATTTTCCAACGTCGATAGGTGACGACTCTGCTGGGGACCAGTAGAGGGCTTAGGCCGCTTTCAATCTTTTCAAACATTTTCCTTTCAAAACTATTGAATGAGTGAAATCCTGCGTCTCCACAGTCAATGGATGAGTGAATGCTGCGTCTTTCATTGAATGTATGAATGTTATTCCTTTACATTGAATGAATGAGAATGAATGCTTTAGTGCTTCGCACCCATATTAGTGCTTCGCACTAACTGTCATTACATGCATAAGCGGTAAGGCCGATGTATGTGAATGTATGCTGTGAGTCCCTCCACCAGGAGGCTAACCCGGTCAGTGATAAGTAAGGACTTTGGGGACGACTAAGTCTCCGAGGCTGCCTCCTAAAAATGCATCACCCAGATTTGCTCCAGTTGAAAGATCAGAGTAACTTCCCTTCTAGTAGATTGCGAGGATCTGGGAACCTTCATGCCGAAACAAAAGCCGCGAGAGTAACCTAGGATAGGTCAGCTTCTGATCAACCGAATCCGATGGGATGCTTCTTCATGCCTTCCTCTTTCAATTCCATGTCAAGTCTCCAATTACTGAGGAGCACAATGTAAATGACAATAATGAAAGATTTACTTTTTTGTCAAATATCCTGTCATCCTGCCATCAAAATAACTAACCTCGATTTTGCAGGATAAACTTAAAAACACACATCATAAATGCATCCAGTCATTACCTACCACAGGGAACTAACACTCCTACGTTTTGGTGTAGGTAGGAAAGAATTGGTCCTATCACTAGATCAAAGGCCAAAAAAGCACCCAGTCCATCTACGAACATGGCTTCAAGTGCTTCACCAGAATCTACCCCTGTGTCTAGGGAAGAGTTCGAAGGATTGAAAAATCAAATAATTGAGCTAG
The DNA here is from genome assembly GCA_020205555.1 of Panax stipuleanatus. Taxonomy (NCBI): domain Eukaryota; kingdom Viridiplantae; phylum Streptophyta; class Magnoliopsida; order Apiales; family Araliaceae; genus Panax; species Panax stipuleanatus. The sequence goes on from CM035118.1 coordinate 88,969,418, forward strand.
CCGATATCCTTCAAGAGCAAACCAAGGCCTTCAAAGAAAAACAATCTCAAACTCATCCAGACCCAGGAGCATCTGGTAGTGGTGCTAGCGGTCAAAATGCAGAAAAGGCCGAAACTCAGATCCCTGGACACCAGAACCAGGATACAATCCACAAAACTCCAGAAATCACCATCCTATGTAAAGAACAGGAAGCTGGTGACATTCTCAAAAAAATGCAACAAATGGAAGAAACCGTCCGGTCCATCAAAGGAACTGGGGAATTTGGCAATGTCAACTACTCAGATCTATGTATATTCCCCGGGGCTCGTTATCTTGAGAAATTTAGAACCCTGAGTTCAAGAAATATGATGGGTTGGGAGATCCATACACACATCTAAAAGTTTTTATCGGAGAACTCCGATCCTATGCTGAGGACGAGAAGCTTCGAATGCAGCTATTTCAGAAGAGTTTAACCGGAGAAGCCAGAGCCTGGTATGCCCGTCTAGACAACTCCAAAATCCACAATTCGGAAGAATTGGCCCTTGTCTTCCTCAGCTAGTACAGTTTTCAATCTCAATTAGCTCCAGATAGTTATCAAATTACCAAAATCAAGAAGAATAGCACTAAATCATTCAAGGAATATGCCCAACGATGGAGATGGGTTGCAGCACAAGTCACCCCCGCCATGACAGAATCTGAAATAGTCATGACTTTCATCAATATTCAAGAAGCTCCTTATTATGAAAGGGTCCTGGCAGGCATAGGAAACCCTTTCTCTGAAATGATCAAACATGGCAAAATGGCCGAAATGGGACTCAAGTCTGGAAAAATAAAAGACCTAACAGCCCTCGAAGCTGTTGCTGAGCACATCCAATCCGAAAATTACAGGAGTAATCCCCGGAGGGTCCACAAAAAGAAAGATGAAGAAGTTTCCTTGGTGTTACAGGGACAAAATTCAAGTAGTAATTCAAACAATACGCCTATTCAAAGGAGGAACTATACCCCTTTCCAGGCTACAACACAGCCTTCAAATCCTTCATTCAAGAAAAACATGGAGGTCAGACGCAGAAGGACTTTCACCCGACTAGGGGATTCACTCGAGAACGTCTTCAAACTTCTGACAGCTCAGAAGAAGATTGGCCAACTCCTTCCGCCAACTAACACTAATGCAAGGAACTTCGACCCTAGCAAGAAATGTGCTTATCATTCCGGATCACCGGGCCATGACACCCAAGACTGTTGGTCCCTCAAGCACAAAATCCAAGATTTAATTGATAATGGAGAAATTGTGGTCATAAATGCCCGATCAACCGCATGTCCAAGATAACCCTCTCCCACAGCACAAGGAGGAGAGTGTCAACATGATCAACACTTTAAGTGGAAAAGGATCCAAATATCCCCGCTATGTTGAATCCACTCAATCCAACAACATCAGCCCAATGAGTTGGGAAGCTTTTGAAAAGAAATTCCTGATAGAGCAAGAAATAAAGTCTATTAAGGAACAAATCGAGCAATTGGCTGAACTGGTCATCTACAAACATCAACTCACTAGAAAGATGTTGAAGCAAATCCATCAATCTATTGGCAGTCGCTCTCCTCCAGTGAAAGTCAATTCCAATCAAGATCATAGCCGGACTTGTGAGCTTACACCCTGGACTGATAAGGGGATCGAAGAAGCAAGTGTCCAAGCTGGTAGGAAGTTCCTATTTCAAAGGAATTTCACCAATTTGAACCAGTCAATGGAAGAAATCCTGCAAATGATGATCAACGAGGGAATGGTTGAAAACTTGTTACCTCCGCTGAACCCTCAATCTAGAAAATTCAAACCTGACCAAATATGTCAGTACCATTCCAACTCTCCCGGCTATAATACAGAAGAATGATGGGCACTTCGTAACCTAATTTAAGACCTGATTGAGAAAGGTGACCTAATCAGAGGAGATCAAATCCCCGGCATGACAGATAAAGATAACCTCTGGATCCCCAATGCATGGTATCAAGACATAGTGGCTGTCATATCCTGCGATAAGGAATCAATCATCACACCCCTGGTCATGATAGGCAAAGGGGTCCAAGACAAACAAAATCCTGTGAAGGTGGCTGCACCTCAGCCTCTAATTTTCCCCTTCAGACCTCAGTATCCAATCCTCAGTCTGAAAAAGGTCCCATGGAATTACGGGGACATTGAAAGCTCTACTTCAAATAATATTTCCATCCTGTCAAAGGATAATCCATTGTACCTGCCTCAGTGGGTGATTAAACCAGTTACCAAAGCAAAAGAAAGGGTGGTGAAGAAAAGATAAAAGAGTTCCTCAAAAAGATGGGACACAATGAAATTAAGATAGTGCAAAGCTTAGAAGACGCACCCAAGAAAATATCCATCCTGGACTTGGTCCTATCATCAGAGGATCACCATAACATCCTAATGAAGGTACTAGAAGAAGCCCATCTGCCATACACGGTAAACACAGAGAAATTTTGTCACGTGATAGAACATATTTTCAACAACAATGTGATTTCCTTCTTAGACGATGATATCCCGGCTGAGGGAAGGGGCCACCATAAGTCCCTGCATATAGCCGTTATATCCTCCGGATACGTGATCCGAGGAGTGCTTATTGATGGAGGATCTTCCCTCAACATTTGTCCATACGACACGTTGGAAAGGATGAAGATCAATCCAAACCGGATCAAAGCCAGTTACATGGTTATCCTGGCTTTCGATGGATCTCGCCGCCAGGCTATGGGGGAAATCGAGCTTCCTCTAGACCATGGATCTCGCCGCCAGGCTATGTATCTTTCCAGGTGCACAACAATACCACCGGATACAACTTATTGTTGGGCAGGCCATGGATCCATATGGCCGGGGCTGTTCCATCCACCCTCTATCAGCAACTCAAGTACATTATCAACGGCAGTCTCATCATAGTAAATGCCGAACCGGAATACCCTACTCACATACATGGGGACATGCCAGTGATTAGCCTGGACGCCGGGGTTGAGCCTGTAAGTTTTCAAGCTCTCGAGGTGAGCGATATTCAATATCTACCGATTGGGGCACTAGCCCTGAAGCCTAAAATTTCCACTGAAGTAATGACAGTGGGCCAAGAAATGGTAGCTGCGGGTTTCCAGCCTGGAGAAGGGTTAGGAAAGAACAAGCATGACATTAAGATGCCAATCCAAATCCCAAGTCAGATGGTAAAAGCAGGATTGGGATTTTCATCTGGGTCAAACCACCGGAATCCACACAAACATCCCAAGGCTTAAGCCTCTACGATTCTGCTCCCAAACCTTACAAATGCCGGATGGGTGAAACCTATGAGGAAAATCCCGACTGCATTATCAGCCATGCTGTTTCCTCCGGTCATACCTGTCCATGAAAGGAAAGCCTTCAAGCCTGAGGCAGATAGCAAAAAAGGAAAAGAAAAGATCCAATATGAAGGACGAGACCCATTCGCTAACATGAAAGTTATTATCAATTACGAAGGGATGAATGATGAACTCCCAGATAGTGACGACGAGGATCATGTTCAATTTCCTCGCAGCAAACAGAGGAACAATCTATAGAAAAGCCTCGGCCATATCCTAAGGGATGTCTCAGTTGTCATCCAGGACGAGACAGACGAGCACACTTCCAGCATCCTCCCTATCTATGAAGATCTAACCCTGGATAATTGGAGCAGCATCCCTTGCCACAGTCAAAAAGGGTAAAGGGGCAGACAGTCAATCTGCCCTTAATCATGCTTTTATTTACTGTTCACTTTTGATTGCACAGCTATAGCAGTCACTTTTGTCATGCTTTACAAATGCCATGTGTATTTAAGTAGTTGTATATATTAATGAAAGCATTTTTGTTTTCAGGACCCAAGCATTGGATATGTGTGTCTCTGTTTATGAGATGCCAACCTGTCAACGTAACTCCAACCATGATGCAAGATTGAGCTTTGACTTGACGGATCTTGATCAAGAGGAGGAAGATGACTATGAGGTGCCATAGGAGATTAAGGAATGGGTCGAAGACAAACCCAAACCAAACCTCGATCAAACCTCCACCTATCAATATAGGAATCTCCGAAACCATCAAAGAAATCCAAATAGGTTTAGACCTCACCTCAGATCAAAAAGCTGACCAGTTCGAACTCCTAACACAGTACCAAGATGTGTTTGCATGGTCGCATGAAGACATGATCGGTCTATCCACAGACATTGTCATCTATCTGATGCCCATCAAAGAAGGGTTCAAACAAGTCAAACAAAAGCTTAGACGATTGAAACCTGAGTGGAGTCTCAAAGTCAAAGAAGAAATCATTAAGCAATTCAAAGCCAGGATCAGCATGGTATCAACATATCCCGAATGGCTATCCAACATAGTCCCCGTACCTAAACCAGGAGGGAAGGTACGAGTCTGCGTGGATTATCGGGATCTAAACAATGCCTGCCTCAAGTACAATTTCCCAATACCTTTTATCCACATCCTGATTGACAATACTGCGCAGTACGGCATGTATTCCATCATAGACTGCTTTACTAGTTACCATCAAATCATGGTTGCTGAAGAAGACCGGGAGAAAACAGCTTTTATCACTCCCTAGGGAACTTTTTGCTACCGACGACTATCCTTCGGCCTCATCAATGCTGGAACAACGTATTAGTGAGCCATGATGGCCCTCTTTCATGACATGATGCGCAAAGAAATAGAAGTCTATGTTGACAACATCATCATCAAATCCTAGAGGGAGGATGATCACATAGACCATCTTAGAAAGCTGTTCAACAGGTTGCGCAAGTACAACCTCAAGCTAAATCCTGCCAAATGCGCTTTTGGAGTCAAGGCGGGCAAACTGCTAGGATTCTTGGTGAGCAATAGGGTCATTCAGTTAGACCCTGCCAATATCAAAGCCATTTCTAAACTGCCCGTGCCTCGTACAGAGAAGGAGATACGAGGATTCCTAGGAAGGATCAACTTCATAACTCGGTTTATTTCCCAGCTCACAGCAACCTGTGAGCCCATCTTCAGGCTATTAAGGAAGAATTCCTCCATCAAATGGAATGAGGATTATCAACAAGCATTCCTTGCCATCAAAAAGCAGCTTGTCGAAGCACCTATTTTGGTACCTCCGAGGGATGGAGTCCCTTTATTCATGTACCTTCCCGTCAATGCCAATGCCATGTGCTGTATGCTAGGACAGAAGGATGATAGTAGCAAAAAAAGAGCTATCTACTACATCAGCAAAAGATTCAGCAGCGGGGAACAAAAGTATACCATGATCAAGAAGATATGCTGTGCATTAGCATGGGCCGCCATGAGGTTGCAACACTATTTGCATGGGCACATGATGTATCTCATATCCCGTATGGATCCACTCAAATACGTCTTCAACAAACCAATGTTAAATTGCCGACTGTCTAAATGGCAGTTAATTCTACAGCAGTTCGACATTGTCTACGTGACTCAGAAGTCTATCAAAGGCCAAGTCATTGCAGATCAATTAGCAGAAGCACTTTCAGGAGGGTTCGAGCCCCTAGAGACATATTTTCTAGATGAAGGGATTATGATAATTTAACAACTCCAGTCAGAGAATACAGTCCAACCATGGAAAATGTATTTCGACTGAGTGGTAAACATGGAAGGTTCCGGAGCTGGGGCAGTCCTTATCTCTGGTACAGGTAATCAATATCCTATAGCTACCAAACTTCAATTTGGCAACACCAACAACACGGCCGAGTACGAAGGCTGTATACTGGGGTTGAAACTAGCCCAATCCATGGGTATCAAACATTTACTGGTCTTTGGAGATTCCGAGCTGGTCATCAAATAAACCACCGACAAGTATCTCACAAAAGAACTGCATCTGCTGCCATATCATTGGCTAGTCCTCAAGATCTCCCAGGAGTTTGAAGAAATAACCTTCGTCCACATTCCTTGGGGTTACAATGACTTTGTCGATGTATTGGCAACGTTGGCTTCATTAATCCGCATATCCGCCAGGAGCGGGTTTCCCAACATCCAGTTTACAAATTAAAAAGCCCTAACATACGGGAATTACATTTGAGAAGTATTACACAAAATACCTCTTGTCAAGCAACCTTGGTTTCAAGACATCAAGGAATATCTCCGTGATGGATCTACACCCGCTGGTGCAAGCCAATCAGAGTAGAAACAGATTCTCAGGCCATAAAGTTCTATCTAAGCGGAGATGCACTTTATAAAAGGGATGCTGGAATAGGCCTATTAAGATGCCTCGATAAAGAGCAAGCCCAAAGACTAATGGATGAAGTCCATGGAGGAGTCTGTGGTCCACACATGAGCGGCCATCTGCTGGCCAAAAAGATAATCACAACAGGACATTACTTGATCTCGCTCAAAGCTGATTGCGACGATCACGTCAAGAGATGCTTTTAATGCCAAATACATAGAAATGCCATCAACGCTCCTCCAAATGAGCTGCACAACATGAGTGCACCATGGCCTTTTTTTATGTGGGGAATGGATGTGATAGGTCCAGTCGAACCCAAAGCCAGCAACGGTCATCGGTTCATCTTCACCATGATAGACTACTTCACCAAATGGGTTGAAATAGGATCTTTTCCTAAAGTCACAAAAGAGGTCATCATCAGTTTCATCAAAAATAATGTCGTCTGTCGATATGGACAACCGGAGGTGATCGTATCAGACAACGCCAAAAACCTAAACAACTAAATGATGGTAGAACTATGCGGCAAGTTCCACATTAAGCATCTCAACTCCGTCATCTATCGGCCCAAGATGAACGGTGCTGTCGAAGCGGCCAACAAAAACATCAAGAAGATCATGCAGAAAATGTCCGCCAATCACAAGGACTGGCCTGACCTGCTACCTCTAACCCTGTTAGCATACAGGACGTCAATGCGCACCTCTACTGGGGCTACCCCCTATTCACTAGTCTATGGCATGGAAGCAGTCCTCCCCATAGAAGTAGAGATGGAGTTTTTAAGAGTATTAATAGATGCTCAGATAGACGAAGATCAATGGTTGCAAGATCGATATCATCAACTGTCCCTAATAGACGAAAAGAGGGCCACAGCCATTTTCCACAGAAGGTTATACCAACAAAGGATCGCCAGGTCCTACAATAAGAAAGTCTGAATTAGGCAATTCAAAGAAAATAATTTGGTGCTAAAGAAAATCCTAGCCAATCAGGATGAAGCCAAAGGAAAATTTGCCCCAAACTGGTAAGGCCCTTTCATTGTCAAGGAAGTGCTGACAGGGGGAGCCATCAGGCTATAAGAAATGGACGGGAACGAATTTCCCCAACTCATCAATGCAGATACTGTGAAAAAGTATTACGTCTGAAGCACATGCATACCCGCATCTGGGTCCTATAAATTGAATCAGGTTCGGCTTTTCACTAGAACAGCCTGAACTACGAATGACCTAATCTCCCTCAGCCCGGGAGTACGTAGGCAACCATTTATGGTGCAGTCAAATCAAGCAAAAATCCAAAGAACTTGCAAATCCCAGCATCAAATTCCAAAGCTCATCAAACCAAATTCAAACCCCAGATAAACTCTTTGCAAACCTCTTCAATTAAACAACCAGAATTACGAATGACCTGATCTCCCTCAACCCGGGAGTACGTAGGCAGTCATCTATGGCGCGGTTTGACACTCAAGAAAAAAATAAAAAAATGGAAGACCAGTTCTAAGACACCGAAGACAAATAAAAGCTAAATGCTATCAAGTTGTCTGGCTACCCGACCCATTTGAGGAACTCCCTTGACACCTCAACTGTCAGTCCATCAAGGAAAAGCTCAAAAAGCATCAACAACTGTGAGTCATGACGAAACTGGTAATCACTCAGCGATGACAATACATATCTAAGCAGGGAAGTATCTCAAAAATATATTTCTTTGATATATAAACTGCTTTATATACATAGTGCCCTGTACATGACAAAAATGGCTAATCTAGTCTGTGTAGGAAAAATAAAGCTAGTCTATAGACACAAGGACAAGCGGGTCAGCAATGCCAGCATGGCAACTCTCTCTAAAGATGGAGGAGCATCTGTAAGAGTAGTCCACTCAGCCTCCATACGGCTAAGAACATCCACATTCATCTGCAAGGTGGCACCGTGGTCATCAATGTAAGCACTCATCTCGGTAACCAAACCATGGGTGTAAGATCGGAGAGCAGTACTATCAGCAATGTGGAAATTACGGGAAGCTATAGCCTCATCCCTCTCTGCAAAAGCTGCATCCCGAGAAATCAAAGTCTCCTCCATCTCAACATATGCTGCATCTTTGGCCAAGAGAACCTCGTCTCGCTCCACAATGGCAGTATCTAAAGCAGAGCGAAGCTCCTCCCGCTCAATCAATCTAGTATCCAAGGCGGTCCTGAGACCATCCCTCTCAGCAAAAGCTAAATCTCTGCCAGACAGGGTAGCCAACAGTTGCGCTCTAGCTGAATCTCTCTCAAAGGTCATCCTAAATAGAGAATCTGACAAAGCTGGATCTGTCACTGTGGGAATAACCTGAGGATCACTAATCAAAGCTACCGCCAAATCTGCGAACAACTCATCCTCAGTAGGAGAATCTGGATCCTCCATAGGCTCCTCCTCGTCAGAATCCGCAAGCGGAGGTAAATGATGCTTTGCTACTGCGACTGCGGTCTCTGCCTCTAACCATGCAGAATACTTCGGAGAACGACCCGGATGTCTACTGGAGAACTCAGCCCTCTCTCTGTGAGTCCAACACTCATAAACTCTAACCAATTAGGCCGGTGATATAGATGAAGCCGACATCCTCTGATCAGCAGATTCCTCAAAATGGTGCACTCTGCCACTGATCAAACTGCTCCATAACTGCCAAGGGATGATAAGTAGTCATACCCCTCAATCCTGCCAAAGGAAAATAATCCATGCCAGATGCATGAGTAATGAAGCTGAACGGGGTTGCCATCCCTGAGCATAACAAAACTGCGAATGGATGCTCAATATCCGATAAAAATGCTAACCAGGACTCTGAGTCGACGCAATCGAGCGGACGAAAGGAGTAAGCTGAGGATGTCTCGTGGCTAAAACAATAGGCATGAGGTCTAAAGGATCCAATCGGTCGTATGTGTGACAACAACCATATATACAGCACGACCAAGCTACCCCAAAAATCGTTGGATGGGTACTGCAATAGGTGAGCGACCTCATTGTCTCCGCCAAGATCATAGGGATAATGGTACTCCCCTACCTAAGGGCTCTAACTACGACAACCAATCCCACATCAATGTGATCTAAACACAATGGCATGTAAATATACGACACAATGCACATCAACAGCATGTCTATCCTGGTTGTCTGCCAATCCTCTGCAAAAATGATGAAATCTCTGACATGACGGTCGTAGCTATCAAGCTCACCATAGCGCTCTATCAAGAAGTCAAGGGAGATCACATGCCCTGAAACGATCTCATCCATGACTATGCTCTGCCGAAGACCGGACAGCCGAGTAAACGGTATTCGCTTATCACTGATAGCCGTCCGAGCACACGGCACCTCTAAATCCAAGCCAGTAAATCTCTGGTACTCCTCTAGAGTAGGCGAAAGCTCACACCGCCCAATGCGGAATACCTGTTCGTACCCATAAGGGTAGGACGCCATTAATAAAGCCGTCTGGAACCCTGAAATCTACAAGGGCCATCGAATGCCCCAACATCTGGTCAACTGTCCCCCTAGCTGGAAAGGGCAGACTATCATACCATGACTGCAATGATGCAGCCACCTCTAACTGTGGCAAATGCTCTATATGGCTAATTGCAGACGTCAGCATCTGTAGCACCGTATCACAAGACAGTCCATAGGTTAAGTCAAATCGCAGCTGTCTGAATGCATACACATAATACATGCATGATGACAATGATATAAACATGATGCAGCAGATAAAGATGACAGAAATATCTACAACAAGCTATCTACTGCATACATCATCCCTATATCCTGGTACAAAGTGAAAGGAAGAATATAGGGAAATGGGGCACCACCACCCAGTTAATGCAGTGGTCTATCAAAATGATGGCACAGAATCCGAATAGACAAAACAGTGGCTGACCAAAAATATAGCTGCCATAGCTATCACAGGAAGTCAAAAACCTTAGTATCAAACCGATCGACGTACTCAAGATCCTCTATTTGCACAAAGCTGCTGGGATCAAGTATATCTAAGAGGTATAAGGGAGGATCTACCCCTGTATAACTTCTACTGAATGGACCTAAAGAAGGGTCTGCTCCAGAGCTGGATGGGTCAAATGAAGATGCCTCTAATGGATCTCGGACCAAGGTGCCTGATAAAGAAACAAGCCTGGTCCAACTCCCTGGTCAGATGTGCTATCTGGTCTGCATGAGTAGGCTCTCTAATACAAGCTATCCAGTCCGTCATCATCACGGACCTCGGCTCCATGTCTGCCATAAAATGGGTGGCATGAGTCTGAGCCCCAATAGTATGAGGACTCCACCAACTGTAGAAGGCTTCCTGGCTGTATGGGCCCTCTGATAGATTAAAGCCGTCTATACCCTCCAAAGGGATGTCTGTCAAAGGCACGGATAATGGCCAATGATGCCAAGCAGGAGGAGCAATGGGAATGCGGATCTCCCCTATAATTCTCTGAATGACACGCTCTCCAAGATAGAACTCCCAGCCTCCCTCCGTCAACATAGGGACTCTGCGGGTCGATAAGTCAAACTCCCGACCAGTGGGGAAACCTCCATCAAATCCGACGGTCAAGTGCTTGGATGTATACGGCGTCTAGGTGATCGAGTCTGCCGTTAAAAGCTCCAATTGCAGATGGGCATGAGTGAATCCCTCAGCAACAGGGACCTCTGTCAAAATGGAGTGATGCCATCTCCATCCACGTGGATAGGTCTCCAGACCTATTGCTGAAACAGGCCGTAGGCAAGGAAGCCTCTCAAATGCCCAAAGCTATCCATGCAAAAATCAATTCTAGGAATAGTTAGTATTAGTTTAATTGCATATTATGATTCAAAATGCTAAATCAATCATTTAAATAAGAATAAGTTGGTTATGGGTTAGTGCTTGGTGAGTTTTGTTAATTAATTCTCTGCGGGATTGATACTTTACTTACTCTTTATTAGTTGTTAACCGTGTATACTTGCACACATATATTGATTATGAAAATGACCAGCATGTCCTACGAGTGGGAAATGGAGCAAAGGTTGATGCATTAGCTGTAGGCACTTATTGTTTAGCACTGCCTACGGGCAAGTCCATTTATTTAAATAATTATTATTTTGTTCCGAATATCATTAGAAACATTATTTTAATTTCTGTATTAGATATGGATGTATTTGAAATTATAATAAAGAACAACAGTTGTTCTATTTATAAAAGCAATGTTTTATATGGTGTTGGTAATTTATGAAATGGACTTTATATACTTGACTTGCATGAAACTATATTTTAAATAGAACAAACTAAGAAAAGGAAAAGAGATAATGTTAATTAGACCTATATGTGGCACTGTAGGCTAGGTCATATCAATGGAACAAGATTATCCAAGTTGCATAAGGATGGACTCTTAGAGTTATCCAATTATGAATCATATCCAACTTGTGAATCTTGTCTCATGGGTAAAATGACTAAATCTCCTTTTAGTGGAAAAGGAGAAAGAGTTACAAAGTTGTTAGCATTGGTTCACACAGACGTTTGTGAACCTATGATAACGAATGCTCGAGGAGGGTATTCTTATTTTATTACTTTCACTGATGATCACTCAAGATTTGGATATCTGTATTTAATGAAATATAAATCTGAATCATTTGAAAAGTTCAAAGAGTTCAGAAGTAAAGTAGAGAAATAAACGGGCAAGAGTATTAAGATTTTTTGATCAGATCGAGGTGGAGAATACTTAAGCGGTGGGTTTCTTAATTGTCTTAGAGATAATGGTATAATATCACAATGGACTCTGCCAGGTACATTGTAATACCCGAGAATTTCCATATATTATTAAATAAATATATTAATGGAAATGAGAATTTATTTGAATATAAATGATTTTGTGTTATGAGATGAATTAATTCAATTATATATAATTGAATAATTATAATAATTGAGAAATTGGTGGAGTTTGTGATAAACTCGTTGATTGCCTTGTGTGGCACAGTGACGTAATATAAGAATGATTGTATTAATTTAAGCGAACAATTAATCTATATTAATTGTTAATCGAAGAATATTAATTAACTGTTATAAAATACTAATGAGGATTGATTAATAATATGTGATTATTATTATTGCAAGGAACATAATAATAATGAGCAACGTGTTTATAAATATAATAAGATTTATATCAAAGTGATAATTAATCATATAAGGGTTAATTAAATTGTGATGGAGGTTAACAATTATATTGATTGATGTAGGATATGTGTATATTATTAATTAATATTCAATTTATAAGATGAGAAATTATATGTGCAAGCATGCGAATTAAATGTGTAGCATATATTAGCTGACTATGTATTATGTGAAGTGTAATATGACACTATTATATGGTAAGGCTTATTAAACCATGTGAGCTACTTGATTAATAACTTGTGTGACAATAAATATGTGGGTATACATTGTATAATATATCATGAACATATTGTAAACAATGAGTTTTAATAAAGGAGACAGTGTAATGTGTTAACATCTGATTAAATTATATCCGGTATTAACAGAAGGTACATGGATTATATGCGTACAAGTCACCTTCACTATATTGAAGTATTCCTTATGCAAATTTATATTGTGACATTAAGTTATAACCTATGTAGGGACAATAAGTATATATAATATAACATAAGAGTAGGAAGTATGTTATGTGTGTGTAATAATTTAAGTGTTGTGTACTAATAAAATGTTGAGTATATGGCCTTGTCCCATATTATTAAACACAAACCTTGTACACGTGAAATGCATCATGAAGCTAGCCTACTCTCTTCTCTCAAACTCAGCATTCTAGCCATCATGATCATGAAGGGAGTGGGTGGAATAGTGGAGATCACCAACTAATTACCAACTCCCTCTTATCTAGCAAACATTCCTATAATCTGTTAGTTTGATTTTGGATGTAATTGCATTGCCTGGTTATGAAATTCTTCTATAAATATAACCCATCCTCTTCCTAATTCATTTGCTGAGAATTTTGGCTAAGTAAGTTAAGAGTTATATATACATATATCAGTAGGAGAAGTTGGATTAGCAGCAAACTATATTGGAATCCTAGCAGAGGTATAATCCCTCTTCCTTTGTTATTCATTTTCGTTTTCTGTTTCCGAAGTTTCCTTCAAATTTTTGATTATACCAAATTGGTTCATGATTGGTTTGTAGAACCCTTATATTGTTGTTATATGAACATACATACGTGATGGAACCACTATATAGCTTTCTTGACTTTCATTTCCATTGTTGCTCTGTAATTTCTGTAAAGCATCGAATTCGTGAAATTAGTTGGGGTTCATCAAATTGGGAATCGTTTGGGCGATTGACTGTTATATAAGCATATATATGTGTTAGTAAGTTAAAAAGGTTAGTCTAATAGCATATGGGTATGTCGAGATCGATAAAATGGGAGGTTTTGGGTCGGTTTCGCTGCAGTCTGAACTTGCAGGAACTGTCCCCACGCCGCAGCGCCGCAGCGCCGCAGCGCCGCAGCCGCCGCAGCCCCACCCACGCCGCAGCCCGCGCCGCAGCGCCACCAGCGCCGCAGCGCTAGAATAGGCTGCTGTTGCCGCGCCGCAGCGCCGGCCTCTGTGTTCAGTTTTCTGCATTCTGCAACAAAACTGTTATGTACTAATTGGTTGATTTTTGTTTAAACAAGCATGGAAGCATGATTAATACATATATATAAACCTAATGAGGCAATGTAAGCATGTTTTAGTGTATTAGCATGCATGGTTAACAAAACGACATATAGTTTGAAAACAAACTTAAAGTTTCATAAACGAACATTAACATTATAAAGCATATTTACATACTGACCTTGCAAGCACGTTAGTACCACCTAGAGACACATGAAGTGCATGTTAGCTTATCTATATTGGTTCCGTAATAAAATATGAACATGTGAACCTAACTAGTGCTCATTCCTAACAAAATATAAGTTTAAAGGTGGATATGATCATGTAAATGCTATATAGTCATTTTGATGTTATGAGCATGTTTAGATAACTTTGAAATATATGAATGAAGCCTTAACTTGTGTTTATATGGTTCGTAAGGAAGCATGAACATGTTAGGCTCTATTAGTAAGATTCACTAATAGAAATACAAGCCTTGCACATGAGCATTAACACGATACGTGGATATTTAAATTCTGATATTTATGGACACATGTGATAGTACTCTTAGACTCATTCATGTGTCATGAATATATATATACCATGATTGGTTGCCGTGATTAAAGTTTAGCATAAACAAAGCATGTTTTCAAGATAATAACAATGCTAGCTACATATATGCAATACGAGTACTCATGAGCATGACTAATACAAGTTATATGAATATCTTATGTGTTTAAAAGCGACCGTGTTAGACCATATGAGTTCGTGTCCTTGAATGGCTTTAAGTATTAACTTAAGAACCTATACCATGTACGATTGGATTTGGAAAAGTTATACAAGCATGTAAAGTATCCTTTAAATATGAATACATGCTACGTGATATTATATGATGTTACTTGAACCCGATTTTGACGGTTAACTTAAGGAGATGCCGTAACTTGCTAAAATGAAATATATTTAGTATTGATTGTGGTCTTATGTGATATTAATAATATGCAAGCATGCTTGCTAATTGTTGAGATCTTATATAATATGAGAATGCGTTTAAACTCTAAAGAAGGAACGTTAAGGATAGAAATTATATTCTATATAACTGTGTAGATAGGTAAAACTTACCTTATGTGTTGATCGTATATTCAAAGAGAAAATGTGAAGTTAAATTATATGACTAATGAATATCATATATATACGTAACTGTATTACGATAGAAATTCGAAAGTGTTGATTGCTTTTCGTGGATAAACTACGCTAAAGGCAAGTTCTCTTACTTACACTCTCTTAAAGTGCAAGTATCCTAATCGACGCATTTACTTTATGCAAGGAAAGCTATGATTGTGAAAGTTTCCTAACTTATACTCTTTTACTATGTAAGTATCCTATCTTGTGTATTGCGAACTAGTTTCCTATTTAATCGGTTGAATTGAATTAGCATACTTGAACTCTTATTTCATTAAAGCTATTATTCATGTTGAACTTAGTATTGTTCTTGAATATTGTGAAAGTGTCTATGCCATTTGATTCGGCTAGACTTATATTATTGAAAAGCGACTCAAGCTAATTGATTGGTGCGGGATCTTGTATTTGACTGAGAAGAACAACCTTCTTTGAAGGGAATATATAAATTGTCGGAGAACCGACGTGCACGCTTGAGTATGATTGATTGTTATGCATAACGATGGTACTTTAGGCTGATCACCTGTTGTACCTGTTTTTGTTGGATTTTCAGTTTATTACTGTCAATTCTAGTAGAAGTTCATAGTCCTTAGTGACTGCTCAGTAATCAGTTATTTGAAATCTTGAATTGACTTATTATTGAATCATATCCTGTCCTTAGCAACTGTTATTGAGAACTGTTGATATTCTTGTTATTCTTGAGCTATCAAATCTTGCTATACCCTTTCGAGAATTGAGAATCTTATTATTCACCCTTATTGTATATTACTTGCTGGGCAATTTGTGCTCATTCTTGCTTTCCCTAAAACATTTCAGTTAAGGCAGAGCATGGCGAACCTTCGGGCATTGATAAGGGCAAGGGCAAGGCTACCAACTAGCTTATGTCTGTTATGTTTCAAATATATTAATATTGTGTGAAGATGATGTAGTAAGACTGGATTTGTTTATGTTTAAGCTTAAGTTAGATTATATAACAAGTCGTTAATTGATATTGCTATGTAATCTATTAAGTACTGTAGGCTGCGAGACTTGGGGGAATAATTATAATAAATCATTGTAAATTATTCTAGAATAGATTTTCCGCTGTGGTTGTGTGATATTTAGTTATCATTATTGCGATGTATTACCATGAGCACGTGATGAACCGAATTCGAGAGACCAAGTGGCGGTCCTGGAATTTGGGGGGGGGGGGGTCACAGGTTGGTATCAGAGCTGTAGTTATAAACCTTAGGAACGAGTGTCCTTAGACTATAACTTAGGTGAACTTAGAAGTTAGGAAGGAGATAAAACTCATGTAGAGTTTTCCTTGAGAGGCTTAGTCTGTTATGAAATGTAACTTCATTCTATACAATGAACTTATGTTTTATTTAACATTCTAATGGAGTTGCTGTTTGTTTGTCTTGTGCTTGTGAGTGTAGGATGACAGACACAGGAGTACCTAGTAGAGTGGCCAAGGAGGAGCCCAGGGATATACATATAGTGTACGAGGCACCTCTAGAGGCTACACCAGTGCAGGCTGTTGCACCGTTCGAGTCCGACGACGAGGACGAGATTGAGATAGAGTCTGATCCAGAGGAGGAGCCGATGGAGGATGAGCCAGTAGAGGACTCTGATGAGGCTACTATAGAGGAACAGATGTTAGGCGAGTACGAGGAGCGTATTCTAGAGTTAGACTGCAGAGTCCAGGAGCTGGAGGCAGAGGCCCACGAGAGAGAGTCTGAGTTCCAGAAGCTGAGGGACGAGGACCACCAGAGGAAGCTGGCTATGCAAGAGTTAGAGGTGGAGATTGCCTACCGTAGGGAGGCAGGGATCCAGATGGGGACTCTATTTCACAGGTCAGTGGCTAGGAATGTAGATTTGGCAGAGAAGCTAGAAGAGGTTGAGCAGAGGGAGCTGAGTGAGAAGACTGAGAAAGAGGCACTCCGTACTCAGCTAGAGTTGGAGGTGATGGATAGGTTACACTTCGAGGAGAAGTGGGAAGCGTCCAATGAGAGAGCTGACGACCTTGAGGACGAGGTCAGGTGCAAGAAGAGAAAGATGAACAAGATGGGGTATGTGTTCCGTTCAGCTTTTGAAAGGGTGATTGATGGTGTGTACCACTACCCGGCAGAACAGGGACAGACTCTACATACCTTGAGCCGAGAGCTGGTTGCGTATATAGCACAGTTGGAGTACAAGAGCGCAGTGGAGTGCAGGATGATGGGATGAGATTTCCTTAGTCAGTCTAGTGGTAGTACTAGTTGTGTCTTTATGTATTGTATATACTATGTTGTAATCCTGATCTTTTGTGTAAGATGTGGGATGATGATGTAAACCCCGAGTTAGTTTTTGTTAGAAGGGTAGTATGGTAGTGGGTTGGTATATTCCCCGTCTTTTGTGATATTAGGGGATATATGTGATAACATTTATAGCAGTATGCTAGGAAAATCATGTAATGAAATGAAATGGCATATGAATATAAATGGAGTTGATTTTAGAAACGTGTTATAAATTTATTCTTTTAGTATTAAAAGAAATACTTAAGTGATATACTTGAATAATAATAAAATGAAAAATTGTGATGCAGATAATGCTGCCCAGACGTAGATTGACTGCACCCGAAGAATCCGTTAACAATGAGAGAGAACAAGTAGACCCGATCCAGAAACTGGTAGACTTGTTAGGAGAAGCCTTAAGGGGAAGGAACAATGAACCCGTTCGCCCGAACCCTCAAACTGTGCCAGTAACAACCTTTAAAGACTTTAAGAGTGTAGGACCCCCGGAGTTCGAGGGAACTACCGACCCAATCGTCGCACAAACGTGGATCAAAGAGATCGAAAAAGCTTTCACTATAGCTAGCGTAGGCGAAGATCAGAAGACGGTATTTGCCACGTACATGATGAGGGGAGAAGCGAACTACTGGTGGGAGGCTAATCAACAAAGAGCTGGAGAAGGGATAATAGCTTGGGATAAGTTTAAGACACTGTTCTTCGAGAATTACTTTCCGAAGAGTATGAAGAATAGGATGGAGGTGAAATTCCTAGAGTTAAAACAAGGTGAGATGACGGTGGCGCAATACGCGGCTAGGTTTAACGAACTAGCGCGATTTGCGGAGCACCAAGTTGGTGATGAAGAGAGGAAGGCTAGACGCTTTGAACAAGGGTTGAAGCCATGGCTGTTCAATAAGGTATCAGTTCTTCAAATTGATTCCTTTGCAACATTACCGGAGAAGGCAATCATTGCGGAAGGCGGCAGTGAGGCCTTAAGTCTGTATAACAAAGAAAAGAAAGGAAAGAATACTGGAGGAGAGAATCGTACGGGAGGAAGCAGTAGCGGAGGAAGCAACTTGGGAAAGAGAAAGTGGGAGAACAACAACAACAACAAAAATAACAATAATAATCAATCAGGGAATTTTCGTGGAGGTTTCAAGAAGAGGGCTGAAGGATGCCCGAAGTGTGGGAAGAATCACCAGGGCGAGTGCTGGAAGGGACGTGGCACTTGCTACAACTGCGGACAGGAAGGGCACATCTCGCCCAACTGTTTGAAACCGAAAAAGATACAAGGATGCTTTGCGTGTGGCTCGACGGAGCACCGAATTAAGGACTGCCCAAAGAAGGGAAGTGGCGGGGGTAGTAATCAGCAAGGAGGCAACAAGCTGATGATCGGTGGACCGGCACAATCCAACCGCCCAACCGCCAGAACCTTTAACATGACCGTCCAAGACGCAGTGACTGCGAAGGATGTGGTGTCAGGTATAATCCCAATCAATGATATAAATGCTTATGTATTATTTGATTCAGGTGCCACCTGTTCTTTTGTATCTGAAGAATTTGCTAGTAGACTTAGTACACCCCGAGAACTTTTAGAAAATCCTTTGATCATAGAAGTTGCTAATAAGGAAGTGATCCCTGTAGAATACGTTTATCAAAATTATCGCGCAAGTATTAGTAAACATGAACTAAGCGTAGACTTGATTCCTATTAAACTGGGAGAATTTGACGTAATACTGGGAATGGATTGGTTGTATAACCATGCTGCGATAATTGACTGTCAGAACAAATGTGTGAACCTTCAGACTCCGAGTAAGTCTAAGGTAGTGTTTTATGGTAGCTCATCGCTTAAGCAATCGTGTTGCGTTACGATGATGCAGGCCAAGAAATTGTTAAGGAAAGGATGTGTAGGATATTTAGCTTACATCGTTGATACTCGGAAAAAGGGAGTAGAAATTAAGGATATATACATAGTTAATGAATTCCAAGATGTGTTTCCGGACGATCTGCCTGGTCTTCCGCCAGACAGAGAAATCGAATTCGTAATAGACTTAGCACCGGGAACGGCACCGATTTCGAAAGCTCCATATCGTATGGCGCCAGTAGAAATGAAGGAATTGATGATACAATTACAAGAATTGTTGGATAAGGGTTACATTCGACCGAGTGTTTCTCCTTGGGGAGCACCAGTACTATTCGTTAAGAAGAAGGACGGATCAATGAGGCTCTGTATCGATTATCGAGAATTGAACAGAGTAACGATCAAGAACCGGTATCCGCTACCGAGGATAGACGACTTATTTGATCAACTGAAGGGAGCAAAATGTTTCTCAAAGATCGACCTACGAACAGGATATCATCAACTGAAAGTGAGGGATGAGGACATACCAAAGACTGCGTTTCGAACCCGTTATGGACACTACGAGTTTTTGGTAATGTCATTCGGATTGACTAATGCTCCGGCATCATTTATGGACTTGATGAACCGAGTTTTCAAGCCATACTTGGATAAATTTGTAGTGGTTTTTATCGACGACATTTTGATCTACTCAAAGACAGAGGAAGAACACGCCGAACATCTGAAGATTGTTTTGGAGGCACTAAGGAAGGAGAAGATGTATGCAAAATTTTCTAAGTGCGAATTTTGGATAGAGAAGGTTCAATTCTTAGGCCACGTGGTGGATAAGAATGGAATCTCAGTAGACCCTGCAAAGGTCGAAGCAGTAAGTAATTGGGAACAACCGAGAACACCGACGGAGGTGAGAAGCTTTCTAGGGTTAGCTGGGTACTATCGAAGATTCATCCAAGATTTTTCTAAGATAGCAACCCCGTTGACCAATTTGACTAGAAAGACGGTGAAATTTGTATGGACCGACAAATGCGAAGAAAGTTTTCAAGAACTGAAAAGGAGATTGAGCGAAGCACCTGTGTTATCATTACCAGATGATGCGGGAAATTTTGTGGTGTATAGTGATGCATCGCACAAGGGGCTTGGCTGTGTGCTTATGCAACATGGCAAGGTTATTGCATATGCGTCACGACAATTGAAGGATTACGAAAAACGATACCCTACTCACGACTTAGAGTTAGCGGCAGTAGTTTTTGCGTTAAAGATATGGAGACATTATCTATACGGAGCAAAATGTGAGATATACACGGACCACAAAAGTCTGAAATATATCTTCACACAGAAGGAGTTAAACATACGGCAGAGAAGGTGGTTAGAATTAATCAAAGACTATGACTGCGATATTCTTTATCACCCGGGAAAGGCAAATGTGGTTGCCGACGCTCTGAGCAGGAAAGGAAGGGAGAAGTTGTTTAATTTGACGACTCAGGAAGAGTTGATAAGAGAGATGGAGAAATTGGAGATAGAAGTGAAAGGACCAGAAAAGTCTGGTGAGAAGTTAATTGTAATGGAAGCTTGTCCGACGTTGTTGGATAGAGTAAAGGAAGCTCAGGAAAAGGATGAAGAGTATGAGAAAATACGAAAGAGGATCACAGAAAGTGAGGAAGAAAAATTTCGAATGGATAAAGACGGTATTTTGAGATTTGAAGGGAGAGTGTGGGTACCAGCGGTAACCGAGTTGAGGGAAGAGATTTTGCACGAGGCACACAATACGACATATTCCGTTCATCCGGGAGGCACAAAGATGTACCAAGATCTAAGGCAACATTTTTGGTGGCCCAATTTAAAACGGGAAGTCGCAGAGTGCGTCAGTAGATGCTTGACTTGCCAACGCGTTAAAGCAGAGCATCAACGGCCGAGTGGTTTACTACAACCGTTAGAAATACCAGAGTGGAAATGGGAGCATATTACCATGGACTTCGTGGTAGGACTTCCAGTTACACAGAAAGGTTATGATGCTATTTGGGTTATCGTGGATCGACTAACGAAGACCGCACACTTTGTACCAATCAAGATCCGCTACAGTTTGAACCAATTAGCAAGCCTATATGTAAAAGAAATTGTTTCACGACATGGAGTGCCGGTGTCAATTGTCTCTGATCGAGATCCGCGCTTCACGTCCAATTTTTGGAAGAGTTTGCAAGAAAGAATGGGAACGCAATTGAGGTTGAGTACAGCTTACCATCCTCAGACAAACGGACAGAGTGAGCGAACAATACAAACGCTAGAAGACATGCTTAGGACTTGCGTGATGGATTTTAAGGGAAATTGGGACGACCACCTACCCTTAGTAGAATTCGCATATAATAATAGCTACCATGCAAGTATCGGCATGCCACCGTACGAAGCTCTTTACGGGAGAAAGTGCAGAACGCCGTTATGTTGGGACGAAGTCGGAGAACGACGAATACTCGGACCAGAGTTAGTTCAACAAACCGCAGACGTGGTGACAATGATAAGAGCCAGACTTGTAGCAGCTCAAGATCGCCAGAAGAAATACGCAGATTTGCATCGGCAGGACCGAGACTTCAAAGTCGGCAGTTTCGTATTCTTGAAGGTATCTCCATGGAAGGGAAAAATCCGTTTCGGCAAGAAAGGAAAATTGAGTCCAAGATTCATAGGACCGTTCGAGATACTGAAGCGATTGGGCGAAGTGGCATATAAAGTTGCGTTACCACCCGAGTTGGAGCATATCCACAACGTGTTCCACATTTTCGTGTTGCGACCGTACAAGGCCGACTACAAGCACGTGATTTCTTACGAGCCCATTCAAGTGGAGAAGAACTTGGCGTATGAAGAAATTCCTGTCCAGATATTAGATAGGAAAGAACAAACTTTGAGAAATAAAGTTATTTCATCTGTAAAAGTACTTTGGCGTAACCACGATGTCGAGGAGGCAACGTGGGAGTTAGAAGATAGGATGATGAGGGACTATCCCCATCTATTTGTGTAACCTTGTAGCAATTCCGGGACGAAATTTTTATAAGGGGGGGAGGATGTAATACCCGAGAATTTCCATATATTATTAAATAAATATATTAATGGAAATGAGAATTTATTTGAATATAAATGATTTTGTGTTATGAGATGAATTAATTCAATTATATATAATTGAATAATTATAATAATTGAGAAATTGGTGGAGTTTGTGATAAACTCGTTGATTGCCTTGTGTGGCACAGTGACGTAATATAAGAATGATTGTATTAATTTAAGCGAACAATTAATCTATATTAATTGTTAATCGAAGAATATTAATTAACTGTTATAAAATACTAATGAGGATTGATTAATAATATGTGATTATTATTATTGCAAGGAACATAATAATAATGAGCAACGTGTTTATAAATATAATAAGATTTATATCAAAGTGATAATTAATCATATAAGGGTTAATTAAATTGTGATGGAGGTTAACAATTATATTGATTGATGTAGGATATGTGTATATTATTAATTAATATTCAATTTATAAGATGAGAAATTATATGTGCAAGCATGCGAATTAAATGTGTAGCATATATTAGCTGACTATGTATTATGTGAAGTGTAATATGACACTATTATATGGTAAGGCTTATTAAACCATGTGAGCTACTTGATTAATAACTTGTGTGACAATAAATATGTGGGTATACATTGTATAATATATCATGAACATATTGTAAACAATGAGTTTTAATAAAGGAGACAGTGTAATGTGTTAACATCTGATTAAATTATATCCGGTATTAACAGAAGGTACATGGATTATATGCGTACAAGTCACCTTCACTATATTGAAGTATTCCTTATGCAAATTTATATTGTGACATTAAGTTATAACCTATGTAGGGACAATAAGTATATATAATATAACATAAGAGTAGGAAGTATGTTATGTGTGTGTAATAATTTAAGTGTTGTGTACTAATAAAATGCTGAGTATATGGCCTTGTCCCATATTATTAAACACAAACCTTGTACACGTGAAATGCATCATGAAGCTAGCCTACTCTCTTCTCTCAAACTCAACATTCTAGCCATCATGATCATGAAGGGAGTGGGTGGAATAGTGGAGATCACCAACTAATTACCAACTCCCTCTTATCTAGCAAACATTCCTATAATCTGTTAGTTTGATTTTGGATGTAATTGCATTGCCTGGTTATGAAATTCTTCTATAAATATAACCCATCCTCTTCCTAATTCATTTGCTGAGAATTTTGGCTAAGTAAGTTAAGAGTTATATATACATATATCAGTAGGAGAAGTTGGATTAGCAGCAAACTATATTGGAATCCTAGCAGAGGTATAATCCCTCTTCCTTTGTTATTCATTTTCGTTTTCTGTTTCCGAAGTTTCCTTCAAATTTTTGATTATACCAAATTGGTTCATGATTGGTTTGTAGAACCCTTATATTGTTGTTATATGAACATACATACGTGATGGAACCACTATATAGCTTTCTTGACTTTCATTTCCATTGTTGCTCTGTAATTTCTGTAAAGCATCGAATTCGTGAAATTAGTTGGGGTTCATCAAATTGGGAATCGTTTGGGCGATTGACTGTTATATAAGCATATATATGTGTTAGTAAGTTAAAAAGGTTAGTCTAATAGCATATGGGTATGTCGAGATCGATAAAATGGGAGGTTTTGGGTCGGTTTCGCTGCAGTCTGAATTGCAGGAACTGTCCCCACGCCGCAGCGCCGCAGCCTGCGCCGCAGCCCCACCCACGCCGCAGCCCGCGCCGCAGCGCCACCAGCACCGCAGCGCTAGAATAGGCTGCTGTTGCCGCGCCGCAGCGCCGGCCTCTGTGTTCAGTTTTCTGCATTCTGCAACAAAACTGTTATGTACTAATTGGTTGATTTTTGTTTAAACAAGCATGGAAGCATAATTAATACATATATATAAACCTAATGAGGCAATGTAAGCATGTTTTAGTGTATTAGCATGCATGGTTAACAAAACGACATATAGTTTGAAAACAAACTTAAAGTTTCGTAAACGAACATTAACATTATAAAGCATGTTTACATACTGACCTTGCAAGCACGTTAGTACCACCTAGAGACACATGAAGTGCATGTTAGCTTATCTATATTGGTTCCGTAATAAAATATGAACATGTGAACCTAACTAGTGCTCATTCCTAACAAAATATAAGTTTAAAGGTGGATATGATCATGTAAATGCTATATAGTCATTTTGATGTTATGAGCATGTTTAGATAACTTTGAAATATATGAATGAAGCCTTAACTTGTGTTTATATGGTTCGTAAGGAAGCATGAACATGTTAGGCTCTATTAGTAAGATTCACTAATAGAAATACAAGCCTTGCACATGAGCATTAACACGATACGTGGATATTTAAATTCTGATATTTATGGACACATGTGATAGTACTCTTAGACTCATTCATGTGTCATGAATATATATATACCATGATTGGTTGCCGTGATTAAAGTTTAGCATAAACAAAGCATGTTTTCAAGATAATAACAATGCTAGCTACATATATGCAATACGAGTACTCATGAGCATGACTAATACAAGTTATATGAATATCTTATGTGTTTAAAAGCGACCGTGTTAGACCATATGAGTTCGTGTCCTTGAATGGCTTTAAGTATTAACTTAAGAACCTATACCATGTACGATTGGATTTGGAAAAGTTATACAAGCATGTAAAGTATCCTTTAAATATGAATACATGCTACGTGATATTATATGATGTTACTTGAACCCGATTTTGACGGTTAACTTAAGGAGATGCCATAACTTGCTAAAATGAAATATATTTAGTATTTATTGTGGTCTTATGTGATATTAATAATATGCAAGCATGTTTGCTAATTGTTGAGATCTTATATAATATGAGAATGCGTTTAAACTCTAAAGAAGGAACGTTAAGGATAGAAATTATATTCTATATAACTGTGTAGCTAGGTAAAACTTACCTTATGTGTTGATCGTATATTCAAAGAGAAAATGTGAAGTTAAATTATATGACTAATGAATATCATATATATACGTAACTGTATTACGATAGGAATTCGAAAGTGTTGATTGCTTTTCATGGATAAACTACGCTAAAGGCAAGTTCTCTTACTTACACTCTCTTAAAGTGCAAGTATCCTAACCGACGCATTTACTTTATGCAAGGAAAGCTATGATTGTGAAAGTTTCCTAACTTATACTCTTTTACTATGCAAGTATCCTATCTTGTGTATTGCGAACTAGTTTCCTATTTAATCGGTTGAATTGAATTAGCATACTTGAACTCTTATTTCATTAAAGCTATTATTCATGTTGAACTTAGTATTGTTCTTGAATATTGTGAAAGTGTCTATGCCATTTGATTCGGCTAGACTTATATTATTGAAAAGCGACTCAAACTAATTGATTGGTGCGGGATCTTGTATTTGACTGAGAAGAACAACCTTCTTTGAAGGGAATATATAAATTGTCGGAGAACCGACGTGCACGCTTGAGTATGATTGATTGTTATGCATAACGATGGTACTTTAGGCTGATCACCTGTTGTACCTGTTTTTGTTGGATTTTCAGTTTATTACTGTCAATTCTAGTAGAAGTTCATAGTCCTTAGTGACTGCTCAGTATTCAGTTATTTGAAATCTTGAATTGACTTATTATTGAATCATATCCTGTACTTAGCAACTGTTATTGAGAACTGTTGATATTCTTGTTATTCTTGAGCTATCAAATCTTGCTATACCCTTTCGAGAATTGAGAATCTTATTATTCACCCTTATTGTATATTACTTGCTGGGCAATTTGTGCTCATTCTTGCTTTCCCTAAAACATTTCAGTTAAGGCAGAGCATGGCGAACCTTCGGGCATTGATAAGGGCAAGGCTACCAACTAGCTTATGTCTGTTATGTTTCAAATATATTAATATTGTGTGAAGATGATGTAGTAAGACTGGATTTGTTTATGTTTAAGCTTAAGTTAGATTATATAACAAGTCGTTAATTGATATTGCTATGTAATCTATTAAGTACTGTAGGTTGCGAGACTTGGGGGAATAATTATAATAAATCATTGTAAATTATTCTAGAATAGATTTTCCGCTGTGGTTGTGTGATATTTAGTTATCATTATTGCGATGTATTACCATGAGCACGTGATGAACCGAATTCGAGAGACCAAGTGGCGGTCCTGGAATTTGGGGGCGTCACATACATCACAATTAAATGAAGTATCTGAAAGGTGAAATCGAACAATGTTGGACATAGTTAGTTCCATGATGAGTTTTACCGATCTTTCAATTTCATTATGGGGTTATGCCCTAGAAGCGGCTGCAATTCTACTAAATAAGGTCCTTTCAAAATCTGTCCCCAAGACTCCATATGAGATATGGACAGGGAGGAAACCTGGTCTTAAGCATGTTAAGATTTGGGAATGTCTAGCTTATGTGAAAAGATTTCAAAATGATAAGCTTGGGACAAGATCTGATGAGTGCACGTTTGTGGGAAATCCTAAAGAAATTTTGGGAGACTAATTTTACAATCCTACTGAGCAAAAGGTGTTTGTTGCAAAACACGCTGCCTTCTTGGAAAAGGATTTTACCCTTGAAGGGGCTAGTGGGAGGAAAATAGATCTTGAAAAAAATTCAAGAACCACAAACCACTACAGATCAATTAGATGAACCTGTCCAAGTAGAAACACCTACTGTACAACACCCTATTTGTAAATCTGGAAGAGTACCGAAGATACCTGAAAGGTATGAATTCGTCATAAAGGATGACAATGAGGTACACGTCTTGAATGATGATGATCCATTGAATTATGAACATGCTATAAGTAATAAAGACTCAAAGAAATGGTAGATGACCATAAAATCTAAAATGGATCTTTGAAGCAATACTCAAGTCCATTTGGATTTTACTTGCGATTGTAGCTCGTGATTACTAAATCTAGAAAAATGAACGTGGAGACGCCCTTCCTCAAATATACATTATTAGAGGAGAATGTATGTATGATACAGCCAGATAGATTTGTTTCAATGGTTGAAGCAAATTATGTATATGAGCTACAACAATCCATTTATGGATTGAAGCAAGCTTCTCGTAGATGGAACATCCGTTTTGATGAGACAATTAAAGAGTTTGATTTTATCAAAAACGAGGGTGAACCATGTGTGTACAAGAAGGTTAGTGGGAGCGCTGTTTCATTCCTTGTAATATATGTTGATGATATATTACTGATAGGGAATGACATTCTTATGCTACAATCGATCAAAATAAAGTTGTCTAAACATTTCTCCATGAATTATTTGGGTAGAACATCCTACATTGGCGATATAAATCTGTGTAGATAAATTTAAAAGGATTTCGGCTTAACCCAAGGAACGTATATTCATTAGATGTTAAAGGCGTTTAGTATGATAAACTCCAAAAGGTGTCTCATGATGATGAGCCATGGAGTGTATCTCTCTAAAATTGACCTCAATAAAAGAGAGATCGAATGAGTTCATATCATGTATGCATTGAAATATACAAGACTTGATGTTGATCAGTCATATTCTAGAGAAGATCATTGTAGGACAGTGATAAACATCTTAAAATACTTAACTCACACTAAGAATGTCATCATGACACATGATGGGTCTGAATTAAACTAGAGGACTAAACAGACTCAAGTTTTCAGACTGACCAAGACGACAACAAATCCAATTTAGGGTAAGTCATTTCCTTTAAAGGTGGTGCAGTGAATTGGAATGGTTCCAAACAGCAAAAGGTTGTTGGTTTAGTGACAAAGACAATGTATATAACTGTAAGTAAAGCTGTAAATTGATGTTTCGAATGAAAAGTTTATTACAGAACTAGGAATAGTTCCTAAGTCTCATCTTGAATCCAAACATGTGTTGCGACACTTTGATTAAAGAAATCATTGAAAGAGGAGACGTCACCTTGGAGCATATAGACTCTCAAGACAACATTGCAGATCCATTTACTAAAGTTTTACCACAACAGTAGTTTTATCGTCACTTAGAAAAGATGGGTATGAGATACCATGGCGATTGACTTTAGTGCAAGCGGGAGATTGAAAGTAGTATGCATACAAGCCAATCATGTATGATGATAAAGCATATACTTTGGAGACAATCTTATTTATTTATTAATAAAAGTATTTATTTATTAAAGACATTTAATTATCTGCATGATGCTGTTTTTATAATATGTAATTAACCCATAGTTTTAAGCAATGCTTTTAAAATCATGATCTTGATCATGCTAATGAGATCTAAATTCCTAGAAAGCTTAAAAACTAACATAGTTCCCAATCGTTGGATTACTAAAAAGGGAATTAGTAAATCCGGATAGATTGGTACATATGTTGCTTGCTCATTGGATGAGGATGATTAATCTCATGATCATTTGTGTGGAGACACTAAAGCAAGTATGTAGGTGCTTATTGGAGAATAAGTTCACTGAACGTGACTCGCTATGGAATACCTAATGGAGTTTTACTTGCTTGTCAATAGGAATTCTTATTGTGATAGTAGAAAAAGTGATCCTTGGACTTGAGATCATCATAGTATCTTGTATGTAATGAATTATACTTTGACTAATTTCTTAAAAACCCTTAGGGTGTATCAAAGGGTATGCTTAGGTAAAATGAGTTACATATGGAGATAATGAATGATTAATAAAGAATCTACCACTTCTAGAAAAAGAAGAGATATGTCCTATGTGATTCGTTAAATGACAACCCAATAGTCCTTGGCCAAGGCAGAATTAAATTAGAAAGGAGTTTCTAATTTGTATTATTTGGAGTTGTGCATTTTCTAATCGAATTACATATAATTAAATAAAATAAGACTTGACGGTAATTTCATGTCTTATATTTAATTGGGACATTGTATGGTGGAAGGATTGAATTGTACGGTAACTATTTACTCACAGATTCTTTTATGATTAATGTTAAAATCTATATTATTTAGAAAGTCATTAATCGCATGGGAGGCTTATCCCTATTGTAGAATAAATATTATTTATTTAAATAGATTATTAGTTTAATTTATTTATTTAAATAAGATTAGAATTGTTCTAATTAATTTATTCACAACTGGTTTAATATGGAGAACCTAAAGGGTCACACCATAAAAGGAAGAATAATTATTTAAGAAGGTAATGACATAATCGTACTAATGCATTAAGTGTAATTAATTTAATCTATGGTGATAGAATAAATTAAATAGCTTAATATTTATTATTTTGGAAATATTAAATATAAATTAATAAGAGGAGTCTTATTAATATTATTACAATTATTATTATTTTAATTTCTAAAGGAGTTTAGGAATTAATTTAATATTAGTACTCTCATTTATTCCTAATAAGATTAGGAGGCTAATTAATTAAAAAAGTTTAATTAATTATTCCCAATATGTTGGAAAACCTAATTAATTAAAGGAGTTTAATTAATTAAATAAAACCTATGTCTAATAGGATTAGAAGGGTTGACCAATATCTATATAAGAGGAGTCTTATGATATATATCAGTTGATGCAATTCTAATTGTTGGAGAGTACTCCTTTTCTATAGAGGATAGAAAACTAGGGTTTAGCCAACCACCCTCCTTCTTGAATAATTCTATTCCTTGGTGGATCACTTCTATAGGCCAAACACTTGGGTGGCTAACGTAGATCAAAGGAAGGAATCTAACTCAGAAATTCAAGGAGATCACGAAGAACAAGGAGTTGAACTCGTACCTGTGAAAGCATTGTTCTACAAGGGTATGATTCCATAACTTCTTATTTATCGTTTTAAATTAATAATTTCCATAAAAGATGATCCGGGTAATGGTTTTGTAGAATTTTTTTAAACTCTGATATACTATGCTTCCGGTTATTTTGCAACTTGATTGCGTCACGATTTCGTACAATACCAACAGTTGTGACACCTCCAAATTCGGGTTCCCTAACCTCGAGTTCGGTGCTCACAATCTATTATCATCATACACATTCTACAAACTATCATCATACACATTCTACATCCTTCTCAACGGTCTATCAACTTTAACTTAATACATACCTTAATAATTCAAAAGGTTTACATAATCAATTTACACAAGATAACATAGTAATTAAAAGTTCACATTAAACTACTTTTGAACTTTGCCTTTGCCGCTATCTTTCTTCTTAGAACACTCGGGCTTAACAAAAATAATATCATGATATAGCAAGAGTGAGCAACTAATTCGCTTAGCAAGTTTAAATACAGGAATGATATATCATGATTGAAAAAGAATTAACTTTTGAATGTTCAACAATATATAAGGATTGTGAAAGAACAAGAATCAAGTTTCAACAATGAAAGATTGAATCAATGATGCTGAGTGGTTAGCAATGACCATGAACAACTACGAAGGTTTATCAGTAATTAAACTGGACCTTTTAGTAGGTTTGGCAATCGAGGGGATCAACCTCTCATACCCGGCGAATATGCATACCACTTAATAAACGGGCAAATAACCGTTTTCCGATGTACTGCCTTAATAAAATTATTCTTTTTCTCAGTCTAAGAGTCCGTACCAATCAACTGGCTTGAAAAACTTTTAAAATTTATTTGAGTTAACAAATTTAAACAAGTTCGGTCTAGCTGATACAACTAGCTTAAACCTAATTCATAAACAGTTCATGAATAATAGAACTTAAATTATTTCACAGTTAAATAATGAAACAAAACTTCAAAGGCACACAAGTGCAATAAACAATAATAATATCGATGTGGAATAATTTTTAATAATTAAACCACTTAAAGATCTTCAAAACTTGCAATAAATGTGAATATTCAACAATAATCATAGATGTGGAATAATCAACAATAATTATCCATTAACATGCTTGAAAAATAATAACTCAAGTTTGAGTTAGAAAACTTGCCTCGTTTGTTGACTACTGCTACGCAATTTAATTTAAAGACCTATCATTGATAAGATTGATCTTTCAATTAGCCTAACACATCTTAACTTATAATTATTTAACATTTAATCACATAAATAAATATTAGATATCAAATTAAATCCTTAGTAATATTATTATCCCTTGATAATATTGCTATCACATAATCATCATCTTAACTCTCATCTAATATTATTAATCTTTTAATAATATTTTATTCACTTTCTAATATTATTAATTATTTATTAATATTAAAATAATATTTAATCACTTACTAATATTATTAATCATTTAATAATATCTTAATCAATTACTAATATTATTAATTATTTAATATTATTTTAATCAATTACTAATATTATTAATTATTTAGTAATATTTTAATCAATTACTAATATTATTAATCATTTAATAATATTTTAATTATTTACTAATATTATTAATTATTTAGTAATATTTTAATCAATTACTAATATTGTTAATCCTTTAATATTATTTTAATCATTTACTAATATTATTAATCACTTAATAATATTTTACTCAATTACTAATATTATTAATAATTTAATAATATTTTAATTAATTACTAATATTATTCATTTAATAATATTTTAATTATTTTCTAATATTATTAATAATTTAATTAATTACTAATATTATTAATTATTTAATAATATTTTAATTATTTTCTAATATTATTAATTATTTAATAATAATTTAATCATTTTCTAATATTATTAATTATTTAATAATATTTTAATTATTTATAAATAATTTAATTTAATTGGTAATCCCTTATTATTTAATTTATTTAACAAATATAACATGCCATTCATATAAAATTTTATTAAAAATAACCAAATTACCCTCATAAAATCTTAGTACATCATATTAATGATCATTAGTTAACAAAATCACATTTACAAATTTTATAACTTAATATAGCTTAATTTTCTCAATTATCTTTAACTTAATCATAGGCATTAAAAATACCAAATCAATTTATTATTTTCTCATCTTCTACAAAAACTTAATATGTAATATTTTAGTCATAAAATATTTTTCTTATATTGTTCGAAGCTACTTTCCTATTTTTAAATAGGCTAAAATAGTCCAAAATGGCAGCATTTATTAAAATTTATCCTTCAATACAAAAATTCTGACATTTATACGCTAGCCTCATATCATCAAACAATGACTTCTGTAAAAATTTTATAATTTTTTGGGTTGTGCAGTCCAAGTTATAACAATTTATTTTTAAAATTGCATTTTCTTGGACAGTCCATAACTCCATCTCAAGATATCAAAAAATGTTCATTTTTGGACAGCAACTAGATAACTTTATATATTAACATAAAAAAAAAAGAACAGAATTTTTAAAGCCTTATAACCGGCTGAAACAGCCCTCACAAAAACATGGTCAGGAAACTTTTAAGGTTTTCCCTAATTTTTCTGGCAGGAACTATTTTACTAAAAATCACACTACGGTCGGTTCGTTTAACACTTTTAAGTGATTCCAGTTGGGTTTATTAGATAACTCATGTATCTAACTCATGACTTTGACGGATCTCAAAAATAACTTACTGATCAAATATGGTGCTTGTCCAAAGTGGACTAAAATTTTTGGGCTTTTGGTACAAAAATAGTTTTTGTTCATCTTCTTTGTCAAAGCTCATCAACACATAAAATGACAACATCTAAGCATAAAATATCATATATCATGTAGATCTACTATCACATGGCAACATTTATTCTAAAAAACTATAGCAAAACACATTAAACTGACTAGGGTTTTGAGTTTAGGAGAACTTTTGAACGTTGTGGATCTATGAGCACTCCTTCTTCTTCCAAAATTTGTGATGAACCTTGAAGGCATGAAAATCTCTCCTCTCCTTCTCCTTTGAGGTTCCCCCCTTCTTCTTCTCTCTCTCTCTTATATTTTGCTCTTTAGCTAATGAACTTAGGAAGTAGAAATGATATAAACATTTGTATCGACGTCGGGAAAAAATACGGGTCGAGTTGGGCCCAAATCTTTCTCTCTTCCTAAGTTTTGTGGTCTTCTATCCTTATTATCTTGTCTGTTTTATGAAGGGTGAAGTTTTTTAGGAAAAGGTCAACATGTATCATGTATACGATTTGAACGGTTTACAGAGTCGCCAGTTGATAGATTTGAAATAGTTGTACCAACTCAACCGAGTTTTGTTTTGAAAGTAGGCCCAATTGCTGGACACTGTCGAAATTTGATCTTTGAAATCGAAGTTCTAAGTTTGGGGGCTTGGTTAAGTGGGGGGAAGGTGTTAGGCACCCCCAACTCCCGTAAAAACACGGTACCGCATCTTTTCAATATTTTCTTTTTTTATTTGCAATGTGTGTGTGAATGTTGGAAGAAATTGGGCCTATGCTTGTTTGATTTGAATATATGGACATGCTTCGTTGAACCTATATACGAAGGGTTTAATTTGATTTGCAAAAGTTCTTTTTAGACAAGATATTAAAAATGATGTTTTGAAAGTAGGTTTTCAAACCCTTACGCTCATGTAGGAATTGAATCATGTTGAAACTTTCATTTTTATCTTTTTAGTCTTTTGGCTCAATTTGAATGGTGATTGTCGAGCTGCGAAGCATCCTCGACCACAGAATATTTATAAGTGTCGGTTTTCTCATGGGCATGACAGCCATCGAAGTGACTCTAGCACGACAAACCACTATTTAATTATGTTTGAGACCTTAAACCCGGATAACCGTTTTAAGGTCTTTCAGATGTACATTTTTATAGAAAAACTGGCAGCGTACATTTGTAATATGGAGTTTGTCCATCGTGGGAATCAGATTCTGATCAGTTTGATCATAAATCCCACGATTCCTAGGCTCACATAGAGAAGCCAAGAAAACCTACACAACTCAAATATTCATAGAAAATGTATATTTATATCAATACGTCCCAAAAACTAAGGATTCATCAATCAAATCCTGGCTTGCGCGTAGCCAAAGCATCTCGTTCCCAATAGATAGCGTTCTAAGGGTCTCGAGGTTGCTTTAATAATGCACAAAACTAGAAAGAAAGTCAGAGTTAAAGAAATCTTAGCCATTCTAGCTTTCCGATTCCGGTTGGACATATTTTGAATAGTTTGAAAGGTAGAAAGGGCTAGATTTAAAGAAATCTAACTTGCCAAATGAATATCAATGCCAATTCATATCAAATGAACATTTTCAGCAGAAATTTAATCATAATGTAATAAATAATATATATATAATTATATATATACAAAAGCTGTAAAGGGCGATGAGTTTCCACTCTCAGGCCCATACAGGAATGTAAATATATATATATATATATATATATATATATTTATAAAAGCTGTAAAAAGCCACGGAGTAATCCAGGCTTGACAGAATAGAAATATATATATATATATAAAAGCTGTAAAGGGCAACAAATTTGCTATCCTATGTCCGGACTGGAATGAATATATATATATATATATTTATAAAAACTGTAAAAAGCCACGGAGTAAGTTTGGACAGAATTGAAATATATATAGAAAAACTGTAAGGAGCTATGAATTAATCTAGGCTCAACTGAATGTAAATATATATATAAAAGCTGTAAATGAGCCACGAAATTGTCCAGGCCCGACCAAATGTAAATATATATATATATATATATATATATATATATATATATATTGTAACCCCCCCACATCCGGGTATCTTCAAACCTTGGATATGATGCTACACAGTACTACTGTCTACTCATACATTCAACTGAAAGACTTCAATATCAAGTATGAGTTTACTCAACATTACATTCTATTCATTCCTTCCCAAGTTCTTTATAACCTTTACATTGTTCTAAGTTATAATATCAGTAATTACAATACTAATATTATAATATTACAAAAGGCTACTTGTCCATCTTGGACTTTCCCTTGTCTTTCCCAGATCCTTCGGTTTGGTTGCGTTAGCTGAAATTATTTAGTTTTAAGCAAGAGTGAGCATAAATAGCTCAGCAAGTTTAACATTATATCTTGAAACCACAAAATTCATATCTTTTCCACTTCAATAGATGTACAATAGCTATGAAGTACTCATGAACAATCAAAATATTGTTTTGACTTCTTTAAAACCATTCCCGAGGACTTATAGTCTCTTTGGAATCTTCACTGGTCAATGACCACAAACCATCACTTGGTTCACTTTTTTGAAAGGAACAACCTGGCACTCAGGCCGTAAGTTTGATATCTCTTACGAGCACATCTAGGTGATCAGCCTGTTGTACTCTATGTTGATCAACACTCATTTATTAAACGTGCTTATGTTTAATCATTGGC
Source organism: Panax stipuleanatus (assembly GCA_020205555.1). Taxonomy (NCBI): domain Eukaryota; kingdom Viridiplantae; phylum Streptophyta; class Magnoliopsida; order Apiales; family Araliaceae; genus Panax; species Panax stipuleanatus. Next base: position 89,004,785 of record CM035118.1, read on the forward strand.
AACTTCTAGTGCCCGTCGAATTAACGACGTAAATACATTTGTCTTTCAGTCTCAGGGTTACTTGAGAATCATTACCAATCACTTGGTGTAGGATTAGCACATTATATATATATTCTGGAAAGATTTGTGGAAAAACCCACCAAAATATATTTAATCTCAGTCTAGCAGAATCAAATGGCATCGACTATTCAATAACTTTTTCATGCATAAGCAGTTATGCATAATGACATCTTGTCCAACCATAACATATAAACAAGAGTTTAGCAACTTTTGCATAACACCATGGTAATGCAAGAGTTTAGAAAACTTGCATAACGTAACGTTGATACAAGAGTTAGAAAACTTGCATTCATAATAAATTATGAACGAAGTTAGAAAACTTGCATCAAGTAGAACTTGAACAAGGTTAGAAAACTTGCCTTCGTGTCTCTTAAACCTTTAAGGTACGTTACTTGGTTTTTACAACTTCTACAAAGCATAACACATAGTATACCAATGAGAAATTATATTCGATATACAATACTTAGCTTAACTTATCCTCCTTGTATAACTTAACCGAATCATTAAACTAATAACATTCGTTCAAGTTATTTAACGTTTATTACGGCTTATTAATATTCATATGTTATAAACCGAACTCTTATCAATTATCATTAAGTATGATGATAATGAGACTCTACTTGTTCCTTAACTTGATATTGGTTTACAGTTTACGTTGCCAAATTTCAACTTCAATTACGCTTGATTAGCGTTTAATTCTTATAAACCCTTGGTTAAACATGTTGTTTAAAAAGGTGTACATTCATCACTTACTAGCCTCTTAATCGATATGAAAAAGGTTAAGTAATTACTAGCAATGTCAGATCCCCTATGCTGGCGCTGCGGCACCAGCTTTGCCTTGCTGGACGGCGTTGCGGAGCCAACTATGCAGGGACTCTCGCAGGGCTGGCGCGGTGGCGCCAGTTTATGCCTCTTGGGCGGCGCGTGATAAGTTATTTTATAACCACTTATCTAGATGTCAACTCACTTCTATTCTTTCTTAAACTCATGTGTTATCGTAGCTTTTCATGCATTTTTGCTTTCTTTTGTAGTTTACATGAATGGAACTCTCTTGGTGCAGAAAGGGAAGGAAATGCAATCTAGACATAGTTTGGGCTTTCATGTTCTTGGATAAGAACTTGGGTCTTATTGTAAAGCTTCTTCCAAGCTTTCTGGAACATCTTGAATCATCCCAATCGGAGTTCGGAGGCGAGAGTTATGACCCTTGTACCAACGGATATTGTGATATTGAACTTCACAGTTTTGGGTTGCCATTGCACAGCTGTCACTTGGAGCCCAATTTTGATCTTCATCCGTCCATTATTTCTCAATGCTCAAAGAATGAAAGTTGTAGATCTCGTCGATATCTTCGATTTGACAGGTGGCAGGCCACGCAACTCCTTCCAGATCAAAAGTTATGGCTGTTCTATCATAGGTCACTGCAGCAGAATTTTTGCGGCGCGGCCGTGCCAGGTTGTAGTGTATTTTGGGCGTGCCCTCGCCATTCCCTAGGCAAAAAAATGACATTTGTTACTAGCACGCCCGCGCCCAATTCCAGGACATTTTCAGCGCGGCCGCGCCACTCTTGAAGCTAACCAGAGTTGACTTTTTCATTAAAGAGTGCGATTGAAGCGTAACTTGAGGGGGCAGACATATTAGGGCTTATAAAAGAGAGACATATCATTATGTAATAGATATCTCTCCCTTAGGGATCAAATTAACTTACTATTACTTTTCTCTTCTCTTTTTTTTGCATCTTTAGATTAAGATTGATTCAAGTAGCTAGATTCTAAAGTAGATTAGGTCTGAAGATTGAAGCAATTGGAAAACATTGAACACAAACTTGTAGCAAGAGAATAGATTTGCAATTCTTATTCATAGTTTCTCTTTGATTCATATTTGTATTATTCTAATGTTTATTCAAATTGTGGATGATGGATTTGATTCAGTTATGAGTTAGATTCTATTTTGGGATTTCAATGGAACCTATTGAGTAGTTTATTTTGATATACTTCCTTGTTGGTCTTATTGATTGTTATGGGATTGTCTATTATGATTCATGCTTAAATTGCTTACTTGATTGGCAATCAAATACTGTGATAATTCATATGAACTTGAAAGATGAAGTATGAATTTAGATCTGATCTTAATAGCTTGTGTTTGTATGTTCTACATGGTGATGGAATGTATGATTCGTGCTTAGGATAGACATATACCGAAGTACCGCTTATAGTCAATTGAGGACTTGCACTTAAACCCTTGTTATTGATAAATCACATAGAAATATAGTGTTTTATATAATTAGGGTGTTTATGTGTATTCTATCATCTATGGATTATATGTGATATAGACTTGGTATATCGAAAGATGGTCTTGTCTTACTTCCGTGTTCTCGGCTAACAATCTGTGATAATTGATTTGACTTAACAGGAAGTGTTTTGATTTAGATGAATCTGTAGGGGAAATTGAAATCTCGAGTCTTCATTATCTAGTTTTATTCTAGGGTTATTTAATACTAGTTTAATTACATAGTTTAATCAATATATTGAATCATTCGTTTAAATAAGGTTGAAATGGTTATGGGTTAGTGCTTGGGGAGCTTTATTAGTTAATTCTCCGTGAGAACGATACTTTATTACTCTTTATTACTTGTTGACCGTGTATACTTGCACGCATATATTGATCTGAAAAACAACCAACAAGTTTTTGGCGACGTTGCCGGGGATTTAGTTTAATAATTTTTGCCAACATTAGCTTCAATCAAATTAGTCTTAATTTAAACATTTTATTTTAGTTTTTAATTCTCTTCCTATATTCTCTCTTTTCAGTTACCATGGATTACAGTGCTTATCAATGGTCATACACGAGGATGGATCAACCAAGGGAGATCGGGATTGATGGACTCCATAATTTCTACATTATCATAACAACTTGAGATACTTTTGAGGAAGTTGGATGTTCTTGTATCCCAATGGAGTCGAAAGGCAGCAGTTACATGTGACTATTGTGCTGGAAACCATCTGAGTCATCAGTGCACCGTCAGTTTTGGACATATGAAGTATGGGGGTGATTACCTCAACTATGATGTTTATCCCAATTATCATCAAGATTGGGAGTATCACCCAGATTCTTCATGGAGTTATGATTATCAAGACCAATACTGTGATCCAAGTCCAACATATGCATCAGAATTCACATATCAATCTCCATATTTACAAGAAGAACAGTCAACAAAGGAATAATGTCTAAGCTCTTAGCAAACCAAGAAGAGATGATGAGGAGTCAGGAAATATCGAATCAAAATTTTTAAAACCAAATGGATTAACTCATCAACACTGCAACCAATGATCCTCAATACATAGATTCTAAGGCTGAAACAGAAAAGGAAAGATTGGAAAATGTGTGGGTCAAATTCATAGTAGCAACAAATGAGATCTTGATTGAGCAAGCAAAGTCAATTAAGAATCTTCATAATTGGATGAATCAAATGTTCATGGCGGCAATGACAGAGAGATTGATCGAGCAGGGAACATCAATTCAAAATCTTCAGAATAAGATGGATTAAATGTTTGAAGCCATGAACAACTGTCATCAAAATAATTGGCGCTATGACATGGATGCTGAGACTGATGGAGAGCCTGAAGTGAGTATACAACTGGATGAGCCACAAAAAGTTGAAATTGAGGAGACAAATGGGGATAAGGAAAAGGAGCCGACCTTGTTAGTACCACAAGTGCCTTCTCCGTGAAAGTTCAAGAATCCAGTCAGATTTGTACACCCATGCTCCCTTGGTAGTCACATCAAAGGCAAAGATCTTTATGATGGTGAGGCATTTTACAAACCATAGTGGGTTGAGGAAGAAAAAGTAGAAGAAGAAAAGCCAGTTGTATTTTTCATGCATCAATGCAAAATCTATTCACAAATACAACGGAAGAAGCACCTAGCTATGCAATAGAAATGGTGAATTCATGTACAAGAAATATGCTAGGTTGCTTAAATTCGAAGACTCTCGCGAAGGGGAACCTCCCAACGCACACTACGATTCTAATGGATAGAGGGTTTCTCGCTTATCCTAGAGGAATTGGATAGCGGTGTTAAGAGAAAGTCCAGCTAACGGACTATAAACTGAGCGCTCGATGGGAGGCACCCCATCCAATCTCTCTCTCCCTCTTTGTTTAATTCTCCATTAAATACTTTCTATCATTTCCCCCCTTTATGTTTAATTCTTCATACTTTTAATAATCAATAGCATTTTTTGGTTGTTTTAGTGATTTAATAAATGTTGTGTGCCTTTCTCAGGTTAAATCCGCTTAACCTGGAAGTCCGGAATCAAACTTCAAAGGCCCATAATCAGTAATGTGAAAAGCTGCAGAATCAAAATTCTGGGGATTAGCTCAGCCGCGCCCGAAAAGGCTTATGTTGAAGCGTGGCCGCGCCGTGAGCAGACTGCTGTAGCAACTTAGCAAATGGTTGAATTAAAAAATACTCTCACACCACCAGAGCAGGCCGAGGAGGAAGAAGACGATGACAAGGCCAACTAGGGGAGTTTCCTAACCTTTTATCTCCAGTGAGGACATTGTCATTTTTAAGTTTGAGGGTATTAGGTTCATTTTGCACATAGTTAGGTTCATATTGCATATAGTTGCATTTTAGGGCATATTTGGTCAATTTTCAAAAAAAAAATTGCTTTAGTTAAGTACATTAGGACATTTTGCATGAATCCAAGTTGTCAGTTTGTTTGAAATTCATTTAGCCCATGAAGAGATTGAAATTATATGGCTTGTGAACAGTTTTAATGGCTTAGGATTGGTTGTAATGTCATAGCATGATGTAAACCTTTATCTGTTAGATGCTGATGTAACCGGATAGCACTCTAGAGTAACCAGTACAATTTGCTCAGTTTAAATAGTCACATACTTGTCTTCTGGTGGGAAATCTGTGTTCTAATGAAAGAGAATTAGTAATCAAGTAGAAATAACTAGGACTACACAAAAGCTCAAGTTTGGGGGAAAACAAAGGGTATACATGCTATAGAAAAAAGAATTAAAAAATAAAAAAGAGAAAAAGAAAAGAAAAGATGAAAAAAATAAGAATGTGACTAAACACTTCGGCTAAGTCGAGTAATGTGGCCTTTGATATTCGAGCAAGTACACCCTAGGGGTGTCTTTACACCCAACGCCCTAAAGCCTTTTGGTTTGGAAGTTGTTAGGTCGAAAGCTCGCTACACGGGTATCATTGAAAAGCCTAAGAGGACTAGGCATTGCACAGTCGAGTGTAAACACGGGAAAGTGCAAAAATCGCTCTCGTGAGTCAATAAAAGCATAAATCTCCTGTTAACTCTTAGCTTAGTTGATGCATGGTCTTAGTTGGAACTTATCTTGTGTACTACTTTTCTTGAGTTGAACTTGTGTTTTCCCTATAAGAAGCATAGTATGTGAAGTAATTGTTCTGTAGCATGTTTAATGGTTGCTAAACATACACACACTACATCAGTGCTGACAGGTTTAGATTTGCAGAGTAATATACCTTGTGGCTTTGTCTTGGTTGGATTCTCTGTTTGTAGGTTGTGTAGCTTCTCTGAGGCATTTCATGTGAGTTTCATGGCGAATTGACATTTGGATTCGTTAGCATGTAGTGTAGATTGCATATAGTGTAGTTAGTGTATTATATTTTTGTTTTGTTTTGTTTTGTTACTTGAGGACAAGCAACTGTTTAAGTTTGGGGGTATTTGATAAGTGGTTTTATAACCACTTATCTAGATGTCAACTCACTTCTATTTTTGCTTAAACTCATGTGTTATCGTAGCTTTTCATGCATTTTTGCTTTCTTTTGTAGTTTACATGAATGGTAACTCTCTTGGTGCAAAAAGGGAAGGAAATGCAATCCGGACATCGTTTGGGCATTTATGTTCATTTCATGTTCTTGGATTAGAACTTAGGCCTTATTGTAGAGCTTCTTTTAAGCTTTCCAAAACATCTTGAATCATCCCAATCGAAGTTCGGAGGCGAGAGTTATGACCCATGTACCAACGGACATTGAACTTCACAGTTTTGGGTTGCCATTGCAAAGCTGTCACTTGGAGGCCAATTTCGACCATCATCCGTCCATTATTTCTCAATGTTCAAAGAACAAAAGTTGTAGATCTCGTCGATGTATTCGATTTGACAGGTGGCAGGCCTTGTAACTCTTCCTGGATCAAAAGTTATGGCTGTTCTACCAGAGGTCACTGCAACAGAATTTCTGCGACGCGGCCGCACCAGTTTGTAGTGTATTTTGGGCGCGCCCGCGCCATTCCTTAGGCAAAAAAAAATGACATTTGTTACTAGCTCGCCCGCGCCCAATTCCAGGCCATTTCCAGCATGGTCACACCTTTGACGCCCCGAAATTTGTGTCTCAAACACCCGGATCCGGTCATCACGGTCCAATACAAAAATCCACCTCTAACAACATACAATAACTAAATGCGAAAATAAAATAAACTTATGTCGTTCATTCAAAAGGTGTTACTAGTCCCAAGATTTGAAAACCTTAATATAACCTTACAATCATATCCTAGAATAACCATTCGGGTTCAAATTACATAAACAGTAATTAAACTAAGCATAAAAATAAAGTCAGCTACTTGAAGTCTATTACTTCATCTTTCATTTACCCTTGTTTTTTTCTGAAGTCTCGGGTTTAACTACAATAAAAGTCATGATATAGCAAGAGTGAGCAACTAGTTTGCTCAACAAGTTTAAATACAGCAATAAAGGATATATCATGATTAAAGGAATTCAACACTATGAATATTGGAAGCAAGGAGAATAATTGCTTTTAGAATAATTGATAGAAAACTAGATTTCGAACTATAAACGTCCAATGGAATCAATTGCTGATTAACCCTTTGGTTATTGGCTACAGAATATGTACTTGAGGGGATCAGCCTCGCGTACGCCATGTATATGCATAACATTCAACTCTGCTGTTTGTATCTTATTTTAGATACATGGGGTACTCCCCTATAATATAAGGGGTGTTCTCTTCAGTCTAAGAATCCCATTGGTCTGGATAGCTTTTATAAAATTTCATGCAATTGTCTGACCGAACAAGGGTTCAGACTCTATCTGAAGCAGTTTATGAATTATAGAACTTTTAAATAATGTACAAGTCCAAGACTGTACGAACTCAAGTGCACCAAGTGCGAGTATCAATAAAATTGATGTGGAATAATTGTAAAGTAATTAAACCACCTAAAGCATACTTGGAGATAAGATCCAAGCGTAAATAAATAACTTGCAACACAATAATAACCTGCTCAATACACTATGAGAAGGACAGGAAACTTGCACAATAAAGAGTGTAAGTCAGGGAACTTGCATTCAATATAACAATCAAATGAAGTTAGGAAACTTGCATTCAATATAACAATAAAATGAAGTTAGGAAACTTGCATTCAATATAACAATCAAATGAAGTTAGGAAACTTGCCTGCTTGCTCAGCTACAAATAATCTAGCTTTAACAAAATAGCGTTGAAACGACCTAACATTAACAAGTCGGTTTCTCAATTAGTATTGTGTAGACTGGTATGAGTTCACACTTACAAGAATCTAATCATCAGGTAAGTTTACCACATAATTCACGTAAGTCAATTTACTATGACTGAGTCTATAAACATTTAACTCCATCCTAGCTTAATTACTTTAGAATATCTAGTCTCTATGCATCAACATAGTCTTGAACACATAGCACTTTAATTTAATCACGCAATACAATTTAAGACACACACACACTGCAAGGTTCTGTCCACGGTTTAAAATAACTTGGCATGACTGGCAACCGGCGTAGTTGCGCTGGTTCTTGCCTTAGGAGTGGTGCAGCTGCGCCACTTATTGGTCAGACCAGGAATGAAATTTCATTCTACTGGAAATTCAAGCCAACTCTCTAGGATACAGGCTATTAATCAAATACACATACTTATAAGGTTATTAACTCAAGTTCAAAACCTAGCAAGCTTATTCTAAATCCAATTCAAAGTTATATGGTTTTTTTGCCAGTAAACCTTAAGCTAATCAAGTCCATGTTACTAAGGGTCGGCTACTATAGCCATAATACCACATAACGAGACTAAGCAATACTAAATATACATCCTCGTGCGTATACCACATATGTATACCTTAACCATATAGTTTACACTTGAAATTTCCTTTTCATGAACATGTGTGCATAGGTAAAATCCATGTTTAAACAAATGATGCTCATGTCAACATGTCTAGTGGCATAATGAATCCTATTATTCATGCTTGCATGATCAGAACGTAACTCATATGGTGTTTGATGATATTAGCTTTCAAACTCTAAGTTTTCTTTGAAAATTACACTAAGTCAACTAAAACAACTTAGTACATGCAAAGTATCTTGAAATCATAACTCATATGCATTTGAACACATATCTAAGCCACATATGTATACTCAAATGGTCAGAACTTAAAAGACACATGTTTTGTCAAGTTCATCTCAAAGTTCTTAAGTTTTTTTTAAAACTCTAAGTTTATTTTGAAAACTATAACATTCTTTAGTAATTATATACCATCATAGTCAAACATGCTCATGCTAAGTCCATGTACCCATACATACATGTTAATCATGTTCTCATGCTTGTCTAAAGCGATACCAACTAGTTAACATTATCAGATTTGTAACAGAAACAGGAAATAAGGTTCAAGGCGCAGCTGCGCCCTAGTACAAAACTGGCGTAGCTACGCAGGGGCTCGGCCAGAAATAGTGCAGCTTCTGCTCGGCAGAACTAAAGCCAAACTCAAACTTTTCTTCATGAATTCAATTCTAAACATGCTACATTATAGTTCTAACATGCATATCAACTCATATAACACTTTAATTTAATCATGCAATACAATTTAAGACACACACACACACTGCAAGGTTCTGTCCACGGTTTAAAACAACTTGGCATGACTGGCAACCGGCGCAGCTGCGCTGGTTCTTGCCTTAGGAGTGGCGCAGCTGCGCCACTCATTGCTCAGACCAGGAAAGAAATTTTATTCTGCTGGAAATCCTAGCCAACTCTCTAGCATACAGGCTATTAATCAAATACACATGCTTATAAGGTTATTAACTCAATTTCGAAACCTAGCATGCTTATTCTAAATCCAATTCAAAGTTATATGGTTTTTATGCTGGTAAACCTTAAGCTAATCAATTCCATGTTACTAAGGGTAGGCTACTACAGCCAGTAATACCACATAACGAGACTAAACAATACTAAGTATTCATGCTCGTGCGTATACCACATATGTATACCTTAACTACATAGTTTACACTTGAAATTTCCTTTTCATGAACATGTGTGCATAGGTAAAATCCATGTTTAACCAAATGATGCTCGTGTCAACTTGTCTAGAGGCATACTGAATCCTATTATTCATGCTTGCATGATCATAACGTAACTCATACGGTGTTTGATGATATTAGCTTTCAAACTCTAAGTTTTCTTTAAAAATTACACTAAGTCAACTAAAGCAACTTAGTACATGCAAAGTATCTTGAAATCATAACTCACATGCTTTTGAACACATATCTAAGCCACATATGTATACTCAAATGGTCAAAACTTAAAAGACACAAGTTTTGTCAAGTTCATCTCAAAGTTCTTAAGTTTACTCTTTTTTTTTTAAAGAAACTATAAGTTTATTTTGAAAACTATAACTTTCTTTAGTAATTATATACCATCATAGTCAAACATGCTCATGCTAGGTCCATGTACCCATATATACATGTTAATCATGTTCTCATACTTGTCTAAAGCGATACCAACAAGTTACCATTATCATATTTGTAACAGAAATAGGAAACAAGGTTCAGGGCCTGGTGCAGCTGCGCTGCACCCTAGTACAAAACTAGCGCAGCAGCACTGGGGCTCGACCAGAAATAGAGCAGCTTCTGCTCGGCAGAACTAAAGCCAAACTCAAAATTTTCTTCACGAATTCCATTCTAAATATGCTACATTATAGTTTTAACATGCATATCAACTCATATAACATTTAACAAGTATTCTCCAATCAAATTATCAGTCAATCCATGCTTAATCCAAGAATCAAGAATTTTAGTAATTTACATAAAATGGTGAACATGGTATGAAAGTTATACCTCTACTATACTCGAGATGGGTTTGCTGCTAAATGGGTTCTACAATGTTGCTATAATCTTCCTCAATACTCAAACTCTTTACTAACTCAAAACACTCACTCTATGTCTTATGTTTTGACAGAATTCTCAACAATTGCAATATAGAAGGAGAAGAGCTCATTTATAGGCAAATGAATATACAGATAATGCAATTCTCTATTAAATCAAACCAATGAATTGAAGGATTGTATATTGGTTAAGGAAGAGTGGTTGGGTAGTTGGTGAATCCCATCATAATGCCCACTCCCCCCCATGATCATTAGCTATACATTACTGAATTTGAGAAGGAGTATAGAGTAGCTAGCCTTTTCCATTACACGTGAGAAGAAATGAGGGGTGACTCTCATTATGGGATAAGGCAAATACTCAGCAATGTGAATACAACACACTAATGTTACATATATATACCTACTATGTTTACTTAGGTTATAATTTAATTAGATGGTACACAAGGATAACATTATATATAATAGCAAGTTGGGTTATACACATCCAAATATAATCCATTTACATTTCATTAATACCGAATATAAATCAATTGGGTATTATCATAGTACATTATCCCAACTCTATTATTATAGTATACATTAACTCCCCAATTTGTGATTAAGTAAAAGATTGAATTGGTTAAATAATTAAATGATCTAGTTTTTTAGTATTACTAAATGGACTATTAAATATTAATATTAATATTGCTTACATTTATTAATTAATCTACACAATTAAATATTTTCACTATATTCAAGTAAATTAAATATTTAATTACTAGTCATCCTATCAATTCTTTTGATATAAAAACCTTAAGGCTAGTTCACTAATTTAATAAACCATTAGTGACTCCCTTTAATTAATCCTTGCAATTAATCACGTAGGTACTCATTCACATAACCACATAAGGTTTAAATAAGCATACAAAACTAACTCATTAAAATTAAATCATATATTTTTAATTAATAATGAAGTTTAAAAATTCACGGTCATTACAGCGCCACTCCTGAAGCTGACAAGAGTTGACTTTTTCATTAAAGAGTGCGATTGATGCGTAACTTGAGGGGGCAGACATATTAGGGCTTATAAAAGAGAGACATGCCATTATGTAATAGACATCTCTCCCTTAGGGATCAATTTAGCTTACTATTACTTTTCTCTTCTCTTTCTTTTGCATCTTTAGATTAGGGTAGATTCAAGTAGCTAGATTCTAAAGTAGATTAGGTCTGAAGATTGAAGCAATTGGAAGACATTGAACACAAACTTGGAGCAAGAGAACAGATTTGTAATTCTTATTCATAGTTTCTCTTTGATTCATATTTGTATTCTTCTAATGTTTATTCAAATTGTGGATGATGGATTTGATTCAGTTATGAGTTAGATTCTATTTTGGGATTTCAATGGAACCTATTGAGTAGTTTATTTTGATATACTTCCTTGTTGGTCTTATTGATTGTTATGGGATTGTCTATTATGATTCATGCTTAAATTGCTTACTTGATTGGCAATCAAATACTGTGATAATTCATATGAACTTGAAAGATGAAGTATGAATTTAGATCTGATCTTAATAGCTTATGTTTGTATGTTCTACATGGTGATGGAATGTATGATTCGTGCTTAGGATAGACATATACCGAAGTACCGCTTATAGTCAATTGAGGACTTGCACTTAAACCCTTGTTATTGATAAATCACATAGAAATATATTGTTTTATATAATTAGGGTGTTTATGTGTATTCTATCATCTATGGATTATATGTGATATGGACTTGGTATATCGAAAGATGGTCTTGTCTTACTTCCGTGTTCTCGGCTAACAATCTGTGATAATTGATTTGACTTAACAGGAAGTGTTTTGATTTAGATGAATCTGTAGGGGAAATTGAAATCTCGAGTCTTCATTATCTAGTTTTATTAATATTAGTTTAATTACATAGTTTAATCAATATATTAAACCATTCGTTTAAATAAGGTTGAAATGGTTATGGGTTAGTGCTTGGTGAGCTTTATTAGTTACTTCTCCGTGGGAACGATACTTTACTTACTCTTTATTACTTGTTGACCGTGTATTCTTGCACGCATATATTGATCGGGAAAATGACCAACAGCGCGGTGGCGCCGGCCCTGTATCTCAGAAAAATTTCCTAAGTCATGAATTTTTTTGAAATTCCCGAGTCCGTAACGTGATCGTTAAAACTCGAAATTGGCTCATTCCAAAGCTAAAAGTTCAATAACGTTGTGTTATATCATTCTATCAAGTCAAGATTTATTTCTAAATCTGTCGGCGATAAATTAGCCAATTAGTCCATTTTTACGCGTTCGTTAAACGTTCGTGAACGTTCGACGCTCAATTCTTCGTTTTAAGTCCGAATCCGTTCGTGTTTGCTTCCATAAGTCTTATTTACCTAATTACACGTGTTACAATCGAAAACCAACATTTTCGAATCACACGACGACTTTTGACCCCTATTCCGAAAAATTTACGTTTTCGACGATTATCATCTAATCGAGTAACTTTCGTCAAATTTTCGTTCTTCGTTATTTTTACTTCGAACCAATTGGAATCAATCCAATGGTTGATCATGATTGATTCTAACCATTTAAATCATTAAGTTTCATGGTTTAATATTTTCGTTATTCAATATCTTATGAATTTACTAAATCCTTTATTTGTTCTTAATGAGTTCTTACTATTTCATCATATATGGCTTGATAGGATTCTTAATTCACCATTAAGCCATCCTTATAACTTTTTCATGGTCATAACTCCCATAATCACTTCTCTATCAATTTTACTATTGAAAGCAAAAAGAATATTATAAATTTCCTTATTGTTATACCTTTCTTGTTCTTGGTTGATAGAGTAGGGATACTCAATCCTCTTCTTAGCTTCCTGGTTAATGGAATTTCTTAGCAAGGCACAAGGCTAGCTTCTTCTCTCTCTCTTTAGATGTTGGTGGAAATTGTCAAACAACAAAAAGAAGAGGTAATGCTCTCTATTTATAGAAGTTGGCAAGCTTAGGGTAGTTTGGTCATTAGGACCAAACCTCCTTAGCCCACCTCCTCCCCTCATCTTGTTCAAGCATGTGATAGCACATGGCCCTTCTTGTTCTCCCACATGTTCCCATGTGGCCATGGGTTGCCCTATGGGTTAACCCACCCGTTTACCCAACGGTTCGACACATGGGTTAACTTATTACTTTTAATTCAAATTCAACGTATTTACTCCGTATAAAATTAATATTATACGTTGTGTTAATCCTCATATCCTCTTCGTATTATTCTCGTATTATACACGTATTCCTTTTGTATAATGATCATTTATTATTATACGTAATCAAATAATCATTGATTTTACTTTCCCTAACGCTTAAAATTTGAAGTCCCTAAGCGAAAACTTTGTGAGCCATAAGTAAAATATTATTACATATTTCACCTCGCTTTGAAATCCTATCATTACGCGTTTCTAAAAATTTCAATAATAATTCCCGAGCAGAAATGGATGAATAGTGATTTTCGTACTTTTCTTCCGAGAAAACTTCTTCTTTGCTAACATAACTTTTAACGGTAGATTATCGTCAAATCATTCTACAGAACATCATTCTGACATTCTGAACTCTCAAACAGGCTTAGGGTCTCAAACCCTAACCCTTATGGTTTCGTAAATAGTGTCTATTTCGCCTTTTTCTCGAAACGATTTTCTTTTCATCTTAGAAATTCACATCATTCATTTCTAGCACATAGCCAGAATACTAACCATTTTGGACATTTCTAGGTCATAGAACGACCTTTAATTAGCTTACTCAGTTTAGTAAACAAAAAATCAAATTTTATTCAATAAATCAAATAAAATTCATTTACGTAATCGTTCGATATTCTCGGGAGTTACATATATATATATATATATATATTTATATTTATAAAAGCGATAAAAAGGCCACGAAATGATCCAGGCCATACAGAAATATAAATATTAATATATACAGTTAATATATATATTAAAGCAATAAAAAATCTACGAAGTCAAAATCTAGGCCAAAGGAAGTCAGAAAATTTTTTATATATATATAGTTATATATATAAAAGGAGTAGCTACCATGGATTTGTCATTCGGGCTTGACAGAATTGAAAAGTTAGTATATATATAGTTAAAAATATACATAATAAAGCCAAAAAGAACACGAGTTAATAACCCAGTCCGAAAAAGTTGAGTTATATATATATATATATATATATAAGCGATTAAAAGTAGCGGATCGTTGATCCAGGCTATGCAAATGCAAGAAAACACGTAAATGTACTAAAATGTAGTAAAAAAGTATGCCAAAACGGACACACAACTGAGTTCCGGGCAAAATCTGTGACACCCCCAAATTCGAGTCCCCTAATCTCAGGTTTGGTGCTCACGATCCATCATACATATCACATCTAACTACCCATTCATAAATGAAAAACATCATTCATATCATTACTTAATATAACTTATAACAATATCCCAAGTTAACTAACCTTAACATAACTTACATACCCTTAGCTATTTAAAAGGTTTACAATAATTAATTTACATAACGCAACATAACCATTAAAATCCATAACAATTACTCCTGAGCTTTGCCTTTGTTTTGCTATAACCTTCTGCTACCGCGTCCTTAACTAAAATATTTTTGATTTAAGTAAGGGTGAGCAACGAGTTTGCTAAGCAAGTTAAAATATTCAATAAAGGATATAGATCAAGAATAAAAGAGTCTAGCTTCTATAGAACTTTAACAATATTCACCGAATTTCGAAGTAGTTGAATAATAATTCAATCTCAATAACAAAATTTTATTATATTTCCTGCTGAATAACATATCAAGGATGAAAGAGTAAAATTCTCTCAAAGATTCAATCATATTCGAGTGAATAAGAAGATTTAACAATACTGCAACAATAATCGATAAAGTGGGATATACCCAGATTCATGCTGAGTGATCACACAAGGATCATGAACTAGTAGAGGAATTCATTAGTTATTAAAACTAAATTACCACAAAAATATAAGTTAACCATAAATATTAAATCATATTTTTCTACAGTACACAAAAGTGATCAGCTTCATTGTACTTTATATTATGCATAATACTTAATAATCGCGCAAGGGTCGTTTTACGACAATACAGTTTGTTTATCTCAGTCTTACATCAAGAGTCTGTACCACAACAATATGGTTTGGATTGCTTTCAAATAAATATTATGATTTCAACATATAATATCAATATGGATCTAGCCGAAAATAATGACATAGAATATTCCAATAATTAGTTCATAATAAAAAGAACATTTCATATTTTAACAAATATTAGTCTCACCAAAATAATTAGCTGAGCCATGACTTATAAACAGTTCAAATAATAGAACAAGAATCAATTGCACTACGTGCGAATAACAATAATCAGTATAGATGTGAATAACTAACAATAATTATTGTGACACCCCCAAATCCGGGTACTTCATTTCCACATGATTTGGTGTTCACTTTCTAACTATAACAAACATCTACCCAATATATCTCAAAATAAATTACAATCTTTATATAAAATCTCCCTTAAAACAAGGGTTACAACTTTAAAATTAATAATCCCAGGGTTACTCTAACCTTGACATAAACAATAAAGTGCAGAACAAAAACATGATATAAAAATCTTATTACAATCATTTCAAAATAAATAAACAAGTCTTCACATGTTCATCTTTCCCTTGCCTTTACTCGTAGACGGGGCATCAACGCTATCAACCTTAAATGCAATTGTTATTTAAAACAAGAGTGAGCAAACAACAGCTCACTGGAGTTTAACAATAATAATTACATGAAAGAATATCTTTTAAAGAATCTGAGCAACTTAGTTTGCTTCATTAATAAAGAATTGAATAATAATTCTCTATCAACATTAAAATTCGAATATGGAATTTGTCTAAGGGTCATAAGACCTTTGAACTCTTGTCCTAGGTTATAAATATTTCTATTTAAACCTTTAACAGTCAATAAGACTAAGGACCTTAATTCGTACTTAGGGGGATCAACCTTTTGTACCATGTATTGTGCACAAACATCTTAACGCTATGCGTAGTAAACTCCCCTAATAATTAGGGTTGTTCAACTCAGTAATTTGAATTCAAGTTCGCACCAAAGAAAGTTTGGTCTGGATAAGCTTACAAGGGTAATTTAGAATTCTTGTTCATCAACTAAGGATTAGTTAAATCGACTTTCAATAATTCATAAATAAAAGAATTATGAATTAACATATGCTTTAGAAGTAAACTTAAAACATTTAAAATAATAAACTGGATCTTACTTGAACAATAAGTCAAGATCTCTACGGTTAAGTAAATAATTGTCCAGTACAGAAATGAAAAGGACATTCTCAACAATGAATATATGAATTCAAAGAAACTTGGGTAGAAATAGCGAGTTTAGGGTTTAGAAGACTTGCCTTAAGCGCAAACTACTTAACTCAATTCACGTACTTTAACATTTCCTACATATATACATATTTAATCACAATAACCTAAATTAGTTAACACATAACTAATTCACATAATTGGTTAACTCTCATGGTTAACTCATTCCAGTTAAATAAATAAATGATAATTAATCATCACATAGTTAATTACATCAAATAGGCATGCACACATAATTAAATCAATTATGTATTTAACTAAATTATAATTAAACAATTATAATTTAAACACTTAATCTAATTATAATTACCTCTTATTTTAATTAAATTATAAACAAATTATAATTTATAATTAGTTAAACTACATCATGCATTATAATTACACAAATTATAATTAATCATGAAATTATCAATTTATAATCCATAATTAAACATGCATTTATTAAATTACAATTATATAAATTATAATTTAAATTAACATCTAATAAATCAACCATTATTCATTATAAATTAACCAAATTAACATTTAATTATAATTATAATTATTCAAATTATAATTAAGTAATTCATATTCTAATTAAACAATTTAAATACTATATACAATTTGTCAAATTTATATTAACAAAATGTTATAACAACTGGATGCATACACATTATCATGGAACAATTAAACTAAGGCTTAAAATAAACTGCACAATCAATCAACTAGAACTCACTGCCTCTGCATTGGGCATGGCGCAGCTGCGCAGCAAGCTGCCTTAAAACTGGCGCAGCTGCGCAGGTGCTCAACCTGCGAAAGGCAACCGACGCAGCTGCGCTGCTTCTGGCCGTGTTACCAGCGCAGCTGCGCAGGTACACGGACAGACGCAGACAGCCACGACACTCTGCTTCACCGATTAACCCATACAAGCCAACAAACAAAAAATTATAGCAGCACAGACACTAAAAATCATACGTATGCAACAATGCACATGCTATCTATACTACCAATCACTGAATTTTTCCAAATAATGAAAATCAAAGATTTTAAAAACCCAATTTTGACATTTTTACAAAAACTCATATATTTTCCAAAAACCATTCACTGTAACTTCAATTCTCAACCACTTCAAGTTACCACACATGCAATCTCTTCATAATTGAATATAACATCATAACCAATTCTAATTAGGCATAATAGCATATATCAATTCCTAAATTTTCCATTCTAAAACCAATCAATACATATAAAACCATATGAGCAAAACTTTTTCCATGAAACTTGTTTTAATAGTAGTTTAATTTCTGAAAACAAATCATTGATAGCATACATGTAATGGATTGCAACATCTTTGAATTCGTATAGCATGTAATTAACTAATTCTTGCATATCCACACCAACATTACACTATATGAAGAAAATTCTTTTCACAGAGAACTCATCATAAGGAAAACAACTACGTAAAGTTTTAAAAGCATTTGATAATGACCATACCTTTTATTAGACGATTTGAAGAAGAAAATGAAGATTAACTCTAGCCTTTCCCAAGTTTCCTTTACCTTTTCTTCTTCCTTTTTCTCTCAACTTCTCTGTTAGTTCTCTCCTTCTTCTTTAGTTTAGACTAACTTAACGTAAGCTAACGTATAATATAGTAGGTATTAATAGATATAGGCTTAATTATATAATATAACTGACAAAATATATTAAGTACAATGACAGTTACAAATTTCAAAAGCCACAATGCCTTGTTTGGCAAGACAAGATTATTTTCAAAAACAGATTATTAGTGCTAAGGTATTGTTTGGTAAACGTTTAATTAAAACAGCTTTTTGATAGTTAGGGCCCCGTTTGGTAGAAATAGGTTTAAAACAATTATAAGGGCCTTGTTTGGTTAAAATTATTTAAAATTCTTTTTTTCTTTTATTTTAACAAATCATTTTAACACATACTTTAATGTCATATTTTAATCAATTAAATATTAATGAACTAATTTAATCAATTAAAATCTAACATTAATTAATCACATAAAATTTTGCCACATAATTATAATTACTCGCTAATTATAATCCATGTAACACTGAACACATAATTCATCTAATTTAATTCTCTCAATTAAATCAGAACTATATTATAAAATTAATATACATCAACTAGATAAATATTAAACATTCATTTAATTAATATATAACACTTAATTAAATCACATAATTTATTTATTTCACTCTATAAATAAATCACATAAAATATTTATTTAACTCAATAAATATTTAAAATTAAATATAAAATCTCAATCGTTACAATCTTCCCTCCTTAAAAGGATTATGTCCCCAGAATCACACATAAAAAAAATTCTTGTCTATTACATTCTCCCCTCCTTAAAAGGATTCTGTCCCCAGAATCAGTATATAAGGGGTTACACAAAACTAATCAAATAAATGCGGATAAGATTTCATCATAACATCTTCGAGTTCCCATGTAGCTTCTTCAGCACTGTGGTTCCTCCAGATTACCTTAACAGAAGGTATCACTTTATTCCTAAGTACTTGTTCCTTTCTATCAACTATTTGAACAGGCACTTCTTCATATGTTAAATCCTTATCAAATTGTAACAGTTCATATTCTATTACATGTTTATAATCATGCTTGTAAGGTCTTAACACAGAAATATGGAAGACGTTATGTATATTCTCGAGCTCCGGAGGTAATGCAATCTCGTAAGCTACCTTGCCAACTTTTCGCAACACCTCAGAAGGTCCAATAAATCTGGGACTTAGTTTTCCCTTTTTACTAAATCGAATCTTCCCCTTCCAGGGAGATACTTTCAGGAACACGAAACTTCCTGGTAAGAATTCTCAGTTTTGTCGATGAAGATCGGCATACTTTTTCTGTCTATCTTGAGTAGCAACTAATCTCGTTCTGATCAGCTTCACAATTTTGACGGTTTGTTGTACCGATTCTGGTCCAAATAATTGACGTACACCGACTTCATCCCAGCATAAAGGAGTTCTGCATTTTCTGCCATATAATGCTTCGTAAGGCGGCATGCCAATACTCGCATGATAACTATTGTTGTAGGTGAACTCCACCAACGGTAGATGATCCTCCCAGCTTCCTTTGAAGTCCATCACACAAGCTCTCAACATATCCTCAAGCGTTTGAATCGTTCTCTCGCTCTATCCATCAGTCTAAGGATGATACGCTGAACTCATTCGCAATTGCGTTCCCAGACATTCTTGCAATCGCTTCCAAAAATTAGACATAAAACGTGGATCTCTATCAGACACAATTGACACCGGAACACCATGTCTAGAAATATTTTCCTTCACGTATAGCTTCGCTAGCTTATCCAGGTTGTACTTAACCCTGATCGACAGAAAGTGGGCTGACTTCGTCAGTCGATCCACTATAACCCATATCGCATCAAATTCTTTCTGAGTCTTTGGAAGACCTACCACAAAATCCATCGTGATATGCTCCCACTTCCACTCTGGAATCTCTAACGGTTGTAGCAAATCACTCGATCTTTGGTGTTTTGCTTTAACTTTCTGGCACGTAAAGCATTTTGCAACGCATTCAGCCACATCTCTCTTCATATTCGGCCACCAAAAATGATGCCTGAGATCCTGGTACATCTTTGTACTCCCGGGGTGAATAGAATATCTAGAACTATGAGCTTCGCTCAGAATCTCCTCTTTGACCTCAGGTACTGGCGGTACCCAGATTCTACCTTCAAATTGTAACAGACCTTCATTATCGATCTTGGACTTGAACTCTTCACCATCGGTTATCCTCCTCCGAATCTTCTCACATTCTTCATCATGAAGTTGTGCTTCTTTCACTTTGTCTACTTGAGTAGAACCAGTGGTTACTTGAAACAACATTTCATCCGATTCCTTCAGAAGCTTCACCTCCAACTCCAATCTAGCCATCTATTCTATTAACCGATCTTGATCAGATAACACATTCAGCTTCTCCCGACCTTTCCTGCTCAAAGCGTCGGTGACAACGTTAGCTTTACCCGGAAGGTATAGTATCTCGCAATCGTAGTCTTTAATCAGTTACAACCTTCTTCTTTGGCGCATGTTCAAATCCTTCTGCGTAAATATATACTTCAGATTCTTGTGATCTGTGTATATTTCACACTTTTTTCCATATAAGTAGTGCCTCCAAATCTTTAGGGCAAACACTACTGCCGCCAATTCTAGATTATGGGTCGGATACCCCTTCTCATAATCCTTTAGCTGACGTGACGCATAGGCAATGACTTTATCGCTCTGCATCAACACACAGCCTAATCCTTTATGTGAGGCATCGCTATATAATACGAAATTCCCCGAACTATCTGGTAAAGACAATACAGGAGCAGTACTCAGCCTCTTCTTTAGCTCTTGAAAACTTTCCTCATATTTCTCTGTCCAAACAAATTTAACCATTTTACGAGTCAAATTCATCAACGGAGTTGTGATTCTAGAAAAGTCTTGGATAAATCTACGGTAATAACCTGCCAATCCCAAAAAACTCCTCACTTCAGACGGCGTTTTCGGCTGATCCCAATTTATAACAGCTTCAACCTTCGACGGATCCACCGAAATACCATCCTTGTCGATCACGTGGCCAAGAAATTGCACACGTTCCAACAAGAATTCGCATTTTGAGAATTTAGCGTAAAGCTTCTCTCGTCTCAGCGATTCTAAGGTTAGTCGTAAGTGTTCAGCATGTTCCTCCTCGGTCTTAGAATAAACCAGGACGTCATCTATGAACACTACTATCCAGAATAGGCTTGAACACCCTGTTCATTAAGTCTATAAATGCAGCAGGGGCATTCGTGAGATCAAATGACATCACCAAGAACTCGTAATGACCATATCGAGTCCTAAAAGCCGTTTTAGGTATATCTTCCTTCCTCACCTTCAATTGATGATACCCGCTTCTCAAATCAATTTTTGAGAAGTACTTCGCACCCTTCAGTTGATCAAACAAGTCATCGATCCTAGGTAAAGGATACCTATTCTTGATCGTAACTTTATTCAACTCCCTATAATCAATGCAAAGACGCATCGACCCATCCTTCTTCTTCTGGAATAAAATAGGTGCTCCCCACGGCGAAACGCTCGGTTGAATATACTTCTTGTCTAGCAATTCTTGTAGTTGAACCATCAGTTCCTTCATCTCAACTGGAGCCATTCGGTACGGAGCCTTTGAAATCGGAGCAGTTCCAGGCGCTAAGTCGATCACGAACTCTGTCTCCCTATCTGGCGGAAGTCCTGGCAAATCGCTCGGAAAAACGTCCACAAACTCCTTAACTACCGATATCTCCTCCACCTTCGGGCTTTCCTTACGCGTATCTACTATGTAGGCTAGGTATCCCACACAGCCTTGCGTCAGAAGTTTCTTGGCTTGCATAACCGTCAGACAACTCACTTGTTTAGGCGATTTGCTACCATAGAACACTAACTTCGACGGAGTCGTAAGGTTTACCGACTTCTTCTAACAGTCGATTATCGCCCCATGGTTGAACAACCAATCCATACCCAGTATGACGTCGAATTCCCCAAGTTTTATCGGAATCAAATCTACTCCTAGCTCCTGACCATTAATGTCTAGTCTACAGTTCTTATAAACACACCTAACAGGAATAACTTCCCTATTCTCAATCTCTATGTTCAAGGGGTAAACTAACTCTTCTACAGGTAAGTCTAGGGATTTAGCAAAATCATCAGATATGAATGAACAAGTAGCACCCGAATCAAATAATATATATGCATTTATACTATTGACCAGAATAATACCTGACACCACGTCTTTTGATTGTACATCATCCTGCACCGTCATATTAAATGTCCGTGCAGTGGGTCGAACAGCTTGCAATGGTGCAGCGATAGTAACGGTACTGCCACTTCCATTCCCTCCGCTCCCTATTGACCCTGGCGTAATCTTCTTAGGGCAGTTGCGAGCCATGCGATCCTTGGATCCACATGTAAAGCAAGCTCCCTTCTTCGGGTTTGGGCAATTAGGTGCAATGTGGCCTTCTTGACCACAGTTGAAGCACACCCGCTTCCCTTTCATGCACACGCCAGTGTGATTCTTATCGCATGTAGCACATACTTTGAACTTCCTTTTCTATTGGCTTCCTTGCTGACTCCCAGCAGAGGTGTTGTCATTCCATTTCCTCTTTTGGTTCACAGCGCTGCTACCCCCAATCTTGGTTTCTACCT
Organism: Panax stipuleanatus; assembly: GCA_020205555.1. Taxonomy (NCBI): domain Eukaryota; kingdom Viridiplantae; phylum Streptophyta; class Magnoliopsida; order Apiales; family Araliaceae; genus Panax; species Panax stipuleanatus. The sequence goes on from CM035118.1 coordinate 89,027,635, forward strand.
TATTCTTCTTCTTCTTATCTTGGTTGAACTTCGTCACCGCTTCGCTTCCTCCCTCAGCAAGTATGGCCTTCTCTAGCACAATCGCAAATGTGTTCAGCTGGAACATGGAAACCTTGCTGTAGAGCCAGGGCTTCAGTCCCCGCTCAAACCTTCTCACCTTCCTAGCGTCAGTGCTGACCTGGTAAGTAGCAAACCTGGCCAGTTCGTTGAACTTAGAGGCATACTCGGACACCGTCATCCCTCCCTGCTTAAGCTCTAGGAACTGGACCTCTATCTGGTCCTGCGAACTCACTGGGAAGTACATTTCGTAGAACATTTCCTTAAAACGTTCCCACGTTATGAATCCTTCTCCCTCCCGTGTCTTATTAGCCTGCCACCAGAAGCTAGCATCCGACTTCAACATGAAAGCCGCGAATGCTGTCTTCTGGTCTTCACCTACTCGGGCTACGTCAAATACCTTCTCCATTTCCATAACCCACATCTGAGCCTCAATAGGGTTGGTCGATCCTTTGAATTCAGGCGGTCCTACTGCCTTGAATTCCTTGAATGTAGTACCCTGCACTTGCGGCTGATTCGCAAGAGCTCCTGTCAACAGGTTCACCAACTGCTGAACCGAGTTGGGATTCGTCCCATCGTTATTGTTGTTGTTCATCTAACCCTCGGGGTTTTGACGTGTTGTTCTTCTTCTAGGAGGCATTTTTTGTTAAGAAAATATTATTATTAGATCCTTTATTCAATTTTTTAAATATTCAAGTTCATACTTAAACGTTTTAAACAATTTAGTTCACATAGAACACATAGCACGTCAATAAACTTCTTTTATTCATTAGTCGTAGTTTAAAAACATCAATCAGATAGCATTTCTGCCATTTACATCATCCTTCCTGAACTGGAAAAGTTGCAGGATTACATTATTAACTTATCCCATTCTTATCTTAAATTATGGGATTTACTATATTTACTACAAAAAGTAACACATAAATAAAAGCTCTACTACTACTGCTACTGCCTAGGCATATTAATATGTCGCACAGCCTCTCTGTGTTCCTCTTCCATTACCCGAAACGCCGTTCTTTGGTCCACCATATACCACGGTAAACCTTGGAACTGAGCTGGGTAGTAGAAAACACGGTCCTGAGCTCTCTCTATATCGCTGTATAAAAAGCATATTCTGTTTCCCTCAGCTTGGCCCTCTTGGCTTCAGCTTCACCTTCAGCTCGATCGGCTCGTTGATTAGCCCTCAAACTTATCTCTTCAGCTCTGGCTCGCTTCCTCGACTCCTCCTGGATGTCTTGCTTCAGCTTTTCCAGTTCAAATCGAGCAGTATCTCTATCAGCCTCCATATGTATCAGGTTCCACTGTGCATCTCCTAGGTCACTTGCCATTTCCTCGATCGTCTCGTCTCGCTGCTGGATAGTCTCCTCGAGATCTCCTACTCGTCCATGAAGCTCCACGTTGCTATCATAGACCGCCTCGTACATCTCAGCACTAGTAGAATGAGGTGGTAATTCCTCTTCGGGATCCTCTTCCTCCTTTTCCTCCTCTTCAGACTCTTCCTTGTCCTCATCCTCTGGAATAGGCGTCAGCTCTGTTGGGTTTGTACGTAACGCAATCATGCAATTAAATCACATAAATTGGGCAGAAGCGCGAAACATAGGTTTTCAAAAATTTATACAAACCCATAACCATGATCATGCTTTGTGCTAGTTATCAATAACAGAAAAGAGAGAACGTGGAATTATACCTTTGAAGATCCAAGCTTCCTCAGGTACAAGTTCTACTCCTTTGATTCCTCTGTAGTGGCTCCTTCCCTTGATCAATGTCAGCCACCCAAATGTTTGGCCTCTAACGGTGATCCACCAAGGAAGATGAAGAACTCAGGAAGATCGGTTATTGGCTTAACACTTGTTTCTATCTCTATAGAATATGTGTACTCCCAACCCTTGGAAAAATTCACATACTTTATTTCTAATATAAGACTCTCTTATATAGATATTAGGCTAACCCTCATAATCCAATTAGAATAGGGTTTTATTTAATTAATTAATTAAACACTTTTAATTAATTTATATCCTAATCTTATTAGGATTGAGAGATAGTACTAATATTATATTAATTCCTAAACTTCTTTAGAATTAAAATAATAATAATAATAATATTAATAAGACTCCTCTTATTAATTTATATTTAATATTTCTAAAATATTAAATAATAAACATTAAGCTATTTAATTTATTCTATCACCATAGATTAAATTAATTATACTTAATATATGATTACTATCATGCCATTTTTTTCTTAATTAATTCTTCTTCCTTTTATGGTGTGACCCTTTAGGTTCTCCATATTAATCCGGTTGTGAATAAATCAATTAGAACAATTCTAATCTTATTTAAATAAATAAATTAAACTAATAATCTATTTAAATAAATAACATTTATTCTACAATAGGGATAAGCTTCCCTAGCGATCAACGACTTTCCAGATAATATAGATTTCAACATTAACCATAAAAGAACCTGTGAGTTAATAGTTACCGTACAATTCAATCCTTCCACCATACAATGTCCCAATTAAATATAAGACATGGATTTACTATCAAGTCTTAATTTATTTAATCATATGTATTTTGATTAGAAAACGCACAACTCCAAATAATGCAAATTAGAAACCTCTTTCTAATTTCATTCTACCTTGGCCAAGGATTCCTGTGTTGTCATTTAACGAATCACATAGGACATATCTCCTCTTTTGTTAGAGATGGTAGATTCTTTATTGATCATACATTATCTCCATATGCAACTCATTATACCCAAGCATACCCTATATATGCCTTAAAAGGCCTTAAGGAATAAGTCAAAGTATAATTTGTTACATACAAGATACTATGATGATTTCAAGTCCAAGGATCACTTGTACTACTTTCACATTAGGAATTCCTATTGACAGGCGAGTAAAACTCCATTAGGTATTTCATAGCGAGTCACGTTCAGTGAACTTATTCTCCAATAAGCACCTACATACTTGCTTTAGTGTCTCCACACAAATGACCATGAGATCAGTCATCCTCATCCAATGAGCAAGCAACATATGTACCAATCTATCCGGATTTACTAATCCTCATTTTAGTAATCCCACAATTGGGAACTATTTTAGTTTTTAAGCTTTCTAAGAATTTATCTCATCATGATTCTAAAATCTTTGCTTAAAATTATGAGTTATTTACATGTTATTAAAAACAGCACCATGTAGATAATTAAATGCCTTAAATAAATATTTTATTAATAAATAAATAAAATTATTTACAAAGTATGTCCTTTATCATCATACATGTTTGGGTTGTATGCACACTACTATCAATCTCTCACTTGCACTAAAGCCAATCGCCATGGTATCTCATACCCATCTTCTCTAAGTGACGATCAAACTGCTGTTGTGTTAGAGCTTTAGTAAATGGATCTGCAATGTTATCTTGAGAGTCTATATGCTCTTCTTTCAATGATTTCTTTAATCAAAGTGCCGCAACACATGTTTTAGATTCAAGATGAGACTTAGGAACTATTCCTAGTTCTGTAATGAACTTTTCATCCGAAACATCAACTTGTAGCTTCAGTTACAGTTATATACTTTGTCTTTGTCACTAAATCAGCAACTTTTTACTGTTTGCAACCTTTCCAATTCACTGCACCACCTTTCAAGGTAACAACTTACCCTATAGTGGATTTACTGTCGTCTTGGTCAGTCTAAAAACTTGAGTCTGTTAAGAACTCTAGATTCATTCAGACCCATCATGTGTCATGATGACATTCTTAGTGTCAGTTAAGTACTTTGGGATGTTTATCACTGTCTCATAGTGATCTTCTCTAGAATCTGACTGATCAACATCAAGTCTCGTATATTTCATTGCATACATGATAGTAACTCATGTGATCTCTCTTTTACTGAGGACAATATTAGAGAGATACACTCCATGGCTCATCATCATGAGGCACTCTTTTGGAGTTTGCCATGCTAAACGCCTTTAGCATCTAATGAATATACTTTTTCTTAGGTTAAGCCGAACATCCTTTTAAATCTATTAATACAGATTTATATCCCCAATGCGGGATGTTCTACCCAAATCATTCATGGAGGAATATTTAGACAACTTTATTTTGATTGATTGATTTTAGCATAGGAATTTCATTCCCTATCAGTAATATATCATCAACATATAATACATGGAATGAAACAGCGCTCCCACTAACCTTCTTGTATATACATGCTTCATCCTCATTTTTGATAAAATCAAACTCTTTGATTGTCTCATCAAAACGAAAGTTCCATCTACGAGAATCTTGCTTCAATCCACGAATGGATTGTTGTAGCTCATATACACGATTTACTTCAACCATTAAAATAAAAACCATCTGGCTGTATCATACATACATTCTCCTCTAATAATGTATATTTGAGGAAGGGCGTCTCCACGTCCATTTTGCCAGATTAAGTAAAAATAAGCTGCAATCGCAAGAAAAATCCAAATGGACTTGAGCATAGCTTCCAAATCCATTTTAGATTTTATGGTCATCTACCATTTCTCTGAGTCTTTATTACTCATAGCCTGTTCGTAATTCAATGGATCATCATCATTCATGATGTGTACCTCATCGTCATCCTCTATAACGAATCCATACCTCTCAGGTATCTTCGGTACTCTTTCAGATTACGAACAGGGTGTGGTACAGTAGGTTCTTCTACTTGGTTAGGTACCTGACTTTGATCCGTGGTAATTTGTGGTTCTTGAACTTCTTCAAGATATATCTTACTCCCACTGACCCCTTCATGGATAAACTCCTTTTCCAAGAAGGCATCATGTTTCGCAACAAACACCTTTTGATCAGTTGGATGATAGAAATAATACCCTACGATTTCTTTAGGGTATCCCACAAATCTACACTTATCAGATTTAGTCTATAGCTTATCATTTTCAAACTTTTTGACATAAGTTGGACAACCCCAAGTCTTAACATGCTTAAGATTTGGTTTCCTCCCTTTCCACATCTCATATGGAGTCTTTGGGGTGGATTTGGTAGGTACCTTGTTAGGTAGGTATGCAGCCGTTTCTAGGGCATATCCCCAGAAGGAAGTTAGAATGTCGGTAAAAATTATCATGGATCGAACCATGTCCAACAGTGTTCGATTTCTCCTTTTGGATACTCCATTTAACTGTGGTGTACCTGGAGGAGTCCATTGTGAGATTATACCATTTTCTTTGAGACGATTGAGAAACTCACCGCTTAAGTATTCTCCACCTCGATCTGATCAAAGTATCTTTATACTCTTGTCCGTTTGTTTCTCTACTTCACATCTGAACTCTTTGAACTTTTCAAATAATTCTGACTTGTATTTCATTAAATACACATATCCAAATCTTGAGTGATCATCAGTGAAAGTAATAAAATAAGAATACCCACCCCGTGCACTTGTTGTCATAGGTCCACAAACGTCAGTGTGAATCAATGCCAATAACTCTGTAATCTTTCTCCTTTTTCACTAAAAGGAGATTTAGTCATTTTACCTATGAGACAAGATTCACAAGTTGGATATGATTCATAATCGGATAGCTCTAGGAGCCCATCCTTATGCAACTTAGATAATCTTGTTTCATTGATATGACCGAGTCTATAGTGCCACATGTAGGTATAATTAATATCATCTCTTTTCCTTTTCTTAGTTTGTTCAATTTGAAATATATTTTCTTGCAAGTCAAGTATATAAAGCGCAATTCGCAAATTTCCAATACCATATAAAACATCGTCTTTATAAATAGAACAACCATTGTTCTTTATAATAACGTCAAAACCTTCCATATCCAATATAGAAATTGAAATAATATTTTTAATAATATTCAGAACATAATAACAGTTATTAAGATAAATGGACTTGCCCGAAGGCATTGCTAAACAATAAGTTCCTACAGCTAAATCAACAACCTTTGCTCCATTCCCCACTCGTAGGATCACCTCTTCATTGTTCAGCTTTCTACTTCTGACCAGTCCCTGCACAGTGTTACATATGTGAGACCCACAGCCGGTATCCAATACCCAAGTAGAATTATGACTTTCAGAAAAATTAATTTCAATCATAAACAAACCTTGATTGGAAGTCGAAGCTTCTCCAAGCTTCTTCTCTGCTAGAAACTTCTTGCAGTTCCTCTTCCAATGTCCCAGCTCATTGCAATGAAAGCACATTCCTTTAGCTGGTTCAGGTTTCTTTTGTTTCTTTTCTTTCCCCTTTCCTTTAGCCTTCTTGGATATCTTCTTTTCAGAAGACACCTTGGGCCTCTTCCTTTTATTGGAAGAATCCACCATCAAGACATGGTTCTTCTTGGATGAGAAGTGACCTTCTGCAGTTTTAGCATGTTAAGCAGTTCAGGCAAGCTGACATCTAGCTTATTCATGTGAAAATTAACCACAAACTGCGAGAAGGTCTCAGGGAGTGACTGCAAGACCAAGTCTTGAATCAAATCCCCATCCAAAACGAACCCAAGCTGTCCAAGGCGTTCAATCAAATTGATTACCTTCAGAACATGAGTCTCGACGGTAGTGCCCTCGGTCATCCGAGATTGGAAGAGCTCCTTAGATATCTCATATCTAGCAGTCCTACTCTGTTCACCATACAACTCCTTGAGGTGAATCAGCATAGCAAGAGCATCCATATTTACGTGCTGACGCTGAAGCTCATTATTCATGGATGCGAGCATGATGCATTGAGCCACAGATGCATCATCTTGCCATTTATTAAAAGTGGCAATCTCTTCCTCGGAGGCTGTTTTCGAAACATATTTAGGGATAATTGAATTTAGGACATAAGAAATCTTTTCAGCAGTGAGAACAATTCTCAGATTTCTTAGCCATTCCTCATAATTCGGCCTGGTAAGCTTATTTGCATCAAGTATGCTTCGTAGTGAGATTAGTGATTTTGACATTTTTAAAATTCTGCATGTGAAAAGACAACATTTTTAGCAAACATTCATTTTATTAACATTGCATACCAAAATAAATTTAGGTCTTTATTTTAAATTGGTATCTCCCACTATTTTCATCAAACTATATTACCCTCACTTATATAGTTTGGCAACATCTAATTAAAGATTTGCTAGTGAGATTAAGGATCTCATTTCAAATGTATATAACCTTGTGGATAGTACAACAAGCGATATACAAATAAATAGGTAGACAACTCTTGTCAATTACATCACCATGTAACTCCTTTTATTTTGCCTCTTAAATCATAATGGTCGTGTGTGTGCACATCCGAACTAAAATGATTTAAGTTAAGTCCAGCCTAGCATTTTCATAAATTCAAAAAAGAAAAATGTTCGTCCTTGTGGATAGCACAACAAGACTAGATCGTTCAATTTTCTTGATAAACATCAAATGTGATTAATTAACATTTTAAATACTCAATACTCGCCTTGTGGATAGCACAACAAACTCATATTAAATATTTAATACTCTATTAATTAATCATGCTAGAAGGCGACGTTCGATATTCCAAATATCACTTTGAACGCTTCGGACTAAATATTATTTCTTTGAGGGGTTTGTTATTATTTGTCTCATCTTGTTAAGCGCGCATGCACATATATATATATATATAAAATACGCGTTATTTTATTAAACATGCGAAGCATGTTTGCATAAAATATAATATATATAATATTTAGCATGCAATATAGAATACTATATTCTACCCGGATTGATTATGAATTTTTATTCTAATTTGGTTCACTAGAGCCACCAAGTGAACCAAAAGGTCAAACCTAGGAGTGCAAGAATTTAAATTTAAATGTAACTATTACATTTAAACCCGGGCTCCATACAAACGGGTCTTCACGCGCTCCTTGCTCCTTTGTCTCCAGTTTCTTCAAGATAATTCTAACTATCTCTATTACATAAACTATTTATAATTAAATAGAAACCTTGATCAGCAGTCAAGGGGAAGTACATAGGAGGGAGATAGAATTTACACCAAGAAGAAAACCAGAAAAGATGATGTACGCAGACCCCATTTTATAAAAACCATACATTTCCAAAATAAAATCCAATCACATTGGTCATAGTCCATAATCAATCCCTTTTATTAACATACATATCATCATACGTATCAATAAAACTTATTCATCTCATGAAAGTAAATTCATTCCATATATGTATTAATATCAGTTAATCGACAAAAGTTTGCTAAACTTTGTTTTTGAAAAAGTAAACTTCTTTATTTTATTCAAAAATAATTCCAAATTACACTCTTTAATTTTAGCAATTCTGAAATCTCATTTCATATAAAATAAACATCTTTATTTTAAACCTTTATTAATTAAATAAACCATTCATTTAATTAAATAAAATAAAAAAAAATCAGATTCTGCTAGTGGCGCAGCTGCGCCAGTAATGTATAGGGAACCGGCGCAGCTGCGCAGAGTGAAAACCAGGTATAGACACCGGCGCAGCTGCGCAGCAAGAAAGACTTGCAACGGCGCAGCTGCGCAGCTTCGCAGAATCAGAAAAAAATTTTGTTGCCCAAGAACTCGATCCAATCGTATGTCATACATGTATGGAATAACATAAACTGATAATTAGCACAAGATTGGCTCTGATACCACTGTTGGGTTCGCTAGAAACATAAGCATGCAATCAAATTACATAAACGCAGTGGAAGGGATGAAAAAATAGATTTTAAAATTTTCTTACAAACCCTTAACCATGATCTTTCTTGTGCATCAATTATCAGTCAATACATAGAAGGATAGGATGTGGAATTATACATTTGAAGATCCAAGCTTCCTCCGGTACATGTTCTACTCCTTTGATTCCTTTGATTCCTCTGTAGTGACTCCTTCCCTTGATCAATGTCAGCCACCCAAATGTTTGGCCTCTAACGGTGATCCACCAAGGATGATGAAGAACTCAGGAAGATGGGTTATTGGCTTAACCCTTGTTTCTATCTCTATAGAATATTTGTACTCCCAACCCTTGAAAAATTCACGTACCTTATTTATGATATAAGACTCTCTTATATAGATATTAGGTTAACCCTCCTAATCCAATTAGAACAGGGTTTTATTTAATTAATTAATTAAACACTTTTAATTAATTTATATCCTAATATTATTAGGATTGAGAGATAGTACTGATATTATATTAATTCCTAAACTCCTTTAGAATTAAAATAATAATAATAATAATAATAATAATATTAATAAGACTCCTCTTATTAATTTATATTTAATATTTCTAAAATATTAAATAATAAACATTAAGCTATTTAATTTATTCTATCACCATAGATTAAATTAATTATACTTAATGTATTATTACTATCATGCCATTTTCTTCTTAATTAATTCTTCTTCCTTTTATGGTGTGACCCTTTAGGTTCTCCATATTAAACCGGTTGTGAATAAATTAATTAGAACAATTCTAATCTTATTTAAATAAATAAATTAAACTAATAATCTATTTAAATAAATAACATTTATTCTACAATAGGGATAAGCCTCCCTAGCGATCAACGACTTTCCAGATAATATAGATTTTAACATTAATCATAAAAGAACCTGTGAGTTAATAGTTACCGTACAATTCAATCCTTCCACCATACAATGTCCCAATTAAATATAAGACATGGATTTACTATCAAGTCTTAATTTATTTAATCATATGTATTTTGATTAGAAAACGCACAACTCCAAATAATGCAAATTAGAAACCTCTTTCTAATTTCATTCTACCTTGGCCAAGGATTCCTGGGTTGTCATTTAACGAATCACATAGAACATATCTCCTCTTTTATTAGAGATGGTAGATTCTTTATTGATCATACATTATCTCCATATGCAACTCATTATACCCAAGCATACCCTATATATGCCTTAAAAGGCCTTAAGGAATAAGTCAAAGTATAATTTGTTACATACAAGATACTATGATGATTTCAAGTCCAAGGATCACTTGTACTACTTTCACATTTGGAATTCCTATTGACAGGCGAGTAAAACTCCATTAGGTATTTCATAGCGAGTCACGTTCAGTGAACTTATTCTCCAATAAGCACCTACATACTTGCTTTAGTGTCTCCACACAAATGACCATGAGATCAGTCATCCTCATCCAATGAGCAAGCAACATATGTACCAATCTATCCGGATTTACTAATCCCCATTTTAGTAATCCCACAATTGGGTACTATTTTAGTGTTTAAGCTTTCTAAGAATTTATCTCATCATGATTCTAAAATCATTGCTTAAAAATATGAGTTATTTACATATTATTAAAAACAGCACCATGTAGATAATTAAATGCCTTAAATAAATATTTTATTAATAAATAAATAAAATTATTTACAAAGTATGTGCTTTATCATCATACATGTTTGGCTTGTATGCACACTACTATCAATCTCTCACTTGCACTAAAGCCAATAGCCATGGTATCTCATACCCATCTTCTCTAAGTGACGATCAAACTGCTGTTGTGTTAGAGCTTTAGTAAATGGATCTGCAATGTTATCTTGAGAGTCTATATGCTCTTCTTTCAATGATTTCTTTAATCAAAGTGCCGCAACACATGTTTTAGATTCAAGATGAGACTTAGGAACTATTCCTAGTTCTGTAATGAACTTTTCATCCGAAACATCAACTTGTAGCTTCACTTACAGTTATATACTTTGTCTTTGTCACTAAATCAGCAACCTTTTGCTGTTTGCAACCTTTCCAATTCACTGCACCACCTTTCAAGGTAACGACTTACCCTATAGTGGATTTACTGTCGTCTTGGTCAGTCTAAAAACTTGAGTCTGTTAAGAACTCTAGATTCATTCAGACCCATCATGTGTCATGATGACATTCTTAGTGTCAGTTAAGTACTTTGGGATGTTTATCACTGTCTCATAGTGATCTTCTCTAGAATCTGACTGATCAACATCAAGTCTCGTATATTTCATTGCATACATGATAGTAACTCATGTGATCTCTCTTTTACTGAGGACAATATTAGAGAGATACACTCCATGGCTCATCATCATGAGGCACTCTTTTGGAGTTTGCCATGCTAAACGCCTTTAGCATCTAATGAATATACTTTTTCTTAGGTTAAGCCGAACATCCTTTTAAATCTATTAATACAGATTTATATCCCCAATGCGGGATGTTCTACCCAAATCATTCATGGAGGAATATTTAGACAACTTTATTTTGATTGATTGATTTTAGCATAGGAATTTCATTCCCTATCAGTAATATATCATCAACATATAATACATGGAATGAAACAGCGCTCCCACTAACCTTCTTGTATATACATGCTTCATCCTCATTTTTGATAAAATCAAACTCTTTGATTGTCTCATCAAAACGAAAGTTCCATCTACGAGAATCTTTCTTCAATCCACGAATGGATTGTTGTAGCTCATATACACGATTTACTTCAACCATTAAAATAAAAACCATCTGGCTGTATCATACATACATTCTCCTCTAATAATGTATATTTGAGGAAGGGCGTCTCCACGTCCATTTTACCAGATTAAGTAAAAATAAGCTGCAATCGCAAGAAAAATCCAAATGGACTTGAGCATAGCTTCCAAATCCATTTTAGATTTTATGGTCATCTACCATTTCTCTGAGTCTTTATTACTCATAGCCTGTTCGTAATTCAATGGATCATCATCATTCATGATGTGTACCTCATCGTCATCCTCTATAACGAATCCATACCTCTCAGGTATCTTCGGTACTCTTTCAGATTACGAACAGGGTGTGGTACAGTAGGTTCTTCTACTTGGTTAGGTACCTGACTTTGATCCGTGGTAATTTGTGGTTCTTGAACTTCTTCAAGATATATCTTACTCCCACTGACCCCTTCATGGATAAACTCCTTTTCCAAGAAGGCATCATGTTTCGCAACAAACACCTTTTGATCAGTTGGATGATAGAAATAATACCCTACGGTTTCTTTAGGGTATCCCACAAATCTACACTTATCAGATTTAGTCTATAGCTTATCATTTTCAAACTTTTTGACATAAGTTGGTCAACCCCAAGTCTTAACATGCTTAAGATTTGGTTTCCTCCCTTTCCACATCTCATATGGAGTCTTTGGGGTGGATTTGGTAGGTACCTTGTTAGGTAGGTATGCAGCCGTTTCTAGGGCATATCCCCAGAAGGAAGTTAGAATGTCGGTAAAAATTATCATGGATCGAACCATGTCCAACAGTGTTCGATTTCTCCTTTTGGATACTCCATTTAACTGTGGTGTACCTGGAGGAGTCCATTGTGAGATTATACCATTTTCTTTGAGACGATTGAGAAACTCACCGCTTAAGTATTCTCCACCTCGATCTGATCAAAGTATCTTTATACTCTTGTCCGTTTGTTTCTCTACTTCACATCTGAACTCTTTGAACTTTTCAAATAATTCTGACTTGTATTTCATTAAATACACATATCCAAATCTTGAGTGATCATCAGTGAAAGTAATAAAATAAGAATACCCACCCCGTGCACTTGTTGTCATAGGTCCACAAACGTCAGTGTGAATCAATGCCAATAACTCTGTAATCTTTCTCCTTTTTCACTAAAAGGAGATTTAGTCATTTTACCTATGAGACAAGATTCACAAGTTGGATATGATTCATAATCGGATAGCTCTAGGAGCCCATCCTTATGCAACTTAGATAATCTTGTTTCATTGATATGACCGAGTCTATAGTGCCACATGTAGGTATAATTAATATCATCTCTTTTCCTTTTCTTAGTTTGTTCAATTTGAAATATATTTTCTTGCAAGTCAAGTATATAAAGCGCAATTCGCAAATTTCCAATACCATATAAAACATCGTCTTTATAAATAGAACAACCATTGTTCTTTATAATAACGTCAAAACCTTCCATATCCAATATAGAAATTGAAATAATATTTTTAATAATATTCAGAACATAATAACAGTTATTAAGATAAATGGACTTGCCCGAAGGCATTGCTAAATAATAAGTTCCTACAGCTAATGCAACAACCTTTGCTCCATTCCCCACTCGTAGGATCACCTCTTCATTGTTCAGCTTTCTACTTCTGACCAGTCCCTGCACAGTTTTACATATGTGAGACCCACAGCCGGTATCCAATACCCAAGTAGAATTATGACTTTCAGAAAAATTAATTTCAATCATAAACAAACCTTGATTGGAAGTCGAAGCTTCTCCAAGCTTCTTCTCTGCTAGAAACTTCTTGCAGTTCCTCTTCCAATGTCCCAGCTCGTTGCAATGAAAGCACATTCCTTTAGCTGGTTCAGGTTTCTTTTGTTTCTTTTCTTTCCCCTTTCCTTTAGCCTTCTTGGATATCTTCTTTTCAGAAGACACCTTGGGCCTCTTCCTTTTATTGGAAGAATCCACCATCAAGACATGGTTCTTCTTGGATGAGAAGTGACCTTCGGCAGTTTTCAGCATGTTAAGCAGTTCAGGCAAGCTGACATCTAGCTTATTCATGTGAAAATTAACCACAAACTGAGAGAAGGTCTCAGGGAGTGACTGCAAGACCAAGTCTTGACTCAAATCCCCATCCATAACGAACCCAAGCTGTCCAAGGCGTTCAATCAAATTGATTACCTTCAGAACATGAGTCTCGACGGCAGTGCCCTCGGTCATCCGAGATTGGAAGAGCTCCTTAGATATCTCATATCTAGCAGTCCTACTCTGTTCACCATACAACTCCTTGAGGTGAATCAGCATAGCAAGAGCATCCATATTTACGTGCTGACGCTGAAGCTCATTATTCATGGATGCGAGCATGATGCATTGAGCCACAGATGCATCATCTTGCCATTTATTAAAAGTGGCAATCTCTTCCTCGGAGGCTGTTTTCGAAACATATTTAGGGATAATTGAATTTAGGACATAAGAAATCTTTTCAGCAGTGAGAACAATTCTCAGATTTCTTAGCCAGTCCTCATAATTCGGCTTGGTAAGCTTATTTGCATCAAGTATGCTTCGTAGTGAGATTAGTGATTTTGACATTTTTAAAATTCTGCATGTGAAAAGACAACATTTTTAGCAAACATTCATTTTATTAACATTGCATACCAAAATAAATTTAGGTCTTTATTTTAAATTGGTATCTCCCACTATTTTCATCAAACTATATTACCCTCACTTATATAGTTTGGCAACATCTAATTAAAGATTTGCTAGTGAGATTAAGGATCTCATTTCAAATGTATATAACCTTGTGGATAGCACAACAAGCGATATACAAATAAATAGGTAGACAACTCTTGTCAATTACATCACCATGTAACTCCTTTTATTTTGCCTCTTAAATCATAATGGTCATGTGTGTGCACATCCGAACTAAAATGATTTAAGTTAAGTCCAGCCTAGCACTTCCATAAATTCAAAAAAGAAAAATGTTCGTCCTTATGGATATCACAACAAGACTAGATCGTTCAATTTTCTTGATAAACATCAAATGTGATTAATTAACATTTTAAATACTCAATACTCGCCTTGTGGATAGCACAACAAACTCATATTAAATATTTAATACTCTATTAATTAATCATGCTAGAAGGCGACGTTCGATATTCCAAATATCACTTTGAACGCTTCGGACTAAATATTATTTCTTTGAGGGGTTTGTTATTATTTGTCTCATCTTGTTAAGCGCGCATGCACATATATATATAAAATACGCGTTATTTTATTAAACATGCGAAGCATGTTTGCATAAAATATAATATATATAATATTTAGCATGCAATATAGAATACTATATTCTACCCGGATTGATTATGAATTTTTATTCTAATTTGGTTCACTAGAGCCACCAAGTGAACCAAAAGGTCAAACCTAGGAGTGCAAGAATTTAAATTTAAATGTAACTATTACATTTAAACCCGGGCTCCATACAAACGGGTCTTCACGCGCTCCTTGCTCCTTTGTCTCCAGTTTCTTCAAGATAATTCTAACTATCTCTATTACATAAACTATTTATAATTAAATAGAAACCTTGATCAGCAGTCAAGGGGAAGTACATAGGAGGGAGATAGAATTTACACCAAGAAGAAAACCAGAAAAGATGAGGTACGCAGACCCCATTTTATAAAAACCATACATTTCCAAAATAAAATCCAATCACATTGGTCATAGTCCATAATCAATCCCTTTTATTAACATACATATCATCATACGTATCAATAAAACTTATTCATCTCATGAAAGTAAATTCATTCCATATATGTATTAATATCAGTTAATCGACAAAAGTTTGCTAAACTTTGTTTTAAAAAAAATAAACTCCTTTATTTCATTCAAAAATAATTCCAAATTAAACTCTTTAATTTTAGCAATTCTGAAATCTCATTTCATATAAAATAAACATCTTTATTTTAAACCTTTATTAATTAAATAAACCATTCATTTAATTAAATAAAATAAAAAAAAATCAGATTCTGCTAGTGGCGCAGCTGCGCCAGTAATGTATAGGGAACCGGCGCAGCTGCGCAGAGTGAAAACCAGGTATAGACACCGGCGCAGCTGCGCAGCAAGAAAGACTTGCAACGGCGCAGCTGCGCAGCTTCGCAGAATCAGAAAAAAAATTTTGTTGCCCAAGAACTCGATCCAATCGTATGTCATACATGTATGGAATAACATAAACTGATAATTAGCACAAGATTGGCTCTGATACCACTGTTGGGTTCGCTAGAAACATAAGCATGCAATCAAATTACATAAACGCAGTGGAAGGGATGAAAAAATAGATTTTAAAATTTTCTTACAAACCCTTAACCATGATCTTTCTTGTGCATCAATTATCAGTCAATACATAGAAGGATAGGATGTGGAATTATACATTTGAAGATCCAAGCTTCCTCCGGTACAAGTTCTACTCCTTTGACTCCTTTGATTCCTCTGTAGTGACTCCTTCCCTTGATCAATGTCAGCCACCCAAATGTTTGGCCTCTAACGGTGATCCACCAAGGAAGATGAAGAACTCAGGAAGATGGGTTATTGGCTTAACCCTTGTTTCTATCTCTATAGAATATGTGTACTCCCAACCCTTGAAAAATTCACGTACCTTATTTATGATATAAGACTCTCTTATATAGATATTAGGTTAACCCTCCTAATCCAATTAGAACAGGGTTTTATTTAATTAATTAATTAAACACTTTTAATTAATTTATATCCTAATCTTATTAGGATTGAGAGATAGTATTGATATTATATTAATTCCTAAACTCCTTTAGAATTAAAATAATAATAATAATAATATTAATAAGACTCCTCTTATTAATTTATATTTAATATTTCTAAAATATTAAATAATAAACATTAAGCTATTTAATTTATTCTATCACCATAGATTAAATTAATTATACTTAATGTATTATTACTATCATGCCATTTTCTTCTTAATTAATTCTTCTTCCTTTTATGGTGTGACCCTTTAGGTTCTCCATATTAAACCGGTTGTGAATAAATTAATTAGAACAATTCTAATCTTATTTAAATAAATAAATTAAACTAATAATCTATTTAAATAAATAACATTTATTCTAAAATAGGGATAAGCCTCCCTAGCGATCAACTACTTTCCCAATAATATAGATTTCAACATTAATCATAAAAGAACATGTGAGTTAATAGTTACTGTACAATTCAATCCTTCCACCATACAATGTCCCAATTAAATATAAGACATGGATTTACTGTCAAGTCTTAATTTATTTAATCATATGTATTTCGATTAGAAAATGCACAACTCCAAATAATACAAATTAGAAACCTCTTTCTAATTTCATTCTACCTTGGCCAAGGATTCCTGGGTTGTCATTTAACGAATCACATAGGGCATATCTTCTCTTTTAATAGAGGTGGTAGATTCTTTATTGATCATACATTATCTCCATATGCAACTTATTATACCCAAGCATACCCTATATATGCCTTAAAAGGCCTTAAGGAATAAGTCAAAGTATAATTTGTTACATACAAGATACTATGATGATCTCAAGTCCAAGGATCACTTGTACTACTATCACATTAGGAATTCCTATTGATAGGCGAGTAAAACTCCATTAGGTATCCTATAGCGAGTCACGTTCAGTGAACTTATTCTCCAATAAGCACCTACATACTTGCTTTAGTGTCTCCACACAAATGACCATGAGATTAGTCATCCTCGTCCAATGAGCAAGCAACATATGTACCAGTCTATCCAGATTTACTAATCCCCATTTTAGTAATCCCACAATTGGGAACTATTTTAGTTTTTAAGCTTTCTAAGAATTTAGATCTCATTAGCATGATCTCATCATGATTCTAAAATCATTGCTTAAAACTATGGGTTATTTACATATTATTAAAAACAGCACCATGTAAATAATTAAATGCCTTAAATAAATATTTTATTAATAAATAAATAAGATTGTTTACAAAGTATGTGCTTTATCATTATACATGATTGGCTTGTATGCACACTACTATTAAGCTCAAGCTCCCAACCATCTACATTGATCATTGGAGATGGCTCTCTCCTAACCAGCTACTCCCAGACAATATGTATGTCACGGGGCTCCTCCTCTCTAGGCACCTGAGGTACATCCTCTCTAGCCTGACTAGGTTCTCCAACGTTCGACATCCTGACAAAAGAATTTTAAAGTTCATTATTACGTGACATCGAATCGACACTCTTCGAATACTAAAACGTACACACATAGGCACATAAGTTGTTTATTATCTTTAACTAGCATCACTATCTTTTCGATCTTACCATAAGGCTACTACCTAAGGTTTTCCCCCACCTAAGGTTTCATAACCTACAGCTTTGATACCAACCTATGACACCCCCAAATCCGGGTACTTCGTTTCCACATGATTTGGTCTTCACTTTCTAACTATAACAAACATCTACCCAATATATCTCAAAATAAATTACAATCTTTATATAAAATCTCCCTTAAAACAAGGGATACAACCTTAAAAAAAATAATCCCAGGGTTACTCTAACCTTGACATAAACAATAAAGTGCGGAACAAAAATATAACATAAAAGTCTTATTACAATCATTTCAAAATAAATAACAAAGTCTTCACTTGTTCATCTTTCCCTTGCCTTTACTCGTAGACAGGGGCATCAACGCTATCAACCTTAACTGCAATTGTTATTTAATGCAAGAGTGAGCAAACAACAGCTCACTGGAGTTTAACAATAATAAATACATGAAAGAATATCTTTTAAAGAATCTGAACAACTTAGCTTGCTTCAATAATAAAGAATTAAATAATAATTCTCTATCAACATTAAAATTCGAATATAGAATTTGTCTGAGGGTCATAAGACCTTTGAACTCTTGTCCTAGGTTATAAATATTTCTATTTAAACCTTTAACAGTCAATAAGACTATGGACCTTAACTCGTACTTAGGGGGATCAGCCCTTTCTACCATGTATTGTGCACAAATATCTTAACGCTATTCGTAGTAACCTCCCCTAATAATTAGGGTTGTTCAACTCAGTAATTTGAATTCAAGTCCGCACAAAAAAAAGTTTGGTTTGGATAAGCTTAAAAGGGTAATATAGAATTCGCGTTCATCAACTAAGGATTAGTTGAATCGACTTTCAATAATTCATAAATAAAAAAATTATGAATTAACATATGCTTTAGAAGTAAACTTAAAGCATTTAAAATAATAAACTGGATCTTACTTGAACAATAAGTCAAGATCTCTTCGATTAAGTAAATAATTGTCCAGTATAGAAATGAAAAGGACATTCTCAACAATGAATATATGAATTCAAAGAAACTTGCGTAGAAATAGCGAGTTTAGGATTTAGAAGACTTGCCTTAAGCGTAAGCTACTTAACTCAATTCACGTACTTTAACATTTTCTACATATATACATATTTAATCACAATAACCTAAATTAGTTAACGCATAACTAATTCACATAATCGGTTAACTCTCATGGTTAACTCATTCTAGTTAAATAAATAACTGATAATTAATCATCACATAGTTAATTACATCACATAGGCATGCTCACATAATTAAATCAATTATGTATTTAACTAAATTATAATTAAACAATTATAATTTAAACACTTAATCTAATTATAATTACTTAAATTATAATTATCACTTATTTTAATTAAATTATAAACAAATTATAATTTATAATTAGTTAAACTACATCATGCATTATAATTACACAAATTATAATTAATCATGAAATTATCAATTTATAATTCATATTTAAACATGCATTTATTAAATTATAATTACATAAATTATAATTTAAATTAACATCTAATAAATCAACCTTTATTCATTATAATTTAACCAAATTAACATTTAATCATAATTATAAGTATTCAAATTATAATTAAGTAATTCATATTCCAATTAAACAATTAAAATTCACAATTTAAATACTATATACAATTTGCCAAATTTATATTAACGAAATGTTATAGCAACTAGATGCATACACATTATCATGGAACAATTAAATTAAGGCTTAAAATAAACTGCACAATCAATCAACTAGAACTCACTGCCTCTGCACTGGGCACGGCGCAGCTGCGCAGCCAGCTGCCTTAAAACCGACGCAGCTACGCAGGTGCTCAACCTACGAAAGACAACCGATGTAGCTGCGCTACTTCTGGCCGTGTTACCGGCGCAACTGCGCAGGTACACGGACAGACGCAGACAGCCACGACATTCTGCTTCACCGATTAACCCATACAAGCCAACAAATAAAAAATTATAGCAACACAGACACTTAAAATCATACGTATGCAACAATGCACATGCTATCTATACTACCAATCACTGAATTTGTCCAAATAATGAAAATCAAAGATTTTAAAAATCCAATTTTGACATTTTTACAAAAACTCATATATTTTCCAAAAACCATTCACTGTAACTTCAATTCTCAACCACTTCAAGTTACCACACATGCAATCTCTTCATAATTGAATATAACATCATAACCAATTCTAATTAGGCATAATAACATATATCAATTCCTAAATTTTCCATTCTAAAACCAATCAATACATATAAAACCATATGAGCAAAACTTTTTCCATGAAATTTATTTTAATAGTAGTTTAATTTCTGAAAAAAAATCATTGATAGCATACATGTAATGGATTGCAACATCTTTGAATTCGTATAGCATGTAATTAACTAATTCTTGCATATCCACACCAACATTACACTATATGAAGAAAATTCTTTTCACAGAGAACTCATCATAAGAAAAACAACTACGTAAAGTTTTAAAAGCATTTGATAATGACCATACCTCTTATTAGACGATTTGAAGAAGAAAATGAAGAATAACTCTAGCCTTTTCCAAGTTTCCTTTACCTTCTCTTCTTCCTTTTTCTCTCAACTTCTCTGTTAGTTCTCTCCTTCTTCTTTAGTTTAGACTAACTTAACGTAAGCTAACGTATAATATAATACGTAGTAATAGATATAGGCTTCATTATATAATATAACTGACAAAATATATTAAGTACAATGACAGTTACAAATTTCAAAAGCCACAATGCCTTGTTTGGAAAAACAAGGTTATTTTCAAAAATAGATTATTAGTGCTAAGGTATTGTTTGGTAAACGGTTTAATTAAAACAACTTTTTGATAGTTAGGGCCCCGTTTGGTAGAAATAGGTTTAAAACAATTACAAGGGCCTTGTTTGGTTAAAATTATTTAAAATTCTTTTTTTTTTATTTTAACAAATCATTTTAACACATACTTTAATGTCATATTTTAATCAATTAAACATTAATCAACTAATTTAATCAATTAAAATCCACCATCAATTAATCACATAAAATTTTGCCACATAATTATAATTATTCGCTAATTATAATCCATGTAACACTTAACACATAATTCATCTAATTTAATTTTTCTCAATTAAATCAGAACTATATTATAAAATTAATATACATCAACTAGATAAATATTAAACATTCATTTAATTAATATATATCACTTAATTAAATCACTTCCATAAAACACATAATTTATTTATTTTACTTTATAAATAAATCACATAAAGTATTTATTTAACTCAATAAATATTTAAAATTAAATATAAAATCTCAATCGTTACAATCTTCCCTCCTTAAAAGGATTCTGTCCCCAGAATCACACATAAAAAAATTATCTTCTATTACAATTATTCACTAATCACGCTTTGAAATTAATAACTCAAGTTGAGTTAGGAAACTTGCAATAAATGCGAATATTCAATAATAATATTAAATGTGAAATAATCAACAATAATTATCCACTACCATGCTTGAAAAATAATAACTCAAGTTTGAGATAGAGGACTTGCCTGATTCGTTGACTACTGCTACGCAATTAAAGTTAACTTCTTTTGAAAGACCTATCATTAATAAAATCAACCTCTTAATTAGTATCACTTATCTTACTTATAATATTTATCTAAATGTAATCACATAATCAATCATTAGATAACACCATACGAATACACAAGTCTAAACCTAGCACACATCGAGTCTTTAATAGTAGTCAATATAGTATACTGAGTGGTTTCCCACAAACAACTAACAAATTAGTTTCCGTCTCATCTACACTGTTTTCACAGTGAGTTAGATCGGTTACTAATTCGTATATACCTTCTCCATATGAAGGAATTATTTAGCCCAGCTACTATACATCAACCATTAAAGGGTACGATTGCACTACCTTAGACTTAACACTTACTCGTTCATTTATAAGTTCTTATTATAACTCGGTAAACTATTTATGAATTCAGAAGGCTTAAAATATCATTTCAGTAAACTAAAACCAAACTGTCTTCTTTTCCTATCCTTTTCAGTTTCTATTTCAACAAGCTGAAACAAAACTGACTTCTCTTCATGACATTTTAGTTTTCATTTCAGCACCCTAAATTGTTCATTTCAGGAAGCTAAAATACCCTATTCACGAAAATACAAAATCAATTTATTATTTTTCTATTCTTTGGTCAAACATATATATATATATATATAATCCATACACAAAAATAATTTTTCTGGAATTTTTCAACTCCCTTAAGTATTTTTCAAAAATTCATTTCTAGTTAAAACCTTAAGAAATTAGCCCTACCATGCCAAACTCCAAAAATTCCCAACTCTTTGTAGAATCTTATATGTGTTAACGTGAACTTCCAGTTTAAATTTCGTGGCCATTGGAGTTATACAACTCCGGTTATAGCAATTTTTGTCAGAAAAATGCAAATATTGAAACAGTCATAACTTGGTCAATTTAAGTTAAAATGAGCTCATTTTTGGACACAAGATACTTTATCTAATATATTTTCATGTACCAAAAGATTGGATTTTATTACATTAATTAAGTTGCCGAAACTGCCCTTGAAATTTCATGACATCCTACTTTTTGTCATTTTTAGATTTTGCTTCCTTTGCTAAAATCAGTCCATACAAAACTCTACAACATATTTTTTAGTGATTCCACTTAGATATATTATAAGACTCATATATCTAACTCCAAAAATTGACCACACTCAAAAATTCAAAGTAGAATGAGAGATATGGCCGTTTCCATTTCATACTTCATTTTCCATAAAATCTATTTTTTAACCTTTTGTGTTTTGTAAGAAAACTTTCATGATCTCCCATAAAACCAACATAACTCATCATATTAAACTAAATAACTCATATACTCATGGATCTAATATGATCCATGATCTAATTCACCAAATAATCAACAAACACAAGATTAACCACAATCAAGGCTAAGAAAAATTAGATTTTCTATCTTTTAAAAAACCTAACTCCTATTTTTTAGTTTAGATCCAACTTTTGATCCATAAAATGGTTAGATCTAAACTTGAAACACTAATAAACACAAAGATCTAAGGTTTTAAATCTCAAGATCATAGTTTTACAAAAATCAAAACTCAAATCAAACCAAAAAGGAAATTAAACTATAGAAGTAGGAATTTTGTTATACCTTAGCTTGTTTCTTTCTCTTCTTTTTCCTAATTTTTTTGTTAAGGAACTAAGAAAATATCAAGAACTCTCTCTCTCTTTTTCCCTCTCCGTGGCTGAACTCTCTCAATATTCTCTCTCTCTCTCTCTCTCTTAGTTCTTTTGTTCTTGCTAACAATGAAGGAAATGAAAAGAAACAAAAGATATACTTGATTTGTTTTAAAATAAAAATGTATAAATATATGGCATATATCTATACAATCCCACCACATGCTTGCCTTCTCTCTCTCATTATGGTTTAGATTACTTGCAAGTAAGCTTAAAACTGTTTTCTCCTTTCATTGAGTGACACCTAAGGGAGTGGGTGAGGAATGGTTCACCTACTAAAGTATATAATCATTACCAACATCCCCCTTTCCCCTCTCTTAAGTGACCAACCAAGTGGCTAGGATTGCCCTATTTGTTTATTCTTTTATTATTTATTTAGTTTACTAATTTTCCAATATATCCCTCATTTGTTGGTTTAACTTGGGCTTCTTATTTAAATGCTTATGGGCTTGCTAATTTCGTCCCCGGAATCACCCTTCCCATACGCTTAATTTATGTCTATCCTTATACACTCATTTATTAATCAATCAATTTTACTGAATTACTCTCCTCGTATTTATTATTTCAGTTATTTTTTCCTATCCCAATTCAGGACAAAAAAATCTTAGCTTACTTCAAGTCTCATTTGACTTGGCATAGCACATATTTACCTGTTGTATTTAGGTATCATATTCACAATGGTATTCCTTTAATATGTTAAGCAATTTGTGCTTTCTCTCACTTTACTATGGAACCTCTAAAGGTTACCATAAACCATATAGATATACTCGTTTTCTAATAACTTTTTAAAGTTGTATCATCAATTTATTTATTTCTATATATGCGTAATACCAACCTATAACTCCTATACCAATCTTGTAACTCGAATCCATAAAGGAATAGTATCTCATAGTGATATCTATCAAATAATACTTGCGTAATTATATTACTACTCGAAATTTTACCTGACACTACTTCCTTCGAAGCGACTGCATCTTGAATTGTCATGTTAAACATGTATGCCGCTGGACTTCCTAGCTGAGCTGGTTCTTTAATCCTCAGTGTTTCACTACTGTTTCCTTTGTTATTGCTTCCTTTCTTTGCATTCTTCTTTGGAAAGTTACGGACATGGTGGTTTAACGAGCTACACGAAAAATAAGCCGACAATTTCTTTGGACTTGGACAATTGAGAGAGATGTGTCCCTCTTGACCACAGTTAAAGCACACGCCCTTTTCCTTCAAACATATTCCCTGATGATTCTTACCGCAAACTGCACACGGCTCACCTCTTTTCCTACTTTCTCCGAACTTGTTTCTTAATTGGGTGTTGTCATTCCACTTACACTTTTTAGAGATTCTTCCTTCACTACTATTTACCTTATTACCTCCTTCAGCCTCCTTATTCTTTTGTTCTTGATCGTACTCTGATACGGCTTAGCTTCCTCCCTCGGCGATGATTGATTTTTCCAATAGAGTCGAGAATGAATCAATTCGCAGTACATCTATCTTGTTGAATATCGATGGTTTCAATCCGTTCTTAAAACGTCGCGCCTTGAGTTACTCGGTGTCCACTCGATGTGGAGCGAATCTTACTAGCTCATTGAACTTGACGAAGTACTCCGACACTGACATGTGCTGCTGCTTCAAATTTAGAAATTGTACTTCCATATTTTTCTGCATACTTCCCTTCCTAGGCGGCATTATGAATTCAGTGTGCTGAATCAACGAATTCATCATATAAACATCTTAATATTTTAATTTTCAAAAATTTATTTACTTAATCTAACACATATAATCATATCATTGCATTTATATCCATACTCATTCAAATAGTACATAGTACTTTTCATCATACAGTGCATATTGCTTCAAACATTTACTATCCCTTTGTGACAAAAGTCGAGATTCATTACTACAACTTTATACAAAAAGTTGAGACATACAAAAGTTATCTTGATATTCATACAAAAGCGAATATTATACTCATATATATATATATATACATATACATACTAATTGTTTAGGATACTATATTTCTAATATATTATCTTACTACACAAGATTCTACTCCTCACACTTAATTTTTCTTTAGTCCACTTCCTTCACCTGTCTTCGTCTTAGGACAATTCTTAACCTTATGACCCATTCCACCACATGAAAAACATCCTCCTTTCTTTGGTTTAGGACAATTTGGTGATATATGTCCTTCCTGACCACAATTATAACATATCCTCCGTCCATCCCTACATACACCCGTATGTATCTTCCCACAGTTCTTACACTCTACAATCCTCCCCTTAGGGTCTTCTTGTATAATTTCAAAACTTCCTGGATCACTATCATTCAATTTCCTTTTCCCTTTATGACTGGGAGCTTTCTGCGATATATTATATTCAGCTCTCACTTTATCGACTTTAATCATCAACTCAATATGTTCTTTTGTCAATTCTCCTAATGCATTCCTCAACTGATTGTTTAACAACCTTTCTAACTTCCATGCTTCTTCCAAGAAAATTACTTTATTCTTTTAATCCTGCACTTTTGCTGATGCCTGATAAGCTCTAACCTCCGCATCTGAATCACTATATATCAATACCACCATCACTGGTTCTGGTACTATATTCTCTAAGATGATCACCTCATCATGGTCGTCCTCGATGTGAGCCTCTACTTCAGCTTTTGGCTTGGGTATTGGCTCGGGTGAAACAATCTACTTTTCGTTTGCGATGTGAGAGTCTCCTATTTCCTTTTCGCCTGACATCTACACGCAATTATTCCTTGATTAGTACATAATACAAATTATAAACACACAGAAAACAATAGTTTTATTTAAGTTACTTTTATTTTATTTTACGATGAATTTTCTCAATTCATCTGTTGACATCCTGTCACCAATTTTAAATAACCTTTATTAGTACATCACCATTAAACAAAATCTATAAACACTAAGTGTCCGCATATCTTACTATGGATGAATTTTTGCAATCCATCACTTAGAACTCTAAATGAGTTTTCTCTATCTTTCCTATGGTTATATTACTAAGGTTTTCCCCCCACCTAAGGATTATAACCTACAGCTTTGATACCAACTTGTGACACCCCCAAATCCGGGTTCCCTAACCTCAGGTTTGGTGCTCAAGATCCATCATACATATTACATCTAACTACCCATGCATAAATGAAAAACATCATTCATATCATTACTTAATATAACTTATAACAATATCCCAGGTTAACTAACCTTAACATAACTTACATACCCTTAGCTATTCAAAAGGTTTAGAATAATTAATTTACATAACTCAACATAACCATTAAAATCCATAACAATTACTCCTGAGCTTTGCCTTTGTCTTTGCTATAACCTTCTGCTACCACGTCCTTAACTGAAATGTTTTTGATTTAAGCAAGGGTGAGCAACGAGTTTGCTCAGCAAGTTAAAATATTCAATAAGGAATATAGATCAAAAATAGAAGAGTCTAGCTTCTATAGAACTTCAATAATATTCACCGAATTTCGAAGTAGCTGAATAATAATTCAATCTCAATAACAAAATTTTATAATATTTCCTGCTGAATAACATATCAAGGATGAAAGAGTAAGATTCTTTCAAAGATTCAATCATATTCGAGTGAATAAGAAAATTTAACAATACTACAACAATAAT
The DNA here is from genome assembly GCA_020205555.1 of Panax stipuleanatus. Lineage (NCBI taxonomy): Eukaryota > Viridiplantae > Streptophyta > Magnoliopsida > Apiales > Araliaceae > Panax > Panax stipuleanatus. Next base: position 89,054,407 of record CM035118.1, read on the forward strand.
CAATAAAGTGGGATATACCCAGATTCATGATGAGTGATCACACAAGGATCATGACCTAGTAGAGGAATTCATTAGTTATTAAAACTAAATTATCCCAAAAATATAAGTTAACCATAAAGATTAAATTATATTTTTTTGCAGTACACAAAAGTGATCAGCTTCATTGTACTTTATATTATGCATAATACTTAATAATCGCGCAAGGGTCGTTTTACGACAATACAGTTTGTTCATCTCAGTCTTACATCAAAAGTCCGTACCAGAACAATATGGTTTGGATTATTTTCAAAGAAATATTATGATTTCAACATATAATATCAATATGGATCTAGCCGAAAACAATGTCATAGATATTCCAATAATTCCGTTCATAATAAATAAAACATTTCATATTTTAAAAAATATTAGTCTCGCTAAAACAATTAGCTGAGTCATGACTTATAAACAGTTCAAATAATAGAACAAGAATCAATTGCACTACGTACGAATAACAATAATCAGTATAGATGTAAATAACTAATAATAATTATTCACTAATCACGCTTTGAAATTAATAACTCAAGTTGAGTTAGGAAACTTGCAATAAATACAAATATTCAAGAATAATCTTAAATGTGGAATAATCAACAATAATTATCCACTACCATGCTTGAAAAATAATAACTCAAGTTTGAGTAAGAGGACTTGCCTGATTCGTTGACTACTGCTACGCAATTAAAGTTAACTTCTTTTGAAAGACCTATCATTAATAAGATCAATCTCTTAATTAGCATCACTTATCTTACTTATAATATTTATCTAACATCTAATCACATAATCAATCATTAGATAACACCATACGAATACACAAGTCTAAACCTAGCACACATCGAGTCTTTAATAGTAGTCAATATAGTATACTGAGTGGTTTCCCACAAACAACCAAAAAATTAGTTTCCGTCTCGTCAAACGCTATTTTCACAGTGAGTTAGATCGGTTACGAATTCGTATATACCTTCCCCATATGAAGGAATCGTTTAGCCCAGCTACTATACATCAACCATTAAAGGGTACGATTGCACTACCTTAGACTTAACACTTACTCGTTCATTTATAAGTTCTTATTATAACTTGGTAAACTATTTATGAATTCAAAAGACTTAAAATATCATTTCAGTAAACTGAAATCAAACTATCTTCTTTTTCTATCCTTTTCATTTTCTATTTCAGCAAGCTGAAACAAAACTGACTTCTCTTTCTGACATTTTAGCTTCCATTTCAGGACCCTGAATTGTTCATTTCAGGACCCTGAATTGTTCATTTCAGGAAGCTGAAATACCCTATTCACGAAAATACAAAATTAAATTATTATTTTTCTATTCTTTGGTCAAACATATATACATATAATCCACACACAAAAATAATTTTTCTGGAATTTTTCAACTCCCTTAAGTATTTTTCAAAAATCTGTTTCTAGTTAAAATCTTAAAAAATTAGCCCTATTATGCCAAACTCCAGAAATTCTCAACTCTTGGCGGAATCTTATATGTGTTAACATGAACTTCCAGTTTAAATTTCGTGGCCATCGAAGTTATACAACTCCGGTTATAGCTATTTTTGGCAAAAAAAATATAACTATTGAAATAGTCATAACTTGGTCAATTTAAGTCAAAATGAGCTCATTTTTGGACACAGAATACTTTATCTCATATATTTTCATGTCCCAAAAGATTGGATTTTATTACATTAATTAAGTTGCCGAAACTGCCCTTGGAATTTCCTGACAGCCTACTTTTTATCATTTTCAGATTTTACTTCCTTTTCCAAAATCAGTCCATACAAAAATCTACAATATATTTTTTAGTGATTCCACTTGAATCTATTAGAAGACTCATATATCTAACTCTTAAAATTGACCACACTCAAAAATTCAAAGTAGAATGAGAGATATGGTCAGTTCCATTTCATACTTCGTTTTCCCAAAAATTTATTTTTCAACCTTTTGTGTTTTGTAATAAAACTTTCATGATCTCCCATAAAACCAGCATAACTCATCATATTAAAAACAATAACTCATATACTCTTGGATCTAATATGATCCATGATCTAATTCACCAAATAATCAACAAACATAAGATTAACCACAATCAAGGCTAAGAAAAATTATATTTTCTATCTTTTGAAAAACCTAACTCCTATTTCTTAGTTTAGATCCAACTTTTGATCCATAAAAGGGTTAGATCTAAACTTGAAACACTAATAAACACAAAGATCTTTTATTCTTGCTAACAATGAGGGAAATGAAATGAAACAAAAGATATACTTGATTTATTTTAAAATAAAAATGTATAGATATATGGCATATATCTATACAATCCCACCACATGCTTGCCTTCTCTATCTCTCTCATTATGGTTTAGATTGCTTGCAAGTAAGCTTAAAAGTGTTGTCTCCTTTCATTGAGTGACACCTAAGGGAGTGGGTGAGGAGTGGTTCACCTACTAAAGTATATAATCATTACCAACATCCCCCTTTCCCCTCTCTTAACTGACCAGTCAAGTGGCTAGGATTGCCCTATTTGTTTATTCTTTTAATATTTATTTAGTTTACTAATTTTCCAATATATCCCTCACTTGTTGGGCTAACTTGGGCTTCTTATTTAAATGCTTATGGGCTTGCTAATTTCAATTCTTTTGTCTACTAATTAAAATACACTTGGGCCTCCATCTCTAATTAATTGGGCCACTAGTATACTTTTCCTTTATATATAATAATGGGCTAGCTTAATGATTTAATTATTCTTAAATCAAATTAACTACAAGTCTCATGCTTAAATAAATAATTGGGCTACCTATTTAATTCTTTGGGCCATAAAATCAACATAGTTTATACTTTTTAATTTTTTTTATCTTACCCTAATCATTTAGTTAGGTTTTCTTACACACATTAGTAAGTTAATTCCTTACTCATATATCTTTAATTTCATAACCCAATTATACTTGCTTTACATAGGTTATAAAATTAATTAATTGAGATGTATAAAATAAGTCTCTTAAGATTAGTATATATTTTTAAATACTATCATTCTCTCATATTAAAATTCATTAGGTTTTTAATTATCATACCTAATAAATGTATTAGGTTACCTAACTTTATTCTTAATTATCTTTATATACAAAATAAATGTATGCACATTATATAATGTATATTTATTTAATCATACACATAATTCACATAAGTCATAACATATTCCCCTATTGTATTAAGTTAATAGCCCTAATTGGCTTAAAAAGTTATAAACACTCACATATTTATATCAATAATTAATTACTTAAAGATTGTAAATCTTTTTAATTTAATAATCAAGGCTAACATTCAAGATATGTTAATTTCTAACATAACGTATATTACTCTTCCTTAAAAATGATTAAATATAGATCTTAGTTAATAATGTAACTATCTAGCTTCACTCACATATACACTTATATGGTTCAAGTATTTTATAAAAAAAAATTATTCGTAAAAATTACACATATAATCATGTGAAATTCTTGGTCCTTACAAAATCAAAAAGCAAAACATAACGTGCACGTGTATAAATACGCAATAAAGTAGTAGGAAATTCTTGATCGTAAAAATACTTACAATAGATTGCTACACGGGCTTTTTGCCATTTGGTGGGCATTTTGCCACTTGGTATGCTTCAAATGGACGTTTTCACCATTTAATTTTTGATATGTAATAGTATATGAGTATACCTATGTGTTAGAGTGATAAAAATGAGGTTTAGAGTACAAGAAGTCGGGCAAGGAAACGAAATGGGAGGAGTTTCAGAGCGTTTTCTATTATTATTTTTTCCTCGAGGGTGCACTTATATTTAAAGACCCGATGGAAGAGAATCTAACCGCGATAGCCGCGGGTCTACCTGCGGCACCACGTGGCAATCCTCGGGTGGTGGATCCCATTGCCTCGAAGTACGTGCACTTCGAGCAACGCGAGGTCAGATTCAAAACTTTCTAAGTTTTGATCGGAGCGTCTGTTTGAGGCGTGCTATACCTTTTTGAAAAGCCTTCGCCGAGAGCGCCACAATGACATGGGACTAAACCATTTCCGAGTCCAAGAAGATGGGTTCATAACCGGGTCTTCGATTCTTCGCAGTTTATCCGTTGAGCTGTCTTGCGCTGTTTTCACTAGAAATCAATGTTATGGTTCTTTCTGACCTTCATGGCATCAATTCAGCTTGATTTAGACCGTATTGTCCTTAAGTTGATAAAATAACCATTTTGCCCTTCCAGGGGTTATCTCCTATACTGGTGCGGTCTTCGACTGTTTTCTCAAGGCTGTGTCCGAGGTTTTGATCCCAGTCGATTCTGTTTGTCCTGAAGGTCATCTTCGAGGTTGACTTGTTTTCCCAAGGTTATCTCTGGGGATGATGTGAAGCTTCAGGGTTGACTCCAAAGTGTATTTGGCCTCCCAGATTGTGACCGGGGCTTGACCTGACTTTCTGGATTGTCACCGGGGATTCTTTTGACCTCCCGGTGTTGTCGAGGATTGACTGACATCCTGATGATTGGGGTAGAGCTTGATGTCTTGGGATTATCATCGGGGCTGCTTGACATCCTGGTATTGAGACCGGGGCTGAGTTAACATCCCGGTATTGAGACCGGGGCTGAATTGACATCCCGGTATTGAGACCGGGGCTGAGTTGGCAACCCGGCATTGAGACTGGGGTTGAATTGGGAGCCCGGTATTAAGACCAGGGTTGAGTTGACATCCCGATATTAGGACCAGGGCTGAGTTGGCAGCCCGGTATTGATATTGGGGTTGAATTGGTAGCCCGGTATTAAGACCGGGGCTGAGTTAACATCGTGGTATTGGGACCGGGGCTAAGTTGGCAGCCCGGTATTGAGACCGGGGCTGAGTTAACATCCCGGTATTAAGGTCGAGGCTGAGTTGGCAGCCTGGTATTGAGACTGGGGTTGAATTGGTAGCCCAGTATTGAGGTCGGGGCTGAGTTGACATCTTAGAATTGGGACGGGGGCTGAGTTGGCAGCCTGATATTGAGACCTGGGTTGAATTGGCAGCCCAATATTGAGACCGGGGCAGAGTTGACATCCCAGTATTGGGACCGGGGCTGTGTTGGCAGCCCAGTATTGAGATCGAAGTTGAATTGGCATCTCGATATTGAGACCGGGGTTGAGTTAACTTCCCGATATTGGGACCGGGGCTGAGTTGGCAGCCCGGTATTGAGGCCGGGGTTGAATTGGCAGCCCGATATTAAGATCGGGGCTGAGTTGACATCCCAATATTGGGACTGGGGCTGAGTTGGCAGCCTGATATTGAGACTGGGGTTGAATTGGCAGCCCGATATTGAGACCGGGGCTGAGTTGGCATCCCGGTATTGAGATCGGGGCTGGGTTGACATCCCGGTATTGGGACCGGGGTTAAAGTGGCAGCCCGGTATTGAGATCGGGGCTGAGTTAACATCCCGTTATTGGGATCGAGGCTGAGTTTTCAGCCCGATATTGAGATCGAGATTGAATTGGCAGCCCGATATTCAGACCGGGGCTGAGTTGACATCCCATTATTGAGACCGAGGCTGAGTTGGCATCCCGGTATTGAGACCGGGGTTGAAAAGGCAATTTTGCCCTCCTAAAGGGTTAGTAACAGGAACGTAAAATTTTGAGTGTCTTCAACAGGAATGAAAAATTTCAAGTGTCTACAGATGCCCGTCTTTATCATGTTTATGCAACGAAGTGAAATGAACAGGATAAAGATTGCGAGACACTGGAAATATTATAAATGCAAATGTAATGCAATGCATAGCATGATATGTTATGAATGTTAGATACCTTTGAGGGGATGGGGCTATCACTGACTGTTTACGTCATTTTTTGCTAGGGATAACGTTATTCGTGATAGCCCTTGATGTCGCATTAGTCGAAGGCCCATGATTTATCATGTCCCTATTGTGCTAGGCCATTACTGGTAGGGTATCGCTGGAAGGCTATCACATAGTGTTCTCGTCATATTTTGCTGGGGATGACGTCATTCATGATAGCCTTTGGTGAATTCCCTTAACGTCTACTCGAACAGTATATTGCAAAGTCTCGATCACCACCGAATCTTTCTTAATGCTCCCTCTAGGGATTTGTATAACAGATTCTATCATCTGTCCTCTGTGGGGATAAATTGATATACTATTTTTACCACCGGCTCATTCTCGATGCTTCGCTGGAGTTGTCGCCAGCGGTTAAAATTTTAGGCAATCTAACCATCGCTGAAGTAGCCTTCAATGGCTGATATCATCGGATCGTTCCCGATGCTTCGCTGGGGTCATCGCCAGTGGTTGAAATGTCAGTCAATCTGACCTTCACTGAAGTAGCCTTCAATGGCTGAGATCACTGGACCGTTCTCGATGCTTCGCTGGGGTTGTCGCCAACTTTTGAAATGTCAGTCAATCTAACCTTCGCTGAAGTAGCCTTCAACGGCTGAGATCAACGGATCGTTCCCGATGCTTCGCAGGGGTTGTCGTCAGCGGTTGATAGTGTCAGGCAATCTGACCTTCGCTGAAGTAGCCTTCAACGGCTAAGATCACCGGATCGTTCTCGATGCTTCGCTTGGGTTGTTGCCAGCGGCTAATAGTATCAGGCAGTTTGACCTTCGCTGAAGTAGCGTTCAACGGCTGAGATCGCTATATCGTTCCTGATGCTTCGCTGGGGTTCTCACCAGCAGTTGATAGTGTTAGGAAATCTGACCTTCGCTGAAGTAGCCTTCAATGGCTGAGATCACACGATCGTTCCCGATGCTTAGCTGAGGTTGTTGTCAACGGCTGAGAGTGTCAGGCAATCTGACCTTCGCTGAAGTATCCTTCAACGGCTGTGATCACCAGATCATTTCCGATGCTTCGCTGGAGTTATCGCCAGCAACTGAAATGTCAGGACATCTGACCAATCTTGACATGGGGGTATTCCTTTTGACAAAACACAACCTTGGATCAGTCTGGATACCTTGCTACAGTCAGAACCTGCCGTTCATATCGTCGGACCTACCCGATGCTCTGACAGCGGCAGTTTTTAGTAGTTTTTTATAGTTTTTTAGCAGTTATCATCATTGGTCCCCGAATATCGCTTCGGGATGATAACCAATGGTTTACATGAAGTCCTTCTTTCCATCAGGAATCCGCCACTCATACGCAGGATTTCAGGCCAATCCGCTAATCGCATAGCAGTTTTTTCCCAGATTTAACTTTTTAGCTCCTGTAAACTCTGTTTCCACTCGAACTGGATCAAGCCAGAGGGGTGGGGCCCACCTTAGGGAGTCGCAGGTAGAGGTGCGGCAGCCGCAGGTGGGCCCGCTCCCTCTTGCGAGTTTAGATGGGAAGCAACACTCTCTCAGATTCATTTCAGTTTTGACCCCTAAAGGAAATTCGATTTTCTTTTTCAGATCTACGGAGTTCAGGCAGCTTTTTTCAGATTCTGTAAGCGCACACACATTCTGCACATCTCAGGTAACGTTTACATTCATTTTTTTCCAGTTTTGACCATTAGAATGCTATAAACCACGTAGGGTGCTTTTGAACGCAATGCATCAAAAATGTATGCTTATATGACTTTATAAAAAATTTTAGACTTTATAAGTATGCATATTTTACCGTAATACATATTTTGATGTAAGAAAATTTGAATTCTGAGACAGTCAATTGACGCCCTTTTTGATCAGTTTACTCATCCTTTTTAAGGCCTAGTGTGCCTGAATTTTCAACTAAAAATGTCCATGGTAATTTAGCTACCATGTGAAGTTTACTTTTGATTTTTTTCATAAATATAAACTGTTTCTATTTTTGGGTAGGTGTGTTACTAAATGGCCACGTAGTCATGCCTGTGTGCTTGCGGACAGTCCATTTTACAAAGGAGACTGGCAAAAAAATTTCAAAAGCCTGAGTATTTAATAAACATGAAATTTTCACTTTACTAGGGATTTTAACTGACCCATGCATGTTTTAGGACTTAAAATGCATAAAATAATGCTTTAATTTAATAAGTCACAGGTTTAGGCTTACCTCACCCTTTCTGAGGTGATTTGGAGACTTTGTCCATGTTATGGAGCCAGATAGACCCGGCAGTGCCAGTAGGGTCGTTCAAGAAGTTAGACGGAGGAGAGTGTTCGATGTTCCTCAGCCACAGCCAGCCCAGCCACCTCGCAGATTGGTTGAGTCAGTGATTCGTCCTATCCGGGTTGATCTGTCGGTTGATGTGGACGACGAGGATGCACCTTTTGTTGATCCTGTCCCAGGTCAGGCTCCACGTGCGGAGCTTCCAGGAATTGTGGTGCCACTTCAAAAGCTGCTGGGAGATTTGAGGCGCCATCCATCGAGATTCCTTCATGCCAATGAGGTGACTGAAGTTTTCCTTCTAAATTCTCTTTCTTTCTTTCTTTTGCCTTTTCAGGGCACAAGTTTGATATAGGCAAGTTTTTGATGCAGGTTCCCGGCTTTACGCAGCCCATGGGGAACTGGTTTAATGTGCATTCTTTGTACCATACTCTGCATTCGGAGTACAGGGCCATTGTTGACACCTAGGGATTTCAGGCATTCTTTTCTATCCTTCCCCGCCGTTGCCCCTAGGGTTATCTGAGGGCATTATCTGAGCGCTGGTTCCATTAGACTCAGTCTCTCTATTTACTGGATTGCGAGGTGATGATGACGCCTATGGACTGGAGGTTCATTACCGGGATAGAGTTTGTAGGTGAGCTAGTGCCGGTTATGTTGGACATTTCACCTACTGTCGTTCGATCCCACTTGGGAGTTCCTGCGACGGCCATCAAAGGTCGGACTGTCCGTTATGGTCCCTTAAGCGTAGATGCCCAGAGTGGGGCTTTGACTTAGCCTCTGCCTGATGATCAAAGGGTTAAAGATCGCATCCTGAGGCGACTATTTTTGGAGATCATCAGGGGTTGTTTCCTTGTGGACAACTCTTCAACAGTGTCCTTTACCCTGGTCAGTGCCACTCGGTACATGGAGCACCTTAGTGATTTTGATTGGGGTACCTACACCTTTACTTATTTCCTCCGAGGGATGCGCATGCGCTCGGAGGGTGTGACGGAGGCTTGGTTAGGCTTTTACCCATTCCTGTTGGTGAGTATATCTCTCTTGTACCTTTTTAATTGCCTCATTTATATTTGTTAGTCTTGATCACTAAGGACTTTTGATATTTACATGGCCAGTTTTGGGCATATGAGAGGCTTCCTTGCCTATGTCCTGCCACTAGTCTAAGCTTGGAGACTTATCCGAGGGGACGATGTTGGCATCACTCCACATTGACGAAGGTCCCTGTAGTTGAGGGATTTGCCCACTCCCGCCTGCAGCTCCAGCTATTGACGGCCAGATCAATCTCGTGGGTCCCGTACACCTCAGACTTTTTGACAGTCGAGTTTGAGGGCAGTTTTCCCACTGCCCGGGAGTTTGCATTATCCACCCGCATAGTCCCATTTTTGACAAAGGGAGGTTGGGAGATCTATTTAGGACAGCGTGCTATTAGGAGCACCACGGGGGAGATCTGCATTCCCTTTGTTCCTCCTGCTTGGCATCATTGGCCACTAGCTCAGCCACTCACAGACATTCCACTGGTGGGCATATATGGCTTCACCCTGTCAAAGGGTCCTTACAGCCAGGAGGCATTTCACAGCTGGTGGAGTCCTCGTACCATTGGGGCTCAGACTCGTGCTACCCAATTCATGGAAGATATGGTGTCGGGGTCAGTGATGATGACAGACTGGATAGCTTGCCTCCGAGATCCGACTTATCTAAATCAGATGACAGGATTGACCCAGCAGTTGGAGAGGGCACATTTTTTCATCAGGTACCTTGGTCGGGAGCCATCCGAGGAAGATTCTTTTGCTCCTTCCAGCTCTGGAGTAAGCCCCTCATCAGGTCCACTTTCTAGCAACTTTGCAGGTGCTGATCCTCCCTTGTATCGACCGGACATTCCCACTGGCCGAGATTTTGTGACTCAGGAGGAGCTGGAGCAGTTTAATAGCCTGGATGCAGACATTCTTAATCTCTTTGGATAGCTTTTCTTGCTATATCTTTTGATAGGCCTCTGTTTAGCTATTAGGCAGCTGTGCCCCATTTCTCGCTATATCTTTTGATAGGCCTCTATTAGTAGTTGGGCGGCTGTGCCCCATTTCCCTGTACTTTTTATTTTGGATTGTATTAGCAGACATAGATGATGCTTGCACTAGATAGTTTATTTTAGATATGCATAATATTTCAAATCTATTGCATCATGTTTATCATTGTTATTATGCATATATTATGTCATGGATATGCACTTAGATAGGTGAGTTCAGATTTGACCCCTGGATGGTCATGTGATACAGTGATACAGATGTCGTCATTCACGATTAGCCGCATTGAGCACTCACCAACATCTTTAGTAGCATCCTTATTGAGGTCTTGGTACGATAGTCTACCCTATACAGCCAGAGGGATACTAGATCAGATGTTGGGGAATTCTTTGACCCTTCTAGATTTCCAGGTTCCATACGAATTTGTAGACGGTATTCTATCCTGCTGGATACCTGAGTGACAGGTTTCTCGATTTGGACTGCACGAGTTGTCCCCGACCCTAGAGGAGTATGAGCGACTTACAGGTTTAGCACTGGACCTGCCTTGTGCCCGCACAGCTATCAGTGACATGAGGAGACCATTCATGCGTATGTCGGGTCTTAGACATAGAGTAGTCACTGATGAGATCATTTCAGGACATGTGATCTCTATCGACTTTCTGATCGATCGCTTCTGCCGGCTACATAGCTATGATTGACACTCTGGGGATTTTATCATTTTGGCAGATGAGTGGCATTTGGACCGGGTAGACGTCCTGTTGAAGTGCGTCACGGCCTATGTATACATGCCACTATATTTGGACCATTTAGATATTGGTTTGATGGTCGTGGTCCGTGCCCTTGGACAGGGTAGTACTAATCTGCTGATGATATTGGCTGAGACCTTGAGGTTGGCTACCTATTGCAGCACCCATCCAGAGGGATTTTTTAGAGGTAGCTCTGTCTTGCAGTATGTATGGCTCATGACATATTTGTGTCCGATTGGCACCTTTAGACACCATGGATATTGCTTTACCTATGAGATAGCCCTGTCCTGTCGATTTTTGTGTGAGAGGTGTGAGAAGTGTCTCTTTTGAGCTTGGTTTGATGAGTTTTTGAGTTTTTGTTTAGTTTGACTGCACCAGGAATGGCTGCCTACATACTCCCGAGCTGAGGGAGATCAGGTCATTCATAGTTTGATCTGCTAATGAAAACCGAAACTGATTTGATCGATTCGCTGGGTCAGGATGATGGCTGACATGTGTTTCAGACATAGTACCTTTTCACAGTGTCTGAGTTGATGAGTTAAGGAAATTTTCTCCCATCTATGTCTTGCAATCTGATAGCTCCTCCTGTCAACACTTCTTTGAAAATGAAAGGGCCTTCCTAATTTGGGGTGAACTTTCCTTTAGATTCGTCTTGATTGGCCAAAACTTTCTTCAGCACTAGGTCATTTTCTTTGAATTTTTGGATTCGGACCTTCTTGTTGTATGATCGAGCAATCCTTTGCTGATATAACTGCCCGTGGAAAATGGTTGTAGCCCTCTTCTCATCTATCATGGATAATTGGTGATATCGCTCTTGCAACCACTGATCTTCTTCCACTTGCGCGTCTATTAACACTCGCAAGGACTCCATTTCTACTTCTATGGGAAGTACTGCTTCCATGCCATAAATTAATGAATATGGGGGTAGCCCAAGTAGAGGTACGCATTAACGTCATGTATGCTAATAGGGTCAGAGGACAACAGGTCAGGCCATCCTTTGTGATTGGCGGACATTTTCTGCATAAGCTTCTTGATATTCTTATTGGCCGCTTCGACAACACCATTCATCTTGGGTCGGTAGATGACAAAATTGAGATGCTTGATATGAAACCTTCTGCATAAATCTCTCATCATCTGATTGTTTAGGTTCTTGGCATTGTCCGAGATGATCACCTCCGGTTGTCTATATCGACAGACGACATTATTTCTGATGAAACCAATAATTACCTCCTGGGTGACTTTGGGAAAAGAGGCAGCTTCAACCCACTTGGTGAAGTAATCGATCATGGTGAAGATGAATCGATGTCCGTTACTGGCTTTGGGTTCTACTGGTCTGATCACATCCATTCCCCACATGGAGAAAGGCCATGGCGAACTCATATTGTGCAGCTCATTTGGAGGAGCGTGGATATCATTTCCAAGGACTTGGCATTGATAGCATCTCCTAACGTGATCATCACAGTCAGCTTTGAGAGAGATCCAATAATGTCATGTTCTCAATATTTTCTTGGCCAGCAAATGACCACTCATGTGTGGACCGCAGACTCCACTGTGGACTTCATCCATCAATCTCTGGGCTTGCTCTTTGTCATGGCATCGTAACAGGCTTATTCCAGCATCCTTTTTATAAATTGCGTCTCCGTTCAGATAGAACTTCATGGCCATCTTGTGAATTCAGTTTTATCCGGCCTAGCTTACCTCAGCGGGTGTAGATCCATCTCAGAGATATTTTTTGATGTCTTGATACCAAGGATTTTTGGTAGGAGGTATCTCATCTGATATTTCCCCAATGTAATTCACGTATGTCGGGGCCTTCTAGTTTGTGAATTTGATGTCAGGAATTCCTCTCCTACCCTATACGTTGATCAGGGAATCTAATGTTGCCAATTCATCCAAAAAGTCGTTCCTTCCTCGAGGGATATGGGTAAAGGTTATCTCTTCAAAATCCATGGATATGTTGATGACCTACCTGTGATAGGGTAGCAAATGCAATTCTTTGCTGTGATATGCCCCAGTGGTTTGTCTAATAACCAACTTAGAATCTCCAAAGACTAATAGACGCTGGATACCCATGGACTGGGCTAGTTTCAACCCCATTATGTAACCTTCATACTCAGTCGTGTTGTTGGTGTTGACAAACTGTAACTTGGTAGCCAGAGGATACTGCTCTCCTGTACCAGAGATAAGAACTGCCCTGGCTCCGACACCTTCCATGTTTACCGCTCCATCGAAATATAATCTCCATGGTTGGACTGTATGCTCTTGTCGGATTTGTTGAATTGCCATGATTCCGTCGTCCGGGAAATAAGTATCCAAAGGCTAAAAACCTCCAGACAGTTGTAATATTTCAAAATTTAAATACGAATATTAATATAAACAATAAATATAAGTATGTGTAATATTTTGTGTGATGTGTATTTAACTTTATTATTAGTATATATAATTACACATCAACACATGAGATGTAACTATGTACAGATATATGAAAAGTTTTATAGGTAAACCCTAATATAGGATTTTATCTAAATCAGAAATCCTAACCCAAATTGTTATAATAAATTTGAATTATATCATAATACATTGATAATATATATATATATATATATATATATATATATATACACACCTATATTAATTTTATATGATGTATTAAAGATTTAATTGAAAAAGATTGTGAGGAAACCCTAATTAGGGAGTAGGAAACCCTAACCCTAATTATAAACCTTAATTTAATTTATAAACCCTAATTCTAAACTAACAAAACCTAGTTGCTCATTATTGTTTTTAAATTTTCTAAGGATAGTATGAAATGACTAAATTACCCTTGTATTTACATGGTAAATTATTAAAATACCCTTAGTATAGACGAAATGACCAAAATACCCTTATTTTGTTTTCTTACAAAAACAAGAGAGAAATAAATCTTTTGCTTGCAAGCAAAAGATTTGTCCCATGGCTCTACAACCTTCTTGGCATGACAACACACCCTAGCACACTAGCACATTAATTATCTAGACTTAGTTGTCAAAATAAGAAAGAAAACCCAAGTTAACACTCACTTGAACTTTGGATATAAAGATAGGTGTGGGTTCTTTAAACCCACGAATTTTACATCAATTATATATCATATATTGGTCTAGAAACCACCCCTAACAAGCCAAGATCGGAATTAGAAAGAGAAAGAACAAGAATTGATCAAAAAGGGTAAAAACCTAACCCTCATTTAATTTTTGATTTTTGAATATTTTATTGTTGTTGTTATTGGTTAATAATGTTAATTAGTAAGTTAGTTAGTGTTCTGGGTTGCTAAAACAAGAATCCATAACATGTAAAAGCATCAAAATGGAGGTTGAAGCAAAACTATCAAAGTTACAAAACAGGGTCTGACAACGAATGTCAGCCCTTATATCTCGTTGATGATTTGTTGTTTTGATGTTTTAAGAGTTGGTAGTCATAGCTTGCAAGGTTGTTAATAGATTAGTAGTGATAGATTAGACCTCAGAACACTAGATTCGAAGTTATAATGGGTCAAAACCAGTTGACTGGCATTGACCGCCCGTTTTCTGGGTAACCCAGAAAACGTATGAATGAGCCTGACAACCCGTTTGACCGCCTGGATCTCTTTCATAACAGGTTGTTTAAGTGTTAGATGTTAGTAGAATTATACCTTGACATGAGTACTACACAACCATAGCACTCTAAAACCCTAGATGGTCACTGACCAGAAAATATAAACGGTCAAACCATGTTGACCATCCAGATTCAATTTCTGGGTAACCCAAAAATTTTGAGCAGCGGCTTGACCAATTATTTGAAGGCTAAGATCTTGCTATCGATTGATATGTAGACTCTGTAACTGCTCGATTAAGGTACTTTGGTAGTTATTCTATAGTGCCCGACGACTAGAACACCAAAACATTAACCGGCCGAAAAGATATAAGACCATAAAGGTGGCATTGACTGGGCCTTTCTGGGCAGCCCAGAAAGGAAGAACAACCTTGGGGTGGTTGTTTTGACTGGCTGTGTGAACTTGTAGAGATGTTTTTAAGTAATGAAGTAACCATAGATGTGTACTACTACATCAGTACTACACTTCCATTGAATTAGATTGCCAAGAAACCAGCTTGATTGCCAGAGAAATTGAGTCAAACCAAGGACCAGTATGTTGACCAACGTGTTCTTGGCTGGGCCAAGAACACCTATAACAGCACTTCTGTCGCTAAAGGTCTTTAGCGACAGGCAATATTTGGAAATTAATTTTATTAATTAAAATAATTAGAATAAATAGAAATAAAAATAAATAAATTCTAAAAAATCATTTTTAATTAGAATAAATAATTTTTAATATTTTGACATAAAATTTTATTAATATTTATTATATTTAAATATTATTAATAATAAGAGTAATTAATAATAAATTACTTAAAAATAATATTATTGATTTAAAAAACATTTTAAATAATAATAAATTATTTAAAAATGATAATAATGATTTAAAAGTCATTATTAAATAAAATTAATTATTTAAAAGTAATATTAATGATTTAAAAATCATTTTAAATGGTTGTTAAACATTTAAAAATAATATTAATAACCTAAAAATCATTTTAAATGATATTAAATTATTTAAAATTTATTTTGAGCATTTAGAAATTATTATAAATAATAACTAAAATATCTAAATAGGATATTAAAACATTCAAATAAAATTTATCAAAAAACTAATTCGATAACTATTCAATGAAGCTGTAAAGTACCAAACGGACCCCAAGATCAACCCAGACACTAATATTTTAATTAAAAATTAATTACTATCCTTTCTAATAACTGTTATAATATATATAGGTTGTGAATATACTTTTAAATAACCTAAGTAGCAGATCGTGATAAAAGGCAAGTTTTTCTAACTTTATTTAATTTTAATATTAAATGTAAGTCTTGTAAATTGATATACGAAATTATTATAACCATTATTCGTGATATCTGTAATTTGAAAAAGGTTATGACTTATTGTTCAAGCATAACCAAGACATATGAACTGTTACTTGCGTAAATTATTTTGATTTGATATCAAAGCATAGACTGTGGTGAAACCAATATTGTTTGGTACAAATATATATACTAATACTATCAATGACCTGCAGTTTTACATTGACTGGGTGGTTATCAATGATCAGTAGTTTTACATTGACCGGGTGGTTATTAATGACCGGCAGTTTGACACTGATCGGGTGGTTGTATAGGATGATATACATACTCCTAGCTAGTGTGGTTGGCCAAATCAACCCGGGTTGCTAAGTCTACATGACTGACAGAATCTCGTAATATGTGGGATTTGGCAGATCAAACCTCAGTATATATATATATGGAAAATACTCTGGACTTAATGTTCCTTCATTTTAGATATTGTGTAAGTACAAACTGTAATTGTTTAAAACTTGCTGAGCATTTTAAAGCTCATCCTTGCAAATATTCTTTTCGTTTGCAGCTGCATCAAACACCCCAACAGACTCAGGAACTCATACATATGAGTAGAAGTAATTAGGGAAACAAGTGTTTATTGTATTAATACTAAGCATGTAATTTGGTATTTTTATGATGTAATAGTTGAACAGTAGGTAACCAAGCACTGTTATGTTGTTAAGTTATTAGTTGAATGGTTTTACCTTATTCATAGTGAATAGTATCAAGTACAGTATCTATATGAACTATACATCTGAATGAGGGTATTAAATGATCTTGGAAGTTCTGTAAGCATTGAGGTCGCTCCTCAGTTCTAAGAACAATCTTATCATTTGTACTGTGAATGCCAGATAGATAGGAATTATTGATATGCAAGAAATATCGATAATATCATAAATCTATACGTCCAAGTGAGGGTATTTCGATATGAAAATTATTCTGACGAGAACTCTTAACTGATTGAGATACTGTGAATCTTGGATTTATGGAAGTTATTATCTTATAGAATATTTATGTGAGCACCGAATCTGCTATAGGCAATGTAGAGATTTTGGGGGCGTCACAACGGTGCTTTGGCTAGTTGATCTGCAATGCCTTGACCTTTGATGGACTTCTGAGTCACGTAGACAATGTCAACCTGTTGGAGGATCAACTGCCATTTGGACAATTAACAATTCAATATTGGCTTGTTGAATACGTACTTTAGTGAATCCATGTAGGATATGAGGTAGGTTGTGTGCCCATGTCGATAATGTTGTAACCTCATGGCGGCCCATTCTAATGCACATCATGTTTTCTCAATCAGAGTGTACTTCTGTTCTCCACTGCTGAATCTTTGCTGATGTTGTAGATAGCTCTTTCCTTACTACTATCATCTTTCTGTCCCAGCATGCAGCCTATTGCGTTGGCATTGACGGACAAGTACATAAATAGGGGAACTCCATCCCTCGGGGGTACCAAGACAGGTGCTTCAATCAGCTGCTTTTTGATGGCAAGGAAGGCTTTTTGGCGATCCTCATTCCATTTTATGGAGGAATTCTTCCTTAGTACCTTGAAGATGGGTACACAAGTTGTTGTGAGTTGGGAAATGAATTGGCTCATGAAATTGACCCTCCCCTAGAAACCCACATATCTCCTTCTCTATTCGGGGTATGGGCATGTCAGTGATGGCTTTAATCTTGGCGGGATCCAGCTCAATACCTCGATTGCTTACCAAAAATCCCAATAACTTGCCCGATTTGACTCCAAAAGCACAATTAACTGGATTCAGCTTGAGGTTGTACTTCCGCAACCTGTTGAATAACTTTCTGAGATGTCTGATGTGATCATCTTCCATTTGAGATTTGACGATAATGTTATTCACATAAACCTCTATCTCCTTATGCATCATATCATAAAACAGGGCCATCATGGCTCACTGATATGTGGCACTGACATTGATAAGGCCGAAGGACAATCACCTGTAACAGAAGGTTCCCCAGGTAGTGATGAAAGTTATCTTCTCCCTGTCCTCTTTAGCGACCATGATTTGATGGAAACCAGCAAAGCAATCTACGAAAGAATACATATCGTACTGCGCCGTATTGTCTATCAGGATGTGGATAAACGGTACCAGGAAATTATCTTTGAGATAAGCTTTGTTCAAATCCCTGTAATCCACACATACTCGTACCTTTCCTCCAGGCTTAGGCACGGGGACTATGTTTGACAGCCACTCCGGGTATGTTGATACCATAATGATGTCGACTTTGAATTATTTGACAACCTCTTCTTTGACTTTCAAGCTCCATTCGAGTTTCAATCGCCTGAGCTTTTGTTTGACTGGATTGAATCCATCTTTGATGGGAAGTCGATGGATGACAATGTCAGTATACAAGCCAACCATGTCTTCATATGACTATACAAACACATCCTGGAACTATTTTAGGATTTCAATCAGGTCGGTTCTTTAGTCTGGGGTGAGCTCTAGGCCTATTTGGATTTCTTTGAGGTTTTTTGAGGTTCCGATATTGACAGTGGTGGTTGGTCGAGGTTTGGTTTGGGTTTATCTTCGACTCATTCTTTGATTTTACTCGGGCACCTCAGAGTCATCTTCCTCCTCTTGATCAATCTCCATCAAGTCAAAGTTCAGTTCTACATCAAAGTTGTAGTCACTGTGATAGGTTGGCATCTCATCAGCAGGGATAAACAAATCCAATTCTGGAGTCCTGAAAAAAAATGCTTTCACTTTAATATATGAAACCGTTTAAATATACAAAGCATTTAACAAAGCATGACAAAAGTTACTGCTATAGTTGTGTAACCAAAATAAGCAGTAATTGAAACCATGTTACAGGGCAGACGGACTCTCTGCCCTTTTACCCTTTTTAAATGAGGCAAGGGACGCTGCTCCAGTTGTCCAGAGTTAAATCCTCATGAATAGGGAGGATACAAGATTTATGCTCCTCTGTCTCATCTCTGATGACGACTGAAACATCCTTTAAATCAAGGCCGTGATTTGTCTTTGAACTGCCTCCCTTCCCCTTCTTGATGCGAGGAATTTGGATCTGATCCTCTTCATCACTGTCAGGGATATCATCATTCATACCCTCATAGTGTATGAGAACATACATGTTAGGCAAATGGGTCTCGTCCTTCGTACATGAACTTTTCTTTTCCCTTTTTGTTATCCCCATCAGGCTTTGGGGTTTTTCTCTCACTTATTGCTATGACTGGAGAAAACAACATGGCTGACACAATAGCAGGAATCTTCCTTATTGGCTTCACAAACCCTGCATCAGTGAGGTTTGACAACAGTATAGTGGAAGCATTAGCCTTTGGATGCTTGTGTGGGTTTCGGTGGTTATGTGACACCCCCGAATTCGGGTCCTCTAACCCCGGTCCGGTCGTCACGATATAATACAAACATCTACCCCTAAACAACATACGATAACTAAATGTGGAATATAATAAACGTACGTCGTTCATTCAAAAGGTGTTACTAATCCCAAGATTCGATAACTTAAAACAGCCATACAAACATACCCTAGAATAGTCATTAGGGTTCATATTATATAACAAAAATTTAATTAAACATAAAGATAAAGTCTGCTCCTTGCAAACTAATCTTACATCTTTCCTTTACCCTTGTCCTTCCCTGAAGTCTCTGGCTTAACTGCAATATAAGTCATGATATAGCAAGAATGAGCAACAAGTTTCCTCAGCAAGTTTAAATACAACAATAAAGGATATATCATAATGAATAGAAAATATGTGACAATGAATTCAACAATATGAAAATTGGAAGCAAGAATAATGATTGCTTTTAGAATAACTAATAGTCAAGTAGACTTTGAACTATAAAACTCCAACGGAATCAATAGCTGATTGACCCTTTGGTTACTGGCTACAGAATAGTACTTGAGGGGATCAGCCTCTCGTACGCCATGTATATGCATCACATTCAACTCTGCTGTTTGTATCTTTATACTAGATACCTGGGGTACTCCCCTATATATAAGGGGTGTTCTTTTCAGTCTAAGAATCCATACCATCAATTGGTTTGGATAGCTTTTATAAAACTTCATATACCTGTCTGACCGATCAAGGGTTCAGACTCTATCTAGCACAGTTCAAGAATTATAGAACTTTAAATGATGTACAAGTCCAAGACTGTACGAACTCTAGTGTACCAAGTGCGAATAACAATAATATCGATGTGGAATAATTGTAAAGTAATTAAACCACCTAATAGCATGCTTGGAAATAGAGTTCAAGCTTTAAATAATTAACTGTCAATACGATTGTAACCTGCTCAATACAATATGAAAAGGATAAGAACTTGCACGATAAGAATTAAAGAACTTGCACAACCAAAGAGTGAAGTTCGGAGACTTGCCTGATTGCTCAGCTACAAATAAGTTCTAGCTTTAATTAAATAGCGTTGAAATGACCTAACATTAACAAGTAGGTCTTTCAATTAGTATGAGTAAACTAATATAAGTTCATGCATACAAGAATCTATCATATAATTCTAGTACATAGTTCACGTAAGTCAATGTAATCCTGTCTTAGATTTAATAACTTTAGATTAACTAGTTCCTATGCGTCAATATAGGCGTGAACACATAGCACTTAAATTTAATCATGCAATATAGTTTTAGAAACATACATTGCAAGGTTCTGTTCATATCTCAAGTTTATAATGTTCAATGCCGGTAAACATTAAGTTAATCAATTTCATGTCTCAAGGGTCAACTATTAAAGTCATAATATCACCTATCAAGACTATACAATATTTAACATGCATACTCGTGTGTATACTACACATGTATACTTTAATACACATCATTCATGCCTTAGAAATTCATTTCCTATGGTTTAAGTATACAAATATGAAATCCATGTTCTACTATTTAACGATACATATGACTAGCTAGCATGCTTGTAAATCATGACACACTTAACCAGGATATTAGATGCTAAAATACTTGTAATGTAGTTATTGACAACTAGTCTTCAAGGTTTCCTTTAGAAAAGTCCTTTAATGCCAAGCTATCAAAACTGATCATTCATGAAGCAAACATATGCCTCATGTTATACTTCTTCATATACATATCTACGTTATTTACACATGTTCACAAGGTCAGAAATCACAAGACGAAATCTTGGTCAAGTTTCTTTTCAAAAGTCTTAAGTTTCTTTTTTGAAAACCTTTAAATCCATCAATCTCATATGCTAACGTGTTCAACATTTTAAACATGCATTTCAAGTTAATATAAACCTACTATCATGCTCATAATATCAAAATACATGTATGTTACTTATATGACAAAGTTCGCATTTAAAGTTACAAGTTTCATTTTCAAAACATAAGTTTTCCTTCGTAAACCTTATACTTTCCTTTCATAAAACATGCTTACATGGTCATTCAATACCAAGAAGTCTATATTATTGATTCATATCAGTTTCCAAGCTTCACTAAAGGTTACCATCAAGATAGCACGGATAAAAAATGAAACAGAAATCATAGTTGCTGGTGCAGGACATGGCGCAGCTGCGCCGCTGCCTAGTGTAATACTGGCGCAGCTGAGCAGGCTGGCGGCCAGACCAGTAGCTGTGCAGTTTTTGGCAGTTCAATAACCCAACTCGCAAATTTCCTACGGAATTCAATCTAAGCATGATATAATACAATTCTAACATAATTGTAACTTCATATAACACTTCAATAATCATATCCCAATATTCAATTACCATCAATTCATACTTAACACAAGAATCCATAACTTAGCATGTTACAAAAATTGGAAGAATAAGAATGGGAAATGGTTATACCTTTGTAATGGATGTTCAAAATCTCCTTCACTCATAACTCACAATACTTACTATACTAATATATGTATTACTCTCAACTCAATACTCAAGCAAAATCTCAGCATTTGAAAATGAGAATGAGAGAAGCTCTTATATAGGCAATTGAATACACGGTTCTTAATGTTGTTCACCAAATCAAAACAAAGGATTACATGATTGTATATTGGTTGATGAATGGTAGTTGAGAAACACTGTGTTGCCTACTCCCTATCTATTCATTAGCTCTATATTGCTGAGATTGAGGGAAGTAGTAGAGTAGCTAGCCATGTGTTCACGTGAGAAGAATGAAATGAACTCATATTATGGGACAAGCCAAACTCAGCAACATGCATTTGTACATATGTATGCTTAACACTTAACTTATACACTTGAACATATAATATACATACTTAGGGTAGATGGTATAGGTATACATTCCATCCCATATATCTTAGGTTATATATATACACATTCATTTTATATAGCTTGGGTTATGAATTATAAATGTAATTTCTCATTACAATGAATCAAATAAGGGTACACATATATATCAACATGAACTCCATGTATATTTTATTAACACCGAATGTAAAGCAATTGGGTATTATTATTACTTATCATGATAACTGTTATTATAATAATAGCTTATTTAAAGCATTATCAAAATGTTTTTTGATATTAATATAGGGTAATAGGGTATTCGTTAAATTTTACCCACACATAACATGTAACTCACATAATGTCATTAATCTCACTATATAGTTTATAATGTATAGTCATATTAATGTGTCACCTTGTACTATATAAAATATATAGTTAACTACCATTTATTAAAGGTTTAGTATCGCATGCTTGTATAAACAATTAATCAGTTAAATATAATCTTATTATATTTATTAATAAATTACATGCTTACATTTTATTATTCTCAACAACAATAATTGCATACGTTATCGATTAATTACTCGAATATCAATTAATCAATCACGATTAAACCTCTACACTATATTCAAAAAATTGAATATTTAATTACTATCAATTCTTTTGATATTAAAACTTAGAACCAGTCCACTAATTTAATTAGACCATTAGTGACTCCCTCTAAAAACATTCTAGCATTTTATTTACATGGGCTCAACTCACATAATCACATAAGTTTTCAATAAACTCACAAAACTAACTCGTAAAAATTAAATCACATATTTAATTACTAAGGAGTTTAAAATTCCTGGTCGTTACATCCCTCCCCCCTTATAAAAATTTCATCCTCGGAATTGTAAAAATAAGGTTACTCAAATAAAAACGGATAATTCGCTCTCATTTTCTCTTCTAGCTCCCATGTAGCTTCTTCAACTTCGTGATTCCTCCAAAGAGTCTTAACGAAATGAATGATCTTGTTCCTCAGCTTCTGTTCCTTCCTATCTAGTATCTGGACCTCTTCGTATGATAAGTCTTTCTCGACTTGGATCGACTCATAGGAGATAACATGCTTGTAGTCTGGTTTATACGGCCGCAACACTGACACATGAAACACGTTGTGAATGTGCTCAAGTTCAGGAGGTAACGCCACCTCGTACGCCACTTCACCGACTCGCCTCAGAATCTCGAACGGTCCTATGAACCTAGGGCTTAACTTGCCCTTCTTCCCAAAATGAATCTTTCCCTTCCAGGGAGATACTTTCAGGAAAGCATAGCTTCCTAATTCAAATTCTTTCTTCTTGCGATGCAAGTTCGCATATTTCTTCTGGCGATCTTGAGCCTCTACCAGTCGTGCTCTTATCACCTTGATAATCTCTACAGTTTACTGTACCAATTCTGGTCCCAACAGTCGACGTTCACCAACTTCGTCCCAACACATTAGTGTTCGACACTTTCTCCCATATAGCGCTTTATACGGTGGCATTCCGATACTAGCATGATAACTATTGTTGTACGCGAACTCTACTAATAGAAGGTGATCCTCCCAGCTACCCTTGAAGTCCATTACACAAGCTCGGAGCATGTCTTCAAGTGTTTGAATTATTCTTTCGCATTGCCCATCGGTCTGCGGATGATACGCGGTACTCATTCGTAACTGTGTCCCCAATCTCTCTTGAAGACTCTTCCAGAAATTCAACGTGAATCGCGGATCTCTATCAGATACAATAGATACCGGCACCCCATGTCTCGAGATAATTTCCTTGACATATAATCTGGCTAGCTGGTCCAAACTATACTTAATCTTAATCTGTAAAAAGTGAGCTGACTTTGCAAGACGATCTACAATTACCCATATAGCGTCGTGTCCTTTCTGCGTTGCCGAAAGTCTCACCACAAAATCCATCGTGATGTGCTCCCATTTCCATTCTGGAATCTCTAACGGTTGTAATAACCCGCTTGGTCGTTGGTGCTCTGCCTTGACTCTCTAACAAGTTAAACACCTACTTACGCATTCTGCGACCTCACTCTTCATGTTTGGCCACCAAAAGTGATGACGTAAGTCTTGGTACATCTTTGTGCTTCCTGGGTGTATCGAGTATCTCGTACTGTGCGCTTCTTGCAAAATTTCTTCTCTTAATTCCGGTACTAAGGGTACCCAAATTCGTCCTTCAAACCTTAGCAGTCCAGTGCTATCAATCTTGAATTTGAAATCATCACCTTCAACAATCCGCTTCTTAATAATATCACAATCTTCGTTCTTCTCTTGTGCCTCCTTAACCTTATCTAATAAAGTCGAGCTCGCTGTCACTGTAAAAAATTTCTCGTTGGTCTCCATTGGATACTTACCTCCAAATCTAGTCGTTCGAAATCTTTCACTAACTCTTCTTCAACGGTTAACTTCGATAACTTCTCTCTGCCTTTTCTGCTCAAGGCATCTGCCATTACATTTGCTTTGCCTGGATGGTACAGAATCTCACAATCATAATCTTTGATCAATTCTAGCCATCGGCGCTGCCTCATGTTTAATTATTTCTGCGTGAAGATATACTTCAGACTCTTGTGGTTCGTATATATCTCACACTTCTCACCATACAAATAATGCCTTCAAATCTTCAAGGCAAAAACTACTGCTGCTAATTCCAGGTCATGAGTCGGATAACCCTTCTCATAATCTTTCAACTGACATGAAGCGTACGCAATGACCCTGTCGTGTTGCATCAGTACACAGCCAAGACCCTTGTGTGACGCATCATTATACACTACGAACCCTCCCGTGTTATCCGGTAAAGCTAACACAGGTGCTTGACTAAGCCTCTTCTTCAATTCTAGGAAACACTCTTCACACTTCTCCGTCCAAACGAACTTAACTGTCTTTCTGGTAAGATTGGTCAACGGCGATGCTAATTTTGAAAAATCCTTGATGAATCTTTGATAGTATCCCGCTAATCCTAAGAAACTCCTAATTTCTGTTGGCATCTCCGACTGGTCCCAATTGATAACCGCTTCTACCTTAGCTGGATCCACTGAAACACCATTCTTGTCAATAACGTACCCCAAAAACTGCAGTCTCTGCAACCAAAACTCACACTTGGAGAATTTTGCATACAGCTTCTCTGTCCTTAATTCCTCTAACACTATTCGAAGATGCTCGACGTGTTCTTCCTCCGTCTCTGAATACACCAGAATGTCATCGATGAACACGACAACAAACTTATCCAAATACTGTTTGAACACTCTGTTCATCAAGTCCATAAATGCTGTCGGTGCATTCGTTAATCCGAATGACATTACCAGAAACTCAAAGTGTCCATACCGTGTTCTAAATGCCGTCTTTGGAATATCCTCCGACCTCACCTTCAGTTGATGATAACCGGTCCTCAAGTCTATCTTTGAAAAGTACTTCGCCCCCTTCAACTGATCAAATAAATCGTCGATCCTAGGCAATGGGTACTTATTCTTAATGGTGACCGTGTTCAATTCTCGATAGTCGATACAAAGTCTGAGCGATCCATCTTTCTTCTTCACGAATAAGACTGGCGCTCCCTACGATGATACGCTCGGTCGAATGTTTCCCTTACCCGACAACTCTAGTAATTGAGTCATCAGTTCTTTCATCTCTACCGATGCCATACGATACGACGCTTTGTATACTGGTACTGTCCCTGGTGCCAAATCAATGACAAACTCAATTTCTCTATCCGGTGGTAATCCAGGAATCTCGTCTGGGAAGACATCGACAAATTCCCTTATAATAGGTATCTGACCCAGTTCACCCTCGACTCGTCGGGTATCCACCATGTGAGCCAATTAACCTACACAACCCTTCCTAAGCAATCTCTGCGCTTGCACCATCGTCAGACAATGAGATTGTCTCGGCGATTTACTACCAGGAAATACTACCTTCGACTTATTCAGAGTCTTAAGGTGTACACATTTCTTCTTATAATCAATAACTGCTCCGTGAACCGATAACCAATCCATTCCAAGGATTACATCGAACTCCCCCAAACGAATCGGTATCAAATCCACTCTGAGCTTAAATCCTCGCAATTCGGTATAACAGTTCCTATGAATGTATTCTACGGGAATAATTTCCTTGTTCGCTACTTCTACGTTCATAGGGTGTTCTAATCTTTCACGGGGTAAGTCTAACCGTTTAGCAAATTCTTCAAAAATAAAAGAGCAGGTAGCCCCCTAATCAAATAACATATATACATCTATACTGTTGATTGGGATGATACCTGACACTACATCCTTGGACTCCACCGCATCCTGTACGGTTATGTTAAACGTGTGTGCCGTTGGTCTGTTGGCTTGACTGGCTGGCCCTCCGATGCTCAGTTCATTATTGTTGTTGTTGTTGCGATTGCCGCTAGCTACATCGCTCTGTCTCTTCGGACAGTCCTTAATTTGATGGTCTAGGGCTCCACACTGAGAAACAACCTCCTTTATGCTTATTCGAACACTGAGGAGCCATGTGCCCCGGTTGTCCAAAACGGTAACAAACACTCTTTCCCTTCATGCACTCCCCCGAGTGATTCCTCCCACAGTTGTTGCACTTTACACTTTTCGTGGCCTATCCCCCGAACTTGTTACCTCCAGAGGATTGGCTCTCCGTCCATTTACGCTTGTTGGGGTTGCTGCCTCCGCTGCTTCCCCCTTTTTGTCCCTCCTGGCCGAGCTTCTTTTCTTGTTTAAAACGAGCAATGGCTTCATTGCCTCCTTCGGTAATGATAGCCCTTTTAGTAGATCAGAGAATGTCTTAATCTTTAATACAGCGACTGCTTTCTGTACCCATTGTTTCAGTCCTAATTCCTGGCTTCCGTGTCAACCTGATGTGAAGCGAATCGGACCAACTCATTAAATCTTGCCGCGTACTC
Organism: Panax stipuleanatus; assembly: GCA_020205555.1. Lineage (NCBI taxonomy): Eukaryota > Viridiplantae > Streptophyta > Magnoliopsida > Apiales > Araliaceae > Panax > Panax stipuleanatus. Next base: position 89,081,354 of record CM035118.1, read on the forward strand.
TGCGACAGATATACTACCTTGTTTCAATTCTAGAAACTTAACCTCCATATCCTATTATGTATTCTCCGAGAAGTAATTCTCAAGGAATAGCTCCTTAAATTTATCCCAAGGAATAACTCCTTCGCCTGCTCGTCCCTTATTGGCCTTCCACCAATAGGTAGCTTCGCCCTTCATCATAAAAGTGGCAAAACTCATCTTTTGTGCTTCAGCCACTCGTGCGACCTCAAACACTTTCTCCATCTCTTCTATCCAGGTTTGGGCTTCGATTGGGTCCAAGGTTCCCCGAAACTTCGATGGTCCTACAAATTTAAAGTCCTTAAAGCTCGCCAAGTGATGTCATGGTTGCCCTGTTGCTGGCTGGGGTCTGTTCTACATTTCCTCAGTTAACAAGTTAACGAAGTTCTGCATAGGGTCGACATTTTCCCCTCCGCCATTCTTAACGAATCCTTCCTCCCTCTGGTTCCGCGGTAGTCTCCTAGGCGGCATGATCCTGAGGAAAGGAAGAAAATATTAGACTTAATGTGATATGCTATTCACGTTAGCATTAAGAAGTTTAAGACGTCTATCAATCATATTTTATTCAAATAAATAACTTCAGTATCACAATAAAACTCGATGGATATCTTCAACCCATCACTTATATACTCTACTTGAGTTTTCTACTAAGGTTATAACTTAGGTTTCGCATTCCTAACGTTTATAACCTAAGGCTTTGATACCAACCTGTGACACCCCCGAATCCGGGTCCTCTGACCCCGGTCCGGTTGTCACGATACAATACGAACATCCACCCCTAAACAACATACGATAACTAAATGCAGAATATAATAAATATACGTCGTTCATTCAAAAGGTGTTACTAATCCCAAGATTCGATAACCTTAAAATAGCCATACAAACATCCCTAGAATAGTCATTAGGGTTCATATTACATAACAGAAATTTAATTAAACATAAAGATAAAGTCTGCTCCTTGCATACTAATCCTACATCATCCCTTTACCCTTGTCCTTCCCTGAAGTCTCGGGCTTAACTGCAATATAAGTCATGATATAGCAAGAATGAGCAACAAGTTTCCTCATCAAGTTTAAATACAACAATAAAGGATATATCATGATGAATAGAAAATATGTGATAATGAATTCAACAATATGAATATCGGAAGCAAGAATAATGATTGCTTTTAGAATAACCGAAAGTTAAGTAGACTTTAAACTAAAAAACTCCAACGGAATTAATAGCTGATTGACCATTTGGTTACTGGCTACAGAATAGTACTTGAGGGGATCAGCCTCGCGTACGCCATGTATATGCATCACATTCAACTCTGCTGTTTGTATCTTTATACTAGATACCTGGGGTACTCCCCTATATATAAGGGGTGTTCTTTTCAGTCTAAGAATCCATACCATCAATTGGTTTGGATAGCTTTTATAAAACTTCATATACCTGTCTGACAGATCAAGGGTTCAGACTCTATCTGGCACTGTTCAAGAATTATAGAACTTTAAATGATGTACAAGTCCAAGACTGTACGAACTCTAGTGCACCAAGTGCGAATAACAATAATATCGATGTGGAATAATTGTAAAGTAATTAAACCACCTAATAGCATGCTTGGAAATAGATTTCAAGATTTAAATAATTAACTGTCAATACGATAGTAACCTGCTCAATACAATATTAGATGGATAGGAACTTGCACAATAAGAATTAAAGAACTTGCACAACCAAAGAGTGAAGTTCGGCGACTTGCCTGATTGCTCAGCTACAAATAAGTTCTAGCTTTAATTAAACAGCGTTGAAATGACCTAACATTAACAAGTAGGTCTTTCAATTAGTATGAGTAAACTAATATAAGTTCATGCATACAAGAATCTACTTATCATATAATTCTAGCACATAGTTCACGTAAGTCAATGTAATCCTGTCTTAGATTTAATAACTTTAGATTAACTACTTCCTATGCGTCAATATAGGCTTGAACACATAGCACTTAAATTTAATCATGCAATACAGTTTAAGAAACATACATTGCAAGGTTCTGTTCATATCTCAAGTTTATAATGTTCAATGCCGGTAAACATTAAGTTAATAAATTTCATGTCTCAAGGGCCAACTATTAAAGTCATAATATCACCTACCGAGACTATACAATATTTAACATGCATACTCGTGTGTATACTACACATGTATACTTTAATTCACACAATTCATGCCTTAAAAATTCATTTCCTATGGTTTAAGTATACATATGTGAAATCCATGTTCTACTATTTAACGATACATATGACTAGCCAGCATGCTTGTAAATTATGACACACTTAACCAGGATATTAGATCCCAGAATACTTGTAATGTAGTTATTAACAACTAGTCTTCAAGGTTTCCTTTAGAAACGTCCTTTAATGTCATGCTATCAAAACTAATCATTCATGAAGAAAACATATGCCTCATGTTATACTTCTTCATATAAATATCTAAGTAATTTACACATGTTCACAAGGTCAGAAATCACAAGACGAAATCTTGGTCAAGTTTGTTTTCAAAAGTCTTAAGTTTCTTTTTTGAAAACCTTTAAATACATCAATCTCTTATACTAATGTGTTCAACATTTTAAACATGCATTTCAAGTTAATATAAACCTACTATCATGCTCATAATATCAGAATACATGCATGTTACTTATATGACAAAGTTCACATTCAAAGTTACAAGTTTTATTTTCAAAACATAAGTTTTTCTTCGTAAACCTTATACTTTCCTTTCATAAAACATGCTAACGTGGTCATGTAATACCAAGAAGTTTATATTATGGATTCATATCAGTTTCCAAGCTTCACTAAAGGTTACCATCAAGATAGCACGGACAGAAAATGAAATAGAAATCACAGTTGCTGGTGCAGGCATGGCGCAGTTGCGCCGCTGCCTAGTGTAATACTGGCGCAGCCGCGCAGGCTGGCGGCCAGACCAGTAGCTGTGCAGTTTTTGGCAGTTCAATAACCCAACTCACAACTTTCCTATGAAAGTCAATCTAAGCATGAAATAATACAATTCTAACATGATTGTAACTTCATATAACACTTCAATAATCATATCCCATCATTCAATTACCATCAATTCATACTTAACTCAAGAATCCATAACTTAGCATGTTACAGAAATTGGAAGAATAAGAATGGGAAATGGTTATACCTTTGTAACGGATGTTCAAAGTCTCCTTCACTGATAACTCACAATACTTACTATACTAATATATGTATAACTCTCAACTCAATACTCAAGCAAAATCTCAGCATTTGAAAATGAGAATGAGAGAAGCTCTTATATAGGCAATTGAATACACGGTTCTTGATGTTGTTCACCAAATCAAAACAAAGGATTACATGATTGTATATTGGTTGATGAATGGTAGTTGAGAAACACTGTGTTGCCCACTCCCTATCTATTCATTAGCTCTATATTGCTGAGATTGAGGGAAGTAGTAAAGTAGCTAGCCATGTGTTCACGTGAGAAGAATGAAATGAGCTCATATTATGGGACAAGCCAAACTCAGCTGTAAGACCCCAGATTTTATGAAATAAAAGTATTCAATTTTTCTATTTAGTAAATGGTTAAATTGATAAAAATTTAAAGTTAAGGGTGAAATATGAAAATTTTGCAAAGTAAGCAAGTGGTTATAAAATATTCATTGTTGTCGGGGAATATTCGTTTGGTCGTGGAATATTCTTGTTGTCGGGGAATATTCGTACGACGGCGCAGCTATTTGTGGGCCCCACAACGGAATAACTGTCTGATATAAAAAGCGACAGAAATAACCTTTTTATAAATAACGGCGTAGTTATTACCGTTAGTACTGTTAAAATATCCGGTGGTTAAAATACAGTAATACGCAGTGTTGCACAGTAGCACACGGTATTGCACAGTATTTTGAATTATTGATTCTTACGTAAGAAGACACTTACTCAATTATATTTTATATTATTGACTCAATAATTGCTGTGTTGATATTTTATATCAATAATTGCTACGTTGCTATTTTATATGATTGATTCAATAATTGCTGCAGTTGATATTTTGTATTATTGATTCAATAATTGTCACTGCATAGTATTTCACATTATCAACTCAATAATTCATATTATTTGAATAATATTATTATATAGCATTATTGACAATGTCTAAGGAAATTCTGTCTAGGAGGGGTTATTTAATTGCGCGCCAATAAGGAGAAGTCCTTATCGGAAGGCCCCCTCTTTCCTAAGAACAACTTGGTTGTCAATATTGTAGTTCTGTAATATTATTTGTGAATAATTAATTATTAATTTATATGATAAGAAAATATTTATTTTGTGGATATAAAAGAAGGAATTAGTGTTGATGTGTTTTTATCAGTATTTTGGTGTGGAAAATCATCCGTTTATGGATTTCGGATAATTTATGTTTGGAATTTGGAAAACCTTCCTTCTACAAAGTTGTAGAAAATTAAATTTCCTATGAAAATAACATAGAATTTATATTTTTCTGACAAAAGGGCTATTTATTATGAATTATTGAAGTTTCAGAAAATAAATATTTTTTTATAAAATAGTGGGCCCCACTTTTGGTTGGTGTGGAATGCTGATGGCTTTCTTGGGGAGGCGGCTGGAAAATTTTCTAAAAAATTATTATTTTATTAATTTAGTCTACTTTGGCATCCTAAGCTTTTCTTATAAATAGGGTGCTTAGGTTAGAATTGAAAATTACACCAGAATTAGAAGTTTTCTCTCTCTATAATATCGAGCGTATTTTTGTGAGTATTTAGATACTTTGAGTAATACTATTCAGTGCAAGTTTTCTTCGGTATTATATCCAATATTCCGGTCAAAAGTACTATTCTTTTGAGGTAAGGGATGGTAAGGGATGTTATTTTCATCCGTAAATGATGTTATTCTTTTCAATATCATTATACCAAAATATTGGCATGAATTTTATTATAAAATTATTACTTTTTTCGTCGGAGTTACTATTCACGTATACGGCACTATTCACAGAAAAATTAAATTTTCTTCTATATGTCCAAGTTGCTTGTTAAGGTTCCTATCTTTGATTGGATCCAAGTTTTTATCTTTATTCTTGAATTTTGCTCCACAAAATATTATTATGGAGTATTTTTGAACTTGGAGATCGATGTTTTGATCATATTGTTTTTATTATCATATATAACATTTTTATAATCCTAGTGATGAAATTTCTCTTTAACTTGGAGTGTAAAGATGGGTAGATTATTGGTATGATCATGACTATAGATTCTCTTTGATCAGTAGTGCAAAGATGGATTGTTGACTGGTATGTTCATGACCATTGAATTTATAATTGAATATCTTTAGCTTAAAGGCAAAGGTGAATTGATCAACATGGTTATAATTATTGTTTATATAAATTATGGAATGATTAGATATTTTTTTGAGATACGAATATCTTTGGCATGTAGTGCAAAGATGACCTGTTGTTGAATATCTTTGGCCCGTAGTGCAAAGATGAACTATTGATGAATATCGTTGGCCTGTAGTGCAAAGATGAGCGGTTGATTTGTGAATATCTTTGGCCTGTAGTGCAAAGATGAATGATTAATTGTTGAATATCGTTGGCTTGTAATGCAAAGATGAATTGATTAGCATGATTATGAACAGGAACTGTGATTTGGTATAACCATGATCTTTGGTGTTTCAGGTAAAGACAGGTGATGAGAAATATCTTCGTCCTGAGTGCGAAGAGGAATTCATCAAGATAATTATGATCATGAACTTACATGATTGTGGACAGGAATTGTTGATTGATGTTACAGGGATAAAATATTATTGGTGGACTTTTAACATGGAGAAGATAATAGACATTATAGTCTATTTGACTCTTCTAATGGATTGCTCGTTCCACTGCAACTATGGTTGAAAAGTTTTACCATATGTTTAAATCTTTGATTTATTACTGATGAAAACTATTGATAATATAATTATCTTTAGTCATGATATTCTTTACTGGGCTATTTGTCCTCACCCTTTTGCTTCACAATTCCTTTCAGGTAATAAGAGTATAACGGGGTCGAGCAGGGATAACAGGGGAATAGAACGATGGTCTTTAGCTGTTAAGGTTTTCCATAAAATAGTATGAGAAGAATTATATTGAGAATTTAAAATGTGTGTGTCGTATTTTATACGTCATTTTAACAGTTGATTTTGGTGAACCAAATAGGCTGAGGTGAACCCAACTTTGGAAGGGTGTTTTGCCACTATCATACAAGATGTCTAATCACCTACAACTTCGGGTTATCATAAGACATGGTTGTGCACATTCACTTGCTGATTATATCTATGAGCACTACCTATATAATATTGGAGTTTGGTTGAAATATAATTCTCAATTGGAGACAATGGAGATAATTATATGGCAAGAGAAGACCCACCATTGGAAAGAACATGATAGTAATCTTCTCATTTTTCTTTGGGGTCTATTGGGTCAACCAAGGATAATTCTCAAGTCATATGATATCTATTATAACTTAGATGCATGGCCTCCCATGTACGAAGGTTTTCTTGAGCATTTTCTAAAGATTTTATTTCCTAAAATAGTTATTGACTGTACCTTTCTGTAACGTATCATTGATTTGAAGTATGGGCAAGGTATTTGTATTGAAACTCACAGTTTAATTGTGATCGTATTTTGTACGATATTTTAAAAGGTAGAATTTGAAGATTTGTATTTGAAATTTTTGTTGAGTGTATTTCGTGGCGACCCATAATAGGTTGGGTGGATTGGATCTATTTTGGGGGCGTTACATTTTGGTATCAGAGCTTAGGGATATGGTCGCTGGCGGAGATTGGAGTCTATAACTAGGAGGGGAGGGACGAATAATATACTTCGCTAGTGTGTAACTTACCTAAGCTGACTTTTCTTACTTAATAAATTGACAATTGCTATATGTCAATTAACCTTGTTTTGAAGCGGTATTCTAGAATGAGCAATGGAGAAATCATGATACAGAAGAAATGACCAGGAAGAAAGAATCTGAAATGAAAGCAATGTATCCTCATCTCTTCGAACTACCAGGTACATAAATTTCGGGGATGAAATTTCATAAGGAGGGGAGATTGTAAGAACCCAGATTTTATGAAATAAAAGTATTCAATTTTTCTATTTAGTAAATTGTTAAATTGATAAAAATTTAAAGTTAAGGGTAAAATATGAAAATTTTGCAAAGTAAGCAAGTGGTTATAAAATATTCATTGTTGTCGGGGAATATTCGTTTGGTCGTGGAATATTCTTGTTGTCGGGAATATTCGTACGACGGCGCAGCTATTTGTGGGCCCCACAACGGAATAACTGTCTGATATAGAAAGTGACAGAAATAATCTTTTTATAAATAATGGCGTAGTTGTTACCGTTAGTACTGTTAAAATATCCGGTGGTTAAAATACAATAATACGCAGTGTTGCATAGTAGCACACGGTATTGCACAGTATTTTGAATTATTGATTCTTACGTGAGAAGACACTTACTCAATTATTGTTACAGTAATTACTGTTTAATATTTTATATTATTGACTAAATAATTGCTATGTTGATATTTTATATCAATAATTGCTACGTTGCTATTTTTATGATTGATTTAATAATTTCTACAGTTGATATTTTGTATTATTGATTCAATAATTGTCACTGCACAGTATTTCACATTATCAACTCAATAATTTATATTATTTGAATAATATTATTAGATAGCATTATTGACAATGTCTAAGGAAGTTCTGTCTAGGAGGGGTTATTTAATTGCGCGCCAGTAAGGAGAAGTCCTTACCGGAAGGCCCCCTCTTTCCTAGGAACAACCTGGTTGTCAATATTGTAGTTCTATAATATTATTTGTAAATAATTAATTATTGATTTATATGATAAGAAAATATTTATTTTGTGGATATAAAAAAAGAAATTAGTGCTGATGTGTTTTTATCAGTATTTTGGTGTGGAAAATCATCCGTTTATGGATTTCGGATAATTTATGTTTGGAATTTGGAAAAACGTCCTTCTACAAAGTTGTAGAAAATTAAATTTCCTATGAGAAGGACATGAAATTTATATTTTTCTGACAAAAGGGCTATTTATTATGAATTATTGAAGTTTTGGAAAATAAATATTTTTTTATAAAATGGTGGGCCCCACTTTTGGTTGGTGTGGAATGCTGATGGCTTTCTTGGGGAGGCGGCTGGAAAAGTTTCTAAAAAGTTATTATTTTATTAATTTAGTCTACTTTGGCATCCTAAGCTTTTCCTATAAATAGGGTGCTTAGATTAGAATTGAAAATCACACCAGAATCAGAAGTTTTTTCTCTCTATAATATCGAGCGTATTTTTGTGAGTATTTAGATACTTTGAGTATTACTATTCAGTGCAAGTTTCCTTCGGTATTATATCCGATATTCCGGTCAGAAGTAGTACTATTCTTTTGAGGTAAGGGATGGTAAGGGATGTTATTTTCTTCCGTAACTGATGTTATTATTTTCAATATCATTATACCAAAATATTGGCATGGATTTTATTATGAAATTATTACTTTTTTCGTCGGAGTTACTATTCACGTATACGGCACTATTCACGAAAAAATTAAATTTTTTTCTATATGTCCAAGTTGCTTGTTAAGGTTCCTATCTTTGATTGGATCCAAGTTTTTATCTTTATTCTTGAATTTTGCTCTAAAAAGTATTATTATGGAGTATTTTTGAACTTGGAGATCGATGTTTTGATCATATTATTTTTATTATCATATATAACATTTTTATAATCCTAGTGATGAAATTTCTCTTTGACTTGGAGTGTAAAGATGGGTAGATTATTGGTATGATCATGACTATAGATTCTCTTTGGCCAGTAGTGCAAAGATGGATTGTTGACGGGTATGTTCATGACCATTGAATTTACAATTGAATATCTTTAGCTTAAAGGCAAAGGTGAATTGATCAACATGGTTATAATTATTGTTTATATAAATTATGGAATGATTAGATATTTTTTTGAGATACGAATATCTTTGGCATGTAGTGCAAAGATGACCTGTTGTTGAATATCTTTGGCCCGTAGTGCAAAGATGAACTATTGATGAATATCGTTGGCCTGTAGTGCAAAGATGAGCGGTTGATTTGTGAATATCTTTGGCCTGTAGTGCAAAGATGAATGATTAATTGTTGAATATCGTTGGCTTGTAATGCAAAGATGAATTGATTAGCATGATTATGAACAGGAACTGTGATTTGGTATAACCATGATCTTTGGTGTTTCAGGTAAAGACAGGTGATGAGAAATATCTTCGTCCTGAGTGCGAAGAGGAATTCATCAAGATAATTATGATCATGAACTTACATGATTGTGGACAGGAATTGTTGATTGATGTTACAGGGATAAAATATTATTGGTGGGCTTTTAACATGGAGAAGATAATAGACATTATAGTCTATTTGACTCTTCTAATGGATTGCTCGTTCCACTGCAACTATGGTTGAAAAGTTTTACCATATGTTTAAATCTTTGATTTATTACTGATGAAAACTATTGATAATATAATTATCTTTAGTCATGATATTCTTTACTGGGCTATTTGTCCTCACCGTTTTGCTTCACAATTCCTTTCAGGTAATAAGAGTATAACGGGGTCGAGCAGGGATAACAGGGGAATAGAACGATGGTCTTTAGCTGTTAAGGTTTTCCATAAAACAGTATGAGAAGAATTATATTGAGAATTTAAAATGTGTGTGTTGTATTTTATACGTCATTTTAACAGTTGATTTTGGTGAACCAAATAGGCTGAGGTGAACCCAACTTTGGAAGGGTGTTTTGCCACTATCATACAAGACGTCTAATCACCTACAACTTCGGGTTATCATAAGACATGGTTGTGCACATCCACTTGCTGATTATATCTATGAGCACTACCTATATAATATTGGAGTTTGGTTGAAATATAATTCTCAATTGGAGACAATGGGGATAATTATATGGCAAGAGAAGACCCACCATTGGAAAGAACATGATAGTAATCTTCTCATTTTTTTTGGCGTCTATTGGGTCAACCAAGGATAATTCTCAAGTCATACGATATCTATTATAACTTAGATGGATGGCCTCCCATGTACGAAGGTTTTCTTGAGCATTTTCCAAAGATTTTAATTCCTAAAACAGTTATTGACTGTACCTTTCTATAACGTATCATTGATTTGAAGTATGGGCAAGGTATTTGTATTGAAACTCACAGTTTAATTGTGATCGTATTTTGTACGATATTTTAAAAGGTAGAATTTGAAGATTTGTATTTAAAATTTTTGTTGAGTGTATTTCGTGGCGACCCAGAATGGGTTGGGTGGATTGGATCTATTTTGGGGGCGTTACATCAGCAACTTGCATTTGTACATATGCATGCTTAACACTTAACTTATACACTTGAACATATAATATATATACTTAGGGTAGGTGGTATAGGTATACATTCCATCCCATATATCTTAGGTTATATATATATACACATTCATTTTATATAGCTTGGGTTATGAATTATAAATGTAATTTCTCATTACAATGAATCAAATAAGGGTACACATATATATCAACATGAACTCCATGTATATTTTATTAACACCGAATGTAAAGCAATTGGGTATTATTATTACTTATCATGATAACAGTTATTATAATAATAACTTATTTAAAGCATTATCAAAATGTTTATTGATATTAATAAAAGGTAATAGGGTATTCGTTAAATTTTACCCACACATAACATGTAACTCACATAATATCATTAATCTCACTATATAGTTTATAATGTATAGTCATATTATTGTGTCACCTTGTACTATATAAAATATATAGTTAACTACCATATATTAAAGGTTTAGTATCGCATGCTTGTATAAACAATTAATCAGTTAAATATAATCTCACTATATTTATTAATAAATTACATGCTTACATTTTATTATTCTCAACAACAATAATTGCATACGTTATCAATTAATTACTCAAATATCAATTAATCAATCATGATTAAACCTCTACACTATATTCAAGAAATTGAATATTTAATTACTTTCAATTCTTTTGGTATTAAAACTTAGGGCCAGTCCACTAATTTAATTAGACCATTAGTGACTCCCTCTAATAACATTCTAGCATTTTATTTACATGGGCTCAACTCATATAATCACATAAGTTTTTAATAAACTCACAAAACAAACTCGTAAAAATTAAATCACATATTTAATTACTAAGGAGTTTAAAATTCATGGTCATTACATCCCTCCCCCCTTATAAATGCGGAATATAATAATTGTACATCGTTCATTCAAAAGGAGTTACTAATCCCAAGATTCGATAACCTTAAAACAGCCATACAAATATACCCTAGAATAGTCATTAGGGTTCATATTACATAATAGAAATTTAATTAGACATAAAGATAAAGTCTGCTCCTTGCAAACTAATCCTACAGCTTCCCTTTACCCTTGTCCTTCCCTGACGTCTCGGGCTTAACTGCAATATAAGTCATGATATAGCAAGAATGGGCAACAAGTTTGCTCAGCAAGTTTAAATACAACAATAAAGGATATATCATGATGAATAGAAAATATGTGATAATGAATTCAACAATATGAATATTGAAAGCAAGAATAATGATTGCTTTTAGAATAACTGATAGTCAAGTAGACTTTGAACTATAAAACTCCAACGGAATCAATAGCTGATTGACCCTTTGGTTACTGGCTACAGAATAGTACTTGAGGGGATCTGCCTCGCGTACGCTATGTATATGCATCACATTCAACTTTGCTGTTTGTATCTTTATACTAGATACCTGGGGTACTCCCCTATATATAAGGGGTGTTCTTTTCAGTCTAAGAATCCATACCATCAATTGGTCTGGATAGATTTTATAAAACTTCATATACCTGTCAGACAGATCAAGGGTTCAGACTCTATCTGGGACTGTTCAAGAATTATAGAACTTTAAATGATGTACAAGTCCAAGACTGTACGAACTCTAGTGCACCAAGTGCGAATAACAATAATATCGATGTGGAATAATTGTAAAGTAATTAAACCACCTAATAGCATGCTTGGAAATAGATTTCAAGCTTTAAATAATTAACTGTCAATACGATAGTAACCTGCTCAATACAATATGAGAAGGATAGGAACTTGCACAATAAGAATTAAAGAACTTGCACATCCAAAGAGTGAAGTTCGGAGACTTGCCTGATTGCTCAGCTACAAATAAGTTCTAGCTTTAATTAAATAGCGTTGAAACGACCTAACATTAACAAGTAGGTCTTTCAATTAGTATGAGTAAACTAATATAAGTTCATGCATACAAGAATCTACTTATCATATAATTCTAGCACATAGTTCACGTAAGTCAATGTAATCCTGTCTTAGATTTAATAACTTTAGATTAACTAGTTCCTATCCTGTCAATATAGGCTTGAACACATAGCACTTAAATTTAATCATGCAATACAGTTTAAGAAACATACAATGCAAGGTTCTGTTCATATCTCAAGTTTATAATGTTCAATGCCGGTAAACATTAAGTTAATCAATTTCATGTCTCAAGGGCCAACTATTAAAGTCATAATATCACCTATCGAGACTATACAATATTTAACATGCATACTCGTGTGTATACTACACATGTATACTTTAATGCACATAATTCATGCCTTAGAAATTCATTTCCTATGGTTTAAGTATACATATGTGAAATCCATGTTCTACTATTTAACGATACATATGACTAGCTAGCTTGCTTGTAAATCATGACACACTTAACCAGGATATTAGATCCTAGAATACTTGTAATGTAGTTATTGACAACTAGTCTTCAAGGTTTCCTTTAGAAAAGTCCTTTAATGCCAAGCTATCAAAACTGATCATTCATGAAGCAAACATATGCCTCATGTTATACTTCTTCATATACATATCTATGTTATTTACACGTGTTCACAAGGTTAGAAATCACAAGACGAAATCTTGGTCAAGTTTGTTTTCAAAAGTCTTAAGTTTCTCTTTTGAAAACCTTTAAATCCATCAATCTCATATGCTAACGTGTTCAACATTTTAAACATGCATTTCAAGTTAATACAAACCTACTATCATGCTCATAATATCAGAATACATGCATGTTACTTATATGACAAAGTTCGCATTCAAAGCTACAAGTTTCATTTTCAAAAAATAAGTTTTCCTTCGTAAACCTTATACTTTCCTTTCATAAAACATGCTAATATGGTCATGTAATACCAAGAAGTTTATATTATGGATTCATATCAGTTTCCAAACTTCACTAAAGGTTACCATCAAGATAGCACGGACAGAAAATGAAACAGAAATCACAGTTGCTGGTTCGGGCATGGCGCAGCTGCGCAGCTGCCTAGTGTAATACTGGCGCAGCTGCGCAGGCTGGAGGCCAGACCAGTAGCTGTGCAGTTTTTGGCAATTCAATAACCCAACTCGCAAATTTTCCTATGAAATTCAATCTAAGCATGATATAATACAATTCTAACATGATTGTAACTTCATATAACATTTCAATAATCATATCCCATCATTCAATTACCATCAATTCATACTTAACTCAAGAATCCATAACTTAACATGTAACAGAAATTGGAAGAATAAGAATGGGAAATGGTTATACCTTTGTAACGGATGTTCAAAATTTCATTCACCGATAACTCACAATACTTACTATACTAATATATGTATTACTCTCAACTCAATACTCAAGCAAAATCTCAGCATTTGAAAATGAGAATGAGAGAAGCTCTTAAATAGGCAATTGAATACACGGTTCTTGATGTTGTTCACCAAATCAAAATAAAGGATTACATGATTGTATATTGGTTGATGAATGGTAGTTGAGAAACACTGTGTTGCCCACTCCCTATCTATTCATTAGCTCTATATTGCTGAGATTGAGGGAAGTAGTAGAGTAGCTAGCCATGTGTTCACGTGAGAAGAATGAAATGAGCTCATATTATGGGACAAGCCAAACTCAGCAACTTGCATTTGTACATATGTATGCTTAACACTTAACTTATACACTTGAACATATAATATACATACTTAGGGTAGATGGTATAGGTATACATTCCATCCCATATATCTTAGGTTATATATATATACACATTCATTTTATATAGCTTCGGTTATGAATTATAAATGTAATTTCTCATTACAATGAATCAAATAAGGGTACACATATATATATCAACATGAACTCCATGTATATTTTATTAACACCAAATGTAAAGCAATTGGGTATTATTATGACTTATCATGATAGTTGTTATTATAATAATAACTTATTTAAAGCATTATCAAAATGTTTATTGATATTAATATAAGGTAATAGGGTATTCGTTAAATTTTACCCACACATAACATGTAACTCACATAATGTCATTAATCTCACTATATAGTTTATAATGTATAGTCATATTAATGTGTCACCTTGTACTATATAAAATATATAGTTAACTACCATATATTAAAGGTTTTGTATCACATGCTTGTATAAACAATTAATCAGTTAAATATAATCTCATTATATTTATTAGTAAATTACATGCTTACATTTTATTATTCTCAACAACAATAATTGTATACGTTATCGATTAATTACTCAAATATCAATTAATCAATCACGATTAAACCTCTACACTATATTCAAGAAATTGAATATTTAATTACTATCAATTCTTTTGATATTAAAACTTAGGGCCAGTCCACTAATTTAATTAGACCATTAGTGACTCCCTCTAATAACATTCTAGCATTTTATTTACATGGGCTCAACTCACATAAGCACATAAGTTTTCAATAAACTCACAAAACTAACTCGTAAAAATTAAATCACATATTTAATTACTAAGGAGTTTAAAATTCATGGTCATTATAGGTTGAACCCGGATGAATAGCCCAATCTGGCTTTGCCTGACTGGCTCGGGATCTATACTGGACTTTTGATACCTTGCAAATTTTTTCCTAACCCTTCTCCAGGGCAGAAACCCAAAGATACCATCTCCTGGCCCACTGTCATCACTTCGAGGGAGACTTTTGATTTCAAGGCTGGTGCCCCAACCGGTAGGTATTGAATATCGCTTACCTCCAATGCTTGAAAACTTGCAGGTTTAATCCCTGCATCTAGACTGATCATCGGCATGTCCCCCTGTATGCAAATAGGGTATTCTGGTTTGACATTTACCGTGATTAGGTTGCCATTGATAATGTACTTAAGCTGCTGATGGAGGGTGGATGGAACTGCTTTTGCCATGTGGATCCATGTTCTTCCCAGCAACAAGTTATATTCGGTGGTAATGTTGAGGACTTGGAAGGATAGATAGAAAGTGTGGGGACCTATCTCTAGTGGAAGCTCAATCTCTCCCGCAGGTTCTTGGCGAGACCCATCGAAAGCTCGGATAACCACATGACTGGTTCTGATCCGGTTTGGGTTGATCTTCATTCTTTCCAAGGTATTGTAGGGATAAATGTTCTAAGACGATCCTCCTTCTATAAGCACACCTCCAATCATATACCCTGATGACATCACTGTTATGTGCAGTGACTTGCGATGGCCTGTCCCCTCTGCAGGTATATCATTGTCAGTAAAAGATATCACATTATTGTTGAAGATGTGTTCTATCACATGACAAAATTTTTCAACATCCACTGTCTTTGGCAGATGTGCTTCTTCCAGTACTTTCATCAGAGTGTCGCGATCATCCATCGAGGATAATACCAGGTCCAGGATGGACATCTTCTTGGGTGCATCCTTCAAGCTTTGCACTATTTTGATCTTATTATGCCCCATTTTTCTGAGGAATTCTTCAATCCTCTCTTCAGCCACCTTTTCTTTGGCCTTGATAACTGAATTAATCACCCGCTGAGGCAGGTACACAGGATTCTCCTTGGATACAATGGCAATGTTGTTTGAGGTGGAACCTTGATCATTCCCATAGTTCCATGAGACCCTCTTCAGACTGATGAAAGGATACTACGGTCTGAAAGGCAGTATTAAAGGTTCAGGCGCAGCTACCTTCACAGGATTCAGTGCTTCTTGAACCCCTTTTCCAGGCAGTACTAAGGGTGTTCTGGCTAGCTCCTTCTCACAGGAAATAACAACCACAGTTCCCAGATTCCATGTCATGGGAATAAAGCGTATTTCCTCATCGGGGAGGCCATAATCTTGATTCCCTCTTATCAGCTCACCATTTTCAATAAGATTCTGAATCAGGTAACAAAGTCCCCAACAATCCTCGGTGTCATGACCAGGCACATTGGAATAGTACTGATAGATCCTGTCAGGCTTGAATTTTTTGGATCGAGGGTTCACCGGGGGTAACAAATCTGTGACCATCCCCTCATTGATCAACATTTGGAGAATTTTCTTCATCGGCTGGTTCAAATTAGTGAAGTTCCTTTGAAAGGCAAACTCCCTATCTACTTGAAACTTCTCCTCCTTGGCCACCTTGTCGGCCCAGGGTTCATGCTCAAGAAACCGATAGTGGTCCCTTATAGTAATGGGACTACTTTCTGGTGTTGGAGGACTTGATTCTGCCTAGCTGGATTGGTTTATCAGCTGTCTGGTTACCTGATGCTGATACATGACCAAATCTGTTAGCTGTCCAATCTGTTCCTTGATAGACTTGATTTCCTGTTCTATCATGTATCGCCTTTCTGATAACTCCCAACTGTCTGGGCTACTGGTACTGGATTGAGTTGCTTCTCAAATATACTAGAGGTATTTGGAGCGTTCTCTATTTTTTGTGCTAATCATGTTGACACTCTCCTCTTTGTGCTCCGATTGGGTTACCACAATCTCTCCGTTGTCTATTAAGTCTTAAATTTTGTGCTTGAGAGTTCAACAGTCCTGCGTATCGTGGTCCAGAGATCCATAATGGTATACGTACTTCTTACTTGGGTCAAAATTCCTTTCCCCAATACTGGTTGGTGGAAGGAGCTGAATAATCTTCTTCTGTGCTATCAACAGTTTCAGCACGTTCTCGAGTGAATCCCCTAAAGGGGTGAACGTTCTCCGACATCTGGCCTCCAAATATTTCTGAAATGGAGGGTTAGAAGATTGGACAGGAGCTTGAAAAGGGGAATATTTCCTCCTTTGAATGGGAATACTGCTCGACTCGCTCCTCTGATTCTGTCCTTGCAGTACTAAGGACACTTCCTCATCTTTCTTCTTATGTACTCTTCGGGGATTACTCCCATAACTACCGAACTGAATATGCTCGGCAACAGCTTCCAAGGCTGTAAGATCTTTTATCTTCCTAGATTTCAGCCCCATTTCAGCCATTTCTCCGTGCTTGATCATCTCCGAGAATGGGTTTTCTATGCCTGCTAGGACCCTTTCATAATACGGAGTTTCTTGAATGTCGATGAAGGTCATGACTATCTCAGACTCAGTCATAGGTGGGGTAAATTGTGCTGCCACCCACCTCCATCATTGGGCATATTCTCTGAATGACTCAGTGCTTTGTTTCTTAATTTTGGTGATCTTGTATCTGTCTAAAGCCATTTGGGACTGAAAGCTGTATTCATTGAGGAAGGCATGTGCTAACTCTTCCCATCTGTGAATTTTGGAATTATCCAAATGGGTATACCTGGCTTTAGCCTCTCCGATAAAACTTTTTTGGAATAATTGCATTCTGAGCTTCTCATCCTCTGCATAGGATCCAAGCTCTCCAATGAATACCTTCAAATGGGTGTATGGGTCTCCCAATCCATCGTATTTCTCAAAATCAGGGACTTGAAATTTATTTGGATAACGAGCCTCGGGAATATACATAAGTCTGAGTAATTTACAGTCCCAAATGCCCCAATTCTTTTGATGGACCAGATGGTCTCTTCCATTTGTTGTACCTTCTTCAGAATATCACCAAGTTCCTGCTCTTTGTTAAGGATGGTGATTTCAGGGGTTTTGTTGGTAGGATCCTGATTTTGTGGTTTAGGAATCTGAGGGTCTTTCTTTCCAGTCTCTTGATTGCCACCGAGTGTAACTGGTTCTGTATGACCCTGTGCGTGTTTCCCTTTGAGAGCTTTACTCTGTTCTCTCGAGAAAATGGTCAATTCGGCTATCTAGTTCTTTATTCCTTCAAACTCTTCCTTAGAGATGGGTGTGGATTCTAGTTGAGCACTTGCAGCTATACCTGGAGATGGACTTGGTGCTTTCTTAGATTTTGACCTGGTAATGGGACCAATTTTTACCTACAACAAACATAGGTGTGTTAATTTTCTGATATAGGTATCGGACGGATTCATGCCATATAATGTGTTTATTTTTGAGGTTTTTTAATCTTATCCTGTAAAATAGAGGTCAGTTATTTTAATGATAGGATAGCATGACAGGATTTACATGACATGTATATTTATGAAATTTACATTGGAATTTAAAAATGGACATGTGTATTGAAAGAGGAAGCATGGAGAGGCTTCCCTTCGAATTTGGTTAATCAGAGGCTGACCTATCTTAGGCTACTCTCGCGGTTTTTCGGCATGAAGGTCCCCAAATCATCGCAATCTACTAAAGGGGAAATTAATCCGATCTTTTAATTGGAGCGGATCTGAGTGGTGCGTTTCCTGAGCCTCGCAGAATTAGTCTTTTTTGAGTTCAGTACTCAAACACCGACGGGTTCTCCTCCTGGTGGAGGAATCACACAAAATACATTCACATACATCGCGTCTCGCCGTAGCATATGATGACATTTGTGCGAAACACTAATATAAAGTAGTAAAACATTCATTCTCAAACATTCAATGTAATGACACAACATTTTACACACACGCAGATATAAAAGGAAATTTTAAAAAGATTTGAATGCGGCCTAAGCCCTCTACTGTCCCCAACAAAGTCGCCACCTGTTGACGTCGGGAAAAAATACGGGTCAAGTTGGACCCGAATCTTTCTCTCTTCCTAAGTTTTGTGGTCTTCTACCCTTATTATCTTGTCTGTTTTATGAAGGGTGAAGTTTTTTAGTTAAAGGCCAACATGTATCATGTCGACGATTTGAACGGTTTACAGAGTCGCCAATTGGTAGATTTGAAATGGTTGTACCAACTCAACCGAGTTTTGTTTTGAAAGTAGGCCCAATTGCTTGGACACTGTAGAAACTTGATCTTTGAAACTGAAGTTCTAAGTTCGGGGGCTTGGTTAAGTGGGGGGAAGGTGTTAGGCACCCCCCAACTCCCGTGAAAATACGGTACCGCATCTTTTCAATATTTCCCTTTTTATTTGCATTATGTGTGTGAATGCTGGAAGAAATTGGGTCTATGCTTGTTTGATTTGAAAGTATGGACATGCTTCGTTGAACTTATATATGAAGGGTTTGATTTAATTTGCAAAAGTCCTTTTTAGACAAGATATTAAAAACGATGTTTTGAAAGCAGGTTTTCAAACCCTTACGCTCACGTAAGAATCGAAGCGTGTTGATACTTCCATTTTTATCTTTTCAGCCTTTTGGCTCAATTTGAATGGTGATTGTCGGGCTGCGAAGCATCCTCAACCACAGAATATTTACAAGTGCCGGTCTTCTAATGGGCATGAAAGCCATCGGAGTGACTCTAGCACGACAAACCACTATTTCATTATGTTCGAGACCTTAAACCTGGATAACCGTTTTAAGGTCTTTCAGATGTACATTTTTACAGAAAAACTAGCAAAGTACATTTGTAATGTGGAGTTTGTCCATCGTGGGAATCAAATTCTGATCAATTTGATCATGAATCCCACGATTCCTAGGCTCACATAGAGAAGCCAAGAAAACCTGCACAACTCAAATATTCACAGAAAATGTATATTTACATCAATATGTCGCAAAAACCAAGGATTCATTAGTCAAATCCTGGCCTGCGAGTAGCCAAAGCATCTCGTTCCCAATAGATAGCGATCTAAGGGTCTCGAGGTTGCTTTAATAATGCACAAAACTAGAAAGAAAACCAGATTTAAAGAAATCTTAGCCATTCTAGCTTTCGGGTTCCGGTTGGACCTATATTGAACCGTTTGAAAGGTAGAAAGGGCTAGATTTAAAGAAATCTAACTTGCCAAATGAATATCAGTGCCAATTCATATCAAATGAATATTTTCAGCAGAATTTTAATCACAATGAATAAAGAATATATATATATATATATATTTATATTTATAAAAGCTGTAAAAGGCCACGGAGTAATCCAGGCTTGACAGAATGGAAATATATATATAAAAGTTGTAAAGGGCGACAGATTTGCAATCCTATACTCGGACTGGAATGAATATATATATATATATATAAATATATATATATTTATAAAAGTTATAAAAAGCCACAAAGTAATCCAGGCAGGACAGAATTGAAATATATATATATAGAAAAACTGTAAAGGAGCCATGAATTATTTCAGGCTCAACTGAATGTAAATATATATATATATATATATATATATATATATATATATATATAAGCTGTAAATGAGCCACGAAATTGTCCAGGCCCGACAGAAGGTAAATAAATATATATTTATAAAAGTGATAAAAAGACTACGAAATAATCCAGGCCAAACTGAAATGTAAATGTTATTATTATATATACAGTTAATATATATATATATATATATATATATATATATTAAAGCAATAAAAAGGCCACGAAGTCAAAATCCAGGCCAAATAAAGTCAGAAAAATTTATTTATATATATATAGCTATATATATAAAAGTAGTAGCTACCACGAATTTGTCATCCGGGCTTGACAGAATTGAAAAATTAGTATATATATAGTTAAATATATAAATAATAAAGCCAAAAAGGACACGAGTTAATAACCCAGTCCGAAAAAGTTGGGGAATATATTTATATATATATACAAAAGCAATTAAAAGCAGCGGATTGTCGATCCGGGCTGTGCAAATGCAAGAAAACGTCTAAATATACTAAAATGTACTAAAAAGTACGCCAAAACGGCCACGGAACTGAGTTTCGGGCAAAATCAGAAAACGAAACTTAACGTGCACATGTATAAATGCGCAATGAAGTAGTAAGAACTTTCTGATCGTAAAACTACTTATAATGGACGGCTATACGGACTTTTTGCCACTTGGTAGGCTTCAAATAGACGTTTCCACGGTTCAAATTTTGATATGTGGTAGTATATGAGTATACCTCTGTGTTAGAGTGATAAAAACGAGGTTTGGAGTATAAGAAGTCGAGCTATGAAACGAAATGGGCAGAGTTTCAAAGCGTTTTCTAATTTTTTTTTGGGCTTGGGGGTGCACTTGTATTTAAAGACCTCATGGAAGCAGGTCTACCCGCGACAGTTGCGGATCTACCTGCGGCGCCACGTGGCAGGCCCAGGGTGGTGGGTTCCGTCGCCTCAAAGTACGTGCACTCCGAGCAGTGCGAGGTCAGATTTAAAACTTTCTAACTTTTGATTGGAATGTCCGTTTGAGGCTTGCTATACCTTTTCGGAAAGCCCTTGCCGAGAGCGTCACAATGATATGGTACTAAACCTTTTCTGAGTCCAAGAAGATGGGTTCATAACTGGGTCTTCGATTCTTTGCAATTTATCCGTTCAGCAGTCTTACGCTGTTTTCACTCGAAATCAATGATATGGTTCTTTCTGACCTTCATGGCATCAATTCGGCTTGATTTGGATTGGATTGGCCTCAAGTTGGTAAAATAACCATTTTGCCATTCCAGGGGTTGTCTCCTGTATTTGCGCGGTCTTCGACTGTTTTCCTGGGGCTGTCTTTGAGGTTTTGATCCCAGTTGATTCTGTTTGTCCTCGGGGTCGTCTCTGAGGTTGACTTGGTTTCCCAAGGTTATCTTTGGGGATGATGTGATGCTTTTGGGTTGTCTCTAAAGTGGATTTGGCCTCCCGGGTTGTGACCGGGGCTTGACCTGACCTTCTGAATTGTCGTCGGGGCTTCTTTTGACCACCCGGTGTTGCCGGGGATTGACTTGACATCCCGGTATAATAATCGGGGTTGTGCTTGACGTCCCGAGATTGTCGACGGGACTTCTTGACATCCCGGTATTGGGATCAAGGCTGAGTTGACTTCTCGGTATTGAGACCGGGGCTGAATTGATATCCCGGTATTTAGACCTCGGCTAAGTTGACAGCCCGATAATGAGATTAGGGTTAAATTGGCAGCCCAGTATTGACACTGGGGCTGAGTTGGTAGCCCGGTATTGAGATCGGTGTTGAATTGGCAGCCTGGTATTGAGATCGGAGCTGAGTTAACATCTCGGTATTGGGATTGGGGCTGAGTTAGCAGCCCAATATTGAGACCGGAGTTGAATTGACAGCCCGATATTGAGACCGGGGCTGAGTTGACTTCCCGATATTGGTACCGAGGCTGAGTCGGCAACTTGGTATTGAGACCGGAGTTGAATTGGCAGCTCAGTATTGAGACCGGGCCAAAGTTGACATCCCGATATTGGGACCGGGGCTGAGTTGGCAGCCCGATATTGAGATTGGGGTTGAATTAGCAACCCAGTATTGAGACAGGGGCTGAGTTGACATCCTGATATTAGGACCGAGGCTGAGTTAACAGCCCAGTATTGAGACCGGGGTTGAATTGGTAGCCCAGTATTGAGACCGGGACTGAGTTGGCATCCCGATATTGGGACCGGGGCTGAGTTGGCAGCCCGGTATTGAGATAGGGCTTGAATTGGCAACCCGGTATTGAGACCAGGGCTGAGTTGATGTAATACTCGAGAAATTTTGAATATTATTAATGAATAAATTATTGGAAATGAATATTTATTTGAATATGAATGATTATGTGTTGTGTGGTGAGTTAATTCAAATTGAATTTATAATAATTGAGAAGAATGTGGAGTTTATAATAAACTCGAAGAATGCCTTGTGTGGCACAATGATGAGAATTACGATAATTTAATTAATTAAAAAAAGAATTAATAAGTGGATGATTAATTAATAATATATTGTTACTTAATGGTTGTAATGAAAAATAGCATATTAATGAATAAATAATTAATTTATATTATAAGGTTAATGTTTGTTCAATTAATTGCTTAGTGTAAAGTTATGTAATCATTTAGTACATAGTAACCATATCTATATTATATAAAATGTAGTGTGACACGTTAGTGAGACTATGCAATATGGAAACTATATTGTAAAAGTAATAAATTGTATGAGTTACATAAATTATGTGACCATGTGATATGTATAGTGCATTAGTGTGGAATTTATAAAATATTAAATTAAAGTATGTGAATAATTAATATTAATAATTATTTCTATAAGTAACATAATTAGAATAATGAGGTTTGTGATAATGTAGTATGTTACTATTCAATTAACTCATAATTTGGCATTACCAAAATGTACAAGGATTATATATTGATGTGTTTATGTGTGCCCAATTGATTTTTAAAACCTAAGTATATATATGAGTATGTATATTTAAACCTAAGTATACACATTATGTTATGTAGGGATATACATATATGTGAAGACTTAAGTAATATATAGGCCTCATTGCTTCTAAGATTTGCTGAGATTAGAAATTGTTTCATATTGAAGGTCTCAATTCCTTATTCACGTGAAAGGGCCAATGGCCTATTCTACTTTATCATGTCAACTTCCTATCTAGCAAATGATGGCCGTGATGTAAAAGGGTGTGGGTGATGGGAGTAATTGGGAACTATTGCACCAACTCTTGAATATCCCATGAACTCTCCTTCCACCTCTTAGTTTTAATTTTTGGACAATGGCTTTACTTGGTTAGTAAATTTCCTATAAATTGAGCACTCCCCTTTCATTCCTATATTGCTAGAATTGTTGCTAAGTGATATAGAAAGAGTAGAGGAAGTGTGCAATCTGATATTGAAAGCAATTATTGTACAACTCAAAGCTTTAAGAGGTATAATCCTTATTCAACTTTGAAGTGTAACATTTTTTATTCATAGAAATTAAACATGAATTAGTTGTAATTGAGTATTTGAAAGGATGCTAGAATGTTAGTTGAGTTTATATACATGTTATAAATGTAATGTAGTCAATTCTTAGCATGATTCATGAAGTATTTCTGAAATGGGTTAGAAGCTCTGCTCTAGCAGAAAACTGTCTGGACTGGAACCGGAGTGGCGCCGCCGCGCCACTCCCTAGTACAAATGGGGTGCGGCCACGCCCTTTTGCAGAATTAGTTGATGATTTTGTTATGCTTTCTGATATAGGGAGCATGCTAGTATAACTTCATTATGACTATTTAAGCCCCTGAGATGCTGACATAAGTGACCTTGCATAGAACCACTTACTAAAACTTGATTTTTCCAAAGAAAACTTAAAGTTTCAAAAGCAAACTTGTCGAATTAGAACACTTTGAGTTCTAAAAATTCAAGAATGTTTATGTGGCCTATTTATATGTATATGAAAGCATGATATAAGATGTATGGACTTATCTCACATACTTGAATGGTTTTGACAACCTTCTAAGAGGAAACGTAGAGTTTCAAATACGAACTTGATAAACTATGTGCCCTTTAAATTTTGAACTTGTGAGCATGTTTAGGTAGTATAATTATGTATATACATGAGCATGCCATATGATATATGAAGCTACTTTGTATGATTAGATAAACATGAGGTTTTTCGAAGAAACCTTAAGAGTTCATGAAACTAGTTGGTTGATAACCACCTTGCATGTATTCTGAAAATTTTGACTATCTTGATAGGGTCTCATATGCCTCTAGACATGATAGAAATGAATGCCTAGCTAGTCATATGCATTGTAAACTAGTTGAGCATGAATTAAGGCAAGTTGAACGAACTTTATAACTTGAAATATATGACTAAGGTAACCTGCGCATATGTAGTTGAGACATATGGACCTCATTGCATGTGTATATTGAGTAAACGTGAGGAACATTGTAATCGAACACGTTAAGCCTCGTTAATTGGAAATTGTTAAGACTATGTGGAAAGCATGACATAAGAATCAAACTTATCACAACATGTATGTTTTTGCATGTGTTATCATATATATATATATATATATATATGCGGGTGTGCAAGCTAGGCCAGGCATTGTGTAGCTCAGCTCTGATCTGAACTGGTAGCAGCGCGGCCGCGCCACTCCCTAGTTCAAATCAGGCATGGTCGCGCCACTTTGTAGAGAAGTCTGACTGTCCTGTTTGTAATCTGAGATTGATGTATGCTTACATTGTTAACCTAATCTCTAGTACATGTCCAGTACAGTATTTAAGTAACAATGAGCATGTTATATGGAAACCATCTTGAATTGCTAAAGTGTTTATAAAACTTTCAAATGTTAAGTCAAATAACAATTACGAACTATGATTATGTGATTTCATAGTGTCTTATTAACGAATGTGGTGCTATGTGTATGTAAAGTATGTAATGACGTACGTATAGGATTATACGACTAAGTTAGAATCATATGAGTATACTTGAATTTCATATCAAGCTTATGTATCAAATGTACAATGCTAATGAATATCCTATATACGTAAATATGTTATAATAGGATTCAAAAAGCGTCGATAAGCTATACTTTGGTAAACTACGCTTAAGGTAAGTTCCCTAACTTACACTCTTTTATTGTGGAAGTATCCTAAACTCTTGCATTACTTTATTCAACGGATATTGTAAGCAAGTATTCTACTCTTATTGAACATGTATTGAGCTTATACTATTATTCCTTATACAAGTAAGCTATTCGAATTACGATTCATGACTTGTTTCTTCATAGCAAAGATAAAATCGATTATATTATTCAAACTTTAATATCAAATATTGAACTTATAAAGAGGGGTCTATGCCATTTGATTCGGCTAGACTTATATTATGAATATGAAAATCGGTCCAAACCAATTGATTGGTGCAAAATCTTGTATTGACTGAGAAGAACAACCTTCTTTGAAGGGAAAATATAATTATCGGGAGACCGACATGCGCACTTGAGTACGATTAAATGTTATGCATAATATAGGGTCCTTTAGGCTGATCACATGTTGTACTTGTTTTTATTGGATTATCAGTATATTTCTGTTAATTCTAGTAGAAGTTCATAGTCCTTAGTGACTGCTCAGTATTCAATTATCTTGAAATCTTAGATTGATTTAGCATTGAATATTATTGATATTATTCTGTCCTTAGCGACTGCTTTTAAGAACTGTTGATATTTTTTGCTATCCCTGAACTATCATACCTTGCTATACCCTTTTGGGATTCAAAAATTGTATTACTCACCCTTATTGTTATATTACTTGCTGAGCAAACTTGTTGCTCATTCTTGCTTTTCCTAAAAACATTTCAGTTAAGGCAGAGCAGGGTGGACCTTCGGGCGTTGATAAGGGCAAGGGCAAGACTACCGACTAGCTAGCCCCTTTTATGTTCTAGAAATTCTTGTGTTGTATTATGACAACTAAGATGATGTATTAAGACTAATTTAGAACTATGTTTAAACTTAATTAGGGTTATGTAATAAGTCTTTATTTAATATTATTATGTAATCTATTAAGTACTGTAGGTTGCGAGACTTGGGAGAATAAATATAATATATTATTGTATATTATTCTAGATTATCCGCTATGATTGTATGATTTTAGTTATTACTGTGAGAACGTGACAACCCGAATTCGAGATCAGTGGCGGTCCGAATTTGGGGGCGTCACAGTTGACATCCTGGTATTAGGACCGGGGCTGAGTTGGCAGCCCAGTATTGAGATCGAGGTTGAATTGGCAGCCCGATATTAAGACCAGGGCTGAGTTGGCATCCCGGTATTGAGACCGGGGTGGAGTTAACATCCTAGTATTGGGACCGGGGTTGAAATGGCAACCCGATATTGAGACCGGGGCTGAGTTGACATCCAAGTATTGGGACCGGGGGTGAGTTGGCAGCCCGTTATTGAGACCGGGGTTGAATTGGCAGCCCGATATTGAGGCCGGGGCTGAGTTGGCATCACGGTATTGAGACCGGGGCTGAGTTGGCATCCTGGTATTGAGACCGGGGTTGAAAAGACGGTTTTGCCCTACTGCATGGTTAGTAACAGGAACGCAAGTATGTAGGTGATTATTGGAGAATAAGTTCACTGAACGTAGCTCGCTAAGGAATACCTAATGGAGTTTTACTTGCCTATCAATAGGAATTCCTTAAGTAATAGTAGTACAAATAATCCTTATACTTGATGTCATCATAGTATCTTATGTATAATGAGTTATACTTTGACATGTCCCTTAAGACCCTAAGGGTATATCAAAGGTTATGATTGGGTATAATGATTTATGCATGGAGATAATGAATGATCACTATGAAAGTAGTATGCATACAAGCCAATCATGTATGATGATAAAGCATATACTTTGTAAACGATCTTATTTATTTATTAATAAAAGAATTCATTTATTAAAGGCATTTAATTATCTACATGATGCTGTTTTTTATAATATGTAAATAACTCATAGTTTTAAGCAATGTTTTTAGAATTATGATGTTGATTATGCTAATGAGATCTAAATTCTTAGAAAGCTTAAAACTAAAATAGTTCCCAATCGTGGGATTACTAAAATGAGGATTAGTAAATCCGGATAGATTGGTACATATGTTGCTTGCTCATTTGATGAGGATGATTGATCTCATGATCATTTTTGTGGAGACGCTAAAGCAAGTATGTAGGTGTTTATTGGAGAATAAGTTCACTGAATGTGACTCGCTATGGAATACCTAAAGGAGTTTTACTTGATTGTCAATAGGAATTCCTAATGTGATAGTAGTACAAGTGATCCTTGGACTTGAGATCATCATAGTATCTTATGTGTAATGAATTATAATTTGACTTATTCCTTAAGACCTTTAGGGTATATCAAAGGGTATGATAGGGTATAATGAGTTACATATGGAGATAATTAATGATCAATAAAGAATCTACCACTTCTAGTAAAAGAAGAGATATGTCCTATGTGATTTGTTAAATGACAACCCAATAGTCCTTGGCCAAGGCAGAATGAAATTAGAAAGGAGTTTCTAATTTACATTATTTGGAGTTGTGCATTTTTTAATCGAAATACATATAATTAAATAAAATAAAACTTGACAGTAATTCCATGTCTTATATTTAATTGGGACATTGTATGTTGGAAGGATTGAATTGTACGATAACTATTTACTCACAGGTTCTTCTATGATTAATGTTGAAATCTATATTATCTGAAAAGTCGTTGATCGCTAGGGAGGCTTATCCCTATTGTAGAATAAATATTATTTATTTAAATAGATTATTAGTTTAATTTATTTATTTAAATAAGATTAGAATTGTTCTAATTGATTTATTCACAACCGGTTTAATATTGAGAACCTAAATGGTCACATCATAAAAGGAACAATAATTATTTAAGAAGATAATGTCATAATCGTAATAATGCATTAAGTGTAATTAATTTAATCTATAGTGATAGAATAAATTAAATAGCTTAATGTTTATTATTTAATATTTTGGAAATATTAAATATTAATTAATAAAGAGGAGTCTTATTAATATTATTACAATTATTATTATTTTAATTTCTAAAGGAGTTTAGGAATTAATTTAATATTAGTACTCTCATTTATTCCTAATAAGATTAGGATGCAAATTAATTAAAGGAGTTTAATTAATTAATCTCAATATGTTGGGAAGCCTAATTAATTAAAGGAGTTTAATTAATTAAATAAAACCCTATGTCTAATAGGATTAGAATGGTTGACCAATATCTATATAAGATGAGTCTTAAGTTAGATGTCAGTTGATGCAATTCCAATTGTTAGAGAGTAGTTCTTTTTTATAGAGGATAGAAAACTAGGGTTTAGCCAACCACCTTCCTTCTTAAATAATTCCTATTCCTTGGTGGATCACCTCTAGAGGCCAAAAAACTTGGGTGGCTAACATTGATCAAAGAAAGGAATCAATCCCGGATATTCAAGGAGATCGCAAAGAACAAAGAGTTAAACTTGTACCTATGGAAGCTTCGTTCTACAAGGGTATGAATTCAATAACTTCTTATTTATCGTTTTAAATTAATAATATGCATAAAGGATGATCCCAGTAATGGTTTTGTAAAAAAAAAATTAACTCTGATATATCATGCTTCCGCTAATTTTACAATTTGATTGCGCCCATGATTTCTTACAAACCCAACATAATAAATAATCTACCACTTCTAGTAAAAGAAGAGAATGTCCTATGTAATTCGATAAATGACAACCCAGTAGTCCTTGGCCAAGGCATAATAAAATTAGAAAGTAGTTTATAATTTGCATTATTTGGTGTTGTGTATTTTAGAATCGAAATACATATAATTAAATAAAATAAGACTTGATAGTAAATCCATGTCTTATAATTAATTCGGACATTGTATGGTGGAAGGAATGAATTGTACGATAACTATTTACTCACAGGTTCTTTTATGATTAATGTTGAAATCTATATTATCTGGAAAGTCGTTGATCACTAAGGGGGCTTACCCTTATTATAGAATAAATATTTTTTATTTAAATAAATTATTAGCTTAATTTATTTATTTAAATAAAATTAGAATTATTCTAATTGATTTATTCACAACCGGTTTAATATGGAAACCTAAAGGGTCACACCATAAAAGAAAAAATATTTATTAAAGAAGGTAATGACAAATTCGTAATAATAAATTAAGTATGTTTAATGTAATCTATGGTGATAAAATAAATTAAATAGCTTAATATTTATTATTTAATATTTTGAAAGTATTAAATATAAATTAATAAGAGGAGTCTTATTATTATTATTATTATTATTATTATTATTATTATTATTATTATTATTATTATTTAATTTCTAAAGGAGTTTCGAAATTAATTAATAAGATACTCTCTCTCTCCCATACATTCTTAATAAGATTAGGATGCCAATTAATTAAAAGAGTTTAATTATTCCCAATAGAATTGGGAAGCCTAATTAATTAAAAGGTTTAATTAATTAATATGAAACTCAATTCCTAAAAGGTTTAGGAGGGTTGCCTACATCTATAAATAAGAAAGTCTTATTATTTAACAAAAAAAGACACTACACACTATTCTAATAGTTGGGAGAGTATACACATTCTATAGAGATAGAATTAGGGTTTAGCCAAACACCCACCTTCTTGAATATCTCTTATTCCTTGGTGGATCACCTCTAGAGGCCAAACGCTTGGGTGGCTAATGTTTATCAAAGGAAGGAATCAATCCCGGAGAACTCAAGTAGATCACGAAGGATTTGAAGTTGAACTTGTACCTGTGGAAGCTGAAATCTATAAGGGTATAATTCTATAATTTCTTCTCTTTCATTTAATTAATAATTATGCATAAAAGATGATCAGGTATAAGGTTTGTAAAATTTAAAATCCTATTTTTTACTATGCTTCTGCTACTTTGATTGTTACAAACTTAATAGTAGTATCAAAGCCAAACCATTATGCGAGTTATTAATTATTTTGATTCCATATATGTATAGGTATGTGTTTGGAACAATTTATTGGGTATAATGTGTTGTATGAAAAGGTCCAAAATCGTGAATCAAAAATTCCAGATTTCGCCGCGGCTCAAGGCGCGTCAAGGGAGGCGCGAGGCGTGCCAAGGGCGGTGCGGGGCGTGCTGGGTATACAGAAATGTGGAATTTTTCTGTAAGGTCAGTACGGGGCACGCCAGTGGTGGCGCGGGGTGCATCGGAGCTGCGAAAAAATTCTGATTTTAATTTTGTGCATTTTTTCCAAAAATGAAATAAATGAGTTTATTTTATTTGATTACATACAAATTTTAATTGCCCAATAAATGATATTGATGTATATGTGGAATGGATTTATTATTCATGAGATGAATTTTATTTATTGATGCATATGATGATATGTATGATAATAAATGAGGTTGATTATGAACTGTTGACCAATGTGATTGGATTTTAGGTTAGTTGAATACTTGAATGTATAAGTTTTACTAAATGGGGTCTGCGTACCTCGTCTTCTCTAATTTTTCTTGATGTAAAATTCTATCTCTCTCCAATGTACTTCCCCTTCACTGTTGATCAATGTTTTTATTTAAATTAAATAGATTATGTAATAGAATTAGGTAGAATTATCTCGATAAATTGGAGATCAAGGAGCAAGGAGCGCATGAAGATTTGTTTGTATAGAGCTCGGGTTTAAATATAATAATTATGTTTAAATTTAATTCTTGCACTCCTAGGTTTGACCTTTTGGTTCAATTGGTGGCTCTAGTGAACCAAACTAGAATAAAAGTCCATAATAAATCCGGGTAGCATATAGTATTTTATATTCATGCTTATACTATATATATATATATATATATATATATATATATATATATATATATATATATATTATGCAACAAGCTTCGCATGTTAATTAATATGATGCGTATTTTATATATATATGTGCATGCGCGTTAAACAAGATGAGACAATTAATAACAAACTCCTCAAAAAAATTATATTAAGTCCTACGCGTTCAAAGATATTTGAAATATTGAACGTCGCTTTTTAGTATGATAAAATTAATAGAGTATTAAATATTTAATATGAGTTTGTTGTGTCACCACAAGGCAAGTATTAAATATTTAAGGTGTTATTTTATCACATTTGATGCTTATAAAGAAATTGGACAATACTATTTTGTTGTGTCACCACAAGGATATTATTTTTCTTTTTGAATATATGAAAGTGCTAGATTGGACTTAACTTGGATAATTTTGATTCAGATGTGTCACCACGTGATCAAAATAATCTAAGAGGCATAAAAGGAGTTACATGATGATGTAATTGACAATGGTTGTCTACCTATTTATTTATATATCGTTTGTTGTGTCACCACAAGGCTATATATATTTAAAATGGGATCCTTAATCTCACTAGCAAATCTTTAATTAGATTTGCCGAAATATATATTATGAGGGTAATATAGTTTAAAGAAAATAGTGGTAGATATCAATTTAAAATAAGACCTAATTTATTTTGGTAATTAATTAAATGAATGTTTGCTAATAATGTTGTTTTATTTCACATGTAGAATTTAAAAATGTCACACTCACTATCACTGCGTAGCATACTTGATGCTAACAAACTAACCGGGCTGAATTACACGGATTAGTTAAGGAATCTGAGAATTGTTCTCACTGCAGAAAAGATTTCTTATGCCCTAAATTTGTTTATCTCTGCAAATGTTACAAAAGAAGCCTCTGAGAAAGAAATTGCTACTTTAAGAAGTGGCAAGATGATGCATCTGTGGCTCAATGCATCATGCTCGCATTAATGAGTAACGAGCTTCAGCGTCAATATGAAATTATGGATGCTCCTGCTTTATTGCTACACCTCCAAGAGTTGTATGGTGAGCAAAGTAGGACTGTTAGATATGAGTTATCTAAGGAGCTCTTTCGATCTCGGATGACCGAGGACACTACTATTGAGACTCATGTCCTAAAGATAATTAATTTGATTGAACGTCTTGGACAGCTTTGGTTCATCATAGATGGGGAGTTAAGTCAATATTTGATATTGCAGTCACTCCCAGATACCTTCTCACAATTTTTTGGGAATTTCCACATGAATAAGTTTAATGTCAGCTTGCCTGAATTACTTAACATGTTAAAAACTGCTGAAGGACACTTCTCATCCAAGAAGAACCAAGTTTTACTGGTAGATGATTCTTCCAAGAAAAGGAAGACTAAGGTATATTCTGAAAAGAAGAAAACCAAGAAGACTAAGGGTAGGGCGAAAGTGAAGGATCAAAAGAAACTTGATCCAGCTAGCAAAGGAATATGCTTCTATTGTAACGAGTCGGGTCACTAGAAGGGGAACTGCAAGAAGTTTTTAGTAGAGAAGAAGCTTAGAGAAGCTTCGACTTCAAATCAAGGTTTGTTTATGATTGAAATTAATTTTTTTGAAAGTTAAACTTCTACTTGGGTATTGGATACCGGTTGTGGTTCTCACATATTTAATACTATGAATGGATTGGTCAGTAGTAGAAAGTTGAACAAGGATGAAGTCGTCCTACGAGTGGGAGATGGAGCAAAGGTTGTTGTATTAGCTATAGGGACTTATTGTTTAGCACTTCCTACGGGGAAATCCATTAGTTTAAATAATTATTATTTTGTTCCAAACATCATTAGAAACATTATTTCTATTTCATTATTGGATATGGATGGTTACAATATTATAATAAAGAACAATTGTTGTTCTATTTATAATAAGGATGTTTTATATGGTGTTGGAAAATTACTTAATGAACTTTATATACTTGACTTGCATGAAAATATATTTCAAATTGAACAAATTAAGAAACAGAAAAGAGATGATGTTAATTATACCTTTATGTGGCACTGTAGACTCGGTCATATTAATGAAACAAGATTATCCATGTTACATAGTGATGGGCTCTTAGAGCTATTTGATTTAAATCATATCCAACTTGTGAATCTTGTCTCATGGGAAAGATGACCAAATCTCCTTTTAGTGGAAAAGGAAATAGAGTTACTGTAACGAATGAGAATTTTATATATTAATATTTATTGAATTAAATAAATATTTAATTTGATTTATTTATTGAGTTAAATAAATAAATTATGTGATTATTATAGAGTAAGTTAATTAAGTGTTATATATTAATTAAATAAATAATTAATATTTAATTTAATTGATGTATATAGATTTTATGGTATAGTCCTAATTTAATTGATATAATTAAATTAGATGAAGTTTATGTGATGATTGTTACATGAGATTATAATTAGCGAGTAATTATAATTGTTATGTGGCATTTTTATGTGGTTAATTAATGTTAGCTTTTAATTAATTAAATTAGAATATTAAATATTTAATTAATTAAAGTGTGACATTAAAATATGAGTTAAAGGATTTATTAAAATAAAGAAAAGAGTTTTAAAATTTGTTTTACCCAAACTAGGCCCTTACTTTTGTTTTAAAAGGTTTTTGCCACACAGGGCCCTTACACTTGTTTAAATCCATTTTTACCAAACAATGCCTTAGTACTAAAATCTGTTTTTATTTAAAAAGGGTTGCCAAACAAAGTCTCATGGCTTTTTAAAATCAAATTTTGTAACTCATGTAATAATTATAATTAATATATTTATTATATGGGTTAAATACTTGTCAGTTATATGTATAATATATGTATATCAATAGTTTTACGTTAGTTAGTGTTAGAATAAGAGTTAATCAGAAGAACAAAACAGAGAAAAGATTAGAGAGAAAGAGAGAAGAAGAAGAGAAAGAAAGGGAAGCTTGAGAAATCAAAGCAACTTCATCTTTTTCCTATCACTAAGCCAAAGGGTATAATCCTAACCTATAGTTTTAGAAGTTTTATTCTCATGTTCTTCGTACTTTAGTTCTTTGTAAAACATGTTTTCATGTAATTTGTGTAATTATGATTTTTATAGGCTATGTATATGCTCATATATGAATTGTATGCCTAATTAATTGTTTAATTCATATACATGTGATAAACATGAGTAATTCATGTTCTTCGAAGAGTTACAGTGAAAATATTTTAAAATTTTATATATATGTATAGTAAATTCTTAAAAATCAAAGGAATTCATGTTTGATTGTTCATTGTGTTTAAATTAATGGTAGCTGATGATAGCATGTTTAGAAATTGATTGACTATGCTTGAAATTGTGTGAATTGGTTTAAAAATAAAAATACGGTGTTCAATTTCATCAAGAACACTTATCAATGGTTTTTTTTCAAAAATCATAAAATTGGTTGTTTTGATTATGTGTTGTAATGTTTATATATGTTAAAATCATATTAGAAGCTTTAAGTTTTTGTTTTCTATAAAATTGATATGAATTGTATTGACTGGAATTAGAATTTGATGTGGAGAAATAAGCCAATTTAGTTTTTTCTCTGCAAAGTTCGCGAACTGTCTGACTGGTCTGTGTTGTGGCGTGGCCGCGCCGCTTCCAAGGCCATTAGGAGCGCGGCCGCGCTGGTCCTGCAGATTGGGCAGAAAATTATTTTTAATTGTACAAAATTATAAGATTTATTATGTAATAAACTATAAAGCATGTTAATATAATTAAAATGCTAATTGGGCAGCAATGAATTATATTAATAAAATATAATATGTCATTATAATTTGAATAATTATAATTAAGGAAAATGTGTAAATTGAATTATAAATTGTTAATTATAATTCAATTAGTGCGTGAATTAAAATTGATTATTTATAATCAAAGTAATTGTTTAATTTAAATTATAATTGGTCTAAATTATAATTTAATTAATATAAATGCATAAATTTGATTTGATTAATTTTAATCAAAGTACATGTTTAATTTAAATTATAATCTGTTTAATTATAATTTTATTTATATAAAATGTAATTTCAATTCGAGAAATTATAATTAAAGTGAATGATTAATTTAAATTATAATTTATTTAATTATAATTTAATTAATGTAAGATGTAATTATAATTTGATTTAATTATAATTAAAATGAATTGTTTAATTTAAATTATAATTTGTTTAAATTATAATTTAATTAATATGAGTACATAATTATTATTTGATTAATTATGTGAACATGTGATGCGATTAATTATGTGATCATTAATTATTTAATAATGAAAGAGGTATGAGTTAACCTGGATGGGTTAACTAATTATGTGAATTAGTTATGTGATAACTAATTTAGATTATTATGGTTAAATATATATGTGTAGGAAGTGTTAAAGAACGTGAGTTGTAACTATAGCTTGCGTTTGAGGCAAGTTTTCTAAACTCATACTTGTTATTGTTATACAAGTGTTTTAAATTCAAATATTTATTGTGTTTGAGATTGTCCTTTTATTTCTGTAATGGACAAATACTTATTTAAAATTCATGAAATTATTGAAGTAACATTGGCTTAATTGTTCAAGTAAGGTCTATCCTATTTTCGTATGCTTTAAGTTTAAATTCTAAAGCATAAGTTATTTAATAATTCGTTATTATTGAATTATTCTTGATTATTGTGAGTCGATTCAACTACTCCTTAGTTGATGATAGTTGAAACTCCAAAAAAAAATTTAGCTATCCAAACTAAACTTTCTTTGGTGCGGACTTATATTCAAATATTGAGATGAACAACCCTATTAATTAGGGGGTTACTATGCGAAAGCATTAAATATTTGTGCACAATACATAATACGAAGGGCTGATCCCCCTAAGTACGAGTTAAGGTCCATAGTCTTAATGACTGTTAAAGGTTTTAAATAGAAATGTTTATAACCTAGGACAAAAGTTCAAGGTCTTACGACCCTCAGATGAATTCTATATTCAAATTTTTAAATGTTGATGAAAGAATTATTATTCAATTCTTTATTGTTGATGAAAAAGTTATTGAAACCTTTTTAAAGATATTCTTTTATGTCTTTATTATTGTTGTATTCTAGTGAGTTGTGTGTTGGGTTTGTACGTAACGCAATCATGCAATCAAATCACATAAATAGGGCGGAAGCGTAAAAAACTAGGTTTTCAAAAATTTATACAAACCCATTACCATGATCATTCTTGTGCATCAATTATCAGTGAATGAAGAAGGAGAAAAATAGAATTATACCTTTAAAGATCCAAGCTTCATCAGGTACAAGTTCTACTCCTTTGATTCCTTTGATTCCTCTGTAGTGGCTCCTTCCCTTGATCAATGTCAGCCACCCAAATGTTTGGCCTCTAACGGTGATCCACCACGGAAGATGAAGAATTCAATAAGATGGGTTATTGGCTTAACCCTTGTTTCTATCTCTATAGAATATGTGTACTCCCAACTCTTGAAAAATTCACGTACCTTATTTCTAATATAAGACTCTCTTATATAGATATTAGGTTAACCCTCCTAATCCAATTAGAATAGGATTTTATTTAATTAATTAATGAAATACTTTTAATTAATTTATATCCTAATCTTTATTAGGATTGAGAGAGAGTACTGATATTATATTAATTCCTAAACTCCTTTAGAATTAAAATAATAATAATAATATTAATATTAATAAGACTCATCTTATTAATTTATATTTAATATTTCTAAAATATTAAATAATAAACATTAAGCTATTTAATTTATTCTATCATCATAGATTAAATTAATTATACTTAATGCATTATTACTATCATGCCATTTTCTTCTTAAATAATTCTTCTTCCTTTTATGGTGTGACCCTTTAGGTTCTCCATATTAAACCAGTTGTGAATAAATCAATTAGAACAATTCTAATCTTATTTAAATAAACAAATTAAACTAATAATCTATTTAAATAAATAACATTTATTCTACAATAGGGATAAGCCTCCCTAGCGATCAACGACTTTTCAGATAATATAGATTTCAACATTAATCATAAAAGAACCTGTGAGTTAATAGTTACCGTATAATTCAATCCTTCCACCATACAATGTCCCAATTAAATATAAGACATGAATTTACTGTCAAGTCTTAATTTATTTAATTATATGTATTTCGATTAGAAAATGCACAACTCCAAATAATGCAAATTAGAAACCTCTTTCTAATTTCATTCTACCTTGGCCAAGGATTCTTGGGTTGTCATTTAACGAATCACATAGGACATATCTCCTCTTTTACTAGAGGTGGTAGATTCTTTATTGATCATTCATTATCTCCATATGTAACTCATTATACCCAAGCATACCCTATATATGCCTTAAAAGGCCTTAAGGAATTAGTCAAAGTTTAATTTGTTACATACAAGATACTATGATGATCTCAAGTCCAAGGATCACATGTACTACTATCACATTAGGAATTCCTATTGACAGGCGAGTAAAACTCCATTAGGTATTCCATAGCGAGTCACGTTCAGTGAACTTATTCTCCAATAAGCACCTACATACTTGCTTTAGTGTCTCCACACAAATGACCATGAGATCAGTCATCCTCATCCAATGAGCAAGCAACATATGTACCAATCTATCCGGATTTACTAATCCCCATTTTAGTAATCCCACAATTGAGAACTATTTTAGTTTTTAAACTTTCTAAGAATTTAGATCTCATTATCATGATCTCATCATGATTCTAAAAGCATTGCTTAAAACTATGGGTTATTTACATATTATAAAAACAGCACCATGTAGATAATTATATGCCTTAAATGAATATTTTATTAATAAATAAATAAGATTGTTTACAAAGTATGTGCTTTATCATCACACATGATTGGCTTGTATGCACACTTTTATCATTGTGTTTGCTCACTCTTGCATATTAAATAACCATTGCAGCTAAGGTTGAAAGTGTTGACGCTCCGTCAACTAGTAAAGGCAAAGGCAAGCTGAACAAGTGAAGACTTGTTTTAATTGTTGACTGAATTGTAATAAGACTTTAAGTTATGTTTTTATTTTCCGCATTAAATATTTATGTCAAGGTTAGATAACCCTGGGATTTATTTTGGACAAGGTTGTAATCCTTTTATAAGGAAGTTTTTTATTTAAGTATTTATGAAGGTTGTAATTCATTTTGTAATTCTTTATTTCTGGGTAGATGCATGTTTTATTTAGAAAGTGAACACCAAATCTTGTGGAAACGATGTACCCAAATTTGGGGGTGTCACAGGTTCGTATCAAATCCTTAGATTATGAACCTTAGGTAGGGGAAAAACCTTAGGTAGTAGCCTTCTAGGAAGATCGAAAAGATAGATGATAGCTAAAGATAATAAACTACCTTATGTGCTATGTGTTTACGCTTTAGTATTCGAAGAGTGTCGATCGATATCACGTAATAATTAAACTTTAAATTTTTTTGTCAGAATGACGAACGTTGGAGAGTTCAGTCAGGCTAGAGAGGAGTTACGTCAAGTGCCTAGAAAGGAGGAGCCCCGAGACATCCATGTTGTCTGGGAGCAGTTGGTTAGGAGAGAGCCATCTCCAGTGATCACCGTAGCTGGTCGGGAGCATGAGCTGACACCTATTCTAGAGGAAGAGGACGAGGATGAGTCAGAGGAGGAAGAGGAGGAAGAGGATCCCAAAGAGGAATTCCCAGCTCACTCTACTAGTGCTGAGATGTATGAGGCGATCTACGACCATAACGTGGAGCTTCAAGAGCTGGTGGATGAGAGTCGGACTACCAACCAGCAGCGGAACGAGACTATCGAGGAGCTGGATAGTGAACTAAGAAATGTGAAGTGGGATTTAATTCACGCAGAGAGTGATAGAGAATGCACGGGCTGAACTAGTGAAGCTGAAGAACGACATCCAAGAGGAGTCAGCAAAGCGCACCAGAGCGGAGGAAACAAGCATGAGGGCTATTCAATGAGCCGATCGAGCTGAAGATAAGGCTCAAGCAAAGAGAGCCAAGCTTAGGGAAACAGAATACGCATTCCACACGGCTATAGATAGAGCACAGGATCGTGTCTTCTATTACCCCGTTCAGTTCCAAGGTTTACTATGGTACATGGTGGATTGCAGAACAGCATTCCAAGTGATGGAGGATGAACGCAGAGAGGCTGTGCGACGTCTTTACATGCCTAGATAAAAGAGTCTATATTTATGTGTTTCTTTTTGTAATAAATAAATGTAAATCCCATAATTTGAGATAAGAATGGGATGAGTTAATAATGTAATCCTGTAACTTTTTCAATTTAGGAAAAATGATGTGAATAGCAGAAATGCTATTTATTTGATGTTTTATTACGAGTAATGAATAAAAGAAGTTATTGAGTTGCTATGTGCTCATATATGAACTAAATTATTTAAAATATTTATGTATGAAGTTGAATACTTAAGAATTGAATAAAGGATCTAATAATAATATTTTCTTAATAGAAAATGCCTCATAGAAGAAGACCTACATGTCAAAACCCCAAGGGTTCGACGAATAACAATAACGATGGGACGAATCCCAATACGGTTCAGTAGTTGGTGAACCTGCTGACGGGAGCGCTTGCGAATCAGCAGCAAGTGCAGGGCACGACTTTCAAAGAGTTTAAGGCAGTAGGACCACCGGAGTTTAAGGGATAGGTAAACCCGATAGATGCCCAGACTTGGGTAACTGGAGACGGAGAAGGTCTTCAAAGTGGCTAGGGTTAGCGAAGACCAGAAGACGGCATTTACGACTTTCATGTTGAAGT
Source organism: Panax stipuleanatus (assembly GCA_020205555.1). Taxonomy (NCBI): domain Eukaryota; kingdom Viridiplantae; phylum Streptophyta; class Magnoliopsida; order Apiales; family Araliaceae; genus Panax; species Panax stipuleanatus. Next base: position 89,121,560 of record CM035118.1, read on the forward strand.
TAGATGTTAGTTTCTGGTGGCAAGCCAACAAGACCAGAGTGGGTGAAGGAGTGACCCACTGCCCGAACATTTAACATGACGGTGCAGGATGCTGTGCAATCAGAAGATGTGGTGTTAGGTATTATTCCGGTCAATAGTATAAATGCATATGTATTATTTGATTCGAGTGCTACTTGTTTATTCATATCTGATGATTTTGTTAAGACCCTAGACTTACCTAAGGAAGGATTAGTTTATCCCTTAAACATAGAGGTTGCGAATAGGGAAGTTATTCCTGTTAGGTTTGTTTACAAGAACTGTAGATTGGACATTAAGGGTCAAGAGTTGAGAGTAGATTTGATTTCGATAAAACTTGGGGAATTCGATGTCATACTGGGTATGGACTGGTTGTTCAACCATGGGGCGATAATCGACTATCAGAAGAAGTTGATAAACTTTACGACTCCGTCGACGTTGGTGTTCTATGGTAGCAAAGCGCCTAGACAAGCAAGTTGCCTGACGGTTATGCAAGCCAAGAAACTTTTGATGCAAGGCTGTTTAGGATATCTAGTCTACATAGTAGATACGTGTAAGGATTGCCCGAAGGTAGAAGAGATATCAGTGGTTAAGGAGTTTGTGAACGTTTTTCCGAGCGACTTGCTAGGACGTCCGCTAGATAGGGAGATAGAGTTCGTGATCGACTTAGCGCCAAGAACTGCTCCAATTTCAAAAGCTCTGTACCGAATGGCTCCAGTCGAGATGAAGGAGTTGATGGTTCAACTGCAAGAATTACTAGACAAGAAGTATATTCAGCCAAATGTTTCACCATGGGGAGCACCAGTTTTATTCATCAAGAAGATGGACGGGTCAATGCATCTTTGCATTGACTATAAAGAGTTGAACAAAGTTACGATCAAGAATAGGTATCCTTTACCAAGGATCGATGACTTGTTCGATCAACTGAAGGGTGCTAGATACTTCTCAAAAATTAATTTGAGGAGTGGGTATCATCAGTTGAAGGTGAGAAGGGAAGATATACTGAAGACGGCTTTTAGGACTCGGTATGGTCATTACGAGTTCTTGGTGATGTCATTTGGTCTAACGAATGCCCTAGCTGCATTTATGGACTTAATGAATAGGGTGTTTAAATCATTTCTAGACAAGTTCGTAGTGGTGTTCATAGATGACATCCTAGTTTATTCCAAGACCGAGGAGGAACACATCGAACACTTAAGGCTGACCTTAGAATCGCTAAGACGAGAGAAGCTTTATACAAAATTCTTGAAATGCGAATTCTGGTTAGAACGTGTGCAATTTCTTGACCACGTGATTGACAAAGATGGGATTTCGCTAGATCCGTCGAAGGTTGAAGCCGTGATTAATTGGGAACAGCCGAAGACACCATCTGAAGTGAGGAGTTTCTTGGGATTAGCGGGTTATTATCGAAGATTTATTCAAGACTTTTTCAAGATCGCAACTCTGTTGACAAATTTAACACGTAAGACAGTTAAATTTGTTTGGACAGAAAAGTGTGAGGAGAGTTTTCAGGAGTTAAAGAAGAGGCTGAGTACTGCGCCTGTGTTATCATTGCCGGATAATACAGGGAATTTTGTAGTATATAGTGATACCTCACATAAAGGATTAGGCTGTGTGCTGATGCAGAGTGGAAAAGTCATTACCTATGCGTCACGTCAGCTGAAGGACTACGAGAAAGGGTATTCGACCCATGACTTGGAGTTGGCAGCAGTAGTGTTTGCTCTGAAGATTTGGAGACAGTATCTATATGGAGAAAAGTGTGAGATATACACAGATCACAAGAGTTTGAAGTATATCTTTACACAAAAGGATTTGAACATGCGCCAAAGGAGATGGTTAGAATTGATCAAGGACTACGACTGCGAGATTCTTTACCATCTGGGTAAAGCTAACGTCATCGCCGACGCCTTGAGCAGAAAGGGTCGGGAGAAGCTAAATATGTTAACTGATCAGGACCAGTTAATAAAAGATATGGTTAGATTAGAACTAGAAGTGAAGTATCCGAAGGAATCGGATGAGATGTTATTTCAAGTAACTACTGGTTCTACTCTGGTAGACAAAGTGAAAGAAGCACAACTTCACGATGAAGAATGCGAGAAGATCCGAAAAAAAATATCCGATGGTGAAGAGTTCAAGTTCAAGATTGATAACGAAGGACTGCTACGATTTAAAGGAAGAACTTGGGTACCACTAGTACCAGATGTCAAAGAGGAGATTTTGAACGAATCTCACAGTTCAAGATATTCGATTCACCCTAGAAGTACAAAGATGTACCAGGATCTCAGACACCATTTTTGGTGGCCGAATATAAAGAGGGACGTTGCTAAATGCGTTGCGAAATGTCTAACGTGCTAGAAAGTTAAAGCAGAACATCAGAGACCTAGCGGATTGCTACAACCATTGGAGATTCCAGAACAGAAGTGGGATCACATCACGATGGATTTCGTGGTTGGTCTTCCAGCGACTCAGAAGGGTTTCGATGCAATATGGGTGATTATGGATCGACTGACGAAGTCAGCCCATTTTCTACCGATCAGGATTAAGTACAACTTGGATCAACTAGGGAAGCTGTATGTTAAGGAAATTATTTCTCGACACGGTGTTCCAGTGTCAATTGTGTCCGATAGAGATCCACGTTTTACATCAAATCTCTAGAAGCGTTTGCAAGAGTGTCTGGGAACACAATTATGAATGAGTACATCGTACCATCCTCAGACCGACGGCCCGAGCGAGAGAACGATTCAAAAGCTAGAGGATATGCTGAGAGCTTGCGTTATGAACTTCAAAGGAAGCTGGGATGATCATCTATCGTTAGTGGAGTTTCGCCTACAACAATAGCTATCACGCGAGTATCGACATGCCCCCTTACAAAGCGTTATACGGCAGGAAATACAGAACGCCTTTGTGCTGGGATGAAGTCGGTGAACGTCAACTGTTGGGACCAGAACTGGTACAACAAACCGCCGAAATAGTGAAGCTGATCAGAACGAGACTAGTTGCTACTCAAGACAGACAAAAGAAATATGCTGATCAACATCGCCAGAATCGAGAATTCTTACCAGGAAGCTTTGTTTTCTTGAAAGTATCTCCCTAGAAAGGAAAGATTCGATTTGGTAAGAAGGGAAAGCTGGGTCCCCGATTCATTGGACCTTTTGAGATACTGCGAAAGGTGGGCGAAGTGGCTTATGAGGTTTTGTTACCTCCGGAGCTAGATAATATACACAACGTTTTCCATATTTCTGTGCTGCGACCGTACAAACACGACTACAAATATGTAATAGAATACGAGCCTTTACAGTTTGATAAAGACTTAACATATGAAGAAGTGCATGTTCAAATAGTTGATAGAAAAGAACAAGTGCTGAAAAATAAAGTGATACCTTCTGTTAAGGTAATCTGGAGGAACCACAGTGCTGAAGAAGCCACGTGGGAACTCGAAGATGTAATAAACAAAACGTATCCCCAATTATTTGCTTAGCTATTTGTGTAAGCCCTTATAGACCGATTCTGGGGATAGAATCTTTTTAAGGGGGGAAGAATGTAACTGATGATAAAAAAATTTTGTTTGTGATTCTAGGGATAGAATCCTTTTAAGGAAGGAAGATTGTAACGAATGAGAATTTTATATATTAATATTTATTGAATTAAATAAATTATGTGATTGTTGTAGAGTAAGTTAATTAAGTGTTATATATTAATTAAATGAATAATTAATATTTAATTTAATTAATGTATATTAATTTTATGGTATAGTCCTAATTTAATTGAGATAATTAAATTAGATGAAGTTTATGTGATGATTGTTACATGAGATTATAATTAGCGAGTAATTATAATTATTATGTGGCATTTTTATGTAGTTAATTGATGTTAGCTTTTAATTAATTAAATTAGAAAGTTAAAGATTTAATTAATTAAAGTGTGACATTAAAATATGTGTTAAAGGATTTATTAAAATAAAGAAAAAGAGTTTTAAAATTTGTTTTACCCAAACTAGGCCCTTACTTTTGTTTTAAAAGGTTTTTGCCAAACAGGGCCCTTGCACGTGTTTAAATCTATTTTTACCAAACAATGGCTTAGTACTAAAATCTATTTTTATTAAAAAAGTGTTGCCAAACAAAGCCTTATGGCTTTTTAAATTTAAATTGTGTAACTCATGTAATAATTATAATTAATATATTTATTATATGGGTTAATTACTTGTCAGTTATATGTATATATGATATATATATAATATATGTATATCAATAGTTTTACGTTAGTTAGTGTTAGAACAAGAGTTAGTCAGAAGACCAAAACAGAGAAAAGATAGAGAGAAAGAGAAAAGAAGAAGAGAAAGAAAGGGAAGCTTGAGAAATCAAAGCAACTTCATCTTCTTCCTATCACTAAGCCAAAGGGTATAATCCTAACCTATAGTTTTAAAAGTTTTATTCTCATGTTCTTCGTACTTTAGTTTTTTGTAAAATATGTTTTCATGTAATTTGTGTAATTATGATTTTTATAGGCTATGTATTTGCTCATATATGAATTGGATGTCTAATTAATTGTTTAATTCATATACATGTGATAAACATGAGGAATTCATGTTCTTCAAAGAGTTACAGTGAAAGTATTTTGAAATTTTATATATATGTATAGTTTTTTCTTAAAAATCAAAGGAATTCATGTTTGATTGTTCATTGTGTTTAAATTAATGGTAGGTGATGATAGCATGTTTAGAAATTGATTGACTATGCTTGAAATTGTGTGAATTGGTTTAAAAATAAAAATACGGTGTTCAATTTCATCAAGGACACTTATCAATGGTTTTTCTTCAAAAATCATGAAATTGATTGTTTTGATTATGTGTTATAATATTTATATATGTTAAAATCATGTTAGAAGCTTTAAGTTTATATTTTTTTATAAAATTGATATGAATTGTATTGACTAGAATTAGAATTTGATGTGGAGAAATAAGCCAATTTGGTTTTTTCTCTGCAAAGTTCGCGAACTGTCTGACTGGTCTGCGCTGTGGCGCGGCCGCATCGCTCCTAAGGCCATTTGGAGCCCGGCCGCGCTGGTCCTACAGATTGGGCAGAAAATAATTTTTAATTGTACAAAATTATAAGATTTATTATGTAATAAATTATAAAGCATGTTAATAAAATTAAAATGCTAATTGGGCAGTAATGAATTATATTAATAAAATATAATATGTAATTATAATTATAATAATTATAATTAAGGAAAATTTGTAAATTGAATTATAAATTGTTAATTATAATTCAATTAGTGCATGAATTGAAATTGATTATTTATAATCAAAGTAATTGTTTAATTTAAATTATAATTTGTTTAAATTATAATTTAATTAATATAAATGTATAAATTTAATTTGATTAATTTTAATTAAAGTACATGTTTAATTTAAATTATAATTTTATTTATATAAAATGTAATTATAATTCAATAAATTATAATTAAAGTGAATGATTAATTTAAATTATAATTTGTTTAATTATAATTTAATTAATGTAAGATGTAATTATAATTAAAATGAATTATTTAATTTAAATTATAATTTATTTATATTATAATTTAATTAATATGAGTACATAATTATTATTTGATTAATTATGTGAACATGTGATGTGATTAATTATGTGATCATTAATTATTAATTATTTAATAATTAAAGAGTAATGAGTTAACCTAGATGGGTTAACTAATTATGTGAATTAGTTCTGTGATAACGAATTTAAATTATTATGGTTAAATATATATGTGTAGGAAGTGTTAAAGAAAGTGAGTTGTAACTGTAGCTTGCGCTTGAAGGAAGTTTTCTAAACTCAAACTTGTTATTGTTATACAAGTGTTTTAAATTCAAATATTTATTGTGTTTGAGATTGTCCTTTTATTTCTACAATGGACAAGTACTTATTTAAAGTTCATGAAATTATTGAATTGACTTTGGCTTAATTGTTCAAGTAAGGTCTATCCTATTTTCGTATGCTTTAAGTTTAAATTCTAAAGCATAAGTTATGTAATAATTCATTATTATTGAATTATTCTTGATTATTGTGAGTCGATTCAACTACTCCTTAGTTGATGATAGTTGAAACTTCAAATTTCCTTTTAGCTATCCAAACTAAACTTTCTTTGGTGCGGACTTGTATTCAAATACTGAGATGAACAACCCTATTAATTAGGGGGTTACTATGCGAAAGCGTTAAATGTTTGTGCATAATACATAGTACGAAGGGCTGATCCCCCTAAGTACGAGTTAAGGTCCATAGTCTTAATGAATGTTAAAGGTTTTAAATAGAAATATTTATAACTTAGGACAAAAGTTCAAGGTCTTACGACTCTCAGATGAATTCTATATTCGAATTTTTAAATGTTGATGAAAGAATTATTATTCAATTCTTTATTGCTAATGAAAAAGTTATTTAAACCTTTTTAAAGATATTCTTTTATGTCTTTATTATTGTTGTATTCTAGTGAGCCGTGTTTGCTCACTCTTGCATATTAAATAACCATTGCAGCTAAGGTTGAAAGTGTTGACGCTCCATCAACTAGTAAAGGCAAAGGCAATCTGAACAAATGAAGACTTGTTTTAATTGTTGACTGAATTGTAATAAGACTTTAAGTTATATTTTTATTTTCCGCATTAAATGTTTATGTCAAGGTTAGATAACCCTGGGATTTATTTTGGACAAGGTTGTAATCCTTTTATAAGAAGGTTTTTTATTTAAGTATTTATGAAGGTTGTAATTTATTTTGGAATTCTTTATTACTGGGTAGATATATGTTTTATTTAGAAAGTGAACACCAAATCTTGTGAAAACGAAGTACCCGAATTTGGGGGTGTCACAGTTACATAATTGTTAGCTTTGGTGCACATAGACGTTTGTGGACGTATGACAATAAACGCACGAGGAGAGTATTCTTTTTTTATTACATTCACTGGTGATCATTCAAGATTTGGATATGTGTATTTAATGAAATACAACTCTGAATCGTTTAAAATGTTTTAAGAATTCAGAGGTGAAGTAAAGAAACAAATTGGCAAGAGTATTAAGATTCTTCGATCGGATTGAGGTGGTGAATACTTAAGCGGTGAGTTTATCAATTGTCTCGAAGAAAATGGTATAATCTCACAACGGACTCCACCAAGAACACCACAATTGAATGGTGTGTCTGAAAGGAGAAATCGAACACTATTGGATATGGTTCGTTCCATAATGAGCTTTATCGATCTTCCAATTTTCTTCTGGGGTTATGCCCTAGAATCGGCTGCATACCTACTTAACAAGGTACCTACCAAATCCGTCCCAAAGACTCCATATGAGATATGGACAGGGAGGAAGCCAAATTTTAAGCATGTTAAGACTTGGGGTTGTCCAGCTTATGTCAAAAAGTTTGAGAATGATAGGCTGCAGACTAGATCCGATAATTGTAGATTTGTGGGATACCTTAAAGAAACATCATGGTATTATTTCTATCATCTAACTGATCAAAAGGTGTTTGTTGTGAAATATGCTGCCTTCTTGGAAAAGGAGTTTATCCTCGAAGGGGTCAGTGGGAGTAAGATATATATTGAAGCAGTTCAAGACCCACAAATAACAACGGATCAAAGTCAGGTACCTGACCAAGTAGAAGAACCTATTGTACAACACCCTATTTGTAAATCTGGAAGGATACCGAAGATACCTGATAGGTATGGATTCGTCATAGAGGATGACGACGAGGTACGCATCATGAATGATGATGATCCATTGAATTACAAACAAGCTATGAGTAGTAAAGACTCAAAAAAATGGCTAGAAGCCATTAAATTCGAGATGAACTCTGTCGATGTCAGAAAATAATCTTTGGCGATCCCCCTTTCCCTATGTGTTTCTACCCTTGTTTGTTTTCCATTTGTTTGATCTGAAGGGTGAATTTTTAGGAAAAGGCCGACAAATAATGTCGACGATTTGAAAAGTTTGATTTTAAAGAGTCGCCAGTTGGTATATTTGAAATGATTGTAACAACTCAACCGAGTTTTCTTTGAAATTTTTTGCAAGTAGGCCCAATTACTGGACTCTATTTAACTTGGCATTTAAAATCGAGATTCATAGAATCCGGGGACTTGATTAAGCGGGGTAAAGGTGTTAGGTACCCCCGACTTCTGTGAAACATGGTTACTGCGTCTTTTTAATTTCCCTATTTTATTGGTAGTGTGTGTGTGTGCTCGTAGTAATTGGGCGTAAGTGTTTTATTTGGAAGTAGTGATGTGCTTCGTTGGACCTATATATGAAGGTTTTGATTTAATGAAAAGTTTGTTTTTAGGCAGGATATGAAAGTGATGTTTTGGAAAGATGGTTTTCAAACCCTTTTGCTCGCATAGGAATTGAAGCCTTTTGATACTTACATTTTATTCTGCATTCGACTGATTTTGATTTTATTGTCGGGATGCGAAGCATCCTCGACCAAAAAATAATATATGTACAAGTGTCGGTCTCCTTATGGACATGAAGGCCATCGAAGTGACCCGAGCACTACAAATCACAATTTACTATGCTGAGACCTTAAATTCGGATAACCGTTTTAAGGTCCGTCTGATTTACATTTACAAAAAGATAAGCAAGCCGAATTTACATTGCAAAGTTGTCCATCATCGAAATCGGATCTAGATCCATGTGATTAATCATAGATCCCGTGATTCCTAGGCTCATAGAATATTATCAAAAAGCCTGCACAGTAGAGATATTGAAATAAAATGCAAATTAAAATCTAGACGTCGCAAGACAAAGGATTCATCAGTTAAATCCTTGCATGCGCGTAGCCAAAGCTTCCCGTTCCCTCTAGATACGGATCTAGGGTCACGTAGTCGCTTCAATATTTACAAAACTAGAAAGAAATCTAGATTTAAATAAATCTTAGCCATTCTAGCTCAACGGTTCTGTTAGGAATATACATGAGAATGTTATTCCTATTTATATAAAATTTGATTATGAACTTAATGAATGAATATGCAAATATGTCTGTATTGATGAAAGCTGTAAAGTCCTTAATAAATGATAGACATATGTACAAGGACTTAGATTAAAAAGATCAAATGTGTTAGGTTGATCCTACATAAATGAACAGCTTTGTGAAGTCCTTCAAAAGATTACAATGTACAAGGAGTATGAATAGAAAGATCAAGCTTGTTAGGTGGATCTGATAAATTGTAATAGATAGGTCGGTCTGATCGTCGAGCACTACACCAGCCTTCGTAGTTTGCCAAAAGAGACAAGGAAGAATCGGAGTCTATCAAGGCAGAACTGTAGTCTGTAATGATACTCACTCTCGAAAGTCGTAGTCTGCCAAGAGAGACACAGTAGAATCGTGGTGTGTCGAGGTAGACCTTTTCGAAGCTGTAGTCTATCAAGGAAGTCAAGTTCAAAATCGTGGAGACAGCCTATCGTAGCATCTGTCAAGCGCCTACCGAGCCAAGTCAATAATCGTAGGCCTCACTCGAAGTCGTGAAGTCTGTAAATCATATCAGATGCAGAAATCGTAGTCGTGCAGATCAGTCAAGAGACTGTAGTTTTTAAGGCAGAAATCGTAGTCTGTCATATGATCTGATCTCAGAGTCGTAGTGTCTGCAGAAGCCAAAGTCAGATCGTAGTCTGCAGAAGCCAGAGCCAGATCATTGTCTGCAGAATTGAGGCCAAAACATAATCAGTCAAGTGCTCACAAATGCGAAGGAAGAATCGTAGAGCACGCCACGATTCTCATCAACTGAGTATTACTAAAGTATACAAAAGATCGTAGTCTCTGGAAAGAGATGTCGAGGTTCAGACAGCAGTCTACCTGAAGAAGATCAAAGAGCATTCTCTGAATGGCCTGAAAGCAAACAGCAGATCAAAGCACCAACTCTATCAGCAAGACTGATTGAGAAGGGAAGCCATTCAGGAGAAGTCTTCTATAAGAGATCTTTAGAAGACAATAAATGAAGTGATTGTCAAAAGGAAGAAAACGATTGCAGTGTCTGTCAAACCAACAGAAGACAACGATTGTAGTGGTGACTATGATTGTGGTGTTTGCCAAATACTGAGTTAATTGGCCAACCTATAGAGACTAGATGAAAAGGATTTTCTATGCTCAGCCTCACCATGAAGAGTGAATGGGAGATCACAGAGCAGAATGTTGAGAGAGATGAGCATGACTAATCAGAAGAGTCTTGCAAACCAGAAGGGCCAAAGCAGTCAGTCAAGTTATCTGTTCCTGATGCAAGTCAAGGCAAGCAGAATCATGAAAGCACTGCAAGATTGAAGAGCGAGAGGTTCTACATTGTCAATCCAAAGAACACTCTCAGAATCGTAGTGTTGTCAAAACTAGTCAACGTGTAACATCCACAGATAAACTATGATCAAGCACCTGGACGTTTGCATCAGAATCGTGGAGTTTGGTCGTCTGATTATTGAGTCTCAGTAATGTCTCAATATAAAGACTGACAATCGAATGTTGCTGATTGAGAGCATAGATGTAGTTAGTCAACTCCTTTGGTTCAGATCGAGGAAACAAAAAGGAGTAGTAAAGGTGACTACTTGCCTGACCTGTGAAAGTGATAACTTAGAGGTGGTAGGTGAAGTAGCAGACTACTGTGTCAGGAAAGTCAAAAAGGTGCTGTCACACCAAGTCAGCAGTCTGCACCAAATAACTCAGAATCTATAAAGCAATTCAAATAGCTTCCAACGGCTATATTCTAAAGGAAAGCTGATGGAGGAGTATGTAACAGCTGAAGCTTCAAAGGTGAAGAGTTGTTGACTCTACGAAAGTTCTACAGAGCTTAACAAAAAATGTCTCAGTGGCAGTGAGACTACAATAGTAGGAGTGAAGCAGATTTGATGAAGAGCTTCAACTTCTAAAGGCTTCACTCAACACGAAAGAGAATGCCAACCAGAATGGCACTTGAGCTGAGAGCCAAAAAGGCCAAGAAGACAAGAGATAGAGTGGCAGTTCAGAAGGTAGATCTCTAGAGCCAATGTAATAGAAAGATCAAGCTTTGTGAAGTCCTTCAAAAGATTACAATGTACAAGGACTATGAATATATCGATCAAGCTTGTTAGGCTGATCTGATAAATTGTAATAGATAGGTCGGTCTGATCGTCGAGCAGTGCACCAGCCTTCGTAGTTTACCAGGAAAGACAAGGAAGAATCGAAGTCTATCAAGGCAGAACCGTAGTTTGTAAAGATAGTTACTCTCAAAAGTCGTAGTCTACTAAGAGAGACACGACAGAATCATGGTGTGTCGAGGTAGACTTTCTCAAAGTCGTAGTCTATCGAGGAAGTCAAGTTCAAAATTATAGAGACAGCCTATCTTAGCGCCTGCAGAGCCAAGTCAAGAATCGTAGGCCTCACTCCAAGTCGTGGAGACTATAGATCATATAAGGAGCAGAAATCGTAGTCAGGCAGATCAGTCAAGAGACTGCAGTTTTTAAGGCAAAAATTATAGTCTGTCATATGATCTGATCTCAGAGTCGTAGTATCTGCAAAAGCCAAAGTCAGATCGTAGTCTGCAAACGCCAGAGCCAGATCGTTGTCTGCAGAACTAAGGCCAAAACATAATCAGTCAAGTGCTCACAAATGACAAGGAAGAATCGTAGAGCACTCCACGATTCTCATAAACTAAGCACTACTGAAGTATACAAAAGATCGTAGTCTCTGGAAAGAGATGTCGAGGTTCAGACAGCAGTCTACCTGAAGAAGATCAAAGAGCATTCTTTGAATGGCCTGAAAGCAAACAGCAGATCAAAGAACCAACTCTATTAGCAAGACTGATTGAGAAGTGAAGCCATTCAGGAGAAGTCTTCTACAAGCGATCTTTAGAAGACAATGAATGAAGTGACTGTCAAAAGGAAGACAACGATTGCAGTGTCTATCAAACGAACAGAAGACAACGATCGTAGTGGTGACTATGATCGTGGTGTTTGCCAAATACTGAGTTAATTGGCCAACCTATAGAGAACAGACGAAAAGGATTGTCTATGCTTAGCCTCACCATGAAGAGTGAACGGGAGATCACAGAGCAGAGTGTTAAGAGAGCTAAGCATGACTAATCCGAAGAGTCTTGAAAACGAGAAGGGCCAAAGCAGTCAGCCAAGTTATCTGTTCTTGATGCGAGTCAAGGCAAGTAGAATCGTTAAAGCACTACAAGATTGAAGAGCTAGAGGTTCTACATTGTCAATCCAAAGAACACTCTCAGAATCGTAGTGTTGTCAAAACTAGTCAACGTGTAACATCCACAGACAAACTACGATCAAGCACCTGGACGTCTGGATCAAAATCGTGGAGTTCGGTCTTTTTATTATTGAATCTCAACAATGTCTTCATATAAAGATTGAAAATAGAACGTTACTGTTTGAGAGTATCGATGCAGTTAGGTCAACTCCTTTGGTTCAGATCGAGGAAACAAAAACGAGTAATAAAGGTGACTACCAGCCTGACCTGTGAAAGTGACAACTTAGAGGTGGTAGGTGAATTAGCAGACTGTTGTGTTAAGAAAGTCAAAAAGGTGTTGTCACATCAAGTCAGCAGTCTGCACCAAATAACTAAGAATCTATAAACCATTCAAATAGCTTCCAACAGCTATATTCCAACGGGAAACTGATGGAGGAGTATATAACAGCTGAAGCTTCAAAGGTGAAGAGTTGTTGACTCTACGAGAGTTCTATAGAGCTTAACAGAAAATGTCTCAGTGGCAGTGAGACTACAATAGTAGGAGTGAAGCACATTTGATGAAGAGCTTCAACTGTTAAAGGCTTCACTGAACACGAAAGAGAATGCCAACCAGAATGCCAACTGAACTGAGAGCCAAGAGGGCCAAGAAGACAAGAGATAGAGTGGCAGTCCAGAAGGCAGATCTCTAGATCCACTCTACGATTCACCATGGATAACCTGAGCTGAAGAGAAGTAGTTATAGATCAAAATTTGTACAAAAGTCAACCAGTGTTCAAGGGATGATAAGTACCAGATGGAGTCTACCTAAAGTGCAAAGACTTAGCAGATACTCAATGGTGACAGTGTGCTATGCTGAAATCAGATGAAGTAAAGCATCATCAACAAAGATTAGCTGCACCAAGGAGAAGTGATAGACTGCTAAGTACTCAAGGATGTCAAGCCTCATGTACATCTTAGCAGTCCATCAGTGGTGATCCAGTCTCGATGCAGAATGCCAGAAGATCACACCAAGCTGCTAAGTACCAGAAGATGAACAAGCTTAAAGTTATCTTAGCAGCTCAGCACCAACAACAACAAACAAACAAACAACCAGGGCCTGAGGGGTCCTTGTCTTTATGACTAAATCAAAGTTAAGTCTGCTGGGCTTGTTGAGTGCCGGAGGGTACAAGAGATTCTAAGTCTGATGGGCTTAGTCTACAGTTCCAAGTCTGCTGGGCTTGAAGAGTTCTTAGTGAACTAGAGTTCCAAGGTTGCTGGCCTTGATGGAATCTTAGTGATTCAAGGGTTACCCTTTCCTTAGTGGAATTCCTGTTTGTTGAAGCAGAAGAGTGGATTAGGAGCTTGAGTCTCTGAACCACCTAAACTCCCCAATGTCATTTACTTTATGCCATTTACATTATGCACTATAACTGCTATAACCTTTTACACCTAAACTAACATTAGAACTAAGTTAAACAAGATATATTTGAAGGGGATCTTTAACTTATTCCGCTATGCATGAACTGATTCTTATGTTTGTCATATTCTAATTGCTTAGCAATACAAAAAAAATGGAAAAAGCTTTTAAAATTAAAAAGGATCTATTCAACCCCCCCTTCTAGATCTATTGTGTGCCCTCTAAAATATATATATATAAAGCTGAAAATGCCACATGTGACGCCCCCAAATCTGGATACCTTCAAACCCTGGATATGGTGCTACACGATACTACTGTCTACTCATACATTCAATTGAAAGACTTCAATAACACGCACGAGTTTACTAAATATTACATTCTATTAATCCCTTCCCAGGTTCTTAATAACCATTAAATTATTCTGAGTCATAATATCAGTAATTACTATACTAATACTATACTATTATAAGGTTCACTACTTGTCCATCATGGACTTGTCTTTGTCTTTATCGGATCTTTCGGTCCGTTCGCTCTTAGTTGAAATCATTTAGTTTTAAGCAAGTATGATCATAAATAGCTCAGCAAGTTAAACAACATATCTTGAAACCACAAAATCAAGAATCATATCTCTTGGTCTTCAATAACTATACAATAGTCATGAAGTACTTAAGAATAATCAAAATAACGGGTTGATATCTTTCAAAACCATTCCCAAGGACTTTATAGCCTCTTCGGAATCTGTATTGGTCAATAACTACGAGCCATCATTTAGTTCTTATTCATAAAAGAAACAACCCGGCACAAAGACCGTAAGTTTGATATAGCTTACGAGCACATCTAGGTGATCAGCCTGTAGTACTCTATGTTGATCAACACTCATACATTAAACATATTTATATTTTATTGGTGGCAACCTCACGTGCCTATCGAATTAATGACGTAAAAACATTTGTTTATTCATACTCAAGTTTTTACTTGAGAATTTATCCCAAGAAAATAGCATAGGATATCATCATCGTAATTATTTTGGAAAGATTTGAAAACCAACCAAAATATGCTAGGTCTCAGTCTAGCTGAATCAAATGGCTTTGACTATTCAATAACAGTTTATGCATAATGCCAGCTTGTCCAACATTACGTAAAGACAAGAGTTTAGAAAACTTGCACCAAGTAGAACTCAAACAAGGTTAGGAAACTTGCATAACGTAACATTAATAAGGAGTCAGAAAACTTGCCTTTGCATCTCTTAAACCTTTAATGTAGTCTACTCAGTATCTACAACGTCTACAAAGCATAAACACATAGTATATCGATGAGAAACCGCAACGGATACACAATGTATAACCTAACTTCTTCTTATTGTATAACTTAACCGAATTGTTAAGCTAATAACATTTGTTCAAGTTATTTAACGTTTATTACGGCTTATTAACATCTCAATGTCATAACCCGACTCCCGTCAATCATCATTAAGCACAATGATGGACGAAACCCTAACCGGTTTGTTAAGTTAATCACATTCTCGTCGGATTTCCATTATCGAACTCCGTATAAAATTTATATAAGTTTTAACTTCATTCGATGTCGTTCATGCATTATGTACCTCTTATACATGTTATATAACATTAAGGCACGCTCACAACTCGATTACGATTCATAACTCACATTATCAGTTTTCGAGTTTTAAATTTAAATACGTTTCGTCGACGTTTAATTCATAAAATCATTCTTAAACATGTTGTTTCATTGATTTCTCTTCATGAATATTCATCATATACTTGCCCCATAATTATCATGTAAAAAGTCAGAACATAAAATATCAACGTCAAAAAATTTTCCCCTCAAGGGCATTACAGCACCAGCGTAGGCTTATTCCTAGCGCTGCTGTGCCGGCTTGCAGAACCCGGATCCCCTGTTCTGGCGCTGCGGTGCCAGCTTGCAAGGCTTGGGCGGCGCTGCGGCGCTAGCCCTGCTCCCTTGAATTTTTTTTCTTCTAAGTTTTCAAAATTTGAGATTCTCGAACTCATAACACGATCGTTATAACTCAGAATTGACTCGTTCCAAAGCCAATAGTTCATATATCTTACATTCTACGATTTCATCCAATCGAAATTCATTTCTAAATCCATTGGCAGAAAATTAACCATTTCGTCCATTTTTATATTTTCGTTAAACGTTCGTGAACGTTCGACGCTCAATTCTTCGTTTTAAGTCTGAATTGGTTCGTTCTTTCTCCCACAAGTCTTATTTACCTAATTACACGTGTTGTAATCGAAAACCATCGTTTTCGAATCACACGACGACTTTTGACCTCTATTCTAGAAATTTACGATTTTGACGATTAACATCTAATCGTGTAACTTTCGCCGAATCTTCGTTCTTTGATATTTTTCACTACAAGAAATTAGGGATGTAGTGAAGGAAATTTTGTGAAGAAGTTCATTCCCTCACTTGAGCACTTTTCTAGCGAAGGAACAGTGAAGAAAAAAAATATAGTGACAATATAGTTATTAGCCGAAAGAAATATCTTTCACAATTTATATTTTTTCTTTCGCAAAATTCACTACACAAGAATATGGGGTTCTTGTGCCGGAAAATTTGTGAAGGAATTAATTCCTTCACAATATGTCATTAAAGAAATGGCTTTTTGAGAGAGAGATAACTAGTCACAATTTTGTTGGAAGTAATTTTACTTTAATACTATTTTGTGAGTTTTATTTAGCGCATTATTTTATTTTTTTAAATTTATTTTTGTAGGTGATTAAAAATTCTCCCGAGTCCCGGGTCTTCTACTGAAATCATGTGTTAAGCTCCTCTTTCCCCTCTAATTTGGCTATTGCTTTTGTTAGTTCCCAGTAGGCACACAATAGATCTAGAAGGGGGGGGGGGGGTTGAATAGATCCTTTGAATTTATAAACTCTTTTCCATTTTAATTTGTATAGCTAAGAAGTTAGCATATGACAAACATATGAATCATTTCAAGCACAGCGGAATAAGTTAAATCTCTCCTTCATTGATATATTGATAAACATTGATACATTGGTCTTGGAGTTAGTATAGTTGTAAGTAGTTAGTACATACATAGCAGTTATAGCAGTTAAGTACATAATGTAAAGACAAAAAGTAAATGACAGAATGTAAAAGACACAAAGGGTTTAAGTGGTTCAGAACCAACTCGACTCCTAATCCACTCTTCTGCACTCTCATAGGAAATCCACTAAGGAATGGGCAGCACTCTGAATCACTAAGATTCCTTCAAGGCCAGCAGCCCTGGAACTTCAGTTCACTTTTGAACTCTTCAAGCCCTTTAGCTTGGAACTCCTTTAGTTCACTAAGAACTCTTCAAGCCCTATGGCTTGGAACTCTAGTTCACTAAGAACTCTTCAAGCCCTCCGACTTGGAACTCATTTAGTCCCTCCGGACAAGGACCATTTGGCCCTGGCTACTTGTAGTTATAGTTGTTGTTTGTGCTTTGCTGCTAAGATGTCTTGAAGCATGATCATCTTGGTACTTAGCAGCTAGGCTTGGTCCTCAGCATTCTGCTTCGAGTCTGGACCTCTTCTATGGTGCAGCTGATCTTCAGTCTGTTCAGCTCATCTTCACTTGCTGTCAGCTGTGCACCATCATCACATAGGACTACTAAGGTTTTTCATTGTGGGTCACCTTCTTCTGACCCTTAGCAGCCACTTAACCCTTCTTGAATGATATGCAGACATAGTTCTACATCTTTTCTTGTTCAGCTTTTGGTTCTTCATGGTGATCCGTAGAGTGGCTCTTCTGATCTTCCTTATGCTCAGCCACCTTCCTGAATGTTATCTTCTTGGCCTTCTCGGCTCTCAGCTTGGCTGCCATCTTCAGTGGCATTCTCATCCTTGTTGAGTGAAGCTTTAGTCTGTTCAGTTCTTCTTCAAGTCTGCTTCACTTCCACCTTCGTAATCTCACTGCGACTGTATAACACCCCCTTTCCGAAATAGAAAGAGAGGTTACTCAAAACACAACAAAACTGAACGAAAGCTCTATGCCACGAAAGAATAGTATTTATAACCAATAAATATCAAAAGGTCAAACCAGAATAAATGCCAAACTGGCCCAAACCATACTCTGAAATATTTATTACAACTCCGAACAAACTAATGTATCACAACCTAAACAGAATATATCTAAATCATTGGATCGAATGAAGCTCTCATCACACTTGCCCTTGATCCCCCTGATTACCTGCCGGAAGAAAAACACAGCATGAGCCAAATGCCCAGTACGGATATAGAATACAAGAATACTGAAAAGAAATAACTAACTCAATTAATGAACTGAACTGAACAGAAACAAACAAAACTAACATAATGAAATAATAGGCTGAATCAAATGGCTGGGGTTATTTCATACCGAGCTCAGAATAAAACAAAAATATACCTTGCCACACAGGCAAGTCAAATATTGCCACACAAGCAAGTCACACGCATTGGACTGCAAATCCAATGCATGCAAAATCAGAAGGCGTGTTTGGCACAAACATCACCAATCTGCATAATAGAATAGAACATAAAATTAGGGCCGACCCATACTCTTCCCACAACAAAACACCAAATGGCCAACTCCCACCGGAGCACAAAACGGAGACGCCGTAGACTGATCACACCGCCACGGAAGGTGTCATGCCTCGGTGCTAAGAGGACATGCTTGTGGTACCCCAACAGGTGGTTATAGCTCAGGTATACCCTACGGTATATTCTAATAATAATATCATGTCACAACACATGCGACATAATATTAACACAAAAAGGGTTCTATACGTACATGTTGAACCAAATCAAATCATAATCTCAATGCCTCAAAAAGAAAGTAACAACATGTAACACTCTACAATTTTCAAAAATAAAAACTAAACACGATAACTTAATTCAAAGAGTACAAATTTGAGTCTTATGAATAAACTCCAAAATGAAACTATTATATATATTTCACAAGAAACATTTATCTGAAATAATAACAAATTTCGAAATAAGGAACAAAACTAATAAATCAAATTTAACAAGAATATCGCTGAAAGAGTACGGAATCCGTACCTGAATTATGCAATGTAATAACCAAATTATATTCCAAAATTGTAACTTCTTAAATTCTCTTCGTTCGAACTAAATAAACAAAATAATAATAAATATAAGTACCATTGTAAAAATATACTTCCACCTTTAACCCATTAATAAATTTATTTTTAATTTAATCTTTTCTTTTATTATTATTATCATTATTATTTTATGTCCATTTTAAACAAAATACAAAATAAAACTCACAATTTAATTAGTCTCAAATATGATATACTGTTTCATGCAGTTTCCTTCAAAAGTATGATAGCATAATCATAAACTAGGTAATATTCATAGTTAAAAGCTAGGTGATCAATTATGATTTTGTAATCTATAACAGCCATGCATGATAGCAAGTCCCTTTTTTTCAAAACTTGGCTCTCTCTCTCTCTCTCTCTCTCCATTTGTTTACACCATATACATATATATAATATGTAATTTAGCTTTAACATGATTTACTGAAACAAATATCTAACGATTTCCAAAATAAGATAATAATAACTTACCAAGAATCAATTTCAGCGAATTCTAATCTGCCGTAGTTATGCTGTCGCACGTACTTTTCCCTTTTTTCTCAGTCAATTCGTTTTAGATGTAGTGTTGAGCAAATTAGGTTTTAGGTATTATTTATATATCTTATTAACTCTCCAAGTTTTAATAGGATTTTAATATTACACAAATATAAGTTTGATCCAATAAATTTTTAAGGCCCAATTAATGTAGTCCACATAATTAAATATCATTTGACTCAAACACAAGAAAAACCCAATTAAAATATTTAAAACAAAAGATTAAAATGTCATTTTTTTATTTATTCATTTTTTTACGGGTATTACATCACCTACCCCTTAAATGGATTCTGTCCCCGGAATCAAAAGAAAAGAACATACCTAATTATCAAAAAGTGCGGATACTCCGCTCGAGTAGACTCTTCCATCTCCCATATAGCTTCTCGCTCCGAATGATTTCTCCACAAAACCTTAACAAACGAAATTGTCTTCCTCCTCATAACCCGCTCTTTACGATCCAAAATCGCCTCGACTTGCTCCACACAAGTAAGATCATCACTAATCTTATCGAATGGATATTGCACCACATGCAACGGATGATATTTATAACTCCTCAACACCGACACATAGAACATATTGTGCACAGCTAGCTGTGGAGGCAAAGCTAACCGATATGCAACCTCACCAACCCTCTGCAGAATCTCGAATGGGCCAATATAACGCGGACTAAGCTTCCCTTTCAGGCCAAATCGCCAAATACCCTTCCAAGGAGAAACTTTTAGGAACACATGCTCACCAGGTTCAAACCCTAAGGTCCTTCTAAGTTTATCAGCATAACTTTTCTGCCGTGATCGAGCCGACTTCAATTTTTCCTTAGCCAATGCTACCTTCTCTGTAGTGATTTGAACTAACTCAGGCCCTTCTATGGCTCTCTCGCCAACCTCATCCCAACAAGTTGGTGCCCGACACTTCCTACCATACAATGCCTCAAATGGAGCCATCCCAATACTCGCATGCTAACTATTGTTATAAGCAAACTCAACTAGGCTCAAGTAATCATCCCAATTACCTGACCACTCAAGTGCACAAGACCTCAACATGTCCTCCAACATTTGAATGGTCCGTTCGGATTGCCCATCAGTTTGCGAATGAAAAGAAGTACTAAAGTTGAGCCGAGTACCCCAAGCTCGTTCAAACCCTTTCCAGAACCATGAAGTGAACCGTGGGTCCCGATCCGAAATAATAGACACCGGAGTACCATGAAGTCTAACAATTTCCTGCATGAAATATCTGTGCCAACCTATCCACCGAGTAGCCCTCGTAGATCGCCAAAAAGTGTGTCGATTTAGTCAACCGATCCACCACAACCCAAATAGCATCATTCTTCCTGAAAGTCTTTGGCAAACCAGTCACAAAATCCATCGTGATATCCTCCCACTTCCACAATGGAATGTCTAACTGTTGCAGCAACCCACTAGCTCGTTGATGTTCTATCTTCACTTGTTGACAAGTGAGGCACTTCCCAACATATTCAGCCACATCTTGCTTCATCCCATTCCACCAAAAATTTTCCTTCAAATCCCTGTACATCTTTGTAGAACCTGGATGAATAGAAAATGGCGAACTATGAGCCTCCGCCAAAATTGCCTCCCGAATGATTGGATCAGACGGTACACACAACCGCTCACCCAACCAAATCACACCATAGTCATCAATACGAAGGTCGGGCTGCTTGCCCTCCTCTATATTCTGTGCCATACTCCATAATTCCCCATCTTCCTTTTGAGCTTCCTTAACCCTTGAAACAAGAGAGGGCTCCACTCTCATACCTGCCAAATGCCCATCTGAACCTTGGATATACAGCTCCAACTCTAGTCGCTCCATATCCGAAATAAGCTGAGGTTGTGTAATAAGAGCTGCTACACTTCCTGAACTCTTTCGGCTAAGAGCATCTGCAACCACATTTGCCTTCCCCGGGTGATACTAAATCCTCGCATCATAATCTTTTAGAAGCTCCAACCAACGCATCTGCCTCATGTTAAGCTCCTTTTGAGTGAAAATGTATTTAAGACTTTTGTGATCGGTGAAGATATCACAAGTCTCTCCATACAAATAGTGCCTCCAAATCTTTAGAGCAAAGATCACCGCTGCCAACTCCAAATCATATGTGGGGTAATTCACCTCATAAGGTTTAAGTTGCCTAGAAGCGTAAGCAATCACCTTACCGTGTTGCATCAAAACACACCCCAAACCCTTCTTAGAAGTATCACTATAAATCTGGAAACCTCCAGTCCCTGATGGCAATGCAAGTATAGGAGCTGTCACAAGCCGTTTCTTCAACTCCTCGAAACTCTTCTCGCGCACCTCATTCCACACAAACTTCGTGCCCTTTTTCATCAACTGAGTTAATAGCAAAACAAGCAAAGAGAATACTTCCATAAATCTCATATAATACCCTGCTAAACCCAAGAAATTCCTAATCTCTGTCACAGTAGTAGGTCTCGGCCACTTAGTGATAGCCTCAACCTTCGCGGGATCCACCTTAATGCCTTCAGCAGAAACAACGTGGCCCAAAAATGCAATCTGCTCCAACCAAAACTCGCATTTAGAGAATTTAGCATACAATTTCTCTTTCTACAAAATTCCCAACACTGTTCAAAGATGTTCCTCATGCTCCTCCCTAGACTTGGAGTAAACCAAAATGTCATCAATAAAGACAATAACATATTGGTCCAAGTACTCCTTGAACTCCCGTCCAAGTACTCCTTGAACTCCCGGTTCATCAAATCCATAAACACTGCCGGAGCGTTAGTCAACCCAAATGGCATCACCAGAAACTCGTAATGCCCATAGCGAGTACGAAAAGCTATCTTAGAGACATCCTAATCTCTAACCCTCAACTGATGGTAACCCGACCTCAAGTCTATCTTTGAAAAATACTTCGCCCCCTGAAGTTGGTCAAACAAGTCTTCAATCCTCGGCAATGGATACCGATTCCTGATAGTAATCTTGTTCAATTCCTTGTAGTCTATGCACAACCTCATAGACCCATCTTTCTTCTTCACAAATAAAACTGGAGCACCCCACGGCGATACACTCGGCCGAATCACACCACGATCTAACAGCTCTTGCAACTGCTCCTTCAACTCCTGCAACACCAATGGTGCCATCCGATACGGCGCCTTAGAAAAAGGTCCCGCACCAGGAACAAGCTCAATAGTAAACTCAACTTCCCGCTACGGTGGCAACCCTGACAACTCCTCTTGAAACACATCGGGAAACTCACGAACAACCGAAATATCCTCAATATGAGACTCACCCTTGGAGGTATCCTTCACAAATGCCAAATACCCCTCACAACGCTTTGCTACTAACTTCCCAGCCTACAAGGCTGAAATCAATTTCACCACTCTACTCGGCTGTGAACCCTGAAATATGAATTCGGAAGACTTCACGTCTCCAAATATCTTCTTTACCTGGCAGTCGATAGTGGCCTGGTGCTTATCCAACCAGTCCATCCCGAGAATAACATCAAAATCGTGCATACACATTGGAAGAAGATTAGCACTATGAATCTTATCCCCAAAATTGATCGAACATCCTCGATATAAATCAGAAATAACAACAGAAGTCCCCATCGGGGTAGAAATAGACATAACAGAATCTAAAGACTGAGATGGCACACCCAGGTGCCGAATAAAAGACTGAGCAACAACGAAATGCGTAGAACCCGTATCAAATAAAATAGAAGCCTCATGACTCCCAACTAAAGGGGTACCAGAAACAGTACCTGGCGCACCTGCTGCCTGATTATATGTCAAGGCAAACACCCGACCACCCTAATGCTGACCTCCATTGCCACCATGATCATCACCTCCTCTATTACCACGTGGCTCGGTACAATCTCTAGCCATGTGACCCATCTGTCCACACAAGAAGCATGCACCGGTAACTCTATGACACTGTCTCCCCGGATGATTAGCCCCACACATGGCACAAGGAACTATCGAAATAAGATTTGGGTTACCCCCACCAGCTGTTCCCGGATAACGACCCTGATTCTGCCCATACTGACGATTCTTCCCTTGCTGAGGATTCTGTCCATACCAAGGTAGCTGAAGCTGATGATTCTATCCTTGTTGAGGCATCTGCTGATTACCCCTGTTCTGATTTTGATCGCGCCACTGACCTTGCTGGACACCATGATTTCTGTTCCACTGACCACCTTGATTTCTCCCATGCTGACCTGAAGCTTGACCCTGCTGGTTATCTCTGTCCCTCTTTCGATTCCCTTCTGGTTTAGAAGACCGAAAGTCCTGCCGCTCCATCTCAATGTTCTTGGCCACATTAGCCACAGCTGACACATCTGCAAACTTGGTGTTAATGAGATGTTGTCGATACCTATAATGAATCTGCCATTTGAACTTCTCTGCCTGTTCCGCTGCGGTCCCTGCAGAGGTTCCTGTAAAACCTGCCAACCTGGTGAACCTCGTCATAAAATCTGTGATGGACTCATCATCTTTCTGCGGAATAGACAGATACTCTCTAGCATAGGCCTCTTTATCAGTAGCTGAAAAGTACTGTTGATAAAAGACCTCACAAAATTCTGCCCAACGAAGTGTCTCAACATACCCATCACCCTTTGTTGTTTTCAGCGCTTTCCACCACCTCTGTGCATCCCCCTCCAGCTTATAAGCAGCAAGAAACACTCTCTGATTATCTGAGCACCCCAACACATCAAAAATCTTCTCTAGGGGTGCAATCCAATTTTTCGCATCAATTGGAGTCGGAGCAGAACTGAATGACTGTGGCTTCTGCTTCTGAAACCTCTCCAACTATACGTACATTGGAACCACCTGTTGATCAAGACCATTCGCATTCCCTTCCTCTTCGTTTGCCTGCGGACCATTATTTCTCGAGTTCCCCTGCTCAGGAATTTCTGGCGACTGCTGCATTGCCTATACCACCTGTGCCACCAACTGCGGTAAAGCCTGATTCACCAAGTTAGCCAATTGAGCATTAATCTAGTCATTAGGTTGCTCATCGGGCTGACCATCACCTCTTTCCATATTGTTACCTCGCCTCCCAGCAACTCTAGCGGATCTACGAGCCATTAAGAAAGAGATCAACGAATATTAGCAAAATAAATTAGAGACAGATTTGAATATAGCTGAACATAAAATTAAACTGAACGAAACCTAACCCAAAATTCTACCCATAACTCACAGGTCAAACCTAAATAGGTTTTCTACAAGAAAGAACCTAAGCACTGATACCAACTCCGTAACACCCCCTTTCCGAAATAGAAAGAGAGGTTACTCAAAACACAACAAAATGAACAAAAGCTCTATGCCACAAAAGAATAGTATTTATAACCAATAAATATCAAAAGGTCAAACCAGAATAAATGCCAAACTGGCCCAAACCATACTTTGAAATATTTATTACAACTCCGAACAAACTAATGTATCACAACCTAAATAGAATATATCTAAATCATTGGATCGAATGAAGCTCTCATCAAACTTGCCCTTGATCCCCCTGATTACCTGCCGGAAGAAAAACACAGCATGAACCAAATGCCCAGTATGGATATAGAATACAAGAATACTGAAACGAAATATCTAACTCAATTAATGAACTGAACTGAACAGAAACGAACAAAACTAAAACTATGAAATAATAGGCTGAATCAAGTGGCTTGGGTTATTTCATACCGAGCTCAGAATAAAATAGAAATATACCTTGCCACACAGGCAAGTCAAATAATGCCACACAGGCAAGTCACACACATTGGACCGCAAATCTAATGCATGCAAAATTAGATGGCGTGTTTGGCACAAACATCACCAATCCGTAGAACAGAACAGAACAGAAAACTAGGGTCGACCCATACGCCTCCCACAACAAAACACCAAATGGCCAACTCTCACCGGAGCACAAAAAGGAGACGCCGTGGACTGATCACACCACCACGGAAGGACATGCCTGTGGTACCCCCACAGGTGGTTATAGCTCAGGTATACCCTACGGTATATTTTAATAATAATATCATGTCACAACACATGCGACACAATATTAATACAAAAAGGGTTCTATACGTACATGTTGAACCAAATCAAATCATAATCTCAATGCCTCAAAAAGAAAGTAACAACATGTACCGCTCTATAATTTTCAAAAATAAATACTAAACACGATAACTTAATTCAAAGAGTACAAATTTGAGTCATATGAATCAACTCCAAAATGAAACTATTATATATATTTCACAAGAAACAATTATGTGAAATAATAACAAATTTCAAAATAAGGAACAAAACTAATAAATCAAATTTTACAAGAATATCGCTGAAAGAGTACGGAATCCGTACCTGGATTAAGCAATGTAATACCCAAATTATATTCCAAAATTGTAACTTCTTAAATTCTCTTCGTTCGAACTAAATAAACAAAATAATAATAAATATAAGTACCATTGTAAAAATATACTTCCATCTTTAACCCGTTAATAAATTTATTTTTAATTTAATCATTTCTTTTATTATTATTATCATTATTATTTTCTGTCCGTTTTAAACAAAATACAAAATAAAACTCATAATTTAATTAGTCTCAAATGTGATATACTGTTTCATGCAGTTTCCTTCAAAAATATGATAGCATAATCATAAACTAGGTAATATTCATAGTTAAAAGCTAGGTGATCAATTATGATTTTATAATCTATAACAGCCATGCATGATAGCAAGTCCCTTTTTTTCAAAACTTGGCTCTCTCTCTCTCTCTCTCTCTCCATTTGTTTACTCCATATACATATATATAATATGTAATTTAGCTTTAACATGATTTACTGAAATAAATATCTAACGATTTCCAAAATAAAATAATAATAACTTACCAAGAATCAATTTCAGCGAATTATAATCTGCAGTAGTTATGCCGCCGTACGTACTTTTCCCTTCTTTCTCAGTCAATTCGTTTTAGATGTAGTGTTGAGCAAATTAGGTTTTAGGTATTATTTATATAACTTATTAACTCTCCAAGTTTTAATAGGATTTTAATATTACACAAATATAAGTTTGATCCAATAAATTTTTAAGACCCAATTAATTTAGTCCACATAATTAAATATCATTTGACCCAAACATAAGAAAAACCCAATTAAAATATTTAAAACAAAATTTTAAAATGTCATTTTTTTATTTATTCATTTTTTTTACGGGTATTACATCACCTACCCCTTAAAAGGAATTCCGTCCCCGGAATCAAAAGAAAAGAACGAACCAAATTATCAAAAAGTACGGATACTCCGCTCGAATAGACTCTTCCATCTCCCATATGGCTTCTCGCTCCGAATGATTTCTCCACAAAACCTTAACAAACGAAATTGTCTTCCTCCTCATAACCCGCTCTTTACGATCCAAAATCGCCTCGACTTGCTCCACACAAGTAAGATCATCACTAATCTTATCGAATGGATATTGCACCACATGCAACGGATGATATTTATAACTCCTCAACACTGACACATAGAACACATTGTGCACCGCTAGCTGTGGAGGCAAAGCTAACCGATATGCAACCTCACCAACCCTCTCCAAAATCTCGAATGGGTCAATATAACGCAGACTAAGCTTCCTTTTTAGGCCAACTCACCAAATACCCTTCCAAGGAGAAACTTTTAGGAACACATGCTCACCAGGTTCAAACTCTAAGGTTCTTCTATGCTTATCAGCATAACTTTTCTGCCGTGATCGAGCCGACTTCAATTTTTCCTTAGCCACTGCTACTTTCTCTGTAGTAATTTGAACTAATTCAGGCCCTTCTATGGCTCTCTCGCCAACCTCATCCGAACAAGTTGGTGCCCGACACTTCCTACCATACAATGCCTCAAATGGAGCCATCCCAATACTCGTATGCCAACTGTTTCTATAAGCAAACTCAACTAGGCTCAAGTAATCATCCCAATTACCCGACCACTCAAGTGCACAAGACCTCAACATGTCCTCCAACATTTTAATGGTCCGTTCGGATTGCCCATCAGTCTGCGAATGAAAAGAAGTTCTAAAGTTGAGCCGAGTACACCAAGCTCGTTCAAACCCTTTGCAGAACCGTGAAGTGAACTGTGGGTCCCGATCCAAAACAATAGACACCGGAGTACCATGAAGTCTAACAATCTCCTACTAAAATATTTGTGCCAACCTATCCACCGAGTAGACCTCGTGGATCGCCAAAAAGTGTGTCGATTTAGTCAATCGATCCACCACAACCCAAATAGCATCATTCTTCCTGAAAGTCTTTGGCAAACCAGTCACAAAATCCATCGTGATATCCTCCCACTTCCACAATGGAATGTATAACTGTTGCAGTAACCCACTAGCTCGTTGATGTTCTATCTTCACTTGTTGACAAGTGAGGCACTTCCCAACATATTCAGCCACATCTCGCTTCATCCCATTCCACCAAAAATTTTCCTTCAAATCCCTGTACATCTTTGTAGAACCTGGATGAATAGAAAATGGCGAACTATGAGCCTCCCCCAAAATCGCATCCTGAATGATTGGATCAGACGGTACACACAACCGCTCACCCAACTAAATCACACCATGGTCATCAATACGAAAGTCGGGCTGCTTGCCCTCCTCTATATTCTATGCCATACTCCATAATTCCCCATTTTCCTTTTGAGCTTCCTTAACCCTTGAAATAAGAGAGGGCTCCACTCTCATACCTGTCAAATGCCCATCTGAACCTTGGACATACTGCTCTAACTTTAGTCTCTCCATATCCGAAATAAGCTGAGGTTGTGTAATAAGAGCTGCTACACTTCCTGAACTCTTTCGGCTAAAAGCATCTGCAAACACATTTGCCTTCCCCGGGTGATACTGAATCCTCGCATCATAATCTTTTAGAAGCTCCAACCAACGCATCTGCCTCATGTTAAGCTCATTTTGAGTGAAAATGTATTTAAGACTTTTGTGATCGGTGAAGATATCACAAGTCTCTCCATACAAATAGTGCCTCCAAATCTTTAGAGCCAACTCCAAATCATGTGTGGGGTAATTCACCTCATAAGGTTTAAGTTACCTAGAAGCGTAAGCAATCACCTTACCGTGTTGCATCAAAACACACCCCAAACCCTTCTTAGAAGCATCACTATAAATCTGGAAACCTCTAGTCCCTAACTACAATGCAAGTATAGGAGCTGTCACAAGCCGTTTATTCAACTCCTCGAAACTCTTCTCGCGCACCTCATTCCATACAAACTTCGTGCCCTTTTTCATCAACTGAGTTAATAGCAAAGCAAGCAAAGAGAATGCTTCCATAAATCTCCTATAATACCCTGCTAAACCCAAGAAATTCCTAATCTCTGTCACAGTAGTAGGTCTCGGCCACTTAATGATAGCCTCAACCTTCGCAGGATCCACCTTAATGCCTTCAGCAGAAACAACGTGGCCCAAAAATGCAATCTGCTCCAACCAAAACTCGTATTTAGAGAATTTAGCATACAATTTCTCTTTCTGTAAAATTCCCAACACTGTTCGAAGATGTTCCTCATGCTCCTCCCTAGACTTGGAGTAAACCAAAATGTCATCAATAAAGACAATAACATATTGGTCCAAGTACTCCTTGAACACCCGGTTCATCAAATCCATAAACACTGCCAGAGCGTTAGCCAACCCAAATGGCATCACCAAAAACTCGTAATGCCCATAGCGAGTACGAAAAGCTGTCTTAGAGACATCCTCATCTCTAACCCTCAACTGATGGTAACCCGACCTCAAGTCTATCTTTGAAAAATACTTTGCTTCATGAAGTTGGTCGAACAAGTCTTCAATCCTCGTCAATGGATACCGATTCCTGATAGTAATCTTGTTCAATCTCTTGTAGTCTATGCACAACCACATAGACCCATCTTTCTTTTTCATAAATAAAACCGAAGCACCCCACGGCGATACACTCGACCGAATCACACCACGATCTAACAGCTCTTGCAACTGCTCCTTCAACTCCTACAACACCAATGGTGCCATCGGATACGGCGCCTTAGAAATAGGTCCTGCACCAGAAACAAGCTCAATAGTAAACTCAACTTTCCGCTGCGGTGGCAACCCTGACAACTCCTCAGGAAACACATCGGGAAACTCACGAACAACTGAAATATCCTCAATACTAGACTCACCCTTGGAGGTATCCTTTACAAATGCCAAATACCCCTCACAACCCTTTGCTACTAACTTCCCAGCCTTCAAGGCTGAAATCAATTTCACCACTCTACTCTGCTGTGAACCCTGAAATATGAATTCCGGAGACTTCACGTCTCCAAATATAACCTTCTTTACCTGGCAGTCGATAGTGGCCTGGTGCTTATCCAACCAGTCCATCCTGAGAATAACATCAAAATCGTGTATACACATTGGAAGAAAATTAGCACTACGAATCTTATCCCCAAAATTGATCGAACATCCTCGATATAAATCAGAAATAACAACAGAAGTCCCCATTGGGGTAGCAATAGACATAACTGAATCTAAAGACTGAGATGGCACACCCAGGTGCCAAACAAAAGACTGAGCAACAACAGAATGCGTAGAACCCGTATCAAATAAAATATAAGCCTCATGACTCCCAACTAAAGGGGTACCAGAAACAGTACCTGGCGCACCTGCTACCTGATTATATGTCAAGCCAAACACCCGACCACCCTGATGCTGACCTCCATTGCCACCATGATCACTGCCTCCACCATTACCACGTGGCCCTGTATAATTTCTAGCCATGTGACCCATCTGTCCACACAAGAAGCATGCACCGATAACTCTATGACACTGTCTCCCCAGATGATTAGCCCCACACATGGCATAAGGAACTATCGGAATAAGATTTGGGTTACCCCCACCAGCTGTTCCCGGATAACGACCCTGATTCTGCCCCTGCTGACGATTCTGCCCTTGCTGAGGATTCTGTCCGTACCAAGGTAGCTGAAGCTGACGATTCTATCCTTGTTGAGGCATCTGTTGATTACCCCTGTTCTGATTTTGACCTCGCCACTACCCTTGTTGGACACCATGATTTCTGTTCCACTGACCACCTTGATTTCTCCCATGTTGACCCAAAGCTTGACCCTACTGGTTATCTCTGTCCTTCTTTCGATTCCCTTCTGGTTTAGAAGACCGAAAGTCTTGCCGCTCCATCTCAATGTTCTTGGCCACATTAGCCACAGCTGACACATCTGCAAACTTGGTGTTAATGAGATGTTGTCGATACCTATAATGAATCTGCCATTTGAACTTCTCCACCTGTTCCGCTGCGGTCCCTGCAGAGGTTCCCGTAAAACCTGCCAACCTGGTGCACCTCGTCATAAAATCTGTGATGGACTCATCATCTTTCTGCCGAATAGATAGATACTCTCTAGCATAGGCCTCTTTATCAGCAGCTGGAAAGTACTACTAATAAAAGACCTCATAAAATTTTGCCCAATGAAGTGTCTCAACATACCCATCACCCTTTGTTGTTTTCAGCGCTTTCCACCACCTCTGTGCATCCCCCTCCAGCTTATAAGCAGCAAGAAACACTCTCTGATTATCTGAGCACCCCAACACAACAAAAATCTTCTCTAGGGGTGCAATTGATAAGTAGTCTTTATGACCACTTATTCGGATAGAAACCAGCTTGTTATGTAGCCAAAACTGAAGTACGTTTGTGCTTTTCATGTGTTTTTCCTTTATTTTGTAGATTTTATGTTTAGGAACTATCTCGGTGCTTTTGAGGCCAAAACGATGCAAAGAATGCTAAAAAGATTGATGGCATGACAATGGAAAGAAGGCAAGCAACCAAATGGGAAGAAAATGCAATCCGGACATCGCATGGGGGGTTTATGTTCATTTTATGTTCTTGGATTGGAGCTTAGTTCATATTGTAGAGCATCTTCTAAGCTTTCCGGAACATCTTGAATCATTCCAATCGGAGTTCGGAGGCAAGAGTTATGTCCTATATACCAACGAACGTCAAACTTCACGGTTTTGTGTGTTCATGCACAGCTGTCACTTGGAGCTCAATTTAAGCCTTCATCCATCCATTATTTCTCAATTCTCAAAGAATTAAAGTTGTATAGCTCTTCGATAGCTTCGATTTGATAGGTGGAAGGCCTCATAACTCCTCCCGGATCAAAAGTCATGGTCGTTTTACCAAAGGACTCTGCAGCAGAAAAGTGCCGGCGCGGGCGCGCTAATTTTAGGCCATTTTTGGGCGCTGCCGCGCCAATCTTTAGCTATGCCAAACTTAACTTTTTAATTGAACGGGACTTGGCTTTTGATTGGGATATAAGGGGGCTCGTTTGGGGCAAGAAAGAGCATGATATATTGGCCCTAAGCCCTAGTTCCTCTCTTCTCTTCCTTTACATCTTGTTTAGTCTAGATTAGGAGTAGATTAGAGAGTAGATTAGTGCTAGTTTAGTGTTAGTTAGTTAGATTCTAGGGTTTTTTTAGTGTGTGAAGATTGAAGCAAGAGGATTGACATCAAGGGTCCAAGCTTGGAGAAAGATTTGAAAGCTCTATCCTTAATCTCTCTTTGCTATTACATTGTATATTTAGATGATGTTATTGAATCTTGTGGATAATAAACTTGAGTTATTTATGGCTTAAGCTTATTTTGAGGTTCCAATGGAACCTTTTGAGTAGTTTACTTTGATATGCTTCCATGCTTGTCTCTTTGATTGTTATATGACTGTCTATTACGATTCATGCTTGCATTGCTTAATTGATTCGCGACCAATTACTTTGATAACCTATGTGGACTTGAAAGACAAAGCGTAGGTTTAGATCTAATCGTAGTAGCGGGTGATTGTGCATTCACATGGCATTAGATGTATGATTTGTGCTTAGGATAGACATATACCGAAGCGCCATCCGTAGTCAATAGAGGAGTTGACTTTAAACCCTATTTACTTGTAAATCACATAGACATATAGTGGTTTAGGTAATGTGGGTGTTCACGTGCGTTCTATCATCTGTGGATTGCACGTGATATGGAGTAGGTGCATCGAAAGATGGCCTTCTCTCACGTTCGTGTTCTCGGCTAACTATCTTGACTATTAATTTGATCGAATTGGAAGTATGTCGATTTAGACGAATCATTAGGGGAAATTGGAATCTCTTGTCTTCATTATCTGATTTTAACTCTAGAATTAATTAGTTTAAGTTAATTGCTTGCCTAGTTTAACTTAGTTTTAATTCATTCTCTTTACCATCTGTTTAAATAAGACTGAGATGATTATGTGCTAGTGGTTTGGTGTCTTTTATCCATTAATTCTCTGTGGGACGATATCTGTACTTACACTTTATTA
Source organism: Panax stipuleanatus (assembly GCA_020205555.1). Classification (NCBI taxonomy): domain Eukaryota; kingdom Viridiplantae; phylum Streptophyta; class Magnoliopsida; order Apiales; family Araliaceae; genus Panax; species Panax stipuleanatus. The sequence goes on from CM035118.1 coordinate 89,154,110, forward strand.
CTCGTTGGCCGCGTATACTTGCGCGAATATATTGACCGATAAATCGGCCAACAAGTTTTTGGTGCCGTTGTCGGGGAATTAATTGGATAACTGTTTGCCAACATTAGTTTCAATCAGATTAGTCTTAATTTAAACATTTTTATTTTTTTTAATTCTCTTCCTATATTCTCTTTTCAGGTACAATGGATCTAAATTTCTATCCATTGAACTACACAAGGCAAGAGCAACTAAGGGAAGTAGGGAATGATGGCGGCGGCCCAATTGCTTCACTTTCAGCACAACTAGAGGTTCTCTCGAGGAAGTTGGATACTATTTCAGCTCAACAGAGTCAAGAGCCGGCAGTTACTTATGGCTATGGTGCTAGGAGCTACACGAGCCATCAGGAGCCTATCAATTATGGACAGACGCAGTATGGGGGTGAGTACTCCTACAGTGAACCTTATCCAGACCATCAGGAAGACTGGGGGTATCACCCAAACCCTTCATCAGACTATAATCAAGACCAATATTGGGAACCAAATCCCGCTTAAGCCTCATAATGCACCTTCCAGACTCCAGTTTATGAGCGTCAATATAATTTTGAGGGTGACACAGAAAATGCACTGATTGGAAGAAGGAGGTGACATATCACTAAAGGACATCTTGAATGAGCAACAGAAGTCATTCAAGAATATTCAGAATTGGGCAGAGCAAATTAGCAAGGCCTTGATGATAGAGGATGAACAAGGGATGCAAAACCATACTGTGAGCTATCAAGAATAAGATGAGCCAAGCCCAACTTATGCACCAGAACCCTCATATCAATCCCCATGTTTACAAGGAGAATAGTCTACAATGGACTTCAGGTATAGGAGCTTAGAAAGCCAAGAAGAGATTCTTAGGAGCCAAGAAGAATCGAGCCAAAATTTTCAGAATCAGATGGCCCTAATCCACAATGCTCCCACCAATGAGCCTCAGTACATGGATCTCGAGACTGAAACTGAAAAGGATGGATTAGAAATTATGTGGGGGAATTCCTTAGCATCAACAAAAGAGATCTTGGTCGAACAAGAGTAGTCAATTGAGGATCTTCAGACTTGGGTAGAGCAAATTAGCACAGCTTTAAGGAATGAGGAGGTGATTCAGCAAGTAAATAAAACTCAAGATAGTCAAAGTCCAATGCCTCATATGTTTGAAGCCCTGAGTAATGATCCCCAAGATACATGGTGCTATGACATGGACGCAGAGACTGATGGAAACTTTGAAGTGCAATTGCAACTGGACGAGCCGAAGGCAATGGAAATAGAGGAGATAATTGGGGACGTGGAACAGTATGAACCAACAGTGACAGTCCCCCAAGAGCCTCCTTCGCCTAAGTGGACCAATCCAGTCAAGTTTACACACCCTTGCCCCCTTAGTAGCCATATTACAGAGTCGGATCTCGATGACAAGAGAGACTCCGCAAACTTCAAACCGTGGTGGTCAGCAGAGAAGAGAATAGAAGAAGAAATAGTTGTGTAGTGTGAACCTCAAAGCCCAAACCATTTCACGTACACAACGGAACCCTTGCCTAGCTCCCCAACCTTTAGGATGGGAATCCTTGTTCATATCATATGCTAGGTAGTTTAAATCTACATCCACTCCTACTAGGAAGCCGCCAAAGTCACACAGCTATTCTGATGGATGGAGGGGTTCTTCAGTATCGTTTGGGAGTTGGATAGCAGTGGGCAGACACAGTCCAGCTAGAGGACTATAAATCAAGCGCTAGATGGGAGGCACCCCATCATCTCTCTCTCTCTCTTTGTTTAATTCTCCATTACCTACTTCCCATCATCCCTCTCTCTATCTTTTTGTTTAATTCTCCATTTACATGCTTTCTATCACATTTCCCTCCCCCTCGTTTAATTCTTATTAGTTTAGTATTTAGTTTAAATTTTTTGAATGCCCTTAGGAATTAGGAGTTCATTGCCTACATTTTTGAACTTAGGCATGAATGCGTATATTTTTGGGATTACAAAGCTCATAGCATATTTTTGATGCACTTGCATTGCTTATACGCACTTAGAGAATTTTTGGGAATTTAAATGCATATATCTTTCCATGTTCATTCTCTTGATGTAAATAGATAATATACTTTTGATAGTGTGTGAGGGCTTAATAAAGGTTAAATGTCTTTCTCAGGATCAATGCATGCAGCAAGAAGCCGAACTAAAGGGCCAACCAAGTGCATAGGAAAAATTCTGTAGAAACAAAAATCTGATGGCCTGCGCGGCCGCGCCTAATTCAAGGCATTACCATGCGCGGCCGCGCCACATGCAGACTGGGCCTGACTTGGGAAAAATCTTGCAGATTTTGGGGGGCACCAATTCATATCAATTATCAACAGCACCCAAGCCTCAGCCCCTCTAATCCCAAACCCTCAAGTTCCTTCATGCAATCCCCCATCTCTTCCATCTCATGCAATCCCCTCCACTACAAGCCTTAGTTTTGAAAACCTCCTACCTCCTCAATCCAAAGTACCAATTCTCATCCACCTCATCCTCTCAACCAGATCAATTGAGATATTGAGTGTGGGATCTCTAGCAGAACAAGATTGATATGGAGTTGGGTTGGTTCATTGAGTATAGTGTTGAGCGGGGTTTATTTTGCCAGAGCAGAAAGAGAGACGGGGGAGACTTTTGAGAGGGCGCCACTTCATTCATGCAGCATCAGAAGCCGAGTAGGGGAGTTTCTTTCTTTTTACCTTTACCTTTAATGAGGACATTGAACAGTTTAAGTTTAGGGGTATTGGTGTTTATTTTGCATATAGGTAATTCATTTCATATTTTGCATGTAAATAGTTCATTGCATGTAAGTTAGTTCATATAGTGCATATAGGTTGTAAATAGTTAAAATTTGTGAAAATTTTAAAATTTTTCTTTTATTTTTGCATTCTGTTTTGCATTCTATGTTAGAGCATACTGCATGAATCCGGTTGTCAGTTGGTTAGTTATGTATGTTGCCTATGAAGAAACTGAAATCACTTGATTGTTGAACTGATTTGAGACTTAAGCCTGATTTCATGATTATATATGTAAATCCTTACCTGTCAGATATTGTGTAACCAGTAAGCACGATAGAGTAAACACCATGATATGCTAAGTTTAAATGTTTACATACTTGTCTTCTGGTGGAAAAACTATGTTTTAATAAAAGAGTTTCAGTTCGCATATAATAATAACTAGACTATTAAAAGCTTAAGTTTGGGGGAAACAGGGGACATGCATGATATATGCGGGGAGATAGAGCGTAAAACGCACTCCCTTGCAGAAAAAGAAAAAGAAAAAGAAAACAAAAGAAAAGATTAAGAAAAAAAGAAAAAATAGAATAAACACTTTGGCTACGTCGAGTTCTGTGGCCTTTGATATTCGAGCAAGTAAGCCCTCGGGGTGTTTCTACACCCAGCGCCCTAAGGCCGTCTGGTTTGGGAGTCGTTGGTCGAAAGCTCGCTACATGAATATCATTGAAAAGCCTAAGAGGACTAGGCATGGCACAGTTGATTGTGTCTATGGGAAAGTGCGAATACGCCTTCGTAAGGTAATAAAAGCTTAATGAAAACCCGCTGTTGACTCTTAACTCTAGTAATACATGGTTTAGTTAAAACTTATATGACTTGCTGTCTTTCTTAAGTTAAATCTTGTTTTTCCCTATGTGAATTATTTGTCTGAATGCATATCTAATGGTTTCTAGGCACACAACGCATAATACATCAGTGCTGACAGTTTTGGATTTGCAGAATATGCCTTATGATCTTGTCTCGTGTAGCTTTTCTGTTTGATTATCTTGTGGTTTTCTGAGGCATTGCTTAGAAAGTTCGATACTGACTGATACATTTTCTCATTCATAGTAGTATAGGTTGCATACATTGTAGATATTGCATTGCATCTGTTGCTTGAGGGCAAGCAACGTTTAAGTTTGGGGGTATTTGATAAGTAGTCTTTATGACCACTTATTCGAATAGTAACCAGCTTGTTCTGTTGTCGAAACTCAAGTACTTTTGTGCTTTTCATGTGTTTTTCCTTTGTTTTGTAGATTTTATGTTTGGGAACTCTGTTGGTGCTTTTGAGGCCAAAACGATGCAAACAATGCTAAAAAGATTGATGGCATGACAATGGAAAGAAGGCAAGCGACCAAATGGGAAGGAAATGCAATCCGGACATCGCTTGGGGGGTTTATGTTCATTTCATGTTCTTGGATTAGAGCTTAGTTCATATTGTAGAGCATCTTCTAAGCTTTTCGGAACATCTTGAATCATCCCAATCGGAGTTCGGAGGCAAGAGTTATGCCCTGTATACCAACGAACGTTAAACTTCACAGTTTTGGGTGTTCATGCACAGCTGTCACTTGGAGCTCAATTTCAGCCTTCATTCATCCATTATTTCTCAATTCTCAAAGAATGAAAGTTGTAGAGCTCTTCGATAGCTTCGATTTGACAGGTGGAAGGCCTCGTAACACCTCCCGGATCAAAAGTTATGGCCGTTTTACCAGAGGACTCTGCAGCAGAAAAGTGCCGGCGCGGGCGCGCGGATTTTAGGCCATTTTTGGGCGCGGCCGCGCCAATCTTCAGCTGTGCCAAACTTGACTTTTTAATTGAACGGGACTTGGCTTTTGATTGGGATATAAGGGGGCTCGTTTGGGGCAAGAAAGAGCATGATATATTGGCCTTAAGCCCTAGTTCCTCTCTTCTCTTCCTTTACATCTTGTTTAGTCTAGATTAGGAGTAGATTAGAGAGTAGATTAGTGCTAGTTTAGTGTTAGTTAGTTAGATTCTAGGGTTTTTTAGTGTGTGAAGATTGAAGCAAGAGGATTGACATCAAGGGTCCAAGCTTGGAGAAAGATTTGAAAGCTCTATCCTTAATCTCTCTTTTCTATTACATTATATATTTAGATGATGTTATTGAATCTTGTGGATAATATACTTGAGTTATTTATGGCTTAAGATTATTTTGATGTTCCAATGGAACCTTTTGAGTAGTTTACTTTGATATGCTTCCATACTTGTCTCTTTGATTGTTATATGATTGTCTATTACGATTCGTGCTTGCATTGCTTAATTGATTCACGACCAATTACTTTGATAACCTATGTGGACTTGAAAGACAAAGTGTAGGTTTAGATCTAATCGTAGTAGCGGGTGATTGTGCATTCACATGGCATTAGATGTATGATTTATGCTTAGGATAGACATATACCGAAGCGTCGTCCGTAGTCAATAGAGGACTTGACCTTAAACCCTATTTATTTGTAAATTACATAGACATATAGTGGTTTAGGTAATGTGGGTGTTCACGTGCGTTCTATCATCTGTGGATTGCACGTGATATGGAGTAGGTGCATCGAAAGATGGCCTTCTCTCACGTTCGTGTTCTCGGCTAACTATCTTGAATATTAATTTGACCGAATTGGAAGTATGTCGATTTAGACGAATCATTAGGGGAAATTAGAATCTCTTGTCTTCATTATCTGACTTTAACTCTAGAATTAATTAGTTTAAGTTAATTGCTTGCCTAGTTTAACTTAGTTTTAATTCATTCTCTTTACCATCCGTTTAAATAAGACTGAGATGATTATGTGCTAGTGGTTTGGTGTCTTTTATCCATTAATTCCATGTGGGACGATATCTGTACTTACACTTTATTTCTCGTTGGCCGCGTATACTTGAGCGAATATATTGACCGATGAATCGGCCAACAGCAATCCAATTTTTCGCATCAATTGGAGTCGGAGCATAACTGAATGACTGTGGCTTCTGCTTCTGAAACCTCTCCAACCATACGTACATTGGAACCACCTGTTGATCAAGACCATCCGCATTCCCTTCCTCTTCGTTTGCCTGCGGACCATTATTTCCCGAGTTCCCCTACTCAGGAATTTCTGGCGGCTGCTGCATTGCCTGTACCACCTGTGCCACCAACTGCGGTAAAGCCTGATTAACCTCCTGATTCACCATGTTAGCCAATTGAGCATTAATCTAGTCATTAGGTTGCTCATCGGGCTGACCATCACCTCTTCCCATATTGTTACCTCGCCTCCCAGCAACTCTAGCGGATCTACGAGCCATTAAGAAAGAGATCAACAAATATCAGCAAAATAGATTAGAGACAGATTTGAATATAGCTGAACAGAAAATCAAACTGAACAAAACCTAATCCAAAATTCTACCTATAACTCACAGGTCAAACCTAAATAGGTTTTCTACAAGAAAGAACCTAAGCACTGATACCAACTCTGTAACACCCCTTTTCCGAAATAGAAAGAGAGGTTACTCAAAACACAACAAAATGAACGAAAGCTCTATGCCACGAAAAGAATAGTATTTATAACCAATAAATATCAAAAAGTCAAACCAGAATAAATGCCAAACTGGCCCAAACCATACTTTAAAATATTTATTACAACTCCGAACAAACTAATGTATCACAACCTAAACAGAATATATCTAAATCATTGGATCGAATGAAGCTCTCATCACACTTGCCCTTGATCTCCTTGATTACCTGCCGGAAGAAAAACACAGCATGAGCCAAATGCCCAGTATGGATATAGAATACAAGAATACTGAAACGAAATAACTAACTCAATTAATGAACTGAACTGAACAGAAATGAACAAAACTAACACTATAAAATAATAGGCTGAATCAAATGGATGGGGTTATTTCATACCGAGCTCAGAATAAAACAGAAATATACCTTGCCACACAGGCAAGTCAAATAATGCCACACAGGCAAGTCACACACATTGGACCGCAAATCCAATGCATGCAAAATCAGAAGGCGTGTTTGGCACAAACATCACCAATCCGCAGAACATAACAGAACAGAAAATTAGGCCTCCCACAACAAAACACCTTATGGCCAACTCCCACCGGAGCACAAAAAGGAGACGCCGTGGACTGATCACACCACCACGGAAGGACATGCCTGTGGTACCCCCACAGGTGGTTATAGCTCAAGTATACCCTACGGTATATTTTAATAATAATATCATGTCACAACACATGCGACACAATATTAACACAAAAAGGGTTCTATACGTACATGTTGAACCAAATCAAATCATAATCTCAATGCCTCAAAAAGAAAGTAACAACATGTACCGCTCTACAATTTTCTAAAATAAATACTAAACACGATAACTTAATTCAAAGAGTACAAATTCGAGTCATATAAATCAACTCCAAAATGAAACTATTATATGTATTTCACAAGAAACAATTATGTGAAATAATAACAAATTTCGAAATAAGGAACAAAACTAATAAATCAAATTTAACAAGAATATCGCTGAAAGAGTACGGAATCCGTACCTGGATTAAGCAATGTGATACCCAAATTATATTCCAAAATTATAACTTCTTAAATTCTTTTCGTTCGAACTAAATAAACAAAATAATAATAAATATAAGTACCATTGTAAAAATATACTTCCATCTTTAACCTATTAATAAATTCATTTTTAATTTAATCTTTTCTTTTATTATTATTATCATTATTATTTTCTGTCCGTTTTAAACAAAATACAAAATAAAACTCACAATTTAATTAGTCTCAAATATAATATACTGTTTCATGCAGTTTCCTTCAAAAGTATGATAGCATAATCATAAACTAGGTAATATTTATAGTTAAAAGCTAGGTGATCAATTATGATTTTATAATCCATAACAGCCATGCATGATAGCAAGTCCCTTTTTTCAAAACTTGGCTCTCTCTCTCTCTCTCTCTCTCTCTCTCTCTCTCTCTCTCTCTCTCTCTCTCTCTTCGTTTGTTTACTCCATATACATATATATAATATGTAATTTAGCTTTAACATGATTTACTGAAACAAATATCTAACGCTTTCCAAAATAAGATAATAATAACTTACCAAGAATCAATTTCAGCGAATTCTAATCTGCCGTAGTTATGCTGCCGCACGTACTTTTCCCTTCTTTCTCAGTCAATTCGTTTTAGATGTAGTGTTGAACAAATTAGGTTTTAGGTATTATTTATATATCTTATTAACTCTCCAAGTTTTAATAGGATTTTAATATTACATAAATATAAGTTTGATCCAATAAATTTTTAAGGCCCAATTAATGTAGTCCACATAATTAAATATCATTTGACCCAAACACAAGAAAAATCCAATTAAAATATTTAAAACAAAATTTTAAAATGTCATTTTTTATTTATTCATTTTTTTACGGGTATTACAAACTGAGACTTGTTCTCTTTAGCTATGGTGGAACTTGTAGAGTCAACAATGTAGCATTCCAACAACTCGACGAATCTATAACTTAGCAACAACTCTTATCTTTGACGCTTCTCCTTTAAATACCTTTCTATAATATTCCCTTTGGAAAATAGCCGTTGGAAGTTATTTGAATTGCTTCGCAGATCTCGAGTTATTTGGTGCAGACTGTTGATGTGACGTGACAGCTCCTTTTTAACTTTATTGACATAGCAGTCTGCTTTCTCTCTACTGCCTCAAAGATGTCACTGTTCCGTGTCAGGCTGGTAGTCCTCTTTATTACTCCTTTTTTAATTCCTTGATTCGAATCCTTAGGAGTTGTCCTTCTGCATCGATGCTCTCAAATAGCAATGTTCGAATGTCAGTCTTCAGATTAAACCGTTGCCAATACTTCAATCTTCAGATGTCAGAACTCTACGATTCTGATGCAGATGTTCTTGGACCTTGATCGTAGTGTGTCATATTGAATGTTGCTTTGACTGGCTGAGACAACACTACGATTCTGATGAGTGTTCTTGGATCTTCAATGTAGAACATCTCTTCCTTTATTTGTGCAGTATTTCAACACTTCTAATTGCCTTGACTGATCTTAGGAACTAATATCTTGACTTGTTGTTCTGACCTCTTCTGAATAGAAAGACACTTCAGATTTATGGCATACCCAGCTCCTTTCTCCTGGTGATCTCCCGTTCACCTATCTTCAATGGTCTGACCCATGCTTAATCACTTCTATCTTGTTCTTCACAAATTGGCCGGTATCTCTGTAGATTGTATCAGTTCCTTATTTACTTTGGCAAACACTACGATCTTGAGTGATTCTCAAGATCGTTGTCTTCTGTTCTCGTGACAGCTACTGCACTTGCTGAGTTTCTCTAGTCAGTCACTTTGTATGAAGTCTTCTTCTGAATAGCTTGTGGAAGACTTCATCTTGAATGGCCTCACAACTCAGTCTGCATGTTGATAGAGTTGATGCTTAGTTCTTCTGTTAGCTTGCATGTCATTCAGTGAGTGCTCTCTGGTACTCTTCATGTAGGATGTATCTTTATAGCTCAGACCAGAGGCTTTATGCTTTGGATATATTGGGAGTGCCCATTTAATGAGAATCGTGTTGACACTACGATTCTTCCCTTAGCATTGTTGAGCAACCTTTGTCGAAGCCTTAGTTCTGCAGACTACGATTTAGCTTAGTTGCTGCAGACACTATGATTCCGAGATCAGACCTTGACAGACTACGATTTTGCCTTCATACTTGCTTCCTTCGTCTGATCTTACTCGACTACGATCTCTGCCTCTGATGATCATTAGACTCCACTACTTTAAGTGCGATCTACGATTCTTGACTTAGCTATGGCAGTTTCTCGGTCGGCTTATAGATAAGTTGTCTCTTCGATTCTGAACATGACTTCCTCAATAGACTTCGGCTCTGAGGAAATTCTTCTCGACACACTACGATTCTTCCTCGTTTCTCCTGGCAGACTACGAACTCCGAGATCTACTATCCTACAGACTATGATTCTGCCTTAATAGCTCTCGAGTCTCCTTTGTCTCTCCTGGCAGACTATGATTTCTGATGCAGTGCTCGACAATCAGACAAGCCTATCTATTACATTATAAGATCAACCTAACAAGTTTGATCTTTCTATATTTATAGTCCTTGTACATCATTTTTTTAAGGACTTTACAAAAGCTGTTTTGCTTATGTAGGATCAACCTAACATATTTGATCAATTCATTCTAAGTCCTTGTACATATATTCCTGTTATCTATCAGAGGACTTTACAGCTTTTGTCAATGCAAGCATACTTGCATATTCATTCATTTATATCATAATAAAATAATATATAAATAGGAATAACATTCTCATATATATTCCTAACAACTTTAAGCCTTAGATCTTTAAAAATTAAACCCTAAATTAAACGGTGAACAGAGCGCTCTCTATCCATCTTCCAGCGCTCCATTGAAGAATGATGATCTCCCTCCTCAAGAATTGTTCAAAGGTCTCTGTAGGTTATCTCTCCCTCCTAATACATATGAAATCAATTATTAGTTAGATTTAAAATAAAAATTACTTGTTTGGGTTTGTTCGATCTCTAATTTTAGTTGAAATAAACAAAATTTTAATCAACTCACAATTGATTGCATGCTCTAAATTGGATTGGGTTTTTGACTTTGGTTGATTAATTTTAGATATTTAGTTTGAATAGATGTAGTTCCATATATTGTTCCATTTGTTTCAATTCAGGTTGGATTTTTTTTTCAATTCAAGTTGGATTTTATTATTATGATCGAATGACCTATTCACTGGTGGTACTATCTTGCATCTCCTACCGGCGGCGGCTACAAAACTGTTCTCCTTCTTCCTTTTCATCTTCGTCACACACACAATTACTTGGTATATGCAATTTCTGCGATTTCAGCAATTTGGGCGATTTGGGCCTGTTTTTTTAGAATCTTCACAACTAAAACCCTTATCGCCAAGTCCGCTAGCTGCTTCCAGCTCCGTTCGGACTATTGTTCCTCTATCTAGTTCTAAGAGAATTCAAGCTCGTTTCAATGTCGGACTTTACCTTCTCCTCACAGTTCTAGAAAGTTCAGATTCAACGAGATGATACTGTAATATAATCTTCGCTCTTCAGTAATCTTTTCTCCTCATTTGGGCCCTAAATTTTGCTTATGTATATGTTGTTTTCTAAATATAAATCTTTACATGTTTTGAGAATTTAATGGCAAATTTGTTCCGATAGTCACAACTCATACAGAGAGAAAATATTATATATTACCTCAGAATTAGGCTGATTTCAATAGAGTAGGTTTTAGACAAATATAAGATTCAATTACAATTAACTTGATTCCATTCCCTTTGTGGTAAATATATGTCAGAAATATATGTGATTCTTTGTTTTGTTTACCACTAAGATTTGCAAAGACAAAAGATGATCGTTTCTTGAGTTTTACATATATCTACACTACAAATGTTTCGATGGGCTTTTGGTACTCTACTTTCCCTTGCTCTAATTTCCCCATACATATATAACAAAATTCATCGTAATTATCTGCTCACCTTATTAAAATACTCCCCCTGTCCAGAAAAAGGAGTTCTATTTTCTTTATTTTTAAAAACTAAATGGCTGACTTGGGGAGTTCTAGCTTTCCTCATTTTGTTAAATTAACTTGATTCCATTCCATTTATAGTAATACAAGGATAAAGTCATTGTCCTACATAGAGTAAATTTCTAGTTTTTCGTTATCAGATGGTTGCGTAAGTGGTTCTTCATCTTACCTTAAAATAAAAGCATTTTAAAATTTGGGGTTGAAGAGAATAGTAGAATTTCTATCGAGTAAACCAATTGCTTTATGTATTAGAGATCAAATAACCTGCATGGTCCAAGTTCAAGTTTCGATGTTGGCTTAAAATCACTAGTTCGTTGGAGCAAGAGTTGGTAAAAGGGTGTAATAGATGAAGATTATTTCTCAATGGGAAAAGCCTCGTCATTAGGTAGCTCCTTGAGTTCTTTTGAGATGAAAGAGGGTAATGTGAACTAATCCTAAACTTGGATCCGTTATTCCATGTAGTAATATTGCAAATATCAATATGATAGTTTGTGGAAAGATGCACAAACCAGATGATACTAGTTGTTTTTCACAAAATCCTCTGATGACTACAATGTATCTGCATCATAAATTTCTTTTTTTATTTATAATTTCAATGTATTTGTTTTAAATAGTTGTTTGTAAATTGATTTCACTTTCCCCACTGCAAATCAATTCCTCTTAAAACATAAAAGTGGCCTAGTTTATGTGATATATAACAATAAAGATTGGAACAGAAAAGTGGCCTAGTTTTACTAGAAAAGCTTGTTGCAAAGCAAAGTATATCAATGTTGCTCGAGTCCTTAGAGTCTTGTTTTCTAGTATGCAAACAGAAAATAAATTTATTGATGAGAGACTTGATTTCCAATTAAGGTTTATAATCAATTGAAATGTCTATTCAAACACTCTTTAGCACTTTGGTCTATTAGCCAGTAGCGTACCATGCAATTTCTTAGTTGATTCACTAAGACATTCCCATCTTATGAACTGGGATTATTTATGATGAATATGAAAATAAGTTGTTCGTTGTGATATAGTTTTCAATGATGTCGTTGCAAAGGGCTCTACCAAATGTGGTAGCTCCAAAAGGCTTACTGCATGCCTCCAGCCTTGGTACCCCGTCACCTACATGGATGCCTCCCCAGTCCTCTCAACCAACGACAATGGCTTCCCATATACCAACTTATGCATCAGCACTCCCTCCAAGTAATATAGCCTCTTGTTTATTCTAATTTAGTTTTTCTTCAATAAATCACCTTCTCTTACGTGGTCACTAAGGTGATGCCACAGGTCCACCAGCCATGAATTAGTTTCCAGCAACAGTATTGGAGCAAGGCTCAACTCTGCATCATATAGTAGCCATCTAGAGGAGTGGGTCAACCCATAGAGAGTCTCTCCACCGTTCGATTGAGGAATCGCTGTGAAGATCTTCTTGCGGACTAGCAACTTTAAGATACGTGTGAGGCAGGTGATATCTGGAGACTTATAGTCAATAGAAGATGCCATTTGGGACAATGTGATTGGATTGCCATGGGAGTGTATGATATCAGGTATGCTGAGCTATACAGCACATTTTAAAGCCATAGTGTCTGCAAACTGAAACATATAATGCCATATTTCTGCTTGGCCTCTGTATCATCATCAATAGTCTTCATTCCTCTCTCTAACAATAACTACAAAAGAACTGCTTATATAGAGGAAGTGACAGATAGCTTGAAATCAAAGAGAAATATAGATAAAACCTAGATTACTTTTTACTTGTTAAATTATGATAAGGTAATAGAAAATTTTAATACTGTTTTATTCTAGCATATATTATTGCCTTCAATTTTTTATTTACTTTTATAAAAAAGAGAGTAAGATATTAGTACTCTAAATTAAAGTAATAGTCCTATAAAACCTTGTTTAATAGTTCACTAGAAAAAACTCACTTTTACACAGAGACAGAGAACTAACTACCAAATACTAGGTATGGTGAATCCAAGGCAGTGCATTTGGGGTTGGGGGGGCGGGGGGGGGGGGGGGGGGTAGGGACAGGATCATATGACCCTCTTCAAAATATTTTGTCACCATGTATGAGTGAATCTCTATACCAATTTAGAGTATAACTTTTTGATCTTTTCGATAACAATATCCTTTCAATTCTTAATCTAACCGAAAAGTCATTGAACAATTTAGTCTGTATTTGTACACAAATTTTAGCCAGGAATGCTCAAACTCGGCATTAAAAAAAAACCATTGAAAAACCCATGACGGGTATAGTAAATTGCTCTGGAACATCACTCAAAATAACACTACAACAGAAAGGGCTAATTCCGACGGACGTATCCTCGACGGAATAAATTCCGTCGACTTTAAGCTAATTTCGACGAAATATTCAATCGAGTTTGTAGTCCCTTGAAATTACACTAATTCCGATGGATTTTCGTCGGAAGTAACAGTTACTCCTTTGGCGCTAGGTTTCCTGCCCACGCGAAATCAATTCCGATGAAATAAGAGCTAAGTTCGAGGGAAATTCCGTCGAAAGTAACCTAAGGTCGAGGGACTATAATACCGACGAAAATTCCATCAAAAATAACTACTAAACCTAAATCAGACCAATTCTTCTCCAGCTCGCCTCATTTCACTCTCTCTCACTCTCACTCTCACTCTCACTCTCTCTCTCTCTATCTGTCTCTGTCTCACTCTAACTCTCACTCTCACTCCGGTTAACCTCCCTTCCCTCGGTACCCCCTCCCCCTCGGCCTAGCCCCCACCCCTCTCCCCTCCCGGCCCCTCCCCCTGCCACCCACTGCTACTCCCGTCCCCTCCACCTGTCGCCGCTCCCCCTCACGGCCCCTACCTCTCCCATTTTTTCGGCCAAAGCTCACACTGTCCTCGGTTTTTCGGCGAAGCTCGTGGCGGCGTCATTTCCTCCTCCTCCTCTACCATTATCAGCTAGCCTGATTAAGGCTTTAAGGTTCTGCCCTAATTGTTCCCTTATTTAGCAGTCTCCAATTTGTATATGTTATGTTTCAAAATTATATGCTATGTTCATATATTCTGCAAATTGATTGGCATATTGTTCATATATTATGTTCTGCAAATTTTTGTTTTGGCTGAAATTATATGCAAATTGGCTGAAATTATATGAAACGTTCATATAATTCTATTGTTTTGGCTGAAATTGGGTTCAAACTTAGTTCTGTAATTTTTTTTCTAGCTGAAATTGTGTTCAAGGCATGCTCTACAAATTTATTTTGGCTGAAATTGTCTTATTTCATTGTATAGATTTAGATTTGTATATATTTGTTGAAATTTTTATCTATTTGCTATTTCTGACAGAATTCTCGACGGAATTTCTATCAGAAATGTTCAATTGCAATATTTGTGGGCCCCATTTCAATAACATTAATTAATTACCATTTAATTAGTTTTACATAATATAATATATGATAATAGAATTATATTAAATTATATTAAATAAAATAAAATAAAATAAAATAGAAGTAAATTAAATTAAGTTAAATAGATTTAAATAGAATAAAATTAAATTAAATTAAATAGAATAGATTTAAATTAAATTAAAATTAAATTAAATAGAATAGAATTAAATTAACTAGAATTAAATAAAATTAAATAAATTTAATTTAATTTAATTTAAAATAAAATAAAATAGAATAGAATTAAATAAAATAAAATAAATTTAAATTAAATTAATTTAAATAATTAAATTAAAATAATTAAATTAAATTAAATAATTAAAATTAAATTAATTAAATAATTAAAATTAAATTAAATTAAAATAATTAAAATTAAATTAAATTAAATAGAATTAAATTAAATAGAATTAAATAAAATAAAAATAAATTAAATTAAATTAAATAGAATTAAATTAAATTAAATAAATTTACTTTAATATACTATACTATACTATACTATAATATAATATAAAAATAAATAAAATAAATTAAAATACTAAGTAGTACTTGCTTAGTATTCTACAACCAAAGTAAATTAGTTTAGTTTTTAAATGAAATTAAAATAAAATAAAATAAAATAAATACTAAGTAGTACTTGCATAGTATTTTACAACTAAAGTAAATTAATTGAAAATTAAATTAAAATAAATAAAATAAAATAAAATACTAAGTAGTACTTGCTTAGTCTTTATAACTAAAGAAAATTAAATGAAAATAAAATAAAATAAATAAAAAAGATAATACTAAGTAGTACTTGCTTAGTCTTCTAAAATTAATAAAAAAAAATAAACTAAGTAGCATTTGCTTAGTTTTGTATTGGTAAAATAAACTAAGTAGCATTTGCTTAGTTTGCCGCAATATCCAATAAACTCAATATGACTTATTCACATTGACTTTGAGTGTTAAGGTTGCATCATACTTGGAGGTGTCAACTTAGAAACTCGTTTGACATTCACTCAGTAGGAGTGAATGTCGAATAGTCCCCAGTTTGGGACTGTTACTAGATGTTATGTCTTTCACTTAGGCCGGTGCCAATACAAAACAGTACGTTTTTGTTGTTTTGAGGATTTTTCGGCTGTTATCTCTACATGTTCTTCGAGTACATACTTAGATTAAGTTATCTTAATCTATTTCGTGTACTTGGAGATCATGGGGAGGTGCTGCCGAAATTTTCTTAAAACAGTAAAAACAGTGCTTAACGTGTTGGCACTAGTGAAGAGACGCATCCAGGAACGAGATAGAAGCCTGAATTACTCCTGTCCTATAGAGGAGATGCTGCCGAAAAATATAATTCATGCATTAGCCACAGTTACAGAAAGTAAAGAAACTGTATTAAATGTGTCTTATGTGCAACATTAATATGTCAACCGACCGGAGTTGAATGTACCGTAGGATACCCATTGATGGGATGGGATTAGTGTCAGCTTATCGTGATGAGGTGTATAACTTTTTGAACAAAGCAATAGAACATGCTGAGGATCCAAACGGAAAAATGCGATGTCCGTGTGTCAAATGTAAAAATCTTATCTGGAAGAAAGCCGACGAGATTAAATTTGACTTATTTTCCCGTGGATTTGTGGATGGGTACACCCAATGGATTCATCACGGGGAATCAGCTGAGTTGAGGGAACTTTCAAACAGTGTAGACCAACCAGCTGAGTTGAGGGATTCAATTGTGGATAACTATGATGCCATGGAGATGTTGGTCGATGCGTATGGGCCTAACACTATAAACTGGGCCGATAACAAGCATGTGTCAGGCAATGCTCAGCAAGAACCAAATGATTTAGCAGCTGCCTTTTACAAGATGCTACATGAATCGGGGGTCCCATTGTATCCTGGAAATGACAAGCACACCAGGCTATCTACAGTGACTAAGCTCTTACACTTTAAGAATGATGAAAACTGCAGTGAGAGAGGTTTCAACAATTTTTTGCTTGATGGTACGAATCTGTAGGGAATAGATGAGCCGTTGCAAGAACAAATTAGCAATCCCGAGGTAGATGTCTTACGGGATGATGATATGGTTTTTGACCTCATTGACATAGCTAATGTTGAGGAAGACGTGGTTGTCAATGACTATATCATTGAACACGAAGACGACGAGTACGAAATCAAAACAGAGGCAGAGGAGTCAGAATCAAATGACGAAGTTGAGATTAATTCTGACGGGTTTGATGACGTACGTAGTCTTAACTTAAATGGTTTTCTGTAATCAAACGATAATTTGATTTAGATAAATTAACTACAACTTAATTAATAGATTAATATGTTGGTTATTTCAGTAGTACGCTGATCTATGGCTAGACATAGCGGGGGAGGTCGTTGTGGTGGTGGTCGTTCGGGACCAGATAACGGCACCCACGGCACGGGATCTTCATCAGATAGTATGTTTTTAAACTTAAATATTAAATTTATTAGAATTATGAAAATATTATATTTATATAATGTTATTTATACAGATAATGCTCGTCGACGTCAGCGAAGCACTAACCTCGGATTATTTGGCTGACCACCTGCACAGCCACACGTTGTCCAGGTAGATGTCGACTCGGCGCAGTAAGTATCACTTTTAATCTGTCAATTGTAATAAATTAACATGCATATATATATAATTACATTATTAATAAAATAAATTATTTTATTTTTCTTGCATTATATTATAGCATCTTGGACACTATCACTAAGGCGACGCTACACGCCATCTGCCTGACACACTTGCCTATTGGCTGTATGCGCTTTACCTAGTTCGCCCAGTATGATGCCTCATTCATGGATACTGTACTGCGCAATTTTCACGTAAGTCAAATTATAGCTTCAAGTAAGTAATGCATTATCATTTACCATTATATACTTTTTAAATGAATTCTGAAATGTCGAAACAACTTTTGTTATAGGTTTATTATAGATACGAGGATGGCCTGTCTCTAGCAGCCGGAGACAGTGTTATTACTGCACATGTCGCGAAGAACTACTCCGGCTGGCTTTATAAGATGAGACAGCGGGCGGCTAGGGCTGTTGGCGAGTAGCCTGGGACTACGATTAGACTTCATCAGCCCCACATAGTCGGTGATCAGGCTTGGGAGGCTATGTGTCGGTACTGGGCGGATGAGGTGTTCAAGAAGAAGTCAGAGAAAGCGAAGAAAAATAGGAACCAGCTCTGAGTCGTACACACGACTGGCTCACAGTCCTTTGAGGAGGTGAAGTCGGTAAGTATTGCGTATTTCATTATTTAGTTAGTTAATTATTAATAACATACTTAATACAGTTTTAATTATCTTAATTATTAGGCCATGAGCTCGAGCTTGGGCCGACCCCCTACGATGAATGAGTTTTGGGATAGAGCCCACACCCCTAAGGAGTTTAGCATACTGTCTCCTGTAGCCTTAGCTATACGGGTAAGACATAGTCTAAATTTGAAGTTATTATTAATATTAGAATGTTAATCAAATAATATAATTAACTCACGTATGCAAATAACATTTCAGGATCGATTTCAGTCGCTTCGGGACGCCCGTCTAGCTGAGTTGCGGGCTGCTAAGGGGGATCCTAATCCGTTAGATTTGACCACTCCTTTGCCTGAGATTGAGTTATCTCGGGACGAGGAGCTGAGAGTATGGGTTGCGTCTCAGGATCCCCCTACTTCGAGTACCGGCAGGTATCGCTTGTTGGGCCTGTCGGGGATACCCGTGTATACCCTACCTAGAGGTAATATATAATATATCTTAAGTTTTAAAATAAAATAAAATTTATATATACTACGTAATAAATTTGTTTATTATCGCAGGCTCTAGCCAGCGCCATCGCCTGAGAGCACACGTTAGATCATCTGATACGGGCGTTGGCTTAGATGATGTGTTCTTCTAGAGGGTTATAGCGGCGGTATAGGAGAGGTTTCGGACAGATCCGGCTTTCCGACGTCAGCACTTACCTACCCATACGCGCTTTCACCAGCTGGCTCAGGATATTGTAGTAGGGGCCACCGTAGAGAGTTCTGGATTACCGACCGAGCAGTTCACCGCATTAAGCGGTGAGGTGCTCAGGATGGTGGTTACTCTATTAGAGGAGGCTTTTGGTGAGCAGTCCGAGAGTCATCAGGTATCTGCATGTTATTTTATTTTCATTTAGTAGTCTTTTAATTCTCACATATTATAGACTAATGACTTATATTTTTAATCCTATCTATAACGTGGAGATGGCGATCGGAGGGTCGCTGTCACTGATTCTCATCCACCAGAGCAGCCCGAGAGTCAGGTATTCTACATGTTATTTTATTTTCTTTTAGCAGTCTTTTAATTCTCACATATTATATAGACTAATGATTTATATTTTAATCTTATCTGTAGGGTGGCGATGGCGATGGCGATGGCGATGAGCATCAGCGTCGCCCACCCTCGTCTGATGATCCATCTACTGTAACGATTGAGAATTTTATATGTTAATTGTAAATATTTATTGAAGCAAATAAATATTTTATGGAATTTAATTGTGAAGATAAATAGATAAAGTGTGCGAGTGTTGTGGACAATTTAATTAAGTGCTATATGATTAATTAAATTGATATGTTAGCAATGGTGTAGCATAATTTTAATTTAATTAAGAATGATTTAATTAGATTTAATGTTATGTGCTAAGTGATAATAATTTGTACACGAATTATGTTTAATAAAGGAAATTCAATTGTGTGACAATTTGGGATTATGTGAATGTTAGTTTATTTAATTGAATTAGAGTGTTGTAATTTAATTAAATAAGTGTAATATTTAATCTATGGATTTAAAGAGTTATTAAAAGACTATAAAAGGATTTTAAAGTGTTTTGTCAAATAAGGCCCTTGTACTTGTTTAATCTTATTTTACCCAAACAAGGCCTTAGCACTAAAAACCTATTTTTCTAAGAGGTTGCCAAACGTGGCCTTACTCTTTTCAAATTCTATAACCTATGTAATTAATAATACTTATTATGGTTATAAGTATTATATTTATTATTTATAAGTTACATATATGTATATGATTATATGTATAATATTATATATGTCAGTTAAAAACAAAGTTACGTTAGTTTTACAAAACAAAGAAAGAAAAGAAGAAGAGGGTTAGAGAGAATTCTCAGAGAAGAAGAAGAAGAAGAAGAAGAAGAAGAAGAAGAAGGCAAAGCAAACCCAAGTTCATCTCTCTCTTAACCCAAAACTAGTAAGGTTATAATCTTAACCCTAGAACTAATTCTTATGTGTTGTGTTTTCTTCTTTGCCAAATTAGGTCTTTACAATCATGAAATTATATGTGTTATATGATGTTATATGTTTTCATATGAAATTGTATGCCATGAAAGGGTTTTCAAAATACAATTGTTGTAAAACAAGTTTTCAAAGCATATTCTTTTATGTTTTCATGGTTTTAGAACTCTATGTGAAAGTCTCTTAGTGAAAGCTATTTTTTTTATGTGAATGGGATATGTATATATATATATATATATATATGTTTATATGAGAGTTTCATAGTTGTTTAAGAATTTCAATTCACAAGTATATGATGAACACTATGAAATTCATGTTCATAGTGTTAGATTATGAAGTTATGTTGAAAATTTCTTTAAATCCTTGAGGTGAGCATGAATTATGTGTAATAGGTGATATAACATGATTATATATGAGTTATATGATGATTCTAGCAATTCAATCCATGAATTTTTGATAAACAATAAGAAGCATGTTCATAGTGATTTTCGGTGAAACTATTTTTAAAAAATGGCTTTTGAAACTATCAAATTGATGTTTGATTTTGAGTTATTGTTAAAATTGATCATGTATTATGTTAATGTGTTAAGAATATGAGTTAACACAATTGGAATCACTTCAATTGGATGAAAAACGAATTCGTAGTAGCAATTTTCGTCAAGAACGCTTAAAATTATATTTTTCTTTGAAAATCATGAAATCTTGTTTTGGATTATGTGTTTTATGGATTATATATGTTATGAGCATGATAATAAGTTTAAAATATTGTTAGTATCAAGTTTTATGTTTATCATGTTGGGAAAAATCGAATTCGGTGTGAAGAAATAAGCCAAATTGGCTTAATTCTCCACCAGTTCCCGAGCCGGGCGCTGTGGCAGGGGGAACACCCGCCCCAGCGGGTGTTTTGCACTGGGAGGACCCGCCCCAGCTGGTGGGGCTGCTGCCAAGAAAATCTGGAATTTTGTTTTTGAGTTTTTATGCCCCGTTTGTTAAGCTAACTTGTTTCTAAGACTTGGAAAGTAAAATGTGTAATAAGATAACATGTTTTTGATGTGTTTAAGTTAGATTGAAGTATATTATGAATATGTTACATGTGTGTGTTTGTGTGTTGCTTTCACGAGGCACACAACACGATTCATTGGAGTATAGGCTTATTAATGCATGCCGTGAGTATAGACTCACGTACTTGACTAATTAGTAACCAATGTGGTAAATTATACTATGAGTTGGACTTGGATATGAAGTTCAATGGTTTAAATGTTGTAATTGGATACTAATATATGGTTTGAATGTAATATAAATGTGTAGGGTGTTTGTGAAGTGCGTATAGTTGTTAAAGTGTAGCTTGCGCTTAAGACAAGTTCTCTTACCCTTATTCTCTTATGTTAAGCAAGTTTCTAAACTTGTTATTTATATTGTGCAAGTTCTTTAAGCTACTCTCGAATGCTATACAAGCCTATTCATTGTATCTTTTCATTGGGCAAGTTTCTTAACCCTTGCTCAAGAAATCACGAAAGTTCATTTACGTTCTTTAAATTGTTATGTGTGGTACAAGTTATACCATACTCATAAAGCGTAAGTATTAAACCGTTATTTTAGTAATATAATCTTGACTTAGTTGTTCAAGTAAGATCTACTGAGTCTATCGAATGCTTTAAGTTGTTTCTAAAAGCATGCCTATCTATTATGAAGTTTATTGTCATATTTTGAAATTTGTTCATGATTGAACTGTAAAGGACTGTAAGTCGATTCAACTACTCCTAGTTGATGATAGTTGAACTCTAAAGTTCCCTTATCTATCCAAACCAAACTTTCTTTGGTGCGGACTTGTATTCAATTTCTGAGAAGGAACAACCCTATTAATTAGGGGAAATTTATGCGAAAGCGTTAAATGGTTGTGCACAATTCATGGTACAAAGGGTTGATCCCCCTGAGTAAGAGTTAAGGGTCCATAGTCTTATTGACTGTTAAAGGTTTACATAGAAATATTTATAACCTAGGACAATGGTTCAAGGTCTTATGACCCTCAGATGATTTCATATTCAAATCCTATATATTGATGAAAGAATTATATTTCAATTCTTTATATGGATGGAAGTAAAGTTATTCAAACTCTTTTGAAACGATTCACTTATGTCATATCACTGTTGTATATCCAAGTGAGCTTTTGTTTGCTCACTTTTGCCTGCTTTACCACCATTTGCAGTTGAGACCAAGAATGTTGACATACCATCAACAAGTAAAGGAAAAGAAAAGATGAATAAGTGAAGGCTTGTGATGTCAAGTTTCTTTTGTAATAAGACTTAGTTGGTTATGTTTATATTTCCGTATTTACGTTATTTGAATGATGTTAAGGTTTAGATAACCCTGGGATTTTTGTTGAACAAGTTGCCATTCTTTCTAGAGGAAGATTTTATTAAGGTTTTATGAAGGTTGTAATTAGTTTGAAATTTTATTTGGGTAGATGTATGTTTTAATTAGAAAGTGAACACCAAATCATGTGGAAACGAAGTACCCGAATTTGGGGGTGTCACATCTACTATCTAGTTTTACGTGCGAGCTCATTTATATAGATTGTATTCATTATATTGTAGAACATTTGTACATGTATATATAGATTGTATTCATTATATTACGAGCTAGCGTTGTTGGTATTAGCGTTGTTGGTTCGTTGATGTTGTAGTGTACGTTGTTTTTGGTATGTTGTTGCTGTCGTTAGTGTATGTGATTGGTTTTAGCGTTGTTGGTATGTGATTGGTTTAGCATATGGGTTGTACTATTGTTGGTATTTGTATGTGTTGTTAGGTTGTTATTTGTTGTTAGCGTATGTGATTGGGATGAACAGGTTACGGGATCATTATTGGGGTTTAAAACCCTGGAAATGAAAATTGTAAAAAGCTGCTTTAAAAAAAATTCCTGTTAATCACGACGAAATAACATAATTTTGAGGGAATTTTCGTCGGCATTAGTGACCTTTATTTAATTAATTTTTTGGTATTTATTATTCCCGACGAAACTTTCCATCGCCTTAATAAATAATTTCGTCGAACTTAATTATTTGAATTAAAATCTGTTTAATTAATTAATGGTAACGACGACGAAATATTTCGTCGGGAATACTAGCATTCCGTCGAGGATAGGGTATTATCGACGAACAAATCCGTCGGGGCTAGTCCGTCGTTAGTAATTACTTTCGACTGAAATCTCGACAGACGTAATGCCGAAGAGGTTAATGACGACGGAATTGCTGACTGAATTTTTCATCGAAATTAAGCCTAATCTCGACGAAAAAGCTTTCTGAGTCTGACGAAAAATTTCGTCGAAATTAGCCTCTTTTCTTGTAGAGTAATCACAGAAGGATGTCCAAGTAAATTACTAGTGGGTTTTGAAAAGAGGTTTATTAAAAAACTAATGAAACAAAAGGTTGTAAGTTGGCAAATCTTGTATTCTGCGAATGTCTTCTAAAGATAGTTCTCTCTCCAAATGTGTCCTTGTTACTTTTCAAACATCTTGCAGTTAATAAAATTGATGTACGATTAGAATATTAGATTTTTGGAAAGCTAACCTTTAGTTGTCAATTACACTAGCATATTCCCATTATCATTCTACAAAAGATCATGCTTTACTATACAGGAAATTGGTTCCATCCATGGAGTATATATTCAATACAACAGTTACAATATCCCTATATGTAATGGAGAGAGATGATATTCATCTGTGGTAATGCTTTTACTCTTTGAACTTTACTGAATACTAATATATGGGTTATATAGAGTATAGACCAGAAGCACCTATTTTAGATTCAGGTCTGAGGTGTCAGGTTCTTTAGCTTTCTACTTGACTCTTAAGCTGCAATTGAGAAGGGTTCAGTAATTTATCTCTAGCAAGTATACATCTGAAAAGATACTGTGTTAATTTTGTGTACAGCTCAAAGAATGCAGCTTGCTAGTGTCTACAAGGAGGAAGCATAAATGATTCTACAAGGCGGAAACTCAAGGGCAGAGCAAAGAGTATTTTGGACGTTGGATTAGAGAGAAATATTCCTCGGGACAGTCTCGTCTTCGCCACCCTGCATCCTTTATTGATAAGGTTGGGAGCTTACTTGCCTTATTTTATTACACTACTAATTTGCTGTAAATATGGTTTCAGAAGAAAATTTTGCTCTTTCCCTGCATCCTTTATTGATAAGGTTGGGATCAAGTTTACTTTTGTTTTTTTTTTTTTTTCAGTTTTCCTTATGTTTTTGTGTCATTTTTTAACAGTTTAGAATCGCGATGGTTGGCATTTAACAACTATGAATCAGTTGAGGTATTTACTGATAGTTATATTTTTGTCATTATCCTTCATTAATCTCTTTCTTAATTTAAGTTCGTCAGTTTCATCTTTTCTTATTCCTCATCTTATTGAAATTGAATTTTGGTGTTTCTCTTGCAGCATGAAGTTTACGCACACAACCTTGATTTTCTTGAAGAAAATGATGATGAAGTGGATCTAACATTACACACTTTATTCCTTCTAGTTCATTGTTATTCTTTTAGTTTTCTTATGTTAGTTAATAAATTTTGTAGTTAATATGATTCGAGTATTATCTATTTATATGTGAAATATTGATTTTATTAGCTCTTTATGCATTAACTTATCAATTAGTTTGAAACAAGTATGCCAATATTTATATTTAATTAAAAATAAATTTAATATTTCTTATAGAGATTAATAATAATAATAAATATGAAATCATTGATTTGAAAATCAATTATAATTTCCAATGAATTTTGATTATTTAGAAATTAATTTTTTATTTATAAATTTATAATTTGTGAAGGATTTTTTTACTCACTAAATTGAGGAATGATTCTCAATTTATAATTAGTGAAGGAAAATATTCTCTCGTTAAATAAATTTGCTCTTCATAATATATTATTTGTGAGGGAATAAAGTTATTCACTAATTTCAAATAGTCCTTCTTAAAATATTATTTGTGAAGGAAACCATTCTTTCACTAAATAACAATATTCCATTACCAAATATAATTTGTGAATAAAAATTTATTCACAATATATCCTTTACAAAAAATATTTAGTTACTACTTAGCGAAGGATAGCTAATTGCGAGGAGGTCTTATGCGGGCACTCGTGTGAAGGAAATATTTCTTCGCAATAAATCTATTATGAGTGATATATTATGTCTTGTGAAGGATTTGTCCTTCACTAGAGACCATTTTTGGTGTAGTGTTTACTTCAAACCAATTGGAATCAATCCAATGGTTGATTATTAATGATTCTAACCATTCTAAACATGTATGTTTTAATGGTTTAACATGGTCATCATTCAATTTCTCTTGAATTAAATAAGTTCTTCATTAGTTCCTTATTCATTTATTATCAGGCATGGCTTGTTAGGGTTCTTAGTTCACCATTAAGCCATCCTTATAACTTCTTATTATCATGCTTTCCCAAATCACTTCTCTAACAACACTATTATTGAAAGACGAATGAATTTATCTCATGATTTTCTTATGTTATACCTTTGTTAGTTCTTGTTTGTTTGAGTATTGGGGACTCAAGACTTCTTAGCCTCTTGGTTGATGGAGTTGCTTAGCAAAGCACAAGATATCTTCTTCTTCTCTCTCTCTCTCTCTATCTATATTAGTGGAAATTGAACAAACAACCAAATGGCTTAACAAAGCCTTCTATTTATAGAAATCACAAGACTTGGGGAAGTTTGGTCTTTAGACCAAACCTCCTCAACCCCTCATCTTACCTATGTCTTGCCATGTGCTAGCACATGCCACCCCATATGCTCCGCATGCCATCCATGTGCCCATGGGTTGCCCCATAGGTTTAACCCACCTATTAATCCAACGGTTCGACCTAAGGGTTTAATTATTAAAATTTATTCCATTTGAATATATTTACTTCGTATAAAATTCGTATTATACATCGTATTAATTCTCGTATCCCCTTCGTATTATAGTCGTCCAATATCTCATAATATACTCATATTTATTCCGTATAATAATCATTTATTATTATACTTAATCATAATTAATTTTATGTTTCACTTTCCCTAACACTTAGATCTTAAGTCCTCACGCGAAAACATCATAAGCCATAAGTGAAATATTATTACATATTCCACTTCGTCTTAAAATCCTATCATTACGCGTTTTTTGAAAATTCAATAATAATTCCGGAGCAAAAACGGATAAATAGTGATTTCCTCTCAAGAAAACTTCCTCGGCTAACTTAACTTTTCACGATATATTACCGTCAAATCTTTCGATAGAATGTCATTCCGACATTTCGAACTCTCCAAAAGGCTTAGGGTCACAAACCCTAATCTTTAGGGTTAAACCTTAACCCTTAGGGTTTCAACTGTGAATAGTGCCTATTTCGTCTTTTTCTTGGAAATATTTTATTTTCGTCTTATAAATTCACATCAATTATTTCTAGCACGTAGCCAGAATACTAACCATTTCTGACATCTCTAGGTCATAGAACGACCTTCGATTAGTTTACTCAGTTCAATAAACAAATAATCAAAATTTATTCAATAAATCAAATAAAATTCATTTACATAAATGTTCGATTTTCTGGAGCGTTACACCACAGATTAACAATCCAGGCTAAAAAATACTTATATATATATATATATATATATATTAAAATGAAAAAAACCACAGATTTGAAATACAGGCTGCAAAAGCACTTAAAATGTATATATATATACTTATATATACATAGATTGAAGCCAGAAGGCCATGGATTTGTAATCCAGGCGAAACCAGAAGCTATAAATATATATATATATATATATATATATATATATGCTCATATATATATGTTAAAGTAGTAAAAAGCTTCAGATCATAAGAAATCTTACAGTGTGTAGTGCTAAAGGCTTTAAACCACTTGGTAGGGTTAAGAGCTGAAATGGGCAGAATTTCCTCTTTTTTCTTCTTTTTTTTCTTTCTTTTTTGGCTGGTGGGGGTCTCTATTGATAGACCAAATAGCCGCGGGTCTACCCGCGACTGCCTTGAGTCTATCTGCTGCTCCCCGGGTGAGGCCCAGTCCTGTGGGTCCTATTGTCTCGAAGTACGATCACTCCGACCAACGTGCTGTCTGCTTCAAACCTTCATACCTTTCAATCCGGGAATCCGATGGAGGCGTGCTATACCTTTTCGAAAAGCCCTTTCCGAGAGGTACACAATGACATAGGATTTGACCTTTTCCGAATTCGAGAAGATGGGTCCATGACCAGATCTTCGAGTCTTCGCAATCCGTCCATTGAGTTGTCTTGTGCTGTTTTCACTCGGGATTGATGTTATGGTTCTGCATGACTTTCATGGCATTGATTTGGATTGATTTTGACTTGATTTGATGTCAAGTTTGTAAAATGACCATTTTGCCCTTCCGGGGGTTGTCTCCAGGATTGACAGGGTTTTTAACTGTTTCTCGGGGTTGTCTCCGAGCTTTGATCCCAGTCGACTCTGTTCTTCCTCAGGGTCATCTCTGAGGTTTACTTGATATCCCAAGGTTGCCTCTGGGATGATTTGATGCTTCGGGGCTGACTCCAAAGGTTGATTTGATCTCCCGGGTTGTCGTCGGGGTTTGAATTGAACTTCCAGGGTTATCTCTGGGGTTTAATTTGATCTCCCAGGGTTATTGCCAGGGTTTGGCTTTGATCTCTCGGGGCTGTCGTCGGGGTTTTGACTTGGTGATTTGGACTTCCAGGGTTGTATTTGGAAACTAAAAGACGGTTTTGCCCTCTTGTAGGGTTAGTAATAGGAATGCAAAATTTTGAGTGTCTATACATGCTATGACGCCCCCAAATTCAGGTCTCTAGAACCTCAAACCTGGTACGTTACGGTACTTCATCTTCATATATATTCTATAAACTAATGCGAAATATAGAAACATAAATTGTTTATTTCCAATGATTCTATGACATTTCCCAAAGTCTATTAACCTTAACTGAATACATACCTTAAGTAACTTAAAAAGTTCACATATATGATTTACATCAGATAACTAATAGTTTTAAATGTATATAATCTACTCTTAGAATTTGTCTTTGCCTCTGTCTTTCTTTGAGCCTTCGTCTTAATCTACAATTTGTTATCATGATATAGCAAGGGTGAGCAACTACTTTGCCCAGCAAGTTTAAATACAATAAGGATATATCATGATTAAAAGAAAGAATAAGTTTTTGAATTTTCAACAATATAATAATTGTGAAAGAGCATGAATCATAACTTCAATAATTGAATGACTGAATCAATAATGTTTAATGTCAACAAGGACCATTAACAACTTTAACTGAACTTTATGGTAATGAAGGTGATCAGCCTTTTATACCTGATGAACATATGCAACATGCACTAAGTGCAAATCAATAATCAGTATAGATGTAAATAATTAACAATAATTATTCACTAACATGCTTTGAATATATAACTCAAGTTTGAGTTAAGGAAAACTTGCCTATACCGTTGATTATTGCTACACAATCTAATTTAATCTCTTTATTGAAAAGACCTATCAGTTATAAGATTGATCTTTCAATTACTATAACATACTTTATCTCATAATACTATTACTTTATAGGTAAATTATCTAACATTTAACCACATAGTCAAATATTAGATAACACCTTAACATCATACGTATTCACAAGTCTAACCCTAGCACACATCGAGTCTTTAACAAGGTTCAATACAGTAGGTTGAGTGGTTTCCCACAAATAACCAACAAATTAGTTTTCGTCTCGTCTACACTGTATTGTATAGCGAGTTAGATCGGTTGCTAGTTCATATATACCTCTTCTCCCTAAAGGAATCGTTTAGTCCATATACTATATATCAACCATAAAGAGTACGTGTTACGCCCCCAGATCCGGGTCCCTTTGAACCTCGCGATTCGGTTCGCCATAATACTACTATCGTCAAATAATCTATATCTTTTATTCATAACTTAATGAATATAACTTCGCTTTATTACAAATTAGAATATATATTCTTCCATTTCCAGGATCTTTGTAATGACCCCAAACTTTAATAAGTTTCAATCTTGGTCATTTACCATTCATGTCTTACATCATATTCAATGTTATAAAAAAATGCGGAATATATTAAACTTTTTAATATCCTTTGAATAGAATCTTTTATTGATTATTTCTAAATTACAATCTTTATCAATTACATATCGTTAAATCAAATCGTATGATGATTCATTCTATTCGAATTAGTGTATAAACTTTTACATCTCAATTCAAAATCACCTATGTATCACATAGTACAATTTTACAAACTCAACATGTATTAAGTTACTATCATGAACAGCTCCTAGAACCTAAATATGGTTCAAGTAATAACTTCAACTAAATAGTAATCTTCGTTGCGATACTATTGAACTGTATAAATCAAGAAGCACGTAACATTACCGTGAATCCTTAACCTGCAAAAATGGTTATTTGCAAGAGTGAGCTCGACTGCTCAGTAATTCTAATAGTTTTCATGCATCACATAGCATATATTATCATACTCAACTCATGCAATCATAATCATGTAGATTTACTACGCATGCTATTTCTCACATAACAAGTATCGAGATTATCTTCTCAAGTATATCATCAAAGATCAACTTTCAATCTCATACATATCTCATATACATTTCGTATATAAGTCAACATTCTCATAGCATAATACAATTCAACTAGCAGTTATCGAATTCATATAACAAATAGGAACTGAAAGACCTGCCTAATTCGTAGTTTATCAATTACGACTTAACTGCTTAAAGTTATCTGCACTTCGTGTTTTCCTACACAGTTATATAATTATGGATTCATACTTATCAGTTATATACATCCAAACGTTCTCAATATAATAATAAATATTGCATTGTCTCCTAACTTGGATTTTAAAGCCTTCTTTTCATTTCATCTTAGGGTGACAATGTCGTCATCACATACTCTCATACTCTTTCTGTTGAAACCATACGGTTTCAGTCTTTGTGGTCCTTAAGGAAAACATCTAATCATGACTTAAGTCCAAACAGTTAACAAACTGCTCTTGGCAACTCCGCAGAATGGCGCGATCGCGCTGCGAATAGGCGTGGGAGTGGTGCGACAACGCTACTCCCTGCCAAAACCAGAACTGAAATCTTAAGGGTCCAATTCTCTAGTTAGCATAATAATATTCTTTAAACACGATATATGCACATAAAGGCATGTTTTATACCAGATTTGGTTTTCCCACATTTAGTTATGTTGGGGTTACCTTTTCAAAACCTTAAAATTCTTTTTTTAAATTCCTTTGCTCAACTAGGATTAATATGTTCAATAATTTAATGACCAAGTCGAAAACCATCTCAAATATTTAAAACATGCTTTGAGATAATACTCAAATTGGGTTTTAAAACTACCTTTTAAAAACTCCTTAATTAAGACTAAATATGTTCGTTTAACAAAGGACTAGCTATGCTAACTACTAGCTCGCATAAGGGTGCTCAGAGATCCTTAATACGCCTGATCATGTGCAACAACTCACCAACATATAGTTAGTGTAATCTCTCTTTTGAAAACTTACTTCAAAATATGCTTGGATAGGTTATATCATGCTTAACAACCTTCTATATGCAATATATATTGAAACCACATTCCTACTCCATTCTCGCACATGACTAGGTCACATACACATGTTCGAAACTTTAAAGAACACAAGGCTCGTCAAGTTTCATTTTTTTAAAACTTAAAGTTTTTCTCTTAGAAAATCATGTTAAACCAACTAATATCGTTCACTACATGCTTGGTAATCTTAGGTCATACATCAGACTCATTTATACACTTATTAGAGTCAAACTAGCATGCTCAACGAATTAGAAAACATAAAAATTCATTTTCTATTTTTGCAGAACGGCGCGATCGGGCTGCATTTGTACTAAAGAGTGGCGCGCCCGTGCCACTCCGGTTCCAGACCAAAATGGGCTTCTGCAATAGCAGAGCTCAAAACCAAACCCACAATTCCTCTTGTATCATGTTTGAAATCCATCACATTGCATCTATAACATATATATAGACTCTACTAACATGTTACCATCATCTCACATATCGATTCTTACTAATTCATGCAAATTTCTATAAATTATAAATGCTAAACTTCAAAACATGAATAACATTATACCTCTTTGAGCTTTGAACTTGCTAAGCTTACTTCCTAATTTCAGAACTTTCTATCAATGCAATATTCTCACTCTCTCTATAACACTTAGTAAATAATTTAGCAAAATGAAATGAGAAGGGAAGCTTGCCATTTATAGAGGAACTCTTGTCCATGCCATGGCTTTGCCCAACTAATCAAACCAAGGGAAAGAAAGAAGAGACATTGGGCAAGAAGGAGTTGGTGGAGGTGGTTGAAATACACTATTTGAGCCACTCCCTCCTTCATTATTACCATCATCCTAGCCATTATCAATTTCTTAGCAAGCCAAAGGCCATTCACGTGCATGAGAGAAATGAGACTCTCTAATTGGGACAATCCCTTTTAAAAACTCGGCATTTAGTAAAATGGGTGTAAGCATACTAAGTTTTATTTCCTTTTGGACTATACAAGTATTACATTAATAACTTAATATTGCTACATCAATTTAAGTTATGGGCACATATACACAAATCTACATATATGTACACCCACATATAAAAAAGTATACTCATACTTTAAATATACAACAATACATATAATCATGTATATTTGACAATAACGAATATATTTTAATTGAGTAGTGTCACACCACATTATCATAAACCTTATTATTTCACTTATACTTAATCATGGAAATAATTATTAACAACCAATTATTTATTTAGTTTAATTTAATATCCTTTATAAAGTACACATTAATGTACCACACATAACACATTGTCACATAGGTCCCTTTATGTAACTCATGCTACTCATTTTACTTTACCATATAGTTTCCTATATTATATAGTTACCTTGAAGTGTCACACTTCATTTCATATCATATAGATCTAGCTACTATATAACATATAATTACATATCATTGCACATAGCAATTAATTTAAATAATAATACTAATTAATTCCTTTAATTATTCATTCATTAAATTAATTAATGACTGCTTATTCCACCACTTTGCCACACTAGACATACCTCACAAGCTTAAATTAAGCTTATTCTCATTCTCATCTCTTATTCATTTCTACCACATTACTACTTATAAAGTTTACGGTAATATAGTAACTTAAGTTATTAAAATAACTTAGTTTTCTTTTTTTAAATTTAACCTTATGGAAATACATTACTATTATATAAAAATTATGTATTCCACCATAACATGACATAAAATATTTTTATTATATTTTCTCCAAATAGAGGCATTAATTATAATAAAATGATTTACTCGTTTTCTCAAGATACTATTTTAATATAATATTTATGTCTCATTAAATTAATTACATGTACGGCGCATGTACACATATAATATATAGAAAATAGATAATAAGTTTTTTTTCTATTATGATAAATTATTTCTATCAATTTATTTACATATAGCAAATACATTTTAATATATTTACCATATTATTTAATCATACATATTACCTCATACAAAGCCATATAAGGTAATATCATCATCATATAAAATAATATTTTCCCTTTATTAAAATAATTCACTGCTAGAATTTATTTTAATATCCTTCAAAATATATAATAATTGTTTCTCTTTCCTTTCTATAAATTGTCCAAACACAATTTCTTTAATCTTCACATCTCGCCGTATATCAAATTAATTAATAATTTTCTAACCAATATGTATATTGATTTTCTTCTTTCTTTAACAACGTATTTATATTATTAATGTCACGCGAACATTAAACTTTCACACATTACCATGCTGTGAAACAATACAGTAATTCACCTTTTACTTAAGTGATTTAAAACCCTTTACTATATCACCATAGTTAATTAAGATTTTAATCATTCAAATTATATTATTCCATAATATAACCTTCAATTTAAATTAACTAATATTTATTCTTATTAGTTAATTCTCTTAACGAATTCATGCATTGCTATCTCAATCCATCCATGGACAGCTTAAGCATTAATTATATCCCATACTTATTTACAAGTCTAAACCTAGCACACATCGAGTCTTTAATAGTATTCAATATAGTATACTGAGTGATTTCCCATAAACAACCAACAAATTAGTTTTCGTCTTGTCTACACTATTTTTACAGTGAGTTAGATCGGTTACTAATTCGTATATACCTCCGCTCTTTGAAGGAATCGTTTAGCCCAGCTACTATACATCAACCATTAAAGCGTACGATTGTACTACCTTAGACTTAACACTTACACGTACATATACTCAAGAAAATGGTGATTATTAAAGATATTTAATGTCACCAACTTACTATGATAAAATAATTCTATAAATTATTTAATATCCATAGATAAATTTTATCCATCTCCTTTACTTCAAATAAATTGTCTCTACAATAAATAACAAATATATCATAATAATATATTTATTAAATACAAAAAATCACATATTACATAGTTCATAATACCCTATACAACATAGTACCACATACTTCCTAAAGCATATATAATCTTATTTGAACGCATCTCATGTCTTAAGAATTTTATTTATTAAATTCTTAATTTAATACTTTCTGAAAATTCGGGTTCTCACATCTTCTCCCCAGTATAAGGATTTCGTCCTCGAAATCACCGAAACCTTCCCTACTCGGTGCTATTCCGAATATTACATATTCTTTTGAATAATTTCATCTCTTCTCTATTCGAAAGTTTTATTATTATAACTTGCTCAATTTCATCCTACCACTTTTTCTTTCTAAGGAACATCTACTTACTACATTCATCCTTCAGAAAGAATAAGAATCTTCCACAATTGTTCAATAATTGGGAAGTAGTATGAATAACTCAGATTCCAATTTATGCTGAGGGGTCACAAGACCGTGAACTCTTCTCTAGGTTTACTAATGCTTCAACAAAATCCTTCACACTGCAAACCAGAGTGTTTATCAATCAAAAAGACTGAAAACACCCTCCATGCATACACTAGGTGATTATCCTATTGTACCACCACGTTGTGCTATAAACATGGTGTTTTGTAACGACTATATGCGTTACATTCAGAACTATTGTCCCTGAAAATATGTCCCTTTTATAGGGTTCACCTCATCTTTTCAACATCTAAATCCGCACCAGAGCAATCTGGTTTGGCATAAGTGCTCAAGAATGCTCGAATTCCATAAATATTCTTTAACAGTCATCTAGCCGAATCAAATAGCTTAGACTTTTATTAACAATTCGGACATCAATCGAATCTAATCAACTTATTTGATCTTTTTCATAGTTTAAACGAAAACCAAAAATTCTTTTATGATGTCATGATTCCGTACTAACTTAGTAGTACGTTGAAGATTTCGTCGTTTTATGACTTTGTCATACTACATCATACCATAATGAATTGGCGACCTTACTATTCCTGACACTAGGTTTGATTGCATTGAAGACTCCATCGTTTACCATTCGCTACACTATATCAAATGATTCATATGGTCAAAATGCATTTTGAAAAATTTTCAAATCATTTCTATCGTAGCCGAAACAAATAGCATAGACATATGAATAACGATATCGTTTTTAAAACTCATTCGTTCAGTCATCTAACCCAATGTTTTCTCAAGAAAACAGAAGTGCAAACATTAGCACGAAGTCAATAAAATTTTAAAATCTAGCATAGCTAGAAGATTTAGAAAAATCCAAATTTCTCCATCAACTTCAATCTCTTACTCCATTGCTTCCTTACTCTATTAATCTTCAATACCATCAATGCTCACTATACCAAAACTCTTAATTTTTGATATATAATATATCTACACTCAGTATAGTTCATTGAACTTACCACACCATGGAAGTTCAGGAACTTACAACAATAATAAGATTTTAGGAACTTGTATAATCCAAAAACCAATCAGGGACTGTCCATACGCTTAGGGGCTCTAAAATACATATGATTATGAGTCACAAACTTATCATAGGCATGAGTCTTAAGAACTCGCACTTAATCTTAGTATTATCTAAATTTAATCTTAGAAATCTCTATCTATCAAAATAAATATGAGAAAAGAATCATTATTTCGCCATATGTATAACGATAGCGCGATGCCAACATTCCAACGATTATCAATGTGATGCACTTAGCTCAAGCACAAAACCTTCGCCCACACAAAGGTTTGTACAACTAAGCCATCACATAAGTTCTCAATGAAAATCCAACACCTAACTCTATCTTATTCTTAGCTTGCTCTTTGCTTGTTACGACATTTCTATATTTCATCATATATAACTCCTCATGAGTTCATCTCGTACTCATAGTACCTTCTCTTATAGCATCAAGCTATAACTACATAGTCATTACAGACCATCTATCATTTTATAGTTCAATCTGATCACGTCGTGATCATCGGTTTACCTTATGGCTCTTTCCTATTATCAACTAAACTCTACTCTAGTTCATTCTAATTATCATTGTCATATTCATCTTATAGACATCGTCTTATCATTTTAATTAACAGAGTTAGGTAACTCCTGATTATCATTCTCTAAATACTTCAAGATTCTTCTTTGAATCTTCACTTATTTATATTTTTAATTCTTTCTTTCCCTCTCTAAGGTTATAGCCAAAGATACACTTACCTAAGGTTTATAACCTACAGCTTTGATACCAACCTGTGATGCCCCCAGATCCGGGTCCCTTCGAACCTCACAATTCGGTTCTCCACGATACTACTATCGTCAAATAACCTATATCTTTTATTCATAACTTAATGAATATAACTCCACTTTATTACAAATTTGAATATAAATTCTTCCATTTCCAGGATCTGTGTAATGACCCTAAACTTTAATAAGTTTTAATCTTGGTCATTTACCATTCCTGTCTTACATCATATTCGATGTTATAAAAAAATGCGGAATAATTTAAACTTTTCAATATCCTTTGAATAGAATTATTTATTGATTATTTCTAAATCACAATCTTGATCAATTATATATCGTTAAATCAAATCGTATTATAATTCATTTTATTCGAATTACTGTAAAAACTTTTTTATCTCAATTCGAAATCCCCTATGTATCACATAGTACAATTTTACAAACTCAACAAGTATTAAACATCTTAAGCTACTATCATGAACATCTCCTAGAACCTAAATATGGTTCAAGCAATAACTTCAACTAAATAGTAATCTTCGTTGCGATACTATTGAACTCTATCAATCAAGAAGCACGTAACTTTACCGTGAGTCCTTAACCTGCAAAAATGGTTATTTGCAAGAGTGAGCTCGACAGCTCAGCAATTCTAACAGTTTTCATGCATCACATAGCATATATTATCATACTCAACTCATGCAATCGTAATCATTTAGATTTATTGCGCATGCTATTTCTCACATAACAAGTATCGAGATTAACTTCACAAGTATATCATCAAAGATCAACTTTCAATCTCATACATATCTCATATACATTTCGTATATAAGTCAACATTCTCATAGCATAATACAATTCAACTAACAGTTATCGAATTTATATAACAAATGGGAACTAAAAAGACTTGCATGATTCGTACTTTATCAACTACGACTTAACTACTTAAAGCTAACTGCACTTCGTGTATTCCTATATAGTTATATAATCATGGATTCATACTTATCAGTTATACACATCCATATGTTCTCAATATAATAATAAATATTACATTGTATTCTAACTTGGATTTTAAAGCCTTCTTTTCATTTCATCTTTGGGTGACAATGTCGTCACCGCATACTCTCATACTCTTTCTATTGAAACCATACGGTTTTATTCCTTGTGGTCCTGATGGAAAATATCTAATCATGACTTAAGTCCAAGCAATTAACAAACTGCTCTTTGCAACTCTGCAGAACGGCGCGACCACGCTACTCCCTTCCAAAACTAGAACTGAAATCTTAAGGGTCTAGTTCTTTAGTTAGCATACTAATATTCTATAAACACGACATATGCACATAAAGGCAGGTTTTATACCAGATTTGGTTTTCCCACATTTAGTTATGTTGGGGTTACCTTTCCAAAACCTTAAAATTCTTCTTTTAAATTCCTTTGCTCAACTAGGATTAATATGTTCAATAATTTAATTACCAAGTTGAAAACCATCTCAAGTATCTAAAACATGTTTTGAGGTAATACTCAAATTGGGTTTTAAAACTACCTTTTAAAAACTCCTTAATCAAGATTAAATATGTTCGTTTAACAAGGGACTAGCTATGTTAACCACTAGCCCACATAAGGGTGCTCAACGATCCTTAATACCCATGATCATGTGCAACAACTCACCAACATATAGTTAGTATAACCTCTCGTTTGAAAACTTACTTCAAAACATGCTTGGATAGGTTATATCATGCTTAACAACCTTCTATATGCAATATATATTGAAACCACATTCCTACTCCATTCTCGCACATGACTAGGTCACATACACATGTTCGAAACTTCAAAGGACACATGTTTTGTCAAGTTTCATTTTTTTAAATCTTTAAGTTTTTCTCTTAGAAAATCATGTTAAACCAGCTAATATCGTTCACTACATGCTTGGTAATCTTAGCTCATACATCAGACTCATTTATACACTTATTAGAGTCAAACTAGCATGCTCAACGAATCAGAAAACATAAAAATTCATTTTCTATTTTTGCAGAACAGCGCGGCCGCGCTGCATTTGTACTAAAGTGGCGCGGCTGTGCCACTCCGGTTCCAGACGAAAATGGGCTTCTGCAATAGCAGAGCTCAAAACCAAACCCACAATTTCTCATGTATCATGTTTGAAATCCGTCACATTGCATCTATAACATATATATAAACTCTACTAACATGTTACCGTCATCTCACATATCAATTCTTACTAATTCATGCAAATTTCTATAAATTGTAAATGCTAAACTTCAAAACATGAATAACATTATACCTCTTTGAGCTTTGAACTTGATAAGCTTGCTTCCTAATTTTAGAACTTTCTATCAATGCAATATTCTCACTCTTTCCATAACACTTAGCAAATAATTTAGCAAAATGAAATAAGAAGGGAAGCTTGCCATTTATAGAGGAACTCTTGTCCATGTCATGGCTTTGCCCAACTAATCAAACAAAGGGAAAGAAGGAAGAGACATTGGGCAAGAGGGAGTTGGTGGAGGTGGTTGAAATATACTATTTGAGCCACTGCCTCCTTCATTATTACCATCATCATAGCCATTATCAATTTCTTAGCAAGCCAAAGGCCATTCACGTGCATGAGAGAAATCAGACTCTTTAATTGGGGCAATCCCTTTTAAAAACTTAGCATTTAGTAAAATGGGTGTAAGCATACTAGGTTTTATTTCCTTTTGGACTATACAAGTATTACTTTAATAACTTAATATTGCTACATCAATTTAAGTTACGGGCACATATACACAAATCTACATATATGTACACCCACATATAAACAAGTATACTCATACTTTAAATATACACCAATACATATAATCATGTACATTTAACAATACCGAATATATTTTAATTGAGTAGTGTCACACCACATTATCATAAACCTTATTATTTCACTTATACTTAATCATGGAAATAATTATTAACAACCAATTATTTATTTAGTTTAATTTAATATCCTTTATAAAGTACACATTAATGTACCACACATAACACATTATCACATAGGTCCCTTTATGTAACTCAAGCTACTCATTTCACTTTACCATATAGTTTCCTATATTATATAGCTACCTTGAAGTGTCACACTTCATTTCATATCATATAGATCTAGCTACTATATAACATATAATTACATATCATTGCACATAGCAATTAATTTAAATAATAATACTAATTAATTCCTTTAATTATTCATTCATTAAATTAATTAATGACTGCTTATTCCACCACTTTGCCACACTAGACATACCTCACAAGCTTAAATTAAGCTTATTCTCATTCTCATCACTTATTCATTTCTACCACATTACTACTTACAAAAGTTTTCGGTAATATAGTAACTTAAGTTATTAAAATAACTTAGTTTTCTTTTTTTAAATTTAACCCTTATGGAAATACATTACTATTATATAAAAATTATGTATTCCACCATAACATGACATAAAATGTTTTTATTATATTTTCTCCAAATAGAGGTACTAAAATGATTTACTCATTTTCTCAAGATTTTATTTTAATATAATATTTATGTCTCATTAAATTAATTACATGTACGGCACATGTACACATATAATATATAGAAAATAGATAATAAGTTTATTTTCTATTATGATAAATTGTTTCTATCAATTTATTTACATATAGCAAATACATTTTAATATATTTACCATATTATTCAATCATACATATTACCTCATACAAAGCCATATAAGGTAATATCATCATCATATAAAATAATATTTTCCCTTTATTAAAATAATTCATTGCTAGAATTTATTTTAATGTCCTTCAAAATATATAATAATTGTTTCTCTTTCCTTTCTATAAATTGTCCAAACACAATTTCTTTAATCTTCATATCTCGCCGTATATCAAATTAATTAATAATTTTCTAACCAATATTTATTTTGATTTTCTTCTTTCTTTAACAACGTATTTATATTATTAATGTCACACGAACATTAAACTTTCACACATATTACCATGCTGTGAAACAATACAGTAATTCACCTTTTACGTAAGTGATTTAAAATCCTTTATTATATCATCATAGTTAATTAAGGTTTTAATCATTCAA
This sequence comes from Panax stipuleanatus, assembly GCA_020205555.1. Lineage (NCBI taxonomy): Eukaryota > Viridiplantae > Streptophyta > Magnoliopsida > Apiales > Araliaceae > Panax > Panax stipuleanatus. Next base: position 89,194,039 of record CM035118.1, read on the forward strand.
ATTATATTATTCCATAATATAACATTCAATTGAAATTAACCAATATTTATTGTTATTAGTTAATTCTCTTAACAAATTCATGCATTATTATCTCAATCCTTCCATGGACAGCTTAAGCATTAATTATATCCCATACTTATTTACAAGTCTAAACCTAGCACACATCGAGTCTATAATAGTATTCAATATAGTATATTGAGTGGTTTCCCACAAACAACCAACAAATTAATTTTCGTCTCGTTTACACTATTTTCACAGTGAGTTAGATCAGTTAATAATTCATATATACCTTCGCTCTCTTAAGGAATCGTTTAGCCCAGCTACTATACATCAACCATTAAAGGGTACGATTGTACTACCTTAGACTTAACACTTACTCGTACATATACTCAAGAAAATGGTGATTATTAAAGATATTTAATGTCACCAACTTACTATAATAAAATAATTCTATAAATTATTTAATATCAATAGATAAATTTTATCCATCTCCTTTACTTCAAATAAATTGTCTCTACAATAAATAACAAATATATCATAATAATATATTTATTAAACACAAAAAATCACATATTGCATAGTTCAGAATACCCTATGCAACACAGTACCACATACTTCCTAACGCATATATAATCTTATTTGAACCCATCTCATGCCTTAAGAATTTTATTTATTAAATTCTTATTTTAATACTTTCTGAAAATTCGGGTTCTCACAGTACGACTGTACTACTACTTTATCATATAGCTTATGATTTAACACTAAGTCTTTCATATTGTAAGTTCTTCTTTATAATTCATCAAGTCGAATATCTAATCAAGCAACCTAGATTCAAACTGAATTACAATCCAGCAACCTGAATTCACTAATTCAGCAAACCGAATACTCCAATTCAGCAAGCTGAATACAAGCTAACATAATTAATTCAGTAAGCCGAATACACCAATTTAGCAAGCTGAATTCAAACTGTATTCCGTTTTTAACATATTAAATTTCTAATTCATCATACAATTCAATATAATCTATGGAATGTCTAACTCAATAACTTAACTCATCTTTTAAACTCTCAATTAATATTATTAATTATTTAATAATATTCTAATTTCTTTACTAATATTATTAACCATTTAATAATATTTTAAGCCAATCATTTAATAACACTTTTATCTAAATATTATTAATTACTTAATAATATCTTAGTCTAATATTATTAGTCAGCTAATAATATTTTAAACAATTACACAATTTATTTTAATTATTTAATTTTTACTAATTTATTTATTTAACAACCATACAAGGCCATAAACATAATGTCTCATCATCAATGACCAAAACCCCTTTCAAAAATCTGTATATACCTTATTTAGGGTTTCCAAGTCATAAAATCATATTTTCGCATTACATAAGTAATTTAATTTATTTATTCATAACTAAATTATTTTCATGAAAAATATTAAAGCATCTTACTATTTTTCTTATCTTTTGGCCACATATACACACATATATTCTATACACAAAAAAAAAATTCTTAAATTTTTTAATTTCTTTAGTATTTTTCAAAAGTCCGTTTTTAGTTCGTAACTTAAGAAACTTAGCTATATCATGCTCAACTTCAACAATTTCCAACTCTTGGCAGAATCTTACACATATTAATATGAACTTTCAGTTTAAATTTCGTGACCATCGGAGTTATAGAACTTCAGTTATAGCGGTTTTCGTCGAAAAAACCAAAATATTAAAATGACCATAACTCGGTCGATTTAAGTCGGAATAAGCTCATCTTTGGTAAGGAGATACTTTATATCATATATTTTCATTATCCAAAAGGTATGAATTTATTTCATTCATTAAGTTTCCAAAACTGCCCCTAAAAATTTTGGGCAGATTGCTTTTCGGTTTTTTCCAAATTTTGCCTACTTTGCTAAAAACTGTCCATATGGAAATCTAGAAGGAATTTTGTAGTGATTCTACTTGGATATGTTATAAGACTCATAGATATAACTCTAAAAATTGACCACACTCAAAAATTCAAAATAGAATGAGAGATATGGTCGTTTGAGTTTCTTGTTTCATTTTCTAAAAAACCTGATTTTCTAACCTTTGTTTTTTGTAAGAAACCTTCCATGATCTCTTGATTAATCAAACATTAACCAACATAATGCATCCTAATACCTCTTATACTCATGGATATACCATGATCCATGATCTATTTCATCAAACCTTCACCAAACCCAGGCAAAACATAATCTATGCTAAGAAAAAAAATAAAGACTAGGGTTTTCTAACATTTTGAAAACCTAGTTTCCTTTTTTTGCTTTAGATCCAACTTTTGATCCTCAAAAGTGATAGATCTACACATAACACACTTATACCCATGTAGATATAGAGTTTTAAGGCTTGGAATCATAGATCCAAGTTTTGATTAAAATAACGAAAAATAACTTTGATAAAAAGTGTTTTATACCTTGATCTTTTGCTACCTTTCCTTGTTCTTCTAAAATAGATGTTGATCTTAGGTGTTTGAATGATCAAAACCTCCTCCCCTATCCCTCTTGTGGCTGCCGAAACTAGCCTCCTCTCTCTCTCTCTCTCTCTCTCTCTTTGTATTTGTTTTGTTAGCAAGCTGGAATAAAGGAAATGAAATGAAGTAAAAATTGATTTTCACTAAAGAGAGATGTATTTATTATTGGTAAAAATGTATAGATATACATATGTATATCTACTCTAAATCTCCCAATACTTCCCCTTTCTCTCCTCTCATGTTGCTTAAAAGTTTGGTTAAAAGATTACTTTCACACTTTACCTTACTTGCAAATTTGGATAAAGTGTGTGGCTAAATCTAAGGATGACACATAAGGGAGTAAGTAAGAGTTGGTAAAAACAATAATAACATCACATGTTCATCTCTCCTTCCCTTTTTGGCCAATATAGTCATTTTCTATATTTCGTACATTTAACTCAAGTATGGCTAGTTCCTAACCATAGTTATTCTACTAGTACATATCCCATTATTTTGGGCTAATAAATTAAATTCTCATTAGGCTTCTCTAATTAAAATGTTTGGGCTATAAGAATTAGCATGGTCCAATACTTTTAATTTTATCTTACCCTAATCATTTAAATAGTGTTTTTATTCCACTCATTTTGAATTTAAACCCAATTAAGCTTACTTTAATTAGGTTTAAAATAAATAATAAATTGAGATAATAAAATAAATCCTCTTAGATTAGGTCACTAATATATATAATTAAAATACTAGGACCATTAAATAAAGATAACCCTTTAGGTTATTTAATTCTAATACCTAATTATAAAATTAGGCTACAAATTTTTCTTTTTAAAAATTTCTATCATTCTCATTTAATTTTTTTACATTGCTTAAGAATTTAACTAAAACCATATAGGTTCTCTAAATTTTTTAATTAATCCTCAAATTCCTATCTAGATTTTATTCTTTAACCTTTATTTTAATCACTCAAGATCTTGTAAATTTTCGAGTTGTCACAGATGCCCCTCTTTATCATGTTTATGCAATGCAATGGAATGAACAGGATAAAGACTGCTAGACACTGGAAATATGACACATGAAAATGTAATGTAATGCATGATATAATATGTCATAAATGATATATGCTCTTGCGGTGTTTGCTGCCACGATATTCTATTACTGACTGCTCCTGCCACTTCTGCTGGGGATGGCATTGCCAATGATGGTTTCCACTGAACTCTTTTGATGCCTACTAGAACGATAGTTTACAAAGCTTTCATCATTGGATCCTTCCCGATGCTACATTGGGTTGAAGCCAACGGTTTAAGATATCCATCAATGCTATGGAGATTGATTAGATGAATTATTGTAAATACGTCTTCAAGATCTCTATGGGGAAGATTTCTATGATGAATACCCTTGAACCTTTTTGAGTGCAACGTCGGGGTTGTCACCAACGTTCCTTGTCTTTAGATATGCTTTTTACCTTTACCTCTGCTGAGGATATTCCTCTTATGACGAGTGACCTGATGCCTATCCTGATGATAGCTTGCACCGGTTTACATCATCGACTTTTTCCCGATGCTAAGTTGAGGTTGTCGCCAACGGTTTGGATAGCTTTTTGGTTGATGTTGACATTTCTATCAGGGATAGAAGTCTCACTATCTACTCGAACAATAGTTAACAACGATTTGACCATCATCGAACATCCTTGATGCCTACCAGAATGGTTGTTTACAATGGTCAATTGAACTGATTTGATGCCTACTCGAATGGTAGTTTGCAGCGTTTGACCATCACCAAACCTTCTCGATGCCTACTCGAACGGTAGTTTATTGCGGTCGGTTGAACTAATGTGAAGCCTCGGCTGGGGATTTGTATAACAGATTCCATCATCGGTTCTCCCCGGGAAGGATAATTTTCCACGATTTTCATTATCAGATCTTTCCCGATGCTACGCTAGAGTTGTCGCTAAGGGTTTCACAATATCAGATAATTTGACCCTAGTTGAAGTAGTTTTCAATAGTTTTCATCACCAGACTTCTCCCGATGCTACACTAGAGTTGTCGCTAACGGTTTGCAATGTCAGATACTCTGATCTTCTTTGAATCAGTTCTCAATGGCTTTCATCACCTAATTTTTCCTGATGCTACGCTAGAGTTGTTGCCAACGGTTTGCAATATCAGACACTCTGATCTTCGTTGAAGCAATTCTCAACGGCTTTCAACTCCAGCTCTTTCCCGATGCTACGCTGGAGTTATCGACAACGGTTTGCAATGTCAGATATACCTGATCTCGATGTTGGGGGTATCTTTCTGATAAGTTATACCCTCAGATAATTTTGGATACTTGGACACAATAAAAAATCCACTAGTTACAACGTCAGACCTTCCCAATGCCTTGAAAGAGGCAATTTTCAGCAATTTTCATCATTGGCATTCTAAATACCATATCAGGGTTCATACCAATGGCTTACATGAAGATTTTCTTTCATTAGAAGTTTAACACTCGGATTCAGGGTTTCAGGCATGTTTTGCTCATTCACGTAGTACTTTTTTCCCTGATTTAACTTTTCAACTTCTAGGAACTTCGCTTTAACCTTATTTGGATCGAACCTGAGGGGGTGGGACCCACCCTAGGGTGCCTCAAGTCTACTTGTAGCTGCCACATGTAGAGTTGCGGCTCCCTAAGGGTATATTTTGGTCCCCCCATAGCTTTTACAAGTCATTTTCAAGTTGAATTATATAGAAAATCCAAAAATTCCTCTTTAGATCTATTGAGTTTAGGCTGCTTTTTTCAAAATCCGTCATCGTACAATCATTCTGCACAACTCGGGTAACGTTTACATCCTTTTTTTCAAGTTTTTGACTGTTAGAACGTTAAATTTCATATAGAATGCTTCTAAACACAACATAATGAATATGCATGCTTATATGACTTAATACAAATTTTCAGACTTAGTAAATGTGTATATTTTACTAAGCTAAACATTTTGATATGAAAAAAAACTGATTTATGAGACAGTCATTTGGCACCCTTTTTGGTCAATTTACTCATCTTATTTGAGGATAAATGAGTTTGGATTTTCAACTAAAAATACATATGGTAATTTAGCTTCCATGGGGAGTTTGATTTTGATGTTTTTCATATATATGAAATGCTCATGATTTTGGGTTGGTGTGCTACTGAATGGCCACCTAGTCATGCCTATGTGCATGCGGATAGTTCATTTTACAAAGGAGACTCTGGCAAAAAAAATTCAAAAGCCTGAGCATTTAATGAATATGCAATTTTAACTCTACTAGAGGTGTATGTTAACTAATGCATGCTTTAGGACTTAGAATATGCATAAATCAATGATTTAATTTTAATAGGTAGTATGTTTAAGGCTTACCTCACCCTTTCTGAGGTGATTTGGAGGTTTTGTTTAGGTTATGGATTCAGATAAACCAGGCAATTCTAGCAGGGTCTCTGTAGGTGTGAGGGGGAGGAGGAGAGCTTCTGATGTCCCTCCGCCTTGTCCAGCTCGGCAGCCTCGCCCAGCTCGGCAGCCTCGCCAATTGGCTGAGTCAGTGATTCGTCCTATCCAGGTTGATAGGCCAAATGATGTGGACGAGGAGGAGGATGTCCCCTTTGTGGATCCCGTTCCAGCTCCGACTACCTCGCGTCGGGAGCTTCCAGCCATCGTTGTGATGATTCGGGAGCTTTTAGATGATTTGAGATGCCATCCTTTGATTTATCTTTATGCCAATGAGGTGACCGAAGTTTTTATTCTGGACTCTTCTTCCTTTTTCCATTTCAGGACAAAGGTTTAATCTGGATTTGGAATTTGATGAAGGTTCCTGGATTTACTCAGCCCAGGGGGAACTGGTTTAAAGTCCATTCCTTGTATCATACTCTGCATCTGGGGTACCAAGTAATCGTCAACACTTGGGGTTTCTAGGCCTTCTTCTCTATTCCTCCCCGTCATTGCCCTTAGGGTTATCTACGGCCTTTATCTGAGCACTGGTTCCACCAAACCCAGTCTCTCTACTTGTTGGACTGCGAGATTATGATGACACCGATGGATTGGCGGTTCATCACAAGGTTAGAGTTTGCAGGGGAGCCAGTGCCTTTGGTGGCTTACATTTCACCTGCTTCCGTTCGATCCCTTCTGGGAGTTCCTGCGATGGCCATCAAGGGTCGAACAGTTCGTTCAGGGCTCTTGAGTTTTGATGCCCAGAGCGGGGCTTTGACTGAGCCTTTGCCTGATGATCAAAGGGTTAGAGATTGCATTCTTCGGTGACTATTCTTGGTCATCATCAGGGGTTGTTTCATAGCAGACAACTCCTCCATGGTCTCTTTTTCTCTGGTGAGCGCTACTCGAGATGTGGAGCCCATCAGGAATTTTGACTGGGGCACTTTCACCTTCGCCTATTTTCTTCATAGGTTACGCCAATGCTCTGAGGGCGTGACGGAGGCTTGACTGGGTTTTTATCCCATCTTGCTGGTGAGTAATTTCTCTTTCACCTTTCAATCTCCCTCATTTTGTGTTTATCAATCTTTATCACTGAGGACATTTAATTTTTGCACTCCTAGTTTTGGGAATATGAGAGGTTCCATTGCCTACGCCTGGCTGCTACTCTAGGTATAGAGACCTATCCTCGAGCACGACGATGGCATTATCTTAACTTTACAGAGGTCCTTGTAGCAAAGGGGTTCACCCATTCCCGCTTGCAGTTAGAGCTATTGACCACCGATTCCATCACGTGGGTTCCTTATACCTCGAATTATCTGACAGTCAGATTCAAGGATGGATTCCCGACCGGATTAGAGTTTATATTATCCACTCGCCGGATTCCCCTTTTGACCGATGGAGGCTGGGAGCTCTATTTTGGAGAGCGAGCTATCAAGAGCGTTACAAGAGAGATCCGCATTCTATTCCCTCCTCCTGCTAGGCATCATTGGCCCTTATCTCAGCTAGTCACAAACATTCCCTTGGTGAGCTTAGATGGTTTCACCCTATCCGAAGGTCCTCACAGTCAGGAGGCCTTTTATCTCTGGTGGAGTCCTCGCACTATTAGGGCTCAGACTCTTGCCACTCAGTTCATGGCAGACATGGTTCCTGGGTCTGTTATGATGATAGACTTGATAACTTTCCTTCAAGAGCATACTCATTTGGAGTAGATTTCTAGTTTGACCCAACGGTTGGAGCGGGAACAGTTTTTCATCAGGCACCTTGGCAGGGATCCTTCAGAGGCAGATTCTTTTGATCCTTCTAGCTCCTAAGTTGGCCCCTTAGGAAGTCCATATTCTGGTAGTTATACTGGTGCAGATCCTCCCCTCTATCGACTAGACATTCCTTCTGGCAGAGATTCAGTGACTCAGGAGGAGTTCCTGCAGGTTGATCGTCTAGATGCAGATATCATAGACTTCTTTTGATAGATTTCTCATTATATCTTTTGATAGGCCTCTGTTAGATATTGGGCGGCTGTGCCCCATTTCTCGTTATCTCTTTTGATAGGCCTTTATTAGTTATTGGGTGGTTATGCCCTATTTCCCTATACTTTTTATTTTGCATTTTAGTAGCAGACAGAGATGATGCTTTCAGTAGAGAGTGTATTTAAAAATGCATGATATTTCCTATTTATTGCATCCTATTGTCATTTATCATTATCATCTTCATGATGCATGCATTATGTCATGGATATGCATTCAGATAGGTGAGTTTAGCATTGACGCCTGGATGGTCTCGTGATACGGTTCTACAAATGTTTTCATCTACCGTTAGCCGTATTGAGCACATGCCACCTTCATTGATAACATCTTCTTTGAGATCCTGGTATGACGGTTTGCCTTCCACAGACAGGGTGACAGTTGATCAGTTGTTGGGGTATTTGTTTGGTAAAATCTAACTAGCACAACAAGCAAGTATACGTGGTCCACAAGTAATAAAGTGATGAGTCGAGTATCGTTCCCACGGAGAAAATAACTGAATTTTATCCTAACAATTACCAACTTTATATTATCTTAATTTTATTAAACTAATGATCAAATCTGTGAAACTTATGAAAATTACTAATGAATTCAAAACCAACTAACTACCCTCACTTTTAATCAGGTATTGGAGAATTAAGTCTAAAATTTCACTTTATGCTTCACTTAGAATGACACACTTTCTTTTAAATCAACTCAACTACCCCACCTTGTAAATCAAGAACACAATAGTAGATATAACAATCCCTCAATGAATTATACCCATATCCACTTAAATCCATAATTGATAGAATTCAATATAACACCCTAGTTAACCAATCCACTATATCTCTATGTGAATTATAATTAAAGAAGGTTTAATCACAAATTCTCATAAGATTACGTGTGATGCATAAATATATCTATATACTAAGCATAAATTATGGCTCCCAACGTCATGCAGAAATCACAATCACTCGCCACTATGATTAGGTCTAAACCCATAATCCATCTCTTGAGTTCATATGGGTTGTCAAGAAATTGGTGATTAAGCAATTTATTAATAAAGCATAAACCATAGTAGACAAGTTGGAATTAGTCTCACTGAATTAATATAGAAGCATGCCAATCCTCATTAAACATAAAGATCCATCGTAGACTTAAAAAGTAATTTAGTTCATGATAAATGAATAAGAAACTGAAATCCACAATAATACTACCATTCTAAATACAAAGATGAAGATAGAGTAAAAATTATAAGTAGAATTACTGTTCTTCTTCAATCTCCTTTGCGTTCTTCGTGCTCAAATTCTTTTCTTCAATCCTCCAAAAGTGATCCTCCCATTAGGGTTCTGTTAATGATAATGATAATGTCTTCTTTGCCCATCTAGTTGCTTAAATTACTCTCCCAATCGCAAGCCAAATTCATCACACCAACCTGTTTAGAGTCCTTCCCGCACCAGCCGCATAGCCCGCCCTGACAGATAGTTTACCTTGAGGATGCCCGCCCCAACCAGCGTTCACTGTCTGAAAAAGGTTACCCCTGCCCCGATGGGTGTTTTGGCTCGTAGAAGCTCGCCATGGCGGGTATGCTGGCTGAAAACTGCATCCTTTTGCCTTTAAATCCTACTTTCTCTCCAATCTAAGTCTTGCAACACAACTATAGAAAATAAGTAAAAATAATACTAAAACTACTCAAAGTAGCAACAAATTAAGCTAGAAAGGTGCCTAATTCGTAGGTATAAAACCCACTCACCAAATACCCCCAAACATGAGAGTTTGCTTATCCTCAAGCAAAATACAATGCAAATGCAAACTAACTATATGCCTATGAATTAAGTTGTCAAATAGTATAAAGCTCAAGAAGATTGCCTTAGAGAAACCACAATAGATATAAATAGCAAATTCAACCGAGAACATGTCAACAGTTCAAATCACTCTAAATATTAACGCCTGTTATTACTGATGTCGTGTGTGTGTGCTCGACAACCATGATAACCAACTACATTTCAAATATATCACATAATACGCTTCTTATAAGGAAAACACAGCTCTAACTTAAAAAAATTGTGTAAACAAGCTACGCTCAACTCAGACTCAACATAGACCAAGTCAGAAGTCAACATGGGAGAATTTTGCTACCTTTATTCAGTTACGGGGGCATTTTGCTTCTTTTTTTTCTCGTATTTCTACTCTACTCATGACTGTGCAATGTCTAGTTCCCTTAGTCTTTTCAGTGTTACCCAATTAGAGATTTCGACCAATGACTCCCAAACCAGACGGCTTTAGAGTGCTAGGTGTAAAGACATTCCCTAGGGCATACTTACTCGAGTAACAAAGGCCACAGAACTAAACTAGTCACGGTGTTTATTCATATTTTTTCGTTCTTTCTTATATTTTTTCCTTCTTTATTTTCTTTTTTTATAGATAGCTCCCATATCTTCCCCCAAACTTAGGTCTCTGTCTAATCCTAGTCTTCACCACTAGTTCACTGAATGTCTTTTGTTAAAACCTCAATTTCCCTCAAGAAGTCAATTATGTAAATATTCCACCTAAGTTAACCTACATGGTCATCCTATTATGCTATCCAGTTATAACAGTTTCAAACATGTGAAGATTTACGTCATGGTCTGAAACTACATTTATGCTTTAGTTACCATTACCGTTCAATGTCTATGCAATTCCAGTCTCATCACAGGCAAAGATAACTTCATACTCACTGACACATGCAACATGAACAAACTATGTGTGAAGATGTACAAATAACAACTAAACTAAATAAACAAATCTTTTTGTGGTTTTCTAATTTTTCCAAAAAAAATATTCCCAAATATATGCAATTAAATGAACTACTATGCAACTAAGCAATAACTATCATAAAACTACTATACCCCAAAACTTAGAATACACAATATCCTCATTGTGAATAGAATAAGAATTAAAGTACGGAGGACTGCCCTGAACAGCTACGGGTCAGGCTCGACCACCTCAACATCTGAATCCGAAGGTGGGCAAGCTGGGATTGGCTGAGGAGTCAGGAACTGGAACGGCTCAACAGACATGTCTAGCCGTGGAAATGCCTCGGCTATTGCAGTATTGAAGCTATTCTGAGTATCAAACATGTGGCTCTGTCTTACAACTAACCGGTTGGCCTTTTTATCCTCTATTTTGCTCCGGTCATCCAACTGTCGCTGAAGAGTCCAGAACTGGGAGCTAAACATGAACATCGACGTGCGTGATGTTCTCGACGTAGTAGCGTCCCCATCCTCAAGTAGTATATCCTCTATAAATTCTTCATAATCTGTATCCTCTACTTCTTCATAATCCACATCCGCTGCTACTTCCTCCTCCTCATCCGAGTCTGAAGGAAATATAAAATCGAGTCCTCGTGGATATGACATACCCCCTTTCCACACTGAATACCTGATAATCAATCTACTGTCCAGCAGTTGCAGTGGTTGTTTTTCCAGTTCCTCGGTTGCCCACCAAACACCAGCACAACGACACAACCCACAGATAAGGGACAGATGTGGCAATCCTCCCGGAATAGGCCCTCTCAAGCATCGACGGATTGAAAAGTTTATGATTGCCCCTATGTTAATGGCAAAATCCTTTATAAAGGCGTACAATAGTGAAACTTTTTCTTTTATGATTTCGCTAGTGTGTTGTGAGGGGAGGAGCTTGGCACATAGGAATGCATTCCAAATTTTGTCGTAGAGGCTCAAATCTTTACTTAAGAACAGTGTACCCCCTTTCTTGACTTTAAGCCACACAGTTTCTGGCCTACAAATTTCTGTGAAAATCTTGTCATAATCTGGCCCACTATCGAGAAAAGCTGTGTACTGGCACACTGCAGGCAGTCATAGGTTGTAATAATCATTGATGGAAGCATCACTGAAGGACACCATCTTGCCCTTAAAGAACGCTATATGGAGCCTTTATCTTCGGCTTTTGTGTATAATTCCTTAACCACTACTACCACTGCCGCTTCGGGCTGATCAATGAAGGTGTCCCATCCTTGCTCATATATTTGGTGCCCCATCTCACCATCAAATTCATTGGGCCGAACGCCGTGTTCAGGGGTGAGTGCCTTGTTTGCTAAATAATCAAATATATTTGCTGCCAAGGCACTGATTAATTTCTTGCTGTCAAAATGTCTTGTGGGGGTGGACGGACCCTCATACTTTTATCGTTTCGGTGCTCATGGTGCCATTGTATCAATAATGTCAATCCCAGTAATTACTCAGGTGAAGCGTTACTGATGGTTAGTGTCAATCTCCCCTGTTTGTGGTACCTTTTGTTGAAACCCTTTCTTAAATAGTTGGTGGGCAGTGTTGATGTTTATTGTTAATGGTTACTTCCAAACTCCAGTTCTTCACCCAAATTGTACTTACAAAGCAAACTCAAGCATGATATCACTAATTTCAAAAATCTCCCACCTCAAACTAGTACCCAACATTCAATTACTCCAAACATTCATTTTACCAACTTGATTACCCAATTTAACCAAATAACTCAATTTGTTACACAGAATCAATCAAAGTGTACTGTTTATGTATGATTACCAATTGAATTTGTATGTTGCTACAAGTTTGGATTGATTTTTAAAGTTTCACAGATCCACTTCAGGCCCCTTGTCTGCTTGGATTCGACCTGAAAGAAAAATGAAGATTGGAAACCCTAATTATGTGTACTTTTGCTTGATTATGTGGTAAATCGTCACAATTCGAAGTGGATATGGGTTCGGATGACAAATTTGTTGAGGAGAGTCTTTGTATGAGTGTTTTTTTGAGGGTTAGGTTTCAGAGGTCTGTTTTGAAATGGATAGGGCCGACTGCAGTTTTGGCAATTTTTTTAAAAAAAGAATTCCTGTAGCCTTTCGAGGCGGGCTATTTTTTGCTTTGGATGCCCGTTGGGGCTGCAATGGATAGAGGACTCGGGGTCGGGGCACGCTCTGGGCTCGCTAGGGCGGCCTTTGTGAGAGGGTTTACCGTCGGGGCTGCTTTAATATGTTTAATAAGGCCCGCCGGGGCGGGCTTGTAATTTTTTTGCTGCCTTGAATTTTTCCCTTGTTCTGTAGGTTTGCCATTGGAATAGATTCCCTCAATCCTTTCTTACTTGGACCAATGAGCTCTAGCATGATTACCCTTGGTAATTCACCCATACCTGTAATGAAAACAATAGCAATTGTCAGAACAATCACTATAGAGATAAGCTAATAACATGTTACGCATAACGACGACTAACGAACAACTATTTACTGAAAACGAAAGCAAAGAATGGGTTGCCTCCTATAAAGCGCTTGATTTTAAGTCTTTCAGCATGACTACTCCCTATTTTATACTGGCTTGGCGAGGTCGACCGAGGTCGCCTGGCGATCAACGTCACCTCCCCAATAATGTTTTAGGAATTATCCGTTAACTTTGAATGTTTCTACTGGATCCCGGCCATATAGTTCAACGGCGCCGTGTGGAAATATTGTTTTGACTGTGAATGGACCCGACCACCTGGACTTTAGTTTCTCGAGAAAGAGTTTCAACCAAGAGTTGAACAATAGTACTTCTTGGCCCAGTTCGAACTTTCTATCCAAGATTTTTTTATTGTGCCACTGTTTGACCTTTTCTTTGTACAATTTGGAGTTTTCGTATGCCTGCAGGTGGAATTCATCTAGCCCATTGAGTTATAGAAGTCTTTTCTCCGTCCCTACTGTGAGATCAAAATTAAGTTTTCGGATGGCCTAATAGGCTTTATGCTCAAGTTCTACTGGGAGGTGACACGCTTTTCCATAGACAAGCTGATATATGGAGACATTCCGATCGGGGTCTTGTATGCAGTCCGATACGCCCATAGAGCGTCATCCAATTTGAAAGACTAATCTTTTCGGTTCGGGTTTACTAGTTTCTCAAAAATTCTCTTTACCTCTCTATTAGATACCTATGCTTGGCCACTCGTCTGTGGGTGATAGGTAGTGGTAATTCTGTGGTTTACCACATACTTGGTCAACAGGGCTGTGAAATACTTGTTGCAGAAGTGACTTCCCTCATCACTGATGATTTTCCTTGGGGTGCCAAATCTTCTAAAGATATTTTTTTGCAAAAATTTCAAAACAACTTTAGGGTTATTCGTCGGTAGCGCTACTGCCTCAACCCACTTAGACACGTAGTCTACTGCCAACAAGATATATAAATTGTTGTATGAAGGCAAAAAAGGTCCCATAAAATCGATCCCTCATACATCAAAAACTTCCACATCTAAGATCACGATGAGTGGCATCTCATTCCGTTTGGAAATGTTGCCCACCCTTTTACATCGATCACAATTTTTCACACACTAATGTGCGTCTTTGAACAAGGTGGGCCAATAAAATCTTGCCTGTAGTACTTTGGCGGTCGTTCTTTTACTTCTATAGTGTCCCCCATATACCGATGTGTGGCATGCCTATAAGATACTTTCCACTTCACTTTATGGCACACACCGCCGAATCATTCTATCTGCACACTGTAGGAAAAAAAATGGTTCATCCCACATATATCACTTAACATCATTTTAAGAATTTCTTTGTTTGTTGACGTGTCAAATCTGGAGGGAGAAAATTGCTCACCAAATATATGGTAAAACTCGCATACCACGGGAACTCGCTATGAATCACAAACAACTGCTCATCTGGAAAAGATTCATTAATCAACACTCTATACATCTTGTGTTGATTCGGATTCTCCAATCCTGAAAGGGGGTCAGTTACCTGATTTTCTGTCCCCTTCCTATCTTTGATTTCAAAGTTAAATTCTGGAAGGAACAAGATCCAACGAATCAGTCTTAACTTTGCATCTTTCTTTGCAACCAAGTACCGTATAGCCGAATGATCGGTGTACACCACCACCTTAGTTCCAACTAGATACGAGAAAAATTTATCGAAAGCGTACACAACCATAAGTAGTTCCATCTCGGTGGTTGTGTAATTCAGCTGCGCATCTGTCAACTTTTTGCTTGCATAGTAGATTGCATGAAAAACTTTATCTCGGCGTTGTCCAAACACAGGGCCTATCGCATAATCACTGGCATCACACATCAATTTGAGTGGTATGGTCCAGTCCGGTGCTACGATCACATGTGTTGTAGTTAATTTCTTCTTTAACTGCTCAAACGCCGATAGACAGTCTTCATCATATCTGAACGGTACATCTTTCTCCAGCAAACTGCATAAAGGTTTAGTGATTTTGGAGAAATCCTTAATGAATCGGTGGTAGAATTCGGCATGGCCCAGAAAACTACGAATACCTTTCACTGAAGTTGGCGGTGACAGATTTTCTATTGTTTCCAATTTCGCTCGGTGAACTTCCAACCCCTTTTCCGAGACTTTATGTCCAAGTATG
Organism: Panax stipuleanatus; assembly: GCA_020205555.1. Taxonomy (NCBI): domain Eukaryota; kingdom Viridiplantae; phylum Streptophyta; class Magnoliopsida; order Apiales; family Araliaceae; genus Panax; species Panax stipuleanatus. Next base: position 89,209,354 of record CM035118.1, read on the forward strand.
ATTCCCTTTTGAACCATAAAATGACACTTTTCCCAGCTGAGCACCAGATTGGTTTCTACACATTTTTTTAAGTACTATGACCAGATTCTTTAAGCAGTTGTCAAAGGAATTCCCGAACACTAAAAATTCATCCATGAATATATACCTCGACATTGCGTTCCACCATATCTGAAAATATTGCCAGTATGCATCTCTGAAAGGTTTTCGGTGCGTTACACAATTCAAATGACACCCTTCTAAAGGCAAAGGTGCCATATGGGCATGTGAACGTTGTCTTCTCTTGGTCCTCCGATGCAATTACAATCTGATTGTACCCCGAATAACCATCTAGTGAGTAGTAATATTCATGTCCCGCTAATCTATCTAACATCTGATCAATAAACGTCAAGGGGAAATGATCCTTTCGGGTTGCCTTATTAAGCTTCTTGTAATCCATGCAGACCCTCCAACCGGTCACTGTCCTCGTCGGTATCAACTCATTATTTTCATTAGTTACTACTGTCATACCACCTTTCTTTGGGACACACTGTACTGGGCTCACCTATGAACTATCAAAAATAGGGTAGATTATTCTAGCATTGAGCCATTTCAAAATTTCTTTCTTCACTACCTCTTTCATAATCGGATTAAGCCTCCACTGTTGTTCCACTATAGGTTTACCATCCTCTTTCATTAATATCTTGTGTATGCAGAATGAAGGGCTTATTCCTTTGATGTCGACAATGGTCCATCCAATAGCAGATTTGTATTCTCGCAGAACTCTGAATAGCTTACTTTCCTGCAAATCGTTAAGCGCAAATGCAATAATAACAGGTAAAGTAGATGAATTACCCAAAAATGCATACCTAAAATGTTTAGGTAAAGGCTTGAGTTCGAGTGAAGGTGGTTCCTCTAGAGATGGTCTCATCCGAGCTGATGAAGTTCTTGCAACTTCCAACGGCTCAAATGATATTTTAAATCTACTTATTCTAGGTTGTGCATCTAACATATGCAGATACTTAATCAATTCTAGATCGTCGCTCTCATAATCCCCTATTAATGTCATCTCCAAAAGATCGATACTCAGTATGCGACCCTGTTCATCCCCCACAACTTTCTCAATCACATCCATGCGATAACACTCCTCATCCTCCTTGTGGAAATTCACGACTTTGAACACATTGAAGGTTACCTCTTAGTCTTGAACCCTCATGGGTAACTCACCTTTTTGAACATCAATGAGAGTTCTACCAGTTGGCAAAAACGGTCACCCAAGTATTATAGGAATATTTTTATCCTCTTCGTAATCCAAGATGATGAAATCAGCAGGGAATATAAATTTGTCAACTTTTACCAGAATGTCTTTAACAATTCCCCTTGGATATGTCACCGATCTGTCCGCAAACTGTAAAGAAATGTTCGTTGGTCTAGGTGCCGGTAGACCCAACTGAGTGTATACTGATAACGGCATGAGATTTATGCTTGCACCTAAGTCACACAAACATTTGTTGAAGGACAAGCTACCTATCGTACAAGGGATGGTGAAACTGCCAGGATCTTTCAATTTGGGTGGAAACTTCTTTTGCAATATAGCGCTACACTTCTCGGTTAACGCCATGGTCTCAAAATCCTCTAGCTTCTTTTTCTTAGATAAGACATCCTTCATAAATTTGGCGTAACTAGGCATCTTCTCTAATGCTTCCGCAAACAGAATGTTGATATGTAACTTCTTGAAACTTCCAGAAACTTAGTAAACTATTTTTTGAATTTCTATTTCCGGGTCCGTTGTTGAAAGGGTGGTGGTAGGTAAACTGTTGGGTTTGTACGAAATCGTGACGCAATCAAATTGCAAAAATTTGCGGAAATATGGTATATCAGAGTTAAAAAAAATTTCTACAAAACCATTACCCGGATCATCCTTTATGCAAATTATTAATTTAAAACGATAAATAAGAAGTTATGGAATCATACCCTTGTAGAACGAAGCTTCCACAGGTACTAGTTCAACTCCTTGTTCTTCGTGATCTCCTTGAATTTCCAGGTTAGATTCTTTCCTTTGATCAACGTTAGCCACCCAAGTGTTTGGCCTCTAGAGATGATCCACCAAGGAAGAGGAATTATCAAGAAGGAGGGTGGTTGGCTTAGTTTTCTATCCTCTATAAAAAAGGAGTACTCTTCAACAATTGGAATTGCATCAATCAATATCTATTATAAGACCCCTCTTATATAGATATTGGTCAACCCTTCTAATCCTATTAGACATGGGATTTCTTTTAATTAATTAAACTCCTTTAATTAATTTAGGCTTCCCATCACATATGAATACTTAATTAAATTTATTTAATTAATTTGTCTCCTAATCTTATTAGGAATAAATGAGAGTACTAATATTAAATTAATTACTAAACTCCTTTAGAAATTAAAATAATAATAATTGTAATAATATTAATAAGACTCCTCTTATTAATTTATATTTAATATTTTCAAAATATTAAATAATAAACATTAAGCTATTTAATTTATTCTATCACTATAGATTAAATTAATTATACTTAATGCATTATTACGATTATGCCATTACCTTCTTAAATAATTATTCTTCCTTTTATGGTATGACCCTTTAGGTTCTCTATATTAAACCGGTTGTGAATAAATCATTTAAAACAATTCTAATCTTATTTAAATAAATAAATTAAACTAATAATATATTTAAATAAATAATATTTATTCTACAATAGGGATAAGCCTCCCTAGAGATCAACGGTTTTCCAGATAATATAGATTTCAACATTAATCATAAAAGAACCTGTGAGTAAATAGTTACCATACAATTCAATCCTTCCACCATACAATGTCCCAATTAAATATAAGATATGAATTTACTGTCAAGTTTTATTTTATTTAATTATATGTATTTCGATTAGAAAATGCACAACTCCGATTAATGCAAATTAGAAACCTCTTTCTAATTTCATTCCACCTTGGCCAAGAATTTCTGGGTTGTCATTTAACGAATCGCATAGGACATATCTCCTCTTTTACTAGAGGTGGTAGATTCTTTATTGATCATTCATTATCTCCATATGTAACTCATTATACCCAAGCATACCCTATATATGCCTTAAAAGGTCTTAAGGAATAAGTCAAAGTATAATTTGTTACATACAAGATACTATGATGATCTCAAGTCCAAGGATCACTTGTACTACTTTCACATTAGGAATTCCTATTGACAAGCGAGTAAAACTCCATTAGGTATTCCATAGCGAGTCACGTTCAGTGAACTTATTCTCCAATAAGCACCTACATACTTGCTTTAGTGTCTCCATACAAATGATCATGAGATCAATCATCCTCATCCAATGAGCAAGCAACATATGTATCAATCTATCCGAATTTACTAATCCCCTTTTTAGTAATCCCACGATTGACAACTATTTTAGTTTTAAAGCTTTCTAAGAATTTAGATCTCATTAGCATGATCAACATCATGATTCTAAAAGCATTTATTAAAACTATGGGTTATTTACATATTATAAAAACAGCACCATGCAGATAATTAAATGCCTTTAATAAATGAATATTTTATTAATAAATAAATAAGATTGTTTACAAAGTATGTGCTTTATCATCATACATGATTGGCTTGTATGCACACTACTATCAATCTCCCACTTGCACTAAAGCCAATCGCCATGGTATCTCATACCCATCTTCTCTAAGTGACGATCAAACTGCTGTTGTGTTAAAGCTTTAGTAAATGGATCTGCAATGTTGTCTTGAGGGTCTACACGCTCCAAGGTGACGTCTCCTCTTTCAATGATCTCCCTGATCAAGTGAAATCGCCGCAACACGTGTTTAGATTTCTGATGAGACCTCGGTTCCTTAGCCTGTGCAACTGCTCCTGTGTTGTCACAGTAAACGGGAACTGCTTCTCCAATTCTAGAAACCACACCAAGTTCAGTTATGAACTTCTTCATCCAAACAGCTTCCTTTGCAGCTATATACTCTGCCTCTGTCACTAAATCAGCAACTGTTTGCTGCTTGGAACTCTTCTAACTCATTGCGCCTTTGTTCAAGGTAAAAATATACCCCGAAATAGATTTACTATCATCTTGGTCCGTTTGAAAACATGAGCCTGTGAAGCCTTCGAGTTTTAATTCAGACCCACCGTAGACAAGAAAAATATCTTTAGTCCTTCTCAAGTATTTTAGGATATTCTTCACTGCCTTCCAGTGCTCTTCTCCTGGATTCAACTGGTATCTGCTCGTTACACTAAATGCATGAGCAACATCCGGTCTAGTACATATCATACCGTACATGATAGATCCTATTGCAGAAGCATAAGGGATCTTACTCATACGGTCTTTCTCCTCAGGTGTCTTTGGGGCCTGTTTCTTGGAGAAATGTATTCCATGGCTCATCGGCATGAGACCTCTTTTGGAATCTTCCATGCTAAATCTCTTTAGCATTGCATCAATGTACGTTCCTTGGGATAAACCAAGCATCCTTTTAGATCTATCTCTATAGATCTTTATCCCCAAAATATAGGATATTTCTCCCAAGTCCTTCATGGAGAAGTGTTTAGATAACCAGATTTTAATCGATTGTAGCATAGGAATGTCATTCCCTAATAGTAATAATCATCAACATATAATACAAGGAATGAAACTACGCTCCCACTAACCTTCTTGTACACACATGGTTCATCGTCGTTTTTGATAAAATCAAACTCTTTGATTGTCTCATCAAAACGAATGTTCCATCTACGAGAAGCTTGCTTCAATCCATAAATGGATCGTTGCAGCTTACAGACTTGATTTGTTCCAACCTTTAAAACAAATCCCTCTGGCTGTGTCATATACACATCCTCCTCAAGTTTCCCATTGAGGAAGGCCGTTTTCACGTCCATCTGCCAGATCTCATAGTCGTTATAAGCTGCAATCGCAAGCAAAATCCGAATGGACTTGAGCATAGCTACTGGTGAAAAGGTTTCATCATAGTCAACTCCTTGTCTTTGTTTGAAACCTTTTGCAACCAGTCGGGCCTTATAGGTCTCTACCTTGCCGTCCGCTCCAGTCTTTCTTTTAAAGACCCATTTACACCCAATAGGCTTAATGCCTTCAGGCGGTGAAACCAAAGTCCATACTTTGTTTTCATACATGGAGTCCATTTCGAATTTCATAGCTTCAAGCCATTTTCCTGAGTCTTTATTACTCATAGCCTATTCGTAATTCAATGGATCATCATCATTCATAATGTGTACCTCATCGTCATTCTCTATAACGAATCCATACCTCTCAGGTATCTTCGGTACTCTTCCAGATTTATGAACAGGGTGTGGTATAATAGGTTCTTCTACTTGGTCAGGTACCTGACTTTGATCCGTGGTAATTTGTGGTTCTTGAACTTCTTCAAGATATATCTTACTCCCACTGACCCCTTCATGGATAAACTCCTTTTCCAAGAAGGCAGCATATTTCACAACAAACACCTTTTGATCAGTTGGATGATAGAAATAATACCCTAAAGTTTCTTTAGGGTATCCCATAAATCTACACTTATCGGATTTAGTCTGTGGCTTATCATTTTCAAACTTTTTGACATAAGCTGGGCAACCCCAAGTCTTAACATGCTTAAGATTTGGTTTCCTCCCCTTCCACATCTCATATGGAGTCTTTGGGGCGGATTTGGTAGGTACCTTGTTAAGTAGGTATGCAGCCATTTCTAGGGCATATCCCCAGAAAGAAATTGGAAGGTCGGTAAAACTCATCATGGATCGAACCATGTCCAATAATGTTCGATTTCTCCTTTCAGATACTCCATTTCACTGTGGTGTACCTGGAGGAGTCCATTGTGAGATTATACCATTTTCTTTGAGACAATTGAGAAACTCACCGCTTAAGTATTCTCCACCTCGATCTGATCGAAGTATCTTTATACTCTTGCCCGTTTGTTTCTCTACTTCACTTCTGAACTCTTTGAACTTTTCAAATGATTCTGACTTGTATTTCATTAAATATACATATCCAAATCTTGAGTGATCATCAGTGAAAGTAATAAAATAAGAATACCCACCCCGTGCACTTGTTGTCATAGGTCCACAAACGTCTGTGTGAATCAATGCCAACAACTCTGTAACTCTTTCTCCTTTTCCACTAAAAGGAGATTTAGTCATTTTACCCATGAGACAAGAATCAAAAGTTGGATATGATTCATAATCAGATAACTCAAAGAGCCCATCTTTATGCAACTTGGATAATCTTGTTTCATTGTTACCGAGTCTACAGTGCCACATGTAGGTATAATTAATATCATCTCTTTTCCTTTTCTTAGTTTGTTCAATTTGAAAAATATTTTCTTGTAAGTCAAGTGTATAAAGTCCATTTCACAAATTTCCAACACCATATAAAACATCGTCTTTATAAATAGAACAACTATTGTTCTTTATAACAACGTTAAATCCTTCCATATCCAATACAGAAATTGAAATAATATTTTTAATAATATTCGGAACATAATAACAATTATTAAGATAAATGGACTTGCCCGAAGGCATTGCTAAATAATAAGTTCCTACAGCTAATGCAGCAACCTTTGCTCCATTCCCCACTCGTAGGATCACCTCATCATTGTTCAGCTTTCTACTTCTGACCAGTCCCTTCACATTATTACATATGTGAGAACCACAGCCGGTATCCAATACCCAAGTAGAATTTTGACTTTCTGAAAAATTAATTTCAAACATGAACAAACCTTGATTGGAAGGTGAAGCTTCTCCAAGCTTCTTCTTTGCCAGAAACTTCTTGCAGTTCCTCTTCCAATGACCCGGATCGTTGCAATGGAAGCACATTCCTTTGCTAGCTGGATCAGATTTCTTTTGTTCCTTTATGTTCACTTTGCCCTTGGTCATCCGAGATCGGAAGAGCTCCTTAGATATCTCATATCTAGCAGTCCTACTTTGTTCACCATACAACTCCTTGAGGTGAATCAACATAGTAGGAGCATCCATGTTTTCGTGCTGACGCTGAAGCTCGTTATTCATGGATGCGAGCATGATACATTAAGCCACAGATGCATCATCTTGCCACTTTACAATGGTGGCAATCTCTTCCTCAGAGGCTGTTTCTGGAACAGTTCCAGGGACAGGTGAGTTTAGGACATAAGAAATCTTTTCAGCAGTGAGAACTATTCTCAGATTTCTTAGGCCAGTCCGTATAATTCGGCCCGGTAAGCTTATTAGCATCAAGTATGCTTTGCAGTGAAATTAGTGATTTTGACATTTTTAAAATTTTGCATGTGAAAAATAACATTTTAGCAAACATTCATTTTATTAATTTTGCATACCAAAATAAATTTAGGTCTTTATTTTAAATTGGTATCTCCCACTATTTTTATCAAACTATATTACCCTCACTTATATAGTTCGGCAACATCTAATTAAAAATTTGCTAGTGAGAATAAGGATCCCATTTCAAATGTATATAACCTTGTGGATAACACAACAAGCGATATACAAATAAATAGGTAGACAACTCTTGTCAATTACATCACTATATAACTTCTTTTATTTTGCCTCTTAAATCATAATGGTCAAGTGTATGCACATCTGAACTAAAATGATTTAAGTTAAGTCTAGCCTAGAACTTCCATAAATTCAAAAAAAAAAATGTTCGACCTTGTGGATAGCACAACAAGACTAGATTGTTCAATTTTCTTGATAAGCATCAAATGTGATTAATTAACATCTTAAATATGCAATACTCGCCTTGTGGATAGCATAACAAGCTCATATTAAATATTTAATACTCTATTAATTTATCATACTAGAAGGCGACGTTCGATATTCCAAATATCATTTGAACGCTTCGGACTTAATATTATTTCTTTGAGGGGTTTGTTATTATTTGTCTCATCTTGTTTAGCGCGCATGCACACACATATATATATATATATATATATATATATATATATATATATAAAATACGCGTCATTTTATTAAACATGCGAAGCATGTTTGCATAAAATATAATATATATATAATATTTAGCATGCAATATAGAATACTATATTCTACCCGGATTGATTATGGACTTTTATTCTAGTTTGGTTCACTAGAGCCACCAAGTGAACCAAAAGGTCAAACCTAGGAGTGCAAGAATATAAATTTAAATATAACTATTACATTTAAACCCGGGCTCCATACAAACGGGTCTTCATGCGCTCCTTGCTCCTTGGTCTCCAATTTTTTCAAGATAATTTTAACTATTTCTATTACATTAAACTATTTAATTTAAATAAAAACCATGATCAGCAGTCAAGGGGAAGTACATAGGAGGGAGATAGAATTTTACATCAAGAAAAAAAAATTAGAGAAGACGAGGTACACAGACCCCATTTAATAAAACCCATTCATTCAAGCATTCAACTAAAATAAAATCCAATCACATTGGTCAAATAGTCCATAATCAATCTCCATTTATTATCATACATATCACCATATATATCAATAAATAAATATTAATCTCATGAATTAAAACATTCCATATATATATGAGTATCATTTAATGGGCAATTTTAAATTGCATGAAATCCAATTTCAAGATTAAAATAAACTCTTTATTTTAATTATAAAATTATTTAGAATATAATATATAAATATATCATATATATATATATATATATATATATCATATATATATATATATATATTTGATATTACCGTATATATTATATATATTTATATAACGAATCAGGTTATATATATATATATATATATATATATATATATATATATATATATATAATATAAATTCACATTTATTTTTTAAAAAGAAGTCACCTTCTTTTATTAAAAGAGTCCTGCAGGTTTATTAAAAGAGTCCTTTCCTGATGGGTCACCTTCTTTTTGGAGTAAGAAAGAGACAACACATTTTCCTTGCAGAATTCAAGATTAGCACCCCAAAAAAAAATTGTAATTCGTCCCAAAAAAAAACGTCATTTTTTTTTCTTAAAAAAAAATAATTTTATACAATAAAATTATGCCCAATAAATTATTTTTAAATACATACCCATATGTACATGAAATCAAAAATAAATTAATAATTGCATAATGGTTTGGCTCTGATGCCACTGTTGGGTTTGTACGAAATCGTGACGCAATCAAATTGCAAAAATTAGCGGAAGCATGGTACATCAAAGTTAAAAACAAATTCTACAAAACCATTACCCGGATCATCCTTTATGCAAATTATTAATTTAAAACGATAAATAAGAAGTTATGGAATCATACCCTTGTAGAACGAAGCTTCCACAGGTACTAGTTCAACTCCTTGTTCTTCGTGATCTCCTTGAATTTTCGGGTTAGATTCTTTCCTTTGATCAACGTTAGCCACCCAAGTGTTTGGCCTCTAGAGGTGATCCACCAAGGAAGAGGAATTATCAAGAAAGAGGTGGTTGGCTTAGTTTTCTATCCTCTATAAAAAAAGAGTACACTCCAACAATTAGAATTGCATCAATCAATATATATTATAAGACTCCTCTTATATAGATATTGGTCAACCCTTCTAATCCTATTAGACATGGGATTTCTTTTAATTAATTAAACTCCTTTAATTAGTTTAGGCTTCCCATCACATTGGAATAATTAATTAAATTCATTTAATTAATTTGTCTCCTAATCTTATTAGGAATAAATGAGAGTACTAATATTAAATTAATTACTAAACTCCTTTAGAAATTAAAATAATAATAATTGTAATAATATTAATAAGACTCCTCTTATTAATTTATATTTAATATTTCCAAAATATTAAATAATAAACATTAAGCTATTTAATTTATTCTATCACTATAGATTAAATTCATTATACTTAATGCATTATTACGATTATGCCATTACCTTCTTAAATAATTATTCTTCCTTTTATGGTGTGACCCTTTAGGTTCTCTATATTAAACCGGTTGTGAATAAATCAATTAGAACAATTCTAATCTTATTTAAATAAATAAATTAAACTAATAATCTATTTAAATAAATAATATTTATTCTACAATAGGGATAAGCCTCCCTAGCGATCAACGACTTTCCAGATAATATAGATTTCAACATTAATCATAAAAGAACCTGTGAGTAAATAGTTACCATACAATTCAATCATTCCACCATATAATGTCCCAATTAAATATAATACATGAATTTACTGTCAAGTCTTATTTTATTTAATTATATGTATTTCGATTAGAAAATGCACAACTCCGATTAATGCAAATTAGAAACCTCTTTCTAATTTCATTCCACCTTGGCCAAGGATTTCTGGGTTGTCATTTAACGAATCGCATAGGACATATCTCCTCTTTTACTAGAGGTGGTAGATTCTTTATTGATCATTCATTATCTCCATATGTAACTCATTATACCCAAGCATACCCTATATATGCCTTAAAAGGTCTTAAGGAATAAGTCAAAGTATAATTTGTTACATACAAGATACTATGATGATCTCAAATCCAAGGATCACTTGTACTACTTTCACATTAGGAATTCTATTGACAGGCGAGTAAAACTCAATTAGGTATTCCATAGCGAGTCACGTTCGGTGAACTTATTCTCCAATAAGCACCTACATACTTGCTTTAGTTTCTCTATACAAATGATCATGAGATCAATCATCCTCATCCAATGAGCAAGCAACATATGTACCAATCTATCCGGATTTACTAATCCCCTTTTTAGTAATCACACGGTTGAGAACTATTTTAGTTTTAAAGCTTTCTAAGAATTTAGATCTCATTAGCATGATCAACATCATGATTCTAAAAGCATTGCTTAAAACTATGGGTTATTTACATATTATAAAAACAGCACCATGTAGATAATTAAATACCTTTAATAAATGAATATTTTATTAATAAATAAATAAGATTGTTGTACAAAGTATGTGCTTTATCATTATACATGATTGGCTTGTATGCACACTACTATCATAAACTGCTGGTGCAACAACTACCTGCTCCTTCACCACTGGTTCTTTTCCTATATTTTCCCCCTCAATTGTTTTCTCCACAGTTTCCTCGACAATTTTCCTCGTAGTTGAATTTTTTGCATTTTGCTCAACTAACTATTTTCCACTCCGAAGTGTGCCAGTTTGGCATTGCTCTTGGCCTCCCCTAGGATTCTTTTCGGTGTCTCTCCGCAAGGTTCCTTGAGGTCTATTGTTTAAAGCACTTGCAATCTATCCCATTTGAGTTTTCAGATTTTTAATTGCAGCCTCCTGAGTTTTCATTGCCGCCTCATTACATGTTGTGTATTTCATAAGTAATTCCTCCAAATCTATCATCTTCTCATGTTGCGAAGCTGACTGTTGATACTGATTTTGAAAATCATGGGGGGGGGTATGATGTGTTGGGTTTGTACGTAACGCAATCATGCAATCAAATCACATAAATAGGGCGGAAGAGTAAAAAACTAGGTTTTCAAAATTTATACAAACCCATTACCATGATCATTCTTGTGCATCAATTATCAGTGAATGAAGAAGGAGAAAAACAAAATTATACCTTTGAAGATACAAGCTTCCTCAGGTACAAGTTCTACTCTTTTGATTCCAGTTTAGTGGCTCCTACCCTTGATCAATGTCAGCCACCCAAATGTTTGGCCTCTAACGATGATCCACCAAGGAAGATGAAGAACTCAGTAAGATGGGTTATTGGCTTAACCCTTGTTTCTATCTCTATAGAATATGTGTACTGACCCATGAGATAAGATTCACAAGTTGGATATGATTCATAATCAGATAGCTCGAGGAGCCCATCTTTATGCAACTTGGATAATCTTGTTTCATTGATATGACCGAGTCTACAGTGCCACATATAGGTATAATTAATATCATCTCTTTTCCTTTTCTTAATTTGTTCAATTTGAAATATATTTTCTTGTAAGTCAAGTGTATAAAGTCCATTTCGCAAATTTCCAATACCATATAAAACATCGTCTTTATAAATAGAACAACCATTGTTCTTTATAATAACGTCAAAACCTTCCATATCCAATACAGAAATTGAAATAATGTTTTTAATAATATTCGGAACATAATAACAATTATTAAGATAAATGGATTTGCCCGAAGGCATTGCTAAACAATAAGTTCCTACAGCTAATGCAGCAACTTTTGCTCCATTTCCCACTCGTAGGATCACCTCGTCTTTGTTCAGCTTTTTACTTCTGACCAGTCCCTGCACAGTATTACATATGTGAGAACCATAGCCGGTATCCAATACCCAAGTAGAATTATGACTTGCAGAAAAATTAATTTCAATCATAAACAAACCTTGATTGGAAGTCGAAGCTTCTCCAAGCTTCTTCTCTGCTAGAAACTTCTTGCAGTTTCTCTTCCAATGTCCCGGCTCATTGCAATGAAAGCACATTCCTTTAGCTGGTTCAGGTTTCTTTTGCTCCTTTTCTTTCCCTTTTCCCTTAGCCTTCTTAGATTTCTTCTTTTCAGAAGACACCTTGGGCTTCTTCCTTTTATTGGAAGAATCCACCATCAAGACATGGTTCTTCTTGGATGAGAAGTGACCTTCTGCAGTTTTCAGCATGTTAAGCAGCTCAGGTAAGTTGATATCTAGCTTATTCATGTGAAAATTAACCACAAACTGCGAGAAGGTCTCAGGGAGTGACTGCAAGACCAAGTCTTGACTCAACTCCCCATCTATGACGAACCCAAGCTGTCCAAGGAGTTCAATCAAATTGATTACCTTCAGAACATGAGTCTCGACGGCAGTGCCCTCCGTCATCAGAGATCGGAAGAGCTCCTTAGATATCTCATATCTAGCAGTCCTACTCTGTTCACCATACAACTCCTTGAGGTGAAGCAGCATAGCAGGAGCATCCATTTTTTCGTGCTGACGCTGAAGCTCGTTATTCATGGATGCGAGCATGATGCATTGAGCCACAGATGCATCATCTTGCCACTTATTGAAAGTGGCAATCTCTTCCTCAGAGGCTGTTTCTGAAACAGATTCAGGGATAGTGGAATTTAGGACATAAGAAATCTTTTCAGCAGTGAGAACAATTCTCAGATTTCTTAGCCAGCCCTCATAATTCGGGCCGGTAAGCTTATTTGCATCAAGTATGCTTCGTAGTGAGATTAGTGATTTTGACATTTTTAAAATTCTGCATGTGAAAAGACAACATTTTAGCAAACATTCATTTTATTAACTTTGCATACCAAAATAAATTTAGGTCTTTATTTTAAATCTGTATCTTCCACTATTTTCATCAAACTATATTACCCTCACTCATATAGTTCGGCAACATCTAATTAAAGATTTGCTAGTGAGATAAAGGATCCCATTTCAAATGTTTATAACCTTGTGGATAGCACAACAAGCGATATACAAATAAATAGGTAGACAACTCTTGTCAATTACATCACCATGTAACTCCTTTTATTTTGCCTCTTAAATCATAATGGTCATGTGTGTGCACATCCGAACTAAAATGATTTAAGTTAAGTCCAGCCTAGCACTTCCATAAATTCAAAAAAAAAAAAATTCATCCTTGTGGATAACACAACAAGACTAGATCGTTCAATTTTCTTGATAAGCATCAAATGTGATTAATTAATATCTTAAATATGCAATACTCGCCTTGTGGATAGCACAACAAACTCATATTAAATATTTAATACTCTATTAACTAATCATGCTAGAAGGAGAAGTTCGATATTCCAAATATCATTTGAACGCTTCAGACTTAATAATATTTCTTTGAGGGGTTTGTTATTATTTGTCTCATCTTTTTAAGCGCGCATGCACATATATATATAAAATACGCGTCATTTTATTAAACATGCAAAGCATGTTTGTATAAAATATAATATATATAATATTTAGCATGCAATATAGAATACTATATTCTACCCGGATTGATTATGGACTTTTATTCTAGTTTGGTTCACTAGAGCCACCAAGTGAACCAAAAGGTCAAACCTAGGAGTGCAAAAATTTAAATTTAAACGTAACTGTTACATTTAAACCCGGGCTCCATACAAATGGGTCTTCACGCACTCCTTGCTCCTTGGTCTCCAGTTTTTTCAAGATAATTCTAACTATCTCTATTACATAAATTATTTTTAAATAGAAACCTTGATCAGCAGTCAAGGGGAAGTACATAGAAGGGAGATAGAATTTTACACCGAGAATAAAATCAGAGAAGACGAGGTACGCAGACCCCATTTTATAAAACCCATACATTTAAGCATTCATCCAAAATAAAATCCAATCACATTGGTCATAGTCCATAATCAATCCCTTTTATTACCATACATATCATCATACGTATCTATAAAACTTATTCATCTCATGAAAGTAAATTCATTCCATATATGTATTAATATCAGTTAATGGGCAAACGTTTGCTAAACTTTGTTTTTTGGAAAAATAAACTCCTTTATTTCATTCAAAAAATAATTCCAAATTAAACTCTTTAATTTTAGCAATTCTGAAATCTCATTTCATATAAAATAAACATCTTTATTTAAAACCTTTATTAATTAAATAAATCATTCATTTAATTAAATAAAATAAAAAATTCAGATTCTGTTAGTGGCGCAGCTGCGCCAGGAATATAAAAAGAACCAGCGCAGCTGCGCAGCATGAAAAACCAGGCCAAGACACCGGCGCAGCTGCGCAGCAAGAAGGCCAGGAACCGGCGCAGCATGAAAACCAGCACAGGACACTGGCACAGCTGGGCAACAAGAAGGCCAGGAACCGGCGCAGCTGCGCAGCTTCGCAGAATCAAAAAAATTTTGTTGCCCAGAACTCGATCCAATCGCATATTATACGTATATGGAATCACATAGACTGATAATTAGCACAAGATTGGCTCTGATACCACTGTTGGGTTTGGACGTAACGCAATCATGCAATCAAATCACATAAATAGGGCGAAAGCGTTAAAAACTAGGTTTTCAAAATTTATACAAACCCATTACCATGATCATTCTTGTGCATCAATTATCAGTGAATGAAGAAGGAGAAGAACAAAATTATACCTTTGAAGATACAAGCTTCCTCAGGTACAAGTTCTACTCCTTTGATTCCTTTGATTCCTCTGTAGTGGCTCCTACTACCTTGATTAATGTCAGTCACCCAAATGTTTGGCCTCTAACGGTGATCCACCAAGGAAAATGAAGAACTCAGTAAGATGGGTTATTGGCTTAACCCTTGTTTCTATCTCTATAGAATATGTGTACTCCCAACTCTTGAAAAATTCACGTACCTTATTTCTGATATAAGACTCTCTTATATAGATATTAGGTTAACCCTCCTAATCCAATTAGAATAGGGTTTTATTTAATTAATTAATTAAATACTTTTAATTAATTTATATCCTAATCTTTATTAGGATTGAGAGAGAGTACTGATATTATATTAATTCCTAAACTCCTTTATAATTAAAATAATAATAATAATAATAATATTAATAAGGCTCCTCTTATTAATTTATATTTAATATTTCTAAAATATTAAATAATAAATATTAAGCTATTTAATTTATTCTATCATCATAGATTAAATTAATTATACTTAATGCATTATTACTATCATGCTATTTTCTTCTTAAATAATTCTTCTTCCTTTTATGGTGTGACCCTTTAGGTTCTCCATACTAAACCGGTTGTGAATAAATCAATTAGAACAATTCTAATCTTATTTAAATAAACAAATTAAACTAATAATCTATTTAAATAAATAACATTTATTCTACAATAGGGATAAGCCTCCCTAGCAATCAACGACTTTCCAGATAATATAGATTTCAACATTAATCATAAAAGAACCTGTGAGTTAATAGTTACCGTACAATTCAATCCTTCCACCATACAATGTCTCAATTAAATATAAGACATGGATTTACTGTCAAGTCTTAATTTATTTAATCATATGAATTTCGATTAGAAAATGCACAACTCCAAATAATGAAAATTAGAAACCTCTTTCTAATTTCATTCTACCTTGGCCAAGGATTCCTGGGTTGTCATTTAACGAATCACATAGGACATATCTCCTCTTTTACTAGAGGTGGTAGATTCTTTATTGATCATTCATTATCTCCATATGTAACTCATTACACCCAAGCATACCCTATATATGCCTTAAAAGGCCTTAAGGAATTAGTCAAAGTATAATTTGTTACATACAAGATACTATGATGATCTCAAGTCCAAGGATCACATTTACTACTATCACATTAGGAATTCCTATTGACAGGCGAGTAAAACTCCATTACGTATTCCATAGCGAGTCACGTTCAGTGAACTTATTCTCCAATAAGCACCTACATACTTGCTTTAGTGTCTCCACACATATGACCATGAGATCAGTCATCCTCATCCAATGAGCAAGCAACATATGTACCAATCTATTCCGAATTTACTAATCCCCATTTTAGTAATCCCACAATTGAGAACTATTTTAGTTTTTAAGCTTTCTAAGAATTTAGATCTCATTATCATGATCTCATCATGATTCTAAAAGCATTGCTTAAAACTATGGGTTATTTACATATTATAAAAATAGCACCATGTAGATAATTATATGCCTTAAATGAATATTTTATTAATAAATAAATAAGATTGTTTACAAAGTATGTGCTTTGTCATCATACATGATTGGCTTGTATGCACACTACTATCATGATGGTCGTGGAGCTTGCTGCTAATTTTGATTCTAATTCTGATTGTTGCTCCATGAAAAGTTGGGATGGTTCCTTGCCCCCGAATTGTATGTATTCTGATACATATTTTGTGGCCTATTGTAACTACCCACAAACTGTACTGCTGCCGGATTAATTGTACAATGTTCCGTTAGATGCTCCCCTGCACATAACTTACACACAACTGATACTTGTTGCATATTCCCTCCCGAGATTGCATCCATCTTCTTTGATAAAGCTGCTATTTGAGCTGACTGAGCTGTTACTGAATCCACTTCCAAAATCCTCGCTACCTTGGGTTGTGTCATTCTATCAGTCGGCCATTGATAATTGTTTGCTGCCATTATTTCTATCAAGTCATAAGCTTCCTCAAATTTCTTTGCCGTGAAAGCTCCCCCTAATGCTGCATCAATCCTGGTCCGGGTATGAATGTAACGAATGAGAATTTTAATATTTATTAAATTAAATAAATATTTTAATTGATTTATTGAGTTAAATAAATAAATAAATTACGTGATTGTTGTGGAGTAATTTAATTAAGTGTAATATATTAATTAAATAAATATTTAATATTTACTTTAATTGATGTGCAATGATTTTATAGTATAGTTCTAATTTAATTAAGATAATTAAATTAGATGAATTTTATGTGATGATTGTTACATGAAATTATAATTAGCAAGTAATTATAATTGTTATGTGGTATTTTTATGTGATTAATTGATATTAGCTTTTAATTAATTAAATGAGAATATTAGAATTTAATTAATTATAGTGTAACATTTAAAAAAATGTGCTAAAGGATTTATTAAAAGAATAAAAAGGGTTTTTAAATTAGTTTTACCAAACAAGGCCCTTAAAATTATTTTTAAAGGATTTTTCCAAACAGGGCCCTTGAACTTATTTTAAATGAATTTTTACCAAACAATGCCTTAAGTTCAAAAAGCTAGTTTTTAAAAATAAGGAATTTTTGCCAAACAAATCCTTATAGCTTTTAAATTTCAAAAACATAAAACTGATAATTTATTAAAGAAATAAATTACAATTAATATATGATGTCAGTTATGTATATATTATATATGTATAATATATCAATATACGTTAGTTAAAAATAAAGAGTTAGAGGTTAGTCTGTGTTAGAAAGAAAAGCATAGAATAGAGAGTTAGAGAGAAAAGAGAAGAAGAAGAGAGAAAGAAGAAAGAGGAAGAGGAAGTTTGAGAGAATCAAACACACCACCATCATCATCTTCATCTTTTCTCCTAATCAAAGTAAAGGTATAACTATTTTTTATATTACGTTCTTCATTGTTTTTATTGTTTTAGTTTTCTTTAAAAATAATTCTTCATGAAAAATTATGATTTTGACGTATATATGTTATACTGTGTTCATAACATATTTATATATGAATTGTATGCCTAAATTAGCTGTTTAATTTATAAAAACATGATGAACATGAATTGGGTATATCAAAAGTTAATATGTTCATCAAAAGTTATAGTGAATTGGTTTTGATAAATGGCTATTTTAAAATTAAAATTTGAGTTTAATTGTTAATTGTTGTATAAATGTGTTTTAGATTATGTTAATATGTTGAGATATGAATTCAATGTACTTTGAATTGGGTATTTTGATTGAGTAACAAATTAACAGTATTTAATTTCATCAAGAACACTGAAAAATAGTTTTCTCAAATCTTTGCAAAATTAAGTGTTTTAAATTATGTAATTTGATGTCTTTATGTGTTAAAACATGTTAGAAACTTAGAATTATATTTTCTGTAAAGTTTATATGAATTATGTTGGTTGAATTTGGAACTTGATGTGGAGAAATAAGACAAATTGACTTTTTCTTTGCAATGTTCGCGACACTGTCAGATCGGTATGCACAATGGCGCGGCCGCGCCGCTCCCAAGGCCATTTGGAGCACGGCCGCGTTGGTCCTGCAAATTGGGCAGAAAACTATTTTTAATTGTACAAAATTATAAGATTTAATATTTAATAAATTATAAAGCATGTTAATAAAATTAAAATGCTAAATGGACAGTAATGAATTGTATTTATAAAATATAAAATGTAATTATAATTTGAATAATTATAATTAAAGAAAATGTGTGATTTAAATTATAAATTATAAATTATAATTTAATTAGTGCATGAATTGAAATTGATTAATTATAATCAAAGTAATTGTTTAATTTAAATTATAATTGGTTTAATTATAATTTAATTAATATAAATGTATAAATTTAGTTTGGTTAATTTTAATCAAAGTACATGTTTAATTTAAATTATAATTTATTTAATTATAATTTAAAATATAATTATAATTTGATTAATTATAATTAAAGTAAATATTTAATTTAAATTATAATTTGTTTAATTATAATTTAATTAATGTAAGACATAATTATAATTTGATTATTTATAATTAAAATGAATGTTTAATTTAAATTATAATTTGTTTTATTATAATTTAATTAATATAAGTACATAATTATTATTTGATTAATTATGTGAACATGTAATATGATTACGTGATGTGATTAATTATGTGATAATTAATTATTAACTTAATAATTAAAGAGGAGTGAGTTAACCTAATGGGTTAACTAATTATGTGAATTAGTTACGTGATAACTAATTTATATTATTATTGTTAATTATATATATGTAGAAATTTTTAAGGAACGTGATAGTAACTGTAGCTTGCGCTCGAGGCAAGTTGTTCCATCCTTTGTTGATTTCGTTTATGCCAGTTATTGTATTCTCTATAATTTATATATTGAATAAATATCTTAGCGAAGTACATTTATGAATTGATGTGAGCTTGAATTAATTGTTTAAGTAAGGTCTATTAAGTCTTTCAAATGCTTTAAGTTATTTCTAACGCATAAATTATTTCATAATTCCTTATTGATGAATTATTCTAAATTATTGTAAGTCGATTCAACTATTCCTTAGTTGATGAACGTTGAATTCTAAATTACCATTTTAAACTTATCCAAACCAAACTTTCTTTGGTGCGGACTTGTATTCAAATACTGAGATGAACAACCCTATTAATTAGGGGGTTACTATGCGAAAGCGTTAAATGTTTGTGCACAATACATGGTACGAAGGACTGATCCACCTAAGTACGAGTTAAGAGTCCATAGTCTGTATGACTGTTAAAGGTTTTAAATAAAAATGTTTATAACCTAGGGCAAAGTTCAAGGTCTTACGATCCCCAGATGATTTCAATATTCAAGATTCTAAACATTGAAGAAAGAATTATTGTTCAATTCTTTATGAAAGAAAAAAATTATTCAAATCTATTGAAACTATTCAGTTATGTCATATTATTGATATTTCTAGTGAGCTTTTGTTTGCTCACTCTTGCAATTCAAATAACCATTGCAGCTAAAGTTGAAAGTGTTGACGCTCCGTCAACTAGTAAGGGCAAAGGCAAGATGAACAAGTGAAGACTTGTTTTATTTGTTAATTATGAATTGTAACAAGACTGGATTACTTTATGTTATGTTTTTATTTTTCGCATTTGATGTTCAAATTAAGGTTAGATTAAACCCTTGGATATTTTGGACAAAGTTGTAATCCTTTTTACAAGGAAGATTTTTATTTAATTATAAGGTTGTAATTTATTTTGCATTCCTTATTATTGGGTAGATGTATGTTTTATTTAGAAAGTGAAAACCAAATCGTGTGGAAATGAAGTACCCGAATTTGGGGGTGTCAAATGTTGGCATCAAAACAGTAGGTTATGAACCTTAGGTGGGGGGAAAACCTTAGGTAGTAGCCTTATAGGAAGATCAAAAAGATAGATGATAGCTAAAGATAATAAAATTATCTTATGTGCTATGTGTTTACGTTTTAGTATTCGAAGAGTGTCGATTGATATCACGTAATAATTAAACTTTAAAATTTTCTTGTCAGGATGACGAACGTTGGAGAGTCCAGTCAGGCTAGGGAGGAGTTACCTCAGATGCCGAGGGACAAGGAGCCCCGAGACATCCATGTTGTCTTGGAGCAATTGGTTAGGAGAGAGCCGTCTCCATTGATCACCATAGCTGGTCAGGAGCATGAGTCGACATCTGATCCAGAGGATGAGGATGAGGAAGAGTCAGAAGAGGAGGAAGAGGATCCCGAGGAAGAATTTCCACCTCTTTCTACTAGTGCTGAGATGTGCGAGGCGATCTACGACCGTAACGTGGAGCTTCAGGAACTAGTGGACGAGAGTCGGACTACTATCCAGCAGCGGAACGAGACCATTGAAGAGCTGGATAGTGAACTAGGAAACGCGAAGTGGGATCTAATCCACGCAGAGAGTGATAGAGACGATGCACGAGCTGAACTAGCGAAGCTGAAGAACGACATCCAAGAGGAGTCATCAAAGCGCGCCAGAGCGGAGGAAACAAGCTTGAGGGCTATTCAACGAGCCGATCGAGCTGAAGACGAGGCTCAAACAAAGAGGGCCAAACTGAGGGAGACGGAATACACTTTTTTTATACGGCTATAGATATGACTCAGGATCGTGTCTTCTATTACCCAGCTCAGTTCCAAGGTTTACAATAGTATATGGAGGCTCGCAGAACAGCATTCCGAGTGATGGAGGAGGAACGCAGATAGGTTGTGCGACGTCTTAACATACCTAGATAGAAGAGTCTATATTTATGTGTTTATTTATATAATAAATAAAAGTAAATCCCATAATTGAGATAATAATGGGATAAGATAATGATGTAATCCTGTAACTTTTTCAGTTCAGGAAAGATGATGTAAATAGCAGAAATGCTATCTATTCTATGTTTTTAAACTATGAATGAATGAATAAAGAGTTTTATTGGCGTGCTATGTGTTCAAGTGTGAATTATTGAAATATTTTAAATTGAACTTGAATACTTAAGAATTGAGTAAAGGATCTAATAACAGTATTTCTTAACAGAAAATGCTTCCTAGAAGAAGACCTACAAGATAAAACCCCGAGGGTTCGACGAACAACAACAATAATAACGATGGGTAGAATCCCAATTCGGTTCAGCAGTTGGTGAATCTACTGACAGGAACAATTACGAATCAGCTGCAAGTGCAAGGTACGACGTTTAAGGAGTTTAAGGCAGTAGGACCGCCAGAGTTTCGAGGATCAATAAACCCGATAGATGCCCAGACGTGGGTAATGGAGATGGAGAAGGTATTCAATGTGGCTAGGGTTAGCGAAGATTAGAAGACGGCATTCGCAACTTTCATATTGAAATCGGATGCTAGCTTCTGGTGGCTAGCCAACAACACCTAGAGAGAGGGAAGGAGTGATACGATGGGAACGTTTCAAAGAGATGTTCTTTGAAATGTACTTCCCCGTTAGCTTGCAGGACCAGATGGAGGTCCAATTTTTAGAGCTTAAGCAGGGAGGAATGACGGTGTCGAAGTATGCCGCGATGTTTAACAAGCTGGCCAGGTTTGCTACGTAGTACCGACGCTAGAAAGGCGAGGAGATTTGAGCGGGGACTGAAGCTCTGGCTCTACAGCAGGGTCTCCATGTTCCAGCTGAATACGTTTGCAGTTGTGCTGGAAAAGGCCATTCTCACAGAATGAGGGAGAGATGGCGTGACCAAGTTTAATCAAGACAAGAAGAAGAAGAACGAGACAGAAACTAAGGTTGGTGGTAGCGGGGCTATCAACCAGAAAAGGAAATGGAATGACAATTCCTCTGATGGGAGTCAGCAAGGAAGCCAGGAAAAGAGCAAGCTCGAAACATGTGCTATATGCGGGAAGAATCACACTGGAGTGTGCTTGAGGGGGAAGCGGGTGTGCTTCAACTGTGGTTAGGAAGGCCACATTGCGCCTAATTTCCTGAACCCGAAGAAGGGAGCTTGCTACATATGTGGATCCAAGGATCACATGGCCCGAAGTTGCCATAAGAAACCAGCTAGAAGGTCGGCAGGGAGCGGGGGAATGGGAGCGACAGCACTTTGGCTATCGCTGCACCACTACAAGCCGTTCGACCTACTGCTCGAACATTCAACATGACGGTGCAGGATGCTGTGCAGTCAAAGGATGTGGTGTCAGGTATTATTCCAATCAATAGTATAAATGCATATGTATTATTTGATTCGGATGCTACTTGTTCATTCATATCTGATGAATTTACTAAGACCCTAGACTTACCTAAAGAGGAATTAGTTTATCCCTTAAACATAGAGATTGCGATTAGGGAGGTTATTCCTATTAGATTTGTATACAAGAACTGTAGATTGGACATTAATGGTCAGGAAATGAGGGTAGATTTGATTCCAATAAAACTTGGGGAATTAATGTCATACTGGGTATGGACTGGTTGTTCAACCATGGGGCGGTAATCGACTGTCAAAAGAAGTCGGTAAACCTTATGATTCCGTCGAAGTTAGTATTCTATGGTAGCAAATCACCTAGACAAGTGAGTTGTCTAACGGTTATGCAAGCCATGAAACGTTTGACACAAGGCTGTGTAGTATATCTAGCCTACATAGTAGATACTCGTAAGGAGAGCCCAAAGATAGAAGAGATATCCGTGGTTAGGGAGTTTGTGGACGTATTTCCTAGCGAATTTCTAAGACTTCTGCCAGATAGAGAGATAGAGTTTGTGATCGACTTAGCGCCAGGAACCGCTCTGATTTTAAAAGCTCCGTACCGAATGGCTCCAGTCGAGATGAAGGAACTAATGGTTCAACTACAAGAATTGCTGGACAAAAAGTATATTCAGCCGAGCGTTTCACTGTGGGGAGCGCCAATATTATTCGCAAAGAAGAAGGACGGATCGATGCGGCTATGCATTGGTTATAGGGAGTTGAACAAAGTTACAATTAATAATAGGTATCCTTTACCTAGGATCGATGACTTGTTCGATCAACTGAAGGGTGTTAGATACTTTTAGAAAATCGATTTGAGAAGTGGGTATCATCAGTTGAAGGTGAGGAGAGAAGATATACCTGAAGACATCTTTTAGAACTAGGTATGGACATTACGAGTTCTTGGTGATATTATTTGGTCTAACGAATGCCCCAGCTGCATTTATGGACTTAACGAATATGGTGTTTAAGCCATTTCTAGACAAATTCGTAGTAGTGTTCATCGATGACATCCTGGTTTATTCCAAGACCGAGGAGGAACACACTGAACACTTGAGGCTGACCTTAGAATCACTGAGACGAGAGAAGCTTTACACAAAATTCTCGAAGTGCAAATTCTGGTTAGAACGTGTGCAATTTCTTGGCCACGTGATTGACAAAGATGGGATTTCGGTATATCCGTTGAAGGTTGTAGCCGTGATTAATTGGGAACAGCCAAAGACACCATCTGAAGTGAGGAGTTTCTTGGGATTGGCAGGTTATTACTGAAGATTTATTCAAGAATTTTCCAAGATTGCAACTCCGTTGACGAATTTGACTTGTAAGACAGTTAAATTTGTTTGGACGGAAAAGTATGAGGAGAGTTTTTAAGAATTGAAGAAGAGGTTGAGTACTGTGCATGTGTTGTCCTTACCGGATAGTACGGGAAATTTCATGGTATATAGTGACGCCTCACATAAAGGATTAGGCTGCGTGCTGATGCAGAGCGGGAAGGTTATTGCCTACGCATCACGTCAGCTGAAGGATTACGAGAAAGGGTATCCGACCCATGATTTAGAATTGGCAGCAGTAGTGTTTGATCTGAAGATTTGGAGACACTACCTATATGGAGAAAAGTGTGAGATATACATATATCACAAGAGTCTGAAGCACATCTTTACACAAAAGGATTTGAACATGCGCCAGAGAAGATGGTTGGAACTGATCAAGGACTACGACTACGAGATACTTTACCATCCGGGTAAAGCTAACGTCGTCACCGACGCCTTGAGCAGAAAAGGTCGGGAGAAGCTAAATATATTAACTGATCATGACTAGTTAATAGAAGAGATGGCTAACTTAGAACTAGAAGTGAAGTATCCAAAGGAATAGGATGAGAAGCTGTTTCAATTAACTACTGGTTCTACTCTGGTAGACAAAGTGAAAGAAGCACAACTTCACGATGAAGAATGCGAGAAGATCCGGAAGAGAATAGCTGATGGTGAAGAGTTCAAGTTCAAGATCGATAATGAAGGACTGTTACGATTTGAAGAAAGAATCTGGGTACCACCAGTACCAGAAGTCAAAGAGGAGATTTTGAGCGAATCTCACAGTTTGAGATATTCAATTCACCCTTGGAGTACGAAGATGTACCAGGATCTTAGGCATCACTTCTGGTGGCCGATCATGAAGAGGGACGTTGCTGAATGCGTTGCGAAATGCTTAACGTGCCAGAAAGTCAAAGTAGAACACCAGAGACCCAGTGGATTGCTACAACCGTTGGAGATTCCAGGATGGAAGTGGGAGCACATCACAGTAGATTTCGTGGTTGGCCTTCCAGCAACTCAGAAGGGTTTCGACGCGATATGGGTAATAGTGGATCGATTGACGAAGTCGGTACATTTCCTACCGATCAAGATTAAGTTCAACTTGGATCAGTTAGCAAAGCTGTACGTGAAGGAAATTATTTCTCGACACGGTATTCCGGTATCGATTGTGTCCGATAGAGATCCGCATTTTTTGTCGAATTTCTGGAAGCATTTACAAGAATGTCTTGGAACGTAATTACGAATGAGTACGGTGTACCATCCTCAGACCTACGACCAGAGCGAGAGAACGATTCAGACGCTAGAGGATATGCTGAAAGCTTGCGTTATGGACTTCAATGGAAGCTGGGATGATCATTTACCGTTGGTGGAGTTCGCCTACAACAATAGCTACCACGCGAGTATCGGCATGTCGCCTGTAATGACCATGAATTTTAAACTCTTTATTAATTAAATATGTGATTTAATTTTAACAAGTTAGTTTTGTGAGTTTATTTAAACTTTATGTGGTTATGTGAATTTTTAAAACGATTAAAGGAAGTCAATAATGAGAAAATTAAATTGGTGGACTAACCCTAAGGCTTTAATATCAGAGAATTCATAAGATTATTAATAATTAAATATTCCACTTATTTGAATATAGTGGCATGAATTGAACATAGTGATTAATTTTAATATTGAGTAATTTATCGATAATGTGTTGTTTAATTATTATTATGAATAAATAATAATTAATGAGTAAGAGAACTAATAAAATAATATTATTATATTTACTTGATTTACTGTTATACATAAGCATGCGATACTAAATCTTTATTATATGGTAGCTATCTATATTATACATAATGCAATGTGACATATTAATGTGGTGAATATTGCATGTATGGACTATATAGCAAGATGAGGTAAATTGAAGGTATGTGACACTATGTGGACATTCATGTATACCATATTGACATATAATAAGATCAATTAATAATTAATAATTATTTTATTAAGTGGTTATAATTATATAATAACAATGGTTATGATAATAAATAATAATAATAATGCCTAATTGAATTATATCTGGTATTAAGGAAAATGTACATGGCTTATATGTTGTGTACCTATTCATTATTAATTACTATTTGAGATAACATTGTATCACCCATTTTAATGTATATGGAATAAATACATATAACTTATGTATATACTATGTGTATATGTATTATATAATCTAAGTGTAGTTGGTATAAGCTAAGTATTGACATACATTACCCATATATTTAAGTTGCTGAGATTGCTTAAGAGCTCATCCTCAATTCCCTCTCACGTGAACAAACAATAAGCTACTACACTACTCTATATTTTCTCAATCTCAGCAATGTAGCCATAATCATTATGAGGGAGTGGGTTTTATTATGTGATTCACCAACTCCTTGTTAAACCTCCATGTTATTGAACAATCCATTGGATTGAATTGATGAGCAATTGCTTGAACCGGGTATTGAATTGCCTATAAGAGTAAGCTCTCTTCCTTTCATTTTCCTTTGCTGAGAATATTGATAAGTAGAGCTAATAGACTGAGTTTTCAATTGAATTAAGGAAGAGAGTTATAGCAGCTAGATCACAATTTGCAGAGGTATATCATTTTTCCATTCTTGTTCAATCAATGGCAAATTCTTGTTTATACTATTTAGATGTTAATTGAATTATGAAGTATGCTTGTTAAGTGTGGTGTAAGTTAGTAAGCATGTTAGTTATATATTGTGACTGGTTTAAAATGATTTCGTTGGAAATTCTCTGAGTTGGGTTTAAGCTCCTGCCGAGCAGAAGTAGTTCCTGGTCAGCCCAGGCAACTGTCCAGCTGCCCTAGTGTTGCACTGGTCAGCGGCGCAGCTGCGCCAGGCCTGCACCAGACTTCTTGCTTTATATTACAGTTTCTGATTATGCTAACTTGGTCGTACCACTATGGACATACATGAATACTGGTGTAACTCTTATGCATGTGTTCCTTGATGCTATACGTATATGTCATGACCATATTAGTACAAAAAGCATATGCTTTAAAAGGAAACTTATAGTTTAGAAAGAGAACTTGTTACGAACATATCGTGTATGCATTCTGAAATTATGAACATGATAGTATGGTTTATATTAACATGAAATGCATGTTTAAAGTGTTAATCATACACCAGCATACTTGATCGTAAGTTAAGACGTTTTCAAAAGAAAAACATAAGACTATCAATGTAAACTTGACCAAGAATTTTGTCTTGAGATTTCTGACCGTATGAGAACGTTTATGTGACTGAGTTATGTGTTCAAAGACATGTAAGTTACGATCACGAGACACTTAACATGTACTATGATGCCTTTATTGACTTAGTGTGAATTTCAACGAAAAGCTTAGAACGTGAAAGATTTTATCATCAATTACCATGTGAATTATATTATGATCATACAAGCATATATGTTAGAGTTCATCATGCCTATAGATATGTTGACATGAGTGTCATTTTGGTTAAACATAGTTTTCACCTATGCACACATATTCATGAAGAGGAAATTTATAAAATATGAACTATGTAGATTAAGGTATACACGAGTAGTATACACACAAGTATGACTACTTAAACGTTGTTTAGCCTCGTTATGTGGTAATATGACTATGTGGCTAACCCTCGTAATATGGAATTGATTAGCTTAAGGTATGTGAATTACCGGCACGAAGACATATGCTTTTGAATTGAATAGGGTGAGCTTGCTAGGACTCAAACTTGAAAGTATATTCTTGAGCATGATTACTTGATATGCTAAATGTTCAAACCTATGTTGATGTATAGAAACTAGATATTCTAGTACTATTAAATCAAGGACAGAGTTAATTGTTTATAGACCCAGTCAAAGTGATTGACTTATGTGAATTACATGATAAATTTATATGATGATTAAATTCTTGTTTGTGTAGACTCGTATTAGTTTACACATGCTAATTGGAATACCGACTTATTAATGTTAGGTTATTTCAGCGATATTTAATTAAAGCTAGAATTATTTGTAGCTGAGCAAACAGGCAAGTATCCGAACCCTACTTTTATTGTGTTGCAAGTATTCTAGACCCTTGCACTACTTTATTTAATGAATCGTGTAAGCAAGTTTCCCGAATTTCACTCTTTGATTGTGCAAGTTCCCTACCTTACACTCTTTATTGTACAGGTTTCCTATCCTTCTAATATTGTATTGAGTAGGTTATTATCATATTGACAATTATTCATTTAAGCTTAAACTTTATATCCAAGCATGCTATTAGGTGGTTTAATTTCTTTACAATTATTCCACATTAATCTTTTTGATATTCGCACTTAGTGCACTTGAGTTCGTATAGTCTTGGACTTGTACATTGTTTAAAGTTTTATAATTCTTGAACTGTTTCAGATAGAGTATGAACCCTTGTTCGGTCAGACAATTGTATAAAGTTTTATAAAAGCTATCCAAACCAATTGATGGTAAGGATTCTTAGACTGAAAGAACACCCCTTATATATATAGGGAAGTACCCCAGGTATCTAGTATAAAGATACAAACAGCAGAGTTGAATGTTATGCATATATATGGCGTACGCGAGGCTGATCCCCTCAAGTACTATTCTGTAGCCAGTAACCAAAGGGTCAATCAGCTATTGATTCCGTTGGAGTTTTATAGTTCAAAAGTCTACTTGACTATCAGTTATTCTAAAAGCAATTATTATTCTTGCTTTCGATATTCATATTGTTGAATTCATTGTCAAATATATTCCTTTCATCATGATATATCCTTTAATGTTGTATTTAAACTTGCTGAGCAAACTTGTTGCTCATTCTTGCTATATCATGACTTATATTGCAGTTAAGACCGAGACTTCAGGGAAGGACAAGGGTAAAGGAAAGATGTAGGATTAGTTTGCAAGGAACAGACTTTATCTTTATGTTTAATTAATTTACCGTTATGTAATATGAACCCTATTGACTATTCTAGGGTATGTTTGTATGTTGTATTTAGGTTATCGAATCTTGGGACTAGTAACACCTTTTGAATGAACGACGTACATTTATTATATTTCCGCATTTAGTTATTGTATGTTGTTGAGAGGTGGATATTTGTATTTTATCGTGATGACCAAATCGGGGTTAGAGAGCCCGGATTCGGGGGTGTCACAGGTTGGTATCAGAGCTATAGGTTATAAACATTAGGAATGCGAAACCTAGGTTATAACCTTAGTAGAAACTCAAGTAGAGTATGTGTGACAACCCCCAAATTCAGGTACTTCAATTCCACGGGATTTTGTGTTCACTGTACAAATATCATCTATCTATCTACCCATAATAAATGCAAATCATGCAATAGATAGAAATAAATCCACCCTTTATAGGGTTACAACATCTGAATAATAAATACAATCCCAAGTCATACTAACCTTAAACATCTGTGCGGAACATAAATAATTAAATAAGTCTTACACAACTTTAACATAAGTCTGAAACATAAACACATAAAATAAACAAGTCTTCATCACTTGCTGACCTTTCCCTTGCCTTTGCTAGTAGAAGGCTCGTCGGACCTTTCGTTCTTAACTGCAATATTATTATTACGCAAGAGTGAGCACGATTGCATACAAGTATAATAATATGACAACAATATAATAACATGCGAGTGAATCAAAGACATCTGAATAAAGAAACTCAACTTTTGACTTGAGGATAAATAATAGGAATCAAAAGAACATCTGAGGGTCATAAGACCTTGAACTATGTCCTAGGTTGTAAAGTATTTATACTTTAAACCTTTAACAGTCGTAAGACTAAGGACTCTACTTCTCGTACTTAAGGGGATCAGCCCTTAGTACCATACTGTGCACTATATCTCAACGCTAAAGCGTAAATAATCCCCTTTATAGGGTTGTTCATCTCAGTTTTGACATCAGAGTCAGCACGAAAAGAAGTTTGGTTTGGATAAGCTCAATAAGTATTCTAGAATTTAGAACGTACATCAACTATGGACTAGTTGAATAAATAAGGGTTCACTAGTCCTATAAGTTCAACAATAATATCGATATTCAACTTGAATGGTAAATCTCAAGAGTATATAATCGAATAAGTATTTTATAGCGAATCATGCTTAAAAGAGTTATAGCATCAAATATGAAACCTTTGAACTTGAACAATTAAAAATAAGAGCTCGCTCGATATAGAACACAAGTCTAAGACTTGATAAATGAATAACTTAGAATGTTAAGAAACGTGCTTAATAACAATAAGTTAGAGATAGGATACTTGCTCAATGTAAAAGTAAAGTTTGAGTTTAGGAAACTTGCAAAATATTAAACAAGTTTAAGGATAGGAAACTTGCCTCTTGCACAAGCTACAATTATAATTCACGTTCTTTATTAAGTCCTACATACCAATACATTCATAATACACATTAATCAATAACGTAACTAACATCACAAGTTCATTCTCTTTTGTCTAAACTCTGATTATGATTATACTAATCAAATCACAACATTTTTCTTCACAAAATATTAGATTTCACAAACGACTAGCTAACTATGCGTTCAACAGTTCAATTAAACATGTAAGTACCTCATTGACATGTTAAGAATCTATTTTAACATTCCATTATATGTCTAACACATTTTTATATTCATTAGATTAGGTTACTATTACATTCCCTGGACTAAAACAATTAAAATTCTCATTTCTGGACAAACTACATAGTGGCGCTGCGGCGCCACCATATAAGATATCCTTGGCGTTGCGGTGCGGCTGGCGCTGCGGCGCGGGCCTTAAGGTCTGGAGCTGGCACTGCGGCGCGACATGCCAGTTTCAGATTCTGAGGTTCGCGAGAAAAACAGAACTTGGCCAAAACATCCAATTAATTTATTCACACATGAATTTAAGCATACCCAGACACTATAATACACATATAATCATTACCCAACCTTTTTAGCATGATTTGAACTAGTTAAAACATACAATTATTTGAATCAAATCATATAATTTCACTATTTTTCATAGTTAATCAAGTTTTGAAGGAAAATCAAGAAATTCAAAGTTACGGATTCGTTATAACACCGAATCCGTTTGTTTAACTTTCGTTTTGTTCGTTTAAACGTACACAATCATAATCACGTGTCAATTTAAGTTAAATAAACGCATAAGGCGTGTAGATTTTGTACATAAGGGCCATATGGGCCATATGTATAATTTTTACACTCTGTAACTTTTGTAAACCCAATTATCAACAAAATTCCATGGTATGACCACTGAAAATCATGTATACGTGATATATAACATGTTATGAACATATACTAACACATATACGATCACATCTTAAGTTAATTATCAAAAACAGTTCTTATCAGAGGATTTTTAAAAGTACGTAAATGAAACCCTGAAATTTTTGCAGAACTTTGATTAAGGCATATAATCATGAATTTGATTGTTTTAAAACATATATAAGTTATAGAAAGTATGTTATGAACATCAGTTAACATGTATATGATCATAACTCAAGTAATTAATACCAATTTTATTCATAGAGAACTCAAGTTGGCTTTTAATGGAAGAAACATATATATACGTAAATACAAAGATTGAATCAAGAGGCTACCCTTGCTAACTCTGTGAAGATGATGCACTTTAATTTTTTAATTCTTTTCAACTCTCTCTCAATTCTCTCCTTTTTTCTATGGAACTTAGTGTCTTATGAAATATATGAACTGATATGTATATGTAAGTTAATATATTATACGCATAATTAGAAGTCGTGGGTTATGGGTCGTCAGTTAATCCCATAATGGGTTAACTGGCTCCAACCCCCACTAAGACTTTGTTTACTTGCCCTTTATATTCTTCCTTTCCCATTAATTTTAGTAAAACTCTTATTATATAGTTAATTAATGTCACACCTAATTTAATCAAATAATGTTATTTAAATCAATTAAATAAAATAGCGTAAATCCACATTAAATCATGTAGTCACATAATTAAAATTTTTATTTATTAATTATGTCAAATTATTAAATCTCTAATTTATTATTAATTAATTAGAACACATTATGCTTATTAAATAATATATTAAATCAAATAAGCTCAGTTAAATGCATCATTGAATATAAAAAAAAATTCATTAATTTAATCAATGTAACACATATAATTAAATTAATCTACCACAAATTCATCAATTAATTATTTAACTCAATAATTAAATCATCAAAAAAATATTTATTTAATTCAACAAATATTCAAATTAAATTACAAAAATCTCGTTCGTCACTTCTTTCCCCCTTAAAAGGATTCTGTCCCCAGAATCACGGTTCAATTAAATTTCGTCCCGTTACATTCTCCCCCTTACAAAGATTCTGTCCCCAGAATCGCATACATATAAATTAAGTAAATAATTGTGGGTAATTCTTCATCATATGCTCTTCGAGTTTTCACGTAGCTTCTTCAGCATTGTGGTTCCTCCAAGTTACCTTAACAGAAGGTATAACTTTGTTTCTGAGGACTTGTTCTTTCCTGTCAACGATCTGAACAGGAATTTCTTCATAGGATAAGTCTTTCTCAAAATGTAGGGGTTCATATTCAATCACATGCTTGTAATCGGGTTTGTAGGGTCGTAAAACTAAAACATGGAAGACGTTGTGGACATTCTCGAGCGCCGGAGGTAAGGCTACCTCATACGCAACTTCTCCAATCCTTCGCAGTACCTCAAAGGGTCCAATGAACCTCTGGCTCAATTTCCCCTTCTTACCGAATCTGATCTTTCCCTTTCAGGGAGAGACTTTCAAGAACACATAGCTACCCGATTCAAACTCAATATTTTTACGGTGTGGATCGGCGTATTTTTTTGCCTATCCTAAGCTGCTACTAGTCTTGTTCTGATTACCCTGACTATCTCTGTTGTCTGTTGTACCAGTTCTAGACCTAGTAGTTGTCTCTCGCCAACTTTATCCTAGTAT
Source organism: Panax stipuleanatus (assembly GCA_020205555.1). NCBI lineage: Eukaryota > Viridiplantae > Streptophyta > Magnoliopsida > Apiales > Araliaceae > Panax > Panax stipuleanatus. The sequence continues at coordinate 89,242,440 of CM035118.1, forward strand.
AGCGCAATTTTGCATTTTCTTCCGTACAACGCTTCGTAAGGAGGTATGCCAATACTAGCATGGTAACTATTGTTGTAACTGAATTCCACAAGCGGTAGGTGGTCATCCCAGTTGCCTTTGAAATCCATAATGCATGCTCTCAGCATATCTTCCAATGTCTAGATCGTTCTTTCGCTCTGCCCGTTTGTCTGTGGGTGATAAGCCGTACTCATTCTCAACTGTGTCCCCATACATTCCTGTAGTCTCTTCCAGAAGTTCGATGTGAAGCACGGATCTCTGTCAGAAATAATTAACACTAGAACTCCGTGCCTTGAAACAATCTCTTTCACATATAGCCTTGCCAACTGGTCTAAGTTGAATCTGATTTTGATCGGAAGGAAGTGTGCGGATTTCGTCAGTCGGTCAACGATAACCCATACTGCGTCGTAGCCTTTCTGAGTCGTCGGAAGGCCAACCACGAAATCCATCGTAATGTGTTCCCATTTCCATTCTGGGATTTCCAGGGGTTGTAGTAAACCACTCAGTCTCTGATGTTCTACTTTTACTTTCTGACAGGTCAGACACTTTGCAACACACTCAGCAACATCTCGTTTTAAATTCGGCTACCAGAAGTGTTATCGAAGATCCTAGTACATCTTGGTACTACTGGGGTGAATCGAATACCGTGAGCTATGAGCCTCGCTCAAAATGTCCTCCTTAATCTCTAGCACTGACAGTACCCAAACTCTGTTCTCAAATCTCAGTAGTCCTTCACTGTCTATCTTGAATCTTGGTTCGGTTCCTTCAGATATCTTTTTCTTAACCTTCTCACATTCTTGGTCGTGAAGTTGAGCTTCCTTAACTTTATCCAATAGGGTTGTACCAACTTGCATATGAAACAACTTCTCGTCAATCTCCATCGGATACTTCACTTCCAATTCCAGTTTTTCCATTGCTGAAATTAGCTCCTCCTGAGCAGTCAGCATCATCAATTTCTCCCGGCCCTTCCTGCTTAAGGCATCGGCGACCACATTAGCCTTACCCGGATGGTATAAGATATCACAGTCATAGTCCTTAATCAACTCTAGCCACCTTCTCTGGCACATATTCAAGTCCTTTTGTGTAAAAATATATTTCAGACTCTTGTGGTCTGTATATATTTCACACTTCTCCCCGTAAAGATAGTGTCTCCAAATTTTCAAAGCAAATACCACTGCAGCTAACTCTAAGTTCTGGGTCGGATACCCCTTCTCATAGTCTATCAATTGTCGTAATGCATATGCAATGACCCTGCCATTTTTCATAAGCACACAACCAAGTCCTTTATGCGACGCAACACTATAAATCATAAAATTTCCTGTGTCGTCCAGAAGAGATAACACAGGTGCTGAACTCAACCTCTTCTTAAGCTCTTGGAAGCTTTCCTCACACTTCTCCGTCCAAACGAATTTCACCAATTTCCTAGTCAAATTCATCAGCGATGTTGCGATCTTGTAAAAGTCCTGAATGAATCTTCTATAATAGCCCGCTAATCCAAGAAAACTCCTCACTTCCGACGGTGTTTTCGGCTGATCCCAGTTCATCACAGCTTCGACTTTAGAGGGATCTACCAAAATTCCGTCCTTGTCGATCGCATGTCCAAGAAATTATACTATTTCAATCCAGAATTCACATTTCAAAAATTTGGTCTTCTCTCTTCTCATTGCCTCTAATGTTAACTTCAAATGTTCTACATGTTCTTCCTTGGTCTTCGAGTATACCAACTTGTCGTCGATAAAGACCACCACGAATTTGTCCAAAAATGGCTTGAACACTCCATTTATTAAGCCCATGAATGCTGCAGGAGCATTCGTTAGACCAAATGACATTACCAGAAATTCGTAGTGACCATATCGAGTCCTAAATGCTATCTTCAGAACATCGTCTGGCCTCACCTTCAGCTAATGATAGCCACTCCTCAAGTATATCTTTAAAAAGTACTTTGCACCCTTCAATTGGTCAAATAGATCGTCGATCCTCGATAATGGATATCTATTCTTAATTGTGACCTTATTCAGTTCTTTGTAGTCGATGCAAAGCTGCATCGTCCAGTCCTTCTTTTTCATAAACAACACCGGCGCTCCCCAAGGCGATACGCTCGGTTGGATATACTTCTTGTCCAATAACTCTTGCAGTTGTACCATCAACTCTTTCATCTCTACCGGAGCCATCCGGTATGGTGCCTTCGATATTGGGGTCGTCGCTATCGCCAAATCGATCACAAACTCAACCTCTCTGTCTGGCGGAAGTCTTGGTAGATCATCCAAAAATACGTCAATGAAGTCCCTCACGACTGGTATATCTTCCACTTTCGGGTTTTCTTTACGACTATCGACTACGTAGGTTAAATATCCTACACATCCTTGTCTTAACAACTTCCTGGCCTGCATCATCGTCAGATAACTCGCTTGTCTAGGCGATTTGCTACCATAAAACACAAGCTTTGATGGGGTCATAAGGTTGATACACTTCCTCTGGCAATCAATTACAGCCAAATAATTAACTAGCCAATCCATTCCCAGAATAACATCGAATTCTCCAAGCCTAATCGGGATAAGATCTACGTTCATAATGTTACCCTTAATATCCACCCTACAGTTCTTGTGTACGTACTTAACAGGGATCACTTCTCTATTCGTAATTTCTATGTTCATGGGGTATTCTTACTCGTCCATAGGAAGTTCTAAGTTCTTAGCAAAGTCATTGGATATAAATGAACAAGTAGCACCTGAATCAAATAGTACATAAGCATTAACTTTATTGATCGGAATGATACCTGACACCACATCGCGAGACTGTACAGCATCCTGCACCGTCATATTGAAGGTTCTGGCAGTTGGTCGGTTGGTTGCGGTTGGTCCCGTGATAGTTAGAGCACTTCCACCACTGTTTCCCTTGTTCCCTCCTGATCCTACCCCTCCAGATCCCTTCTTGGGATAGTTCCTTGCCAAATGGTCCTTTGAGCCACAAGTGAAGCAAGCGCCCTTCTTTAGATTAAGGCAGTTAGGTGCTATGTGGCCTTCCTGGCCACAACTGTAGCATACTCGTTTTCCCTTCATACAGATTCCCAGGTGAGCTTTCCCGCAGGTTGGACAAGCTTCGATCCTCTTTTTCTGACCTCCTTGCTGATTTCCAGTTGATGAGTTATCACTCCACCTCCTCTTCTGATTACTACTCCCTCTCGTGTTGCTACCACTAGCCTTGTTAATTCCTTCACCTTCACTCTTCTTCTTTTTCTGATCTTGGTTATACTTTGTAACAACGTCACTCCCGCCCTCAGCAAGAATGGCATTCTCCAACACTCCAGCAAAAGTGTTCAATTGGAAGCATTGACACTTTGCTATACAACAAGGGCTTTAGGCCCTGTTCAAACCTCTTTGCCTACTTCTGATCGGTGTGCACTTGATACGTAGAAAACCTAGCCAACTCATTGAATTTCGCCGCATATTCTGGTACAGACATATTCCCCTGTTTCATCTCTAGAAACTGAATCTCTATTTGATTCTGCGAGCATGTCGAAAAGTACATCTCGAAGAACATCTCTTTGAACCTCTCCCAGGTAATCACACCTTCACCTCCCCAGACCTTATACGCTTGCCACCAATAGCTGGCTTTGAATTTCAGCATGAACGTTGTGTAGGCGGTTTTCTGGTCTTCTCTGACTCTGGAGACATAAAAAACTTTCTCCATCTCCATCACCCAGGTTTGAGCTTCTATCAGGTTCATGGTGCCTTTAAACTCTGGCGGTCCCACCGCCTTGAAGTCCTTGAACGTTATGTTCGGTGTAGCTTGAGGTTAGTTGTTAAGCGCTCCAGCAAGTAAGTTCGCCAACTGCTAAACGAGGTTAGCATTGGCGTTATTGTTGTTGTTCGTTGACCCTTCTTGGGCCTATTGACGGTTAGGTCGTCTCCTTGGCGGCATTTTTCTGTTAAGAAATACGCTTATTAGATCTTTATTCAATCTTTTAAATATCCAAGGCTCAACTTAAACATTTAGACAACATCAGTCAACACATTATCTCAAATAAACTCTGATATTTTATTAAATCAAAAGTTTTAACATAACACGATAGCATCACTGCTATTTACATCAACTATCCTAAGATAAAGAATCTACAGGATTTAAAACATAAAATATTCCTCTGTTTATAAACACATTGGAATTTACATTATTAACTACCAGATAGGTTTCACAAAATTAAATGTTCCTATCACTGCCCATTAAGGCGACGATCAGCTTTGCCATGTTCTTCTTCCATAATCCGGGACATCATCCTGCGTTCTAGCATGTACAACGGTAGTCCTTCGAATTGAATTGGGTACCTCATAACCCGATCTTGGGCTTCATCAATTGCATACTGAAGTGTAGAGTACGTCTCCTCAAGCTTGTCCTTCTTCGCCCGACAATTGTCTTCTGCGAGATCTGCTCGTCGTGATTCCCTTACCCAGGCTTCCTCTACTATGGCTAGCCTTGCTGATTTCTCTTTTAGTTCATTCTTCAATTCCTCCATTTCCTCTAACTTCTGCTCGGTTTGGCCCTTCTCGTGAGCCAAATCCCACTCTATATTTCCCAAATGTGTGTGAAGAGCCTCAACCTCTCCATCCCTCAGCTCGATGGTAGACTGTTGAGTAACCGACCGCTCCCTCAGTTCATGAACAGTCTCCCTCAGCTCCTGAACAGAATCATATAACTCTATGTTACGGTCATACAGCTCGTCATACATCTTGGCACTGATAGAGCTCGGCAGGAACTCTTCAGGGTCTTCCTCCTCCTCTTCGGCTGCCTCAGCCTGAACCTCAATCTCCTCAGGGTCTTCCTCAGAGTCCTCCTCTGAATTAGACACTGGCACATAGTCTTGACCAATGACTGTGATCAAGGGTGATGGCTCTCATCGGACTAACTGCTCCCAGACTATGTGGATATCTCGGGGCTCCTCCTCTCTAGCCTCTAGGGGTACAAGGTCCCTGGACTGACTAGGTTCTCCAGCATCCGTCATCCTGATAAATAAAATTTTAAGTTTTAGTAATTACGTGATGCTAATCGGTACTCAAGTATATAAGAATAAGCACATAGCACATAAGATAAGTTATTATCTTTCTTAGAACTCGATAAGAGTTATCATTACTATGTTCTCGATCTCTAAAAGGCTACTATCCAGAGGTTTTTCCCCCACCTAAGATTCATAACCTACAGCTCTGATACCAACCTGTGACAACCCCCAAATCCGGGTACTTCAATTCCACGGGATTTCGTGTTCACTATACAAATATCATCTACCTATCTACCCATAATAAATGCAAATCATGCAATAGATAGAAATAAATCCTCCCCTTATGGGGTTACAACATCTGAATAATAAATACAATTCTAGGTCATACTAACCTTAAACATCTGTGCGCAACATAAATAATTAAATAAGTCTTACACAACTTTAACATAAGTATGAAACATAAACACATAAAATAAACAACAAGTCTTCATCACTTGTTGACCTTGCCCTTACCTTTGCTAGTAGAAGGCTCGTCGGACCCTTCGTTCTTAACTGCAATGTTATTATTACCCAAGAGTGAGCACGATTGCCCACAAGTATAATAATATGACAACAATATAATAACATGCGAGTGAATCAAAGACATCTGAATAAAGAAACTCAACTTTTGACTCGAGAATAAATAATAGGAATCAAAAGAACATCTGAGGGTCATAAGACCTTGAACTATGTCCTAAGTTGTAAAGTGGTTATGCTTTAAAACTTTAACAGTCATAAGACTATGGACTCTACTTCTCGTACTTAGGGGAATCAGCCCTTAGTACCATACTGTGCACTATATCTCAACGCTAAAGCGTAAATAATCCCCTTTACAGGGTTGTTCATCTCAATTTTGACATCAGAGTCCGCACCAAAGGAAGTTTGGTTTGGTTAAGCTCAATAAGTATTCTAGAATTTAGAACGTACATCAACTATGGACTAGTCGAATAAATAAGGGTTCACTAGTCCTATAAGTTCAATAATAACCTCGATATTCAACTTGAATGGTAAATTTCAAGAGTATACAATCGAATAAGTATTGTATAGCTGAATCATGCTTAAAAGAGTTATAGCATCAAATATGAAACCTTTAAACCTGAACAATTAAAAATAAGAGCTCGCTCGATATAGAACACAAGTCTAAGACTTGATAAATGAATAATTTAGAATGTTAAGAAACTTGCTTAATAACAATAAGTTAGATATAGGATACTTGCTCAATGTAAAAGTAAAGTTTGAGTTTAGGAAACTTGCAAAATATTAAACAAGTTTAAGGATAGGAAACTTGCCACTTGCACAAGCTATAATTATAATTCACGTTCTTTATTAAGTCCTACATACCAATACATTCACAATACACATTAATCAACAACGTAACTAGCATCACAAGTTCATTCTCTTTTGTCTAAACTCTGATTATGATTATACTAATCAAATCACAACATTTGTCTTCACAAATTATTAGATTTCACGAACGACTAGCTAACTATGAGTTCAACAGTTCAATTAAACATGTAAGTACCTCATTGACATGTTAAGAATCTATTTTAAAATTCCATTATATGTCTAACACATTTTTATATTCATTAGATTAGATTACTATTACATTCTCTAGACTAAAACAATTAAAATTCTCATTTCTGGACAAACTACATAGTGGCGTTGCGGCGCCACCATATAAGCTATCCTTGGCGCTGCGGCACGACTGGCGCTGCAGTGCGGATCTTAAGGTTTAGAGCTGGCGCTGCGACGCGACATGCCAGTTCCAGATTCTGAGGTTCGCGAGGAAAACAGAACTTGGCCAAAACATCCAATTAATTTATTCACACATGAATTTAAGCATACCCAGACACTATAATACACATATAATCATTACCCAACCTTTTTAGCACGATTTTAACGAGTTAAAACATACAATTATTTGAATCAAATCATATAATTTCATTATTTTTCATACTTAATCATGTTTTGAAGGAAAATCAAGAAATTCAACGTTACGGATTCGTTATAACACCGAATCCGTTCGTTTAACTTTCATTTTGTTCGTTTAAACGTACACAATCATAATCACGTGTCAATTTAAGTTAAATAAACGCATAAGGTGTGTAGATTTTGTATATAAGGGCAATATGGGTCATATGTACAATTTTTACACTCTGTAACTTTTGTAAACCCAATTATCAACAAAATTCCATGGTATGACCACTGAAAATCATGTATACGTGATATATAACATGTTATTAACATATTCTAACACATATAAGATCACATCTTAAGTTAATTATCAAAAACAGTTCTTATCAGAGGATTTTTAAAAGTACGTAAATGAAACTCTGAAATTTTTGCAGAACTTTGATTAAGGCATATAATCATGAATTTGATTGTTTTAAAACATACATAAGTTATAGAAAGTATGTTATGAACATCAGTTAACATGTATATGATCATAACTCAAGTAATTAACACCAATTTTATTCATAGAGAACTCAAGTTGGCTTTTAGTGGAAGAAACATATATATACGTAAATATAAAGATTGAATCAAGAGGTTACCCTTGCTAACTCTGTAAAGATGATGCACTTTAATTCTTCAATTCTTTTCAACTCTCTCTCAATTCTCTCCTTTTCTCTCTGGAACTTAGTGTCTTACGAAATATATGAACTGATATGTATATGTAAGTTAATATATTATACGCATAATTAGAAGTCGTGGATTATGGGTCGTCAGTTAATCCCATAATGGGTTAACTGGCTCCAACCCCCACTAAGGCTTTGTTTGCTTTCCCTTTATATTCTTCCTTTCCCATTAATTTTAGTAAAACTCTTATTATATAGTTAATTAATGTCACACCTAATTTAATCAAATAATGTTATTTAAATCAATTAAATAAAATAGCATAAATCCACATTAAATCACATAGGTCACATAATTAAAATTCTTATTTATTAATTATGTCAAATCATTAAATCTCTAATTTATTATTAATTAATTAGAACACATTATGCTTATTAATTAATATATTAAATCAAATAAGCTCAGTTAAATGCATCATTAAATATAAAAATTTCTCCACATTAATTTAATCAATGTAACACATATAATTAAATTAATCTACCACAAATTTATCAATTAATTATTTAACTCAATAATTAAATCATCAAAAAAATATTTATTTAATTCAATAAATATTCAAATTAAATTACAAAAATCTCGTTCGTCACAATATGTAAATGATGGGTTGAGGAGATCCATCAGGTTTTATTGTGATACTGAAGTTGTTTATTTGAATCAAATATGATTGATAGACGTCTTAAACTTGTTAATGCTAACATTAATAGCATATCACGTAAAGCCTAATGTTTTCTTCCTTTCCTCAGGATCATGTCGCCTAGGAGACTACCACGGAACTAGAGGGAGGAAGGATCCGTTAATAATGGCGGAGGGGAAAATGTCGACCCTATGCAGAACTTTGTTAACTTGTTAACTGAGGCAATGCAGAACAGACCCCAGCCAGTAGCAGGGCAGCCAGGACATCACTTTGCGAGCTTTAAGGACTTTAAATTGGTAGGACCACCGGAGTTTCGGGGAACCTTGGACCCAATCGAAGCCCAAACCTGGATAGAAGAGATGGAGAAAGTGTTTGAGGTCGTACGAGTGGCTGAAGCACAGAAGACGAGTTTTGCCAATTTCATGATGAATGGTGAAGCTAACTATTGGTGGAAGGCCAATAAGGGACGAGCAGGCGAAGGAGTTATTCCTTAGGATAAATTTAAGGAGCTATTTCTTGAGAATTACTTCTCGGAGAATACTCAACAGGATATGGAAGTTAAGTTTCTAGAGTTAAAACAAGGTAGTATGTCTGTCGCAGAGTACGCAGCAAAATTTAATGAGTTGGCCCGATTCGCGTCACACCAAGTGGACACGGAGGCTAGGAAGGCAAGAAGGTTCAAATTAGGATTGAAACCTTGGGTGTAGAAAGCAGTCACAATATTAAAGATTAAGACATTCTCTGATCTACTGAAAAGGGCTATCATTGCCGAAGGAGGCAATGAAGCCATTGCTCGATTTAAACAAGAAAAGAAGACCGGTCAGGAGGGACAAAAAGGGGAAAGCAGCGGAGGCAGCAACCCCAACAAGCGTAAATGGAAGGGGAGCCAATCCTCTGGAGGTAACAAGTCCGGGGGAGAGGCCAAGAAAAGTGTAAAGTGCAACAACTGTGGGAGGAATCACTCGGGGGAGTGCATTAAGGGAAAGAGTGTTTGTTACCGTTATGGACAACCGGGGCACATGGCTCCTCAGTGTCCGAATAAGCAGAAAGGAGGGTCCCCAGACCACCATATCAAGGACTGCCCAAAGAAAAAGGGCGATGTAGCTAGCGACAACCGCAACAACAATAACGGACCGAGCATCGGAGGGCCAGCCAGTCAAGCCAACAGACCAACGGCACGCACGTTCAACATGACCATTCAGGATGCGGTGGAGTCTAAGGACGTGGTGTGTGGTATCATCCCGATCAATGATATTGATGCTTATGTGTTATTCGATTCGGGTGCTACCTGCTCTTTTATTTTCGAAGAATTTGCTAAACAGTTAGACTTACCCCATGAAAGATTAGAACAGCCTATGAACATAGAAGTAGCAAACAAGGAAATTATCCCCGTAGAATATATTCATAGGAACTATTATACTGAATTGCGAGGATTTAAGCTCAACGTGGATTTGATACCGATTCGTTTAGGGGAGTTTGATGTAATCCTTGGAATGGATTGGTTATCGAATCACGGAGCAGTTATCGACTGTAAGAAGAAGTGCGTACACCTTAAGACTCCGAATAAGTCAAAGGTGGTATTTTATGGTAGTAAATCGCCGAGGCAATCTCATTGTCTGACGATGATGCAAGCGCAGAGATTGCTTAGGAAGGGTTGTGTAGGTTATTTGGCTCACGTTGTTGATACTCGACGAGTCGAGGGTGAACTAGGTCAGATACCTATTGTAAGGGAATTCATCGATGTCTTCCCAAATGAGATTCCAGGATTGCCATCGGATAGAGAGATTGAGTTTGTTATTGATTTGGCACCAGGGACAGCACCGGTATACAAAGCGCCGTATCGTACGGCACCGGTAGAGATGAAAGAATTGATGGCTCAATTGCAAGAGTTATTGGATAAGGGATACATTCGACCGAGCGTATCACCGTGGGGAGCGCCAGTCTTATTCGTGAAGAAGAAAGATGGATCGCTCAGACTTTGTATCGACTACCGTGAGTTGAACAAGGTCACTATTAAGAACAAGTACTCATTGCCTAGGATCGATGATTTATTTAATCAATTGAAGGGAGCGAAGTTCTTTTCAAAGATTGACTGGAGGACCGGTTATCATCAACTGAAGGTGAGGCCGAAGGATATTCCAAAGACGGCATTCAGAACTCGGTATGGACACTTTAAGTTTCTGGTTATGTCATTCAGATTGACGAACGCACCGACAGCATATATGGACTTGATGAACAGAGTGTTCAAATAGTATTTGGATAAGTTTTTTATCGTGTTCATCGATGATATTCTGGTGTATTCGGAGACAGAGGAAGAGCACATCGAGCATCTAAGGATAGTATTGGAGACTCTAAGAAGGGAGAAGTTGTATGCAAAACTTTCTAAGTGTGAGTTTTGGTTGTAGAGAGTGCAGTTTTTGGGGCACGTTATCGATAAGAATGGTGTTTCGGTGGATCCAGCAAAAGTAGAAGCGGTTATCAATTCGGAGCAGCCGAAGACGCCAACAGAAATCAGGAGTTTCTTAGGATTAGCGGGATACTATCGGAGATTCATCCAGGATTTTTTGAAATTAACATCGCCGTTGACCAATCTTTCCAGAAAGACAGTTAAGTTCGTTTGGATAGAGAAATGTGAAGAGAGTTTCCTAGAATTGAAGAAGAGGCTTAGTCAAGCACCTGAGTTGGCTTTACTGGACAACACAAGAGGGTTTATAGTGTATAGTGATGCGTCACACAAAGGTCTTGGCTGTGTACTGATGCAGAACGGCAGGGTCATTACGTACGCTTCACGTTAGCTGAAAGATTATGAGAAGGGTTATCCGACTCATAACCCAGAGTTAGCAGCAGTAGTTTTTGCCTTGAAGATTTGGAGGCATTATTTGTATGGTGAGAAGTGTGAGATATATACGGACCACAAGAGTCTGAAGTATATCTTCACGCAAAAGGAGTTAAACATGAGGCAACGCAGATGGCTGGAATTGATCAAAGATTATGATTGTGAAATTCTGTACCATCCAGGCAAAGCAAATATAGTGGCAGACGCCTTGAGCAGAAAAGGCAAAGAGAAGTTATTGAAGTTAACCATTCAAGAGGAATTGGTGAAGGATTTTGAACGACTAGACTTGGAGGTTAAGTATCCGATGGAGACCAACGAGAAATTATTTACAGTGATAGCGAGCCCGACTATATTAGATAAGGTTAAGGAGGCACAAGAGAAGGACGAAGATTGTTATATTATCAAGAAGCGGATTGTCGAAGGTGATGATTTGAAATTCAAGATTGATAGCACTGGACTGCTAAGGTTTGAAGGACAAATTTGGGTACCGTTAGTACCGGAACTTAGAGAAGAGATTTTGCAAGAAGCACACAGTATGAGATACTCGATACACCCAGGAAGTAGGAAAATGTACCAAGATTTGCGTCACCACTTCTGGTGGCCAAACATGAAGAGAGAGGTTGCGGAATGCGTAAGCAGATGTCTAACTTGTCAGAGAGTCAAGGCAGAGCACCAACGACCAAGCAGGTTACTACAGCCGTTAGAGATTCCAGAATGGAAGTGGGAGCACATCACAATGGACTTTGTGAACGCAGAAAGGGCATGACGCCATATAGGTAATTATAGATCGTCTTACGAAGTCAGCTCACTTTTTACCGATTAAGATTAAGTATAGTTTGGACCAGCTAGCCAGATTATATGTCAAGGAAATTATCTCGAGACATGGGGTGCCGGTATCTATTGTATCTGATAGAGATCTGCGATTCACGTCGAATTTCTTGAAGAGTCTTCAAGAGAGATTGGGGACACAGTTACGAATGAGTACCGCGTATCATTCGCAGACCGATGGGCAAAGCGAAAGAACAATTCAAACACTTGAAGACATGCTCCGAGCTTGTGTAATGGACTTCAAGGGTAGTTGGGAGGATCACCTTCCATTAGTAGAGTTTGCGTACAACAATAGTTATCACGCTAGTATCGGAATGCCACCGTACGAAGCGTTATATGGGAGAAAATGTCGAACATCGTTGTGTTGGGACGAAGTTGGTGAACGTCAAATGTTGGGACTAGAATTGGTATAACAGACAGTAGAGATTATCAAGGTGATAAGAGCACGGCAGGTAGTGGCTCAAGATCGCCAGAAGAAGTATGTGGATTTCCATCGCAAGAAGAAAGAATTTGAATTACGAAGCTATGCTTTTCTGAAAGTATCTCCCTGGAAGGGGAAGATTCATTTTGGGAAGAAGGGAAAGTTGAGCCCTAGGTTCATAGGACCGTTTGAGCTTTTGAGGCGAGTCGGTGAAGTGGCGTACGAGGTGGCGTTACCTACTGAACTTGAGCACATTCATAACGTGTTTCATGTGTCAGTATTACGGCCGTATAAACCGGACTACAAGCGCGTTATCTCCTATGAGCCGATCCAAGTCGAGAAAGACTTATCATATGAAGAGGTTCCTGTCCAGATACTCGATAGGAAGGAACAAAAGCTGAGGAATAAGATCATTCATTCCGTCAAGGTTCTCTAGAAGAAATCACTGCAGTCGAGGAGGCTGCATGGGAGCTAGAGGAGAAAATGAGAGCGAATTATCCGTTTTTATTTGAGTAACCTTATTTTTTACAATTTCGAGGTCAAAATTTTTATAAGGGGGGACGGATGTAACGACCATGAATTTTAAGCTCTTTATTAATTAAATATGTGATTTAATTTTAACGAGTTAGTTTTGTGAGTTTATTTAAACCTTATGTGGTTATGTGAATTTTTGAAACGATTAAAGGAAGTCACTAATGAGAAAATTAAATTGGTGGACTAACCTTAAGGCTTTAATATCAGAGAATTGATAAGATTATTAATAATTAAATATTTCACTTATTTGAATATAGTGGCATGAATTGAACGTAGTGATTAATTTCAATATTGAGTAATTAATCGATAATGTGTTTAATTATTATTATGAATAAATAATAATTAATGAGTAAGAGAACTAATAATATAATATTATTATATTTACTTGATTTACTATTATACACAAGCATACGAAACTAAACCTTTACTATATGGTAGCTATCTATATTATACATAATGCAATGTGACATATCAATGTGGTGAATATTGCATGTATGGACTATATAGCAAGATGAGGTAAATTGAAGGTATGTGACACTATGTGGACATTCATGTATACCCTATTGACATATAATAAGATTAATTATTAATTAATAATGATTTTATTAAGTGGTTATAATTATATAATAACAATGGTTATGATAATAAATAATAATAATAATGCCTAATTGAATTATATATGGTATTAAGGAAAATGTACATGGCTTATATGTTGTGTACCTATTCATTATTAATTACTATTTGAGATAACATTGTATCACCCATTTTAATGTATATGGAATAAATACATATAACCTATGTATATACTATGTGTATATGTATTATATAATCTAAGTGTAGTTGGTATAAGTTAAGTATTGACATACATTACCCATATATTTAAGTTGCTGATATTTCTTAAGAGCTCATCCTCAATTCCCTCTCACGTGAACAAACAATAAGCTACTACACTACTCTATATTTTCTCAATCTCAGCAATGTAGCCATAATCATTATGAGGGAGTGGGTTTCATTATGTGATTCACCAACTCCTTGTTAAACCTCCATGTAATTGAACAATCCATTGGATTGAATTGATGAACAATTGCTTGAACTGGGTATTGAATTGCCTATAAGAGTAAGCTCTCTTCCTTTTATTTTCCTTTACTGAGAATATTGATAAGTAGAGCTAATAGACTGAGTTTTCAATTGAATTGAGGGAGAGAGTTATAGCAGCTAGATCACAGTTTGCAGCGGTATATCATTTTTCCATTCTTGTTCAATCAATGGCAAATTCTTGTTTATGCTATTTAGATGTTAATTGAATTATGAAGTATGCTTGTTAAGTGTGGTGTAAGTTAGTAAGCATGTTAGTTATATATTGTGACTGGTCTAGAATGATTTCGTTGGAAATTCTCTGAGTTGGGTTTAAGCTCCTGCCGAGCAGAAGCAGTTCCTGGTCGGCCCAGGCAACTGCGAGGCTGCTCCAGGCCTGAACCAAACTTCTTGCTTTCTGTTACAGTTTCTAATTATGCTAACTTGGTCGTACCACTATGGACATACATGAATACTGGTGTAACTCTTATGCATGTGTTCCTTGATGCTATACGTATATGTCATGACCATGTTAGTACAAAAAGCATATGTTTTAAAAGGAAACTTGTAGTTTCGAAAGATAACTTGTTACGAACATATCGTGTATTCATTCTGAAATTATGAACATGATAGTATGGTTTATATTAACATGAAATGCACGTTTAAAGTGTTAATCATACACTAGCATACTTGATCGTAAGTTAAGACGTTTTCAAAAGAAAAACTTAAGACTTTCAAGGTAAACTTGACCAAGAATTTTGTCTTGAGATTTCTGACCGTATGAGAACGTTTATGTGACTTAGTTATGTGTTCAAAGACATGTGAGTTATGATCACGAGACACTTAACATGTACTATGATGCCTTTATTGACTTAGTGTGATTTTCAATGAAAAGCTTAGAACGTGAAAGATTTTATCATTAATTACCATGTGAATTATAATATGATCATACAAGCATGTATATTAGAGTTCGTCATGCCTATAAACATGTTGACATGAGTGTCATTTTGGTTAAACATAGTTTTCACCTATGCACACATATTCATGAAGAGGAAATTTATAAAAATATGAACTATATAGATTAAGGTATACACGAGTAGTATACACACAAGCATGACTACTTAAACGTTGTTTAGCATCGTTATGTAGTAATATGACTATGTGGCTAACCCTCGTAATATTGAATTGATTAGCTTAAGGTATGTGAATTACCGGCATGAAGACATATGATTTTGAATTGAATAGGGTGAGCTTGCTAGGTTTTAAACTTGAAAGTATATTCTTGAGCATGATTCCTTGATATGCTAAATGTTCAAACCTATGTTGATGTATAGAAACTAGATATTCTAGTACTATTAAATCAAGGACAGAGTTAATTGTTTATAGACCCAGTCAAAGTGATTGACTTACGTGAATTATATGATAAATTTATATGATGATTAGATTCTTGTTAGTGTAGACTCGTATTAGTTTACACATGCTAATTGGAATACCGACTTATTAATGTTACGTTATTTCAGCGAGATTTAATTAAAGCTAGAATTATTTGTAGCTGAGCAAACAGGCAAGTATCCGAACCCTACTTTTATTGTGTTGCAAGTATTCTAGACCCTTACACTACTTTATTTAATAAATCGTGTAAGCAAGTTTCCCGAACTTCACTCTTTGATTGTGCAAGTTCCCTACCTTACACTCTTTATTGTACAGGTTTCCTATCCTTCTTATATTGTATTGAGTAGGTTATTATCATATTGACAATTATTCATTTAAGCTTGAACTTTATTTCCAAGCATGCTATTAGGTGGTTTAATTTCTTTACAATTATTCCACATCAATCTTTTTGATATTCGCACTTAGTGCACTTGAATTCGTATAGTCTTGGACTTGTACATTGTTTAAAGTTCTATAATTCTTGAACTGTGTCAGATAGAGTCTGAACCCTTGTTCGGTCAGACAATTGTATAAAAGCTATCCAAACCAATTGATGGTAAGGATTCTTAGACTGAAAGAACACCCCTTATATATATAGGGGAGTACCCCAGGTATCTAGTATAAAGATACAAACAACAGAGTTGAATGTTATGCATATACATGGCGTACGCAAGGCTGATCCCCTCAAGTACTATTCTGTAGCCAGTAACCAAAGGGTCAATCAGCTATTGATTCCGTTGGAGTTTTATAGTTCAAAAGTCTACTTGACTATCAGTTATTCTAAAAGCAATTATTATTCTTGCTTTCGATATTGATATTGTTGAATTCATTGTCAGATATATTCCTTTCATCATGATATATCCTTTATTGTTGTATTTATAATTGTTGAGCAAACTTGTTGCTCATTCGTGCTATATCGTGAGTTATATTGCTGTTAAGCCCAAGACTTCAAGGAAGGACAAGGGTAAAAGAGAAAGATATAGGATTAGTTTGCAAGGAGTAAACTTTATCTTTATGTTTAATTAATTTACTGTTATGTAATATGAACCCTATTGACTATTCTAGGGTATGTTTGAATATTGTATTTAGGTTATCGAATCTTGGGACTAGTAACACCTTTTGAATGAACGACGTACGTTTATTATATTTCCGCATTTAGTTATTGTATGTTGTTGAAAGGTGGATATTTGTATTATATCGTTATGACCGAATCGGGGTTAGAGAACCCGAATTCGGGGGTGTCACACCTTCTTTCGAAGCATTGTATAGAAAAAAATGCAGAACCCCATTATGCTGGGTTAAAGTTGGTGAACATCAACTGTTGGGACCAGAATTGGTACAATAAACCGCTAAAATCGTGAAGCTGATCAGAACCAGACTGATTGTTGCTCAAGACAGACAGAAGAAGTATGTCGATCAACATCGACAGAACCAAGAATTTTTACCAGGAAGCTTCGTTTTCTTGAAGGAGTCTTCCTGGAAAGGGAAGATTCGATTTGACAAGAAGGGAAAGCTGAGTCCCTAATTTATTGGACCTTTTGAGATACTGCGAAAGATGGTCAAAGTGGCTTACGAGGTTGCGTTACCTCCGGAGCTAGACAATATACACAATGTCGACGTTGGTTAAAAAAATCTGCGGGTCGGGTTACAACCCGGATATTTTAATCTTTTTTCCTAAGTTCTCTTTACCCTCACTCTTTTTATTTATGAAAAAGGTTTTGAAGGGATTCTTTAGGGAAAAGGCCAATATGTATCATGTCGACGATTTGAACGTTTTACAGAGTCGCCAATTGGTAGATTTGAAATGGTTGTACTAACTCAACCGAGTTTTGTTTGAAAGAGGCCCAATAACTGGACACTGTCAAAACTTGATCTTTGAAAACAAAATTTTGAGCTCGGGGGTTTGGTTAAGTGTGGGGAAGGTGTTAGGCACCCCACGACTCCCGTGTAAACACTGTACCGCATCTTTTCAATATTTCCCATTAAAACTAGAATGCGTGAGTGAATGCTGTTTGAAAATTGAGCCTATTGATTTGATTGATTGAAAGTAGTGCTTTGCTTCGTTGAACCTATATACGAAGGGTTTGATTTGATTTGAAAATCAGTCTTTGATTTGATTTGCAAAAGCATTTAATTTGATTTTCTTGAAATTCTTTTCTTTTGATTGATTTGAAAATGATATTTTGAAAGCTAGTTTATCAAACCCTTACGCTGCCATAGGAATTGAAGCATGTTGATACTTCCAATTTTATTTTTATAGCCTTAAGGCTGCATGTGAATGGTGATTAGTCGGGCTGCGAAGCATCCTCGACCACAGAATATACAAGTGTCGGTCTCCTCATGGGTATGAAAACCATCGGAGGGAAGCTGACAAGACAATTGATATTTTTTCATTATTTGGAGACCTTAAATCTGGATAACCGTTTTAAGGTCTGTTTATATATACATTTCTACAGAAAAACTGACAGGGTACATTTGTAAATCGGAGTTTGTCCATCGTGGGAGTCAGATTCCGATCGTTTTGATCGTGAATCCCACGATTCCTAGGCTCACACATGAGTAGCCAAAACCTGCATAGTTCAAATTTGTACAGAAATAGATAAATATCCCAAAATTTCTAGAATCGAGGATTCATTCAATAAATCCCGGTCTGCACGGCAAAAGCGTCTCGTTCCCACTAAATGGCGATCTAAGGGACGCCTGGTTGCTTTTCAAGCTGAAACTAGAAAGAAAGCTAGATTTAAGGAAATCTCAGCCATTCTAGCTTCCCGATTCAGTCTGGAGGTTTTGAACTGTTTGAAAACTAGAATTGGTGGGATTTAAATATATCTAGTCCGCCTGCAGATATATCACTGTCAATTTATATAAGATGAATAGTTAAAGCAGTAGTTGAATAGAAAGCGAGTAAAGCAATATATAGATATATATATATATATATATATATATATATATATATACAAATATATATAAAAGCTGTAAAGGGCGATGGGTTTTCACGCCAGTGCCCGGACTGGAATGGAAATATATATATATATATTGACAAAAAACGTATTCAACCAAGACTGGGAAGAGGACCAGTGATGGTGAAGGCTGCTTATATATCCATAAATATATATAAAAGTAGTAAAAAGGCCACAAAATGATCCAGGCCGAACTGAATTGTAAATTGTAGAAAGGTAGTGAACCAGTGACTAGGGAGATCACCCAGTATGGCGAAGTGTGCAAAAAAAATAGTATAAAGGCCACAAAATAGTTCAGGCCAGACTGGAATATAAATTGCATAAAAGTAGTCAACCAGTGACTGGAGAGATCACCTAGTATGGCGAAGTGTGCAAAAACAGTATAAAGGGCGATGGGTTTTCACGCCGGTGCCCGGACTGAATTAAAATATATATATATATATATATATATATAGATATATACTGACAGAAATGTAGTAAACCAAGACCGATACGAGACTAGTGATGGTGAAAAATCGCTCATATATGCGTAAATATATATAAAAGCGGTAAACTACCTCGGATTTGACATCCGGGCTTGACAGAATTGAGATGTAAGTATATATACAGTTAAATATATACAAAAAATGGCCAAACCCGGACTGGGAAGATAACCCAGTCTGGCGAAGTTGCCAGAACGTGTGTGCTAGTGCATTGAAGCTGCTGGAGCTGACGGATCGTCAATCCGAGTTGTAGAAATGCTAGAAAATCAGTTTATGAACAAAAGCGTACCAAATTTTGAAGAAAACAGCCACGAACCTAAGTTTCGGGCATTTTTAGATAACGAAACTTAACGTGCAAGTGTATAAAAGTACGAAGAAGTAATATTCACTTTCTGACCGTGAAAATACTTACAATGGACTGCTACACGGGCTTTTTATCGAATCGTAGGCTCTATACGTCCAAATCTACCGGTTATTTTCTGATATGTGGTAGTATATGGGTATATCTAAGTGTTAGAGTTAAAATATTTGGGTTTGGAAGAGGTGTAAAGGTCAAAAAATTAAACTACCAGAGCATCGCTGCGTTTCTGGATTCTTTAAATTGAAGGGGGTTGGCCTCATATTTATAGACTAGGGAACCCTGACTTTACCTACTGCTGCCGCATATAAAAGTACAGCTCCCCTAGTGGGGCCCGCGGTGCCGGGTTCTGTCGTCTCAAAGTACGTGCACTCTGGACAATGCGCAGTCAAAGTCAAAACTTTCTAACTTTTGATCGGAGCATCCGTTTGAGGCGTGAGATACCTTTTCGAAAAGCCCTCGCCGAGAGTGTTGCAATGACATGGGATAAAACTTTTTTCGGGTCAGAGAAGACGGGTTCATAACCAGTTCTTCGATTACCCGCAGTTTGTCCGTTGAGCTGTCTTGCGTCGTTTGCACTCAAGATCGTCGTTATGGTTCATTCTGACTTTGATGGCATCAATTCGGCTTGAGTTTGACCAAATCAATCGAGAGTTGATAAAATAACAGTTTTTCCTTCTCCCAGGGTGGTCCTTGGTGGATTTGGCTTCCAAGGGTAATCTATGGGGCTAAACTGCACTTCCCGGACTGACGTCGGGGCTGATCTATACTTCCCGGGCAGAGACCGGGGATGACTTGACATATCTTAGGTTGATGTCAAGGGTGACCTGTACCTCTCAGGTTGATGCCAAATTTGACTTGAAGGCCTGATATTGAGATCGGGATTAATAGATGGTCTGATTGACGATCGGAGCTAGATTGAAGGTCCGATTGACAATCGAAGCTGGATAGATAGTTCGATTGGTGATCAAATTTTATTGGTTTACCGATATTGGGGATTGGATTTGGGTTTACCGATATTAGGAATCGGATTTAGGTTTACCGATATTGGGGATCGAATTTGGGTTTACTGACATTGGGGATCGAATTTAGGTTTACCGATATTGGGGATCAGATTTGGGTTTTCCAACATTGGGGATTGGATTTAGGTTTACCGATATTGGGGATCAGATTTAGGTTTACCGACATTAGGGATCGAATTTTAGTTTACCGACATTGGGGATTGGATTTAGGTTTACCGATATTGGGGATTGAATTTAGGTTTACCGACATTGGGGATCGTATTTTGGTTTACCGATATTGGGGATAGGATTTAGGTTTACCGACATTGGGGATCGAATTTGGGTTTACCGACATTAGGGATCGGATTTGGGTTTACCAACATTGGGGATCGAATTTAGGTTTATCGATATTCGGGATCGGATTTGGGTTTACCAACATTGGGGATCGAATTTAGGTTTTACCTATATTGGGGATCAGATTTATATTGGAAGCCTGGTATAGGTACCGGGATTGGCTTGATTGACGGTTTCGTCCTCCTACAGTGTTCGTATTGAGGTAAGGAAAATTTTGAGTGTCTATAGATGACCCTCTTTATCATGTCCATGCAATGTTGTGGAATAGACAGGATAAAGATTAGTAAACACTGGAAATAAGACAAATGCCAGAGTAGCTTTGAAGGCTGGGTGTCTTTGAGTGGAACGGGGCTACTCTTGGTTGCTTACGTCATCTATTTGCTGGGGATAACGTTGTCATGGACAGCCCTTGATGTTATTGATAGGTTACCGCAAACTATTCTTGTCATTTTCTGCTAGGGATGACGTTATTCACGGTAGCCTACTTAACTCTGATGAGGATGCTATTACGTTGATGTTACCATGGTTTGAAACTCATGGTTTCCAGCATCTGTCAGCATTATCAGGGGGCAGATCTTCTTTTGGCTGATGTCGTTTGTGTGTTTCGGAAGGCTCCTCTGACGGGGTTGTCCCTCAGGTATCGAGTCACCTTGCTGGGATCTTTCGATGTTTTATCCGGATGATAGGTTTCACTTGGCAGCTTGCAGTAGGGAGCTTAATATCCAGTCTTTTATCTCATTCTCTTTTGAGGATGTGTATAACAGATTCCATCATTGGCGATGGATTACTATAATTACCTCCATCACCAGATCACTCCTGAAGCTTTGATAGGGTTGAGCAACCGGTTAAACTATATCGGTCAGTACCTGATACTTCGCTGGGGTTGTTCCAACTGCTGATCTGTCATCAATCAGTACCCGATGCTTTGCTGGGGTTGTACCGATGGCTGAATTATCATCGGTCAGTACCCGACGCTTCGCTGGGATTGAGCCAACGGCTGAACCTGTCATCAGTCAGTACCCGACGCTTTGCTGGGGTTGAGCCAACGGTTTAACTGTATTGGTCAGTACCCGATGATTCGCTAGGGTTGTACCAACGGCTGAACTTTTATCGATCAGTACCTGACACTTCGCTAAGGTTGTGCCAACGGCTGAACTTGACTTCGGTCTGTACCCGAACTTCGCTGGGGTTGTGCTAACGACTAAAATGTCATCAGTCAGTACCCGACCTTCGCTGGAATGGAACCAACAGTTGAACTGTCATCGAATCAGTACCCGACGCTTCGCTGGGGTTATGCCAATGGTTGAATTGTCATCGGTTAGTACCTGATGCTTCACTGGGGTTATGCCAACGACTGAACTGGCATTGGTCAGTACCCGACGCTTCACTGGGGTTGTGCCAATGGCTTAACTGTCATCAGTCAGTACCCGATGCTTCGCTGGGGTTGTGCCAACGGCTGAATTATCATCGGTCAGTACCCGACGCGTCGTTGGGGTTGTGCCAACGGCTGAACTGGCATCGGTCAGTACCCGACGCTTCGAAAGTGGCAGTTTTTGGCAGTTTTATGCAGTTTTTGTGCAATTTTTTTGCAGTTTTCTTTGTTGATCACCGCTCAATCACGTAGCGATTTTTATTCAAATTTTACTTGGTAACACATAAGAACTCCGTTTTGACCTAAACTGAACTGAGCCAGGGGGAGTGGCACCCACCCTGGGTTGCCGCAAGTGGAGGTGTGGCCACCTGGGCTATTTATTGAGCTACGGGATTTTCATTTTTCAAGTTTTAGTTTTGAATTCCAAACGAATTTCGATCTTTTTTTTCAGATCTACAGAGCTTGGATAGCTATTTTCTGAATCCGTCAGTTCCTACGCGATCAGCGCAACGCAGGTAACGTTTTACGTCCTTCTTTTGCAAGTTTTGACCGTTAAAAGCATGCGAACCACTCAGGGGCATTTCAGACGCAATGTATGAAAAATATATGCCTATATGACCTGCTAAAATTTTTTTGACTACATATGTATGCATATCTTACTGTAATGCACGTTTGGATGTAAGAAAATTTAGGTTCTGAAATATTGATTTTCTGCACTTTTTGACCAGTTTAGTCATCCTTTTGATGCCTAATGCGCCTAGATTTTAACTAAAATGTCCATGGTAATTTGGCTACCATGTGAGGTTGACTTTTGATTTTCTTTATAAATATGAATTGTTTCTATTTTTGGGTAGGTGTGCTATTGAATGGCCACTTAGACATGCCTGTGTGCATGTGGATAGTTCATTTTACAAAGGAGACTCTGGCAAAATTATTCCAAAATCTTAGGCATTGAAAAACTTGCATTTTTAACTCTACTGGGGATTTTTAACTGACCCATGCAGATTTTTAGTTTCTAGGTTTTGAAAATATGCAGTTTTGACTTTACTGGGTATTTTTGACAGACCCATGCATAACTTAGGACCTAGAGATATATGCTGGACTGATTGAAAATGATAAGCCACAGGTTTTAGGCTTACCACACCCCTTCTGAGGTGATTTGGAGTATTGGTGAATGCGATGGATCGCGAGAGACCAATCAATTCTAGCAGGGTATCCTCAGGTATCAGACCAAGGAGGGCTTCTGATGTTCCCCATCCTCGTCTAGTTCGGAAGCCTTGTAAACTGGTGGAGTTGATGATTCATCCAGCACAGGACGAGCAGCCACTTGATATTGATGATGAGGAGGCTCCTTTTGTTGCTCCTGTTCCCGCTCAGGCTCCACGTGCGGAGGTCCCTAGCATTGTTGTGCAGACGCAGGAGTTGCTGGGCGACTTGAGTCGCCATCCATCGA
This sequence comes from Panax stipuleanatus, assembly GCA_020205555.1. NCBI lineage: Eukaryota > Viridiplantae > Streptophyta > Magnoliopsida > Apiales > Araliaceae > Panax > Panax stipuleanatus. The sequence goes on from CM035118.1 coordinate 89,265,859, forward strand.
GATACCTTCACGCCAACGAGGTGACTTGAAGTTTTTCTATTCTTGGATTCTTTTTCTTCCTTTTTCCCATTCTCGGGGCACAGGTTTTTGACATGAGTTGATTTTTGATGCAGGTTTCCGGCTTTACGTAGCCCCGAGGGAACTGGTTTAGCGTACATTCTTTGTATTACACTTTGCACGAAGATTACGTGGAGATCGTAGATGGCTAGGGCTTTTAGGCCTTTTTATTGAGCCTTCCTTGTAGTTTCCCCTGGGGGTATATGAGCGCTTTATCTGAGCGCTGGTTCCACCAGACTCAGCCCCCGCCTGATGATCAGAGGGCTAGAGATCGCATTCTGAGGTGATTATTTTTGTCGATCATCAGGGGTTGTTTTATGGCTGACAACTCGTCTACTGTGTCCTTTGCCTTGATTAGCGTCACTCAATATGTAGAGCGCCTCAGTGACTATGACTGGGGCTCCTATACCTTTACCTATTTTATCTGTGGCATATGCATATTTTCGGATGGTGTAACGGAGGCTTGGCTAGGATTTTACCCATTTCTGCTGGTGAGTACATCCTTTTATACATTTTTGATTTTAGCATCTATTTTTGTCAGTCTTGGTCACTAAGGACTTTTGATATTTGCATGATCAGCTTAGGGCATTTGAGAGGCTTCCTTGCCTACGGCCCGCTTCTGCCCTAGGTCTGGAGACCTATCCTCTGGGACAGAGATGGCATCACTCCACTTTGACTGAGGTCCCTGTTGCTGACGGATTCACTCACGCCCGTTTGCAGTTGGAGCTTTTGACGGCGGGTTCGATCACCTAAACGCTGTATACCTTCGAGTTTTTGACCGTCAGATTCAAGGGAGGCATCCCTATAGGTCGGGAGTTTATTTTGTTAACATGCAGAGTCCCTTTATTGACGGTAGGAGGCTGGGAGCTCTATCTTGGAGAGCGTGCCATTAGGAGCATTACGGGGGACATCCGCATTCCCATTGCTCCTCCTGCTTAGCATCATTGGCCATTGACCGTGCCATTAACAGATATCCCTATGGAGGGTATAGATGGCTTTGCCTTATCAAAGGGCCCATACAGCCAGGAGGCCTTTAGTAGTTGGTGGAGTCCTCGCACTATTGGAGCTCAGACTTGTGCCACCCAAGACATGGTGCCAGGGTCCGTGATGATGACGGACTGGATAGCTTGCCTTATGGAGCCCACTCATGCAGACCAGATAGCAGATCTGACCAGAAAGTTGGAGAGAGCTCGTTTATTTATCACGCACCTTGGCCGAGATCAGTCAGAGGTATCTTCTTTTGACACGTCCAGCTCTGGGACGGGTCCTTCTTTAGGTCCATTTAGCAGTAGTTATGCAGAGGTAGATCCTCCCTTATACTGCCCAGACATACCTGATAGCAGCAATTTTGTATCCACTAAGGAGATGGAGCAGGTCGATCGCTTTGACACTGATGTCTTTGACTTCCTCTGATAGCTATTGGAGCTATATTTTTGGTCAGCTACTGTTTTGGCTATTTGGCGGTTGTGCCATCATTTTAATAGACCACTGTATTAGTTGGGTGGTGGTGCCCCTATTTCCCTGTATTTTCCTTTATATTTTATATTATCAGACAGGGATGATGTCCTGCAATAGATAGATTATTGTAGATATTCATGATCTTCTCTATCTATCACGTCATGTTTATATTTGTCACCATGCATATATTATGTTATGTGTATGCATTCAGACAACTGCGACTTGATTTGACCTCTGGATGGTCTTGTGGTACGATGCTACAGATGACATCGTCTACAGTCAGCCGTATTGAGCATTCACCACCGTCTGAGGTGGCCACATCATTGAGGTCATGGTATGAGAGCCTGCCCTACCCAGTCAAAGGGACAGTGGACCACATTTTGGGGCATTCGTTGGCCCTTGTAGATTTTCAGGTGCCGTCTAGATTTGTTGATGGCATTTTACCTTTCTGGATACCTGAGAGACAGGTGTTCCGCTTTGGGCGATATGAGTTGACGCCGACTCTCGAGGAGTACGAGTAATTTATTGGGTTGGCTTTGGATCAGCCGTGTGCTCATACGGCTATTAGTGATATGAGGAGACCGTTTACCCATATGTCCGGTCTCCGTTAGAGTGTGATCAGGGACGAGATTATATCTGGACACGTGATCTCGATTGATTTCCTGATCGATCGATTTGGCAAGCTTGACAACTATGATCGTCGTGTCGGAGATTTTATTATTTCAGCAGAGGCATGGCATCTGGCCAGAGTAGACATTCTGCTGATGTGTATTGTGGCATACGTCCATATGCTGCTTCGCTTAGATTATTTGGATGTGGGATTGGTAGTTGTGGTTCGGGCCTTTAGATAGGGTATCTCCATCGTCCCAATGATATTGGCTGAGACATTTAGATCAGCCGCACATTGTAGTACCCATCCAGAGGGGTTTTTTAGGGGCAACTCGGTCTTGTTGTATATATGGCTGATGTCCCATATACGACCGATTGGATTCTTGAGGTCTTAGGGTTTTTGCTTTACTTACGAGACATCCACAATTTACTCCTTTCAGCCTGTGGAGTGCATCGATACAGTGTCATGGTTGGCATTTTTATCAGATATTGAGCATCCATTTTCGATCTTGTCATGCTCAAGGATAGTGTCCCCATATAGCTTCATCACCCATGCATCTGGCCTAGATTATTTGCCCCTGGCGGGATTGAGGGGAGTGACTACCTATCATCCTTTGGCAGTCATGTGTCAGTTTGATCAGCTGCAGAGTTTGCACCACTTTAAGGGGGCTTCTGATCAGAGGATGTCGGCTTCGTCTATGTCATCCGTCGACTTGGTTAGAGTATATGAGTGTTGGACTTATCGAGAGAGGGCTGATTTCTCTGGTAGCCATTCGAGTCATTCTCTAGAGTATTCTGCCTGGTTGGAGGCAGAGATAGCAGTTGTAGTAGCAGAGTCTCATTTATCTCTGATTGTGGACTTCGATGAGGATGAGCCTATGGAGGATCCGGATTCTACTTTCACAGATGAGCTGTTCACGGGTTTGACAGCGGCTCTAGTGAGTGATCCGCTGGTTATTTCTGCAGAGACGGATTCGGCTTTAGCGGACTCACTATTCAAGATAACCTTTGAGCAAGATTCAGCTAGAGCACAGATGCTAGCGGCAGAGACTTAGCTTTTGCTTAGAGCGATGGACTCAGGGCCGCTTTGGATGCTGGTTTAATTGAGCGGGAGGAGCTCCGATCTGCCAGAGATGCAGTGGTTGTGGAGCGAGACGAGATTCGCTCGGTTAGAGACGCAGCATATGTTGAGATTGAGTAGACTTTGATTGCTCGAGACGCAGCTTTTGCGGAGAGGGATGGGGCTATAGCTTCCCGTGATTTACACATTACTGATAGTACTGCTCTTCAATCTTAGACTCATGGTTTGGTTACCGAGATGAGTGCATACATTGATGACCATAGTGCCACCTTGCAGATGACTGTGGAGGTATTGAGCCGTATGGAGGCTTAGTGGATGGCACTTACAGCTGCTCCCCCATCTTCAGAGAAAGATGCCATGCTGGCATTGATGACCCGTTTGTCCTTAGGTCCATAGACTAGCTTTATTTTTCCTGCACAAACTAAATCAGCTATTTTTGTCATGTACATGGCACTATGTATATATTAAACAGTGTTATATATCAGAGAAATATAGTTTTGATTCGCTTCCCTGATTGGATATGTACTGTCATTGCTGAGTGATTACCACTTCTTTCATCACTAGCAGTTGTTGATGTTTCTTGAGCTTCTCCTTGATGGACTGATAGTTAAGATGTCAGGGAATATCTCAAATGGGCCTGTTGACCAGGGTATCTTGATAGAATTTGGCTTTTATTTATCTTTGGTGTCTTGGAACTAGTCTTTTATAAATTTTTTTCATTTTTTCTTGAAGGTCAAACCGCACCGTAAATGGCTGCCTACGTATTCTCGGGTTGAGGGAGATCAAGTCATTCGTAGTTCAGGCTGTTTGGTTAGATAGAGGTTTGAAAATATTTATCTTGGGTTTTTGAGTTTGGTTTGATGAGTTTTTGAGTTTTTTATTTGGTTTGACTGCACCAGAAATGGCTGCCTACGTACTCCCGGGTGTAGGGAGATCAGGTCATTCGTAGTTCCGGCTGTTTGGTTGGAGTGAGGTTTGATTTTGGATTTTTGGATTTTTGGATATTTTGTTCTTAGTTTAACCGCACTAGAAATGGCTGTCTACGTACTTCTGGCTGTAGGGAGATCAGGTCATTCGTAGTTCTGGCTTTCTAGTGAAAAACCGAACCTAATTTGATTCGTAAGACCCGGATGCGGGTATGCATGTGTCTCAGATGTAGTACCTTTTTAATGTGTTTGAATTGATGAGTTAGGGAAATTCATTCCGATCCATTTCTTGTAGTCTTATAGCTCCCCCTGTCAACACCTCCTTGACAATGAAAGGGCCTTCCCAATTTGGGGTGAACTTTCCTTTGGCTTCATCCTGATTGGCTAGGACTTTCTTTAGCAGCAAGTCATTTTCTTTGAATTACCTGATTCAGACCTTTTTGTTATAGGATCTGGCGACCCTTTGCTGGTATAACTGTCCGTGGAAAATGGTTGTAGCCCTTTTTTCATCTATCAGGGATAGTTGATGATACCGGTCTTGTAACCACTGATCCTCGTCTATCTAAGCATCGATTAATACTCGCAAGGATTCCATCTCTACCTCTATGGGAAGGACTGCCTCCAAGCCATAGACCAACGAATACGGGGTAGCCCCAGTAGGAGTGCGCATTGACGTCCTGTATGCTAACAGGGTAAGAGGCAGTAGGTCAGGCCATTCCTTGTGATTGGCGGACATTTTTTGCATAATTTTCTTGATGTTTTTATTGTCCTCTTCAACAGCGTTGTTCATCTTAGGCCGATAGATGACGAAATTGAGATGCTTGATGTGGAACTTATTACACAATTCTTTCATCATTTCATTGTTCAAGTTCTTGGCGTTGTCTGATACGATCACCTCCGGTTGTCCATATCGACAGGCGACATTATTTCTGATGAAACTAATGATGACCTCTTTTGTAACTTTAGGAAAAGAGGCTGCTTCAACCCATTTGTGAAGTAATCGATTATGGTGAAAATGAATCGATGACCATTGCTGGCTTTTGGTTCCACTGGACCTATCACATCCATTCCCCACATGGAGAAAGGCTATGGTGAACTCATATTGTGCAGCTCATTCGGAGGAGCGTGGATGGCATTTCCATGTATTTGGCATTTCCATGTATTTGGCATTGAAAACATCTCTTAACGTGATCATCGCAGTCAGCGTTAAGAGAGATCCAATAATGTCCAATTTTGATTATCTTCTTGGCCAGCAAATGACCGCTCATGTGTGGACCACAGACTCCACCGTGGATTTCATCCATAAGTCTCTATGCTTGCTCTTTGTCGAGGCATCTCAACAAGCCTATTCCAGCATCCCTTTTGTAAAGTACATCTCCGCTCAAATAGAACTTCATGGCTATTTTGTGAATTCTCTTTCACTTTGATTGACTTGCCCCAGTGGGTGTGGAACCATACCGAAGATATTCCTTGATGTCTTGATACCAAGGCTGCTTGATAGGAGGTATTTCATCTAATACTTCTCCAATGTAATTCCCATATGTCATGGATTTTTGAATTGTGAACTTGATGTTGGGCAATCCACTCTTATCGGATATGCGAATTAATGAAGCCAACGTTGCTAATGCATAAGCAAAGTCATTCCGACCCCGAGGAATATGAACGAAGGTTATGTCTTTGAATTCCTGGGATATTTTGAGGACCTGCCGATGATAGGGCAGCAAATGCAGTTCTTTAGTGAGATACGCACCGGTGGTTTATCTGATGACCAGCTCGGAATCTCCGAAGACGAATAGGTGCTTGATAGACATGGATTAGGCTAATTTCAACCCCATTATACAGCTTTCATACTCGGCCGTGTTGTTAGTGTTGCCAAATTAAAGTTTGGTAGCCAGAGGATACCTGCCCCAGCTCCAGCACCTTCCATGTTTACCGCTCCGTCAAAATATATTTTCTATTATTGGACTGTATTCTCTGAATGGAGTTATTGAATTATCATGATCCCATCATCTGGGAAATATGTATCCAGGGGCTCGAACCCTCCTGAAGGTGCTTCAGCTAATTGATCTGCAATGCCTTGACCCTTGATTGACTTCTGAGTCACGTAGACAATGTCGAACTGCTGTAGGATCAACTGCCATTTGGACAATCGGCAATTCAGCATTGGTTTGTTGAATACGTATTTGAGTGGATCCTTGTGGGATATGAGGTAGGTCGTATGCCCATGCAAATAGTGTTGCAAACTCATGGCGGCCCATGCTAACGCACAACATGTCTTTTTGATCAGGGTGTACTTCTGTTCACCACTGCTGAATCTTTTGCTGATGTAGTAGATAGCTCTTTCTTTACTACTATCATCCTTCTGTCCTAACATGCAACCCATCACATTGTTATTGACTGGCAGGTACATGAATAAGGGAACTCCATCCCTTGGGGGTACCAAAACAGGTGCTTCAGTCAGCTACTTCTTGATGGAAAGGAAGGCTTGTTGACAGTCCTCATTCCATTTGGTGGAGCAATTCTTCCTTAATAGCTTGAAGATAGGTTCACAAGTTGTTGTGAGCTGTGAAATGAATCGGCTTATGAAGTTGATCCTTCCTAGGAATCCCCGTATCTCCTTCTCTACACGAGGTATGGGCATTTCACTAATGGCTTTGATCTTGGCAGGGTCGAGTTTGAAGCCCCGATTGCTCACCAAGAATCCTAGCAACTTGCCTGCTTTGACGCCAAAAGCACATTTGGCTAGATTAAGCTTCAGGTTATACTTATATAACCTGTTAAATAGCTTCCTGAGATGGTCAATGTGATCATCCTCCCTCCGGGATTTGATGATGATGTCATCCACATAAACTTCGATCTCTTTGTGCATCATGTCATGAAAGAGGGCCATTATGGCTCGCTGATATGTGGCTCCAGCATTGATAAGGCCGAAGAATAGTCGTCTATAGTAGAAGGTTCCCCAGGGAGTAATAAAAGCTATTTTCTCCTTGTCCTCTTCAGCAACCATGATTTGATGATAACCAGCAAAGCAATCCACGAAGGAATATATGCCATACTGCATAGTATTATAGATCAGAATGTGGATGAAAGGTACCGGGAAATTGTCCTTGAGGTAGGCTTTGTACAAATCCCGATAATCTATGCAGACTCGTACCTTCCCTCCGGGCTTAGGCACGAGAACTATGTTTGACAGCCATTTTGGGTATGTTGATACCATGATGATTCTGTCTTTGAATTGTTTAACAATTTCTTCTTTGACTTTCAGACTCCATTCAGGTTTCAATCTCCTAAGCTTTTGCTTGATTTATTTGAATCCATCTTTGATGGGCATTCGATGGATGACAATATCAGTGGATAAGCCAATCATGTCTTCATGTGACCATGCAAATACATCCTGGTACTGTTTTAGGAGTTTGATCAGGTCGGCTTTTTAATTGGGTGTAAGGTCTGAACCTATTTAGATTTCTTTGATGGTTTCGGAGGTTCCTATGTTGATGGTGGTGGTTTGTTCGAGGTTTGGTTTGGGTTTGTCTTTGACCCATTCTTTGATCTCCTCGGGCACCTCATAGTCATCTTCCTCCTCTTGATCAATATCCATCAAGTCAAAGTTCAGTTCTACATCAAAGTCGTAGTTATTTTGACAGGTTGACATCTCATCAGCAAAGACACACACATCCAATGCTTGGGTCCTGAAAACAAAAATGCTTTCATTAATATATACAACTGCTTAAACATACAGAGCATTTGTAAAGCATGACAAAAGTTACTGCTATAGTTGTGCAAGCAAAAGGAAGCAGTTAATGAAAGCATGATTAAGGGCAGATTGACTCTCTGCGCCTTTACCCTTTTGATCGAGGCAAGGGACACTGCTCCAGTTGTCCAAGGTCAGATCCTCATGAACCAGGAGGATCAGGGATTTGTGATTATCTGTCTCGTCTTGGATGATGACTGAGACATCCTTTATAATATAGGGCCAGGGATCTTCTTTGAACTGTTTCCCTTTTCCCTTCTTGATGTGAGGAATTTGAACTTGATCCTCGTCGTCGCTGTCTGGGAGTTCATCATTCATGCCCTCGTAGTTAATAATGACCCTCATATTAGCGAATGGGTCTCGTCCTTCGTAAAGGATCTTTTCTTTTCCCTTTTCGCTGTCTGCTCAGGCTTGAGGGCTTTTCTTTCATGGACAGGTATGATTAGAGGGAATAGCATGGTTGATACCACAGTTAGGATTTTCCTCGTAGGTTTCACCCATCCGGCATTTGTGAGGTTTGGCAGTAGAATTGTGGAGGCATGAGCCTTGGGATGTTTATATGGGTTTCGGCGGCTTGACCCGGATGAATATCCCAATCCTGCTCTCCCAGTCTGACTTGGGATTTGGACTGGCATCTTGATACCTTTCTTATCCTTTCCCAACCCTTCTCTAGGTTGGAAGCCCGAAGATACCATTTCTTACCCCACTGTCATTACTTAGGTGGAGACTTTAGGTTTTAGGACTGGTGCCCCGATAGGTAGATACTGAGTATCGCTCACCTCTAGAGTTTGAAAACTGGTAGGTTCAATCCCCATATCCAGGCTAATCACTGGCATATCCCCATGTATGTAGGTAGGGTATTCTGGTTCAGCATTCACTGTGATGAGGCTACCGTTGATAATGTACTTAAGTTGTTGATGGAGGGTGGATGGCACTGCCCCTACCATATGGATCTAGGGTCCACCCAATAATAAGTTATATCCGGTGGTGATGTTGAGCTCCTAGAAAGATACGTAAAAAGTGTGTGGGCCAATCTATAGAGGAAGCTCTATTTCCCCCATAGTTTGTCGGCGAGATCCATCGAAGGCCCGGATGATCATATGACTAGCTTTGATCCGGTTCGGATTGATCTTCATCCTTTCTAAAGTATCGTATGGACAAATGTTGAGGGATGATCCTCCATCGATGAGCACACCTCCAATCACATATCTAGAGGATATTACCGCTATATGCAGGGACTTGTGGTGGCCCGTTCCCTATGCCGGGATATCATCATTAGTGAAAGATATCACATTGCTATTGAAGATGTGCTCTATCACGTGATGAAATTTCTCGGTGTCCACTGTATATGCTGCAAATGAGCTTCTTCTAGTACTTTTACTAGAATGTTGCTATGATCCGCTGAGGATAGGACCAAGTCGAGGATGGACATTTGTTTAGGTGCGTCCTCTAAGCTTTGCACTATTTTGATTTCATTGTGTCCCATTTTTTTGAGAAACTCTTTGATTTTCTCTTCAGCCACCTTCTCTTTTGCTTTGATGACCTGTTTGATTACCCACTGAGGTAGGTATAAGGGATTGTCCTTCGGCACAACAGTAACGTTGTTTGAAGTGGAGCCTTCATTGTCACTGTAGTTCCATGGGACCTTTTTCAGACTTGTGATTGGATACTGAGGTCTGAAGGGCAAGATTAGAGGCTGAGGTGCAGCCACCTTCACAAGATTTTGTATCTCTTGGAACCATTTCCCTGTCAGTACCATGGGTGTGAGGGTCGGTTCCCTATCGCATGATATGACAGCCACTATATTTTGGTTCCATACAGTGGGGATCCAGAGAGTGTCATTATCTGGGAGATGAAGGATTTGATTACCCTTTATCAGGTCCCCATTTTTAATCATGTCTTGAATCAAGTTACGAAGTGCCCATCAATCTTTAGTATCATGGCCGGGTGAATTTGAATGGTACTAACATATTTGGTCAGGTTTGAATTTTTTGGCTCGAGGGTTCAATGGAGGTAACAAGTCTGCAACCATCCCTTCGTTGATTAACATTTGAAGGATTTCCTCCATTGATTGATTTAGGTTGGTGAAGTTCCTTTGGAATAGGAATTTCCCATATGCTCAGAGATTCTCTTCTTCAGCCACCTTGTTGGCCCAAAGATCATTCTCATTAGACTGGTATTGACTTCTCGGGGAAGTGATCTTTGGTGTGGGAGGATGATCGACAATGGACTGGTTGATTTGTTTCACCATATTCCTGGTGATCTGATGCTGGTAAATGACCAGTTCTGCTAACTGCTCGATCTGCTCCTTGATAGACTTGATCTCTTGCTCTATCAGGAACTGCCTTTTAAAAACTTCCCAACTATCTAGGCTGGTGTTATTGGATTGAATTGATTCTCCCATATAACAGAGGTAATTGGTTCCTTCTCCATTTGTGGCGCTGATCATGTTGACATTCACCTCTTTATGTTGTGGCAGGGGATTATCCTGCACATGGGGTTGCTCAAGCTTTGTGACCACAATCTCTTCGTTGTCAATCGAGTCTTGTATTTTGTGCTTGAGAGACCAACAGTCTTGGGTGTCATGGCCTGGAGATCCAGAGTGATAAGCACACTTCTTGCTTGGGTCAAAATTATGACCATTAGTGTTGGTTGGTGGAAGGAGTTGGACAATCTTCTTCTGGGCTGTCAGAAGTTTGAATACGTTCTCGAGTGAATCCCCTAGACGAGTGAAAGTTCTTCGATGCCTAACCTCCATATTTTTCTAGAGTGGAGGGTTTGAAGGCTGTGCTAGATTTTGAAAAGAGGTGTAATTCGCCCTTCGAATGGGCATAATGTTTGACTCGCCCCTTGGATTTTGTCCTTGTAATACTAAGGACACTTCTTTGTCTTTCTTTTTGTGCACCCTCCGGGGATTACTCCTATAATTTCTGGACTGGATATGCTCAGCGACAGCTTCGAGGGCGGTTAGATCTTTTATCTTCCCAGATTTGAGCCCCAATTCGGCCATTTCGCCATGTTTGATCATTTCAAAGAATAGTTTTCCTATGCCTGGTACCTTTCATAATAAGGCGCTTCTTGGATGTCGATGAAGGTTATAACTATTTCAGATTCAGTCATGGCTGGGGTGACTTGTGCTGCAACCCGTCTCCATCGCTAGGCATATTCTCTGAATGATTCGGTGTTATTCTTCCTGATCTTGGTAATTTGATATCTGTCTGGAGCCAGCTGAGATTTGAAGCTGTATTGACCGAGGAAAGCGTGGGCCAGTTCTTCCCAACTGTGGATTTTGGAGTTGTCCAGAGTGGCTTACCATACTCTCGCCTCTCCGGTTAGACTCTTCTGAAATAGCTGCATTCGAAGCTTCTCATCCTCTGCATAGGATCCAAGTTCTCCAATAAATACTTTTAAGTGTGTGTAAGGATCTCCCGTTCCATCATACTTCTCGAAGTCAGGAGTCTTAAATTTTTCGGGATAACGAGCCCTGGGGAATATACAGAGGTCAGAGTAATTGACACTACTGAATGCCCCAATCCCTTTGATTGATCGGAGAGCTTCCTCCATTTGTTGTACTTTCTTCGTAATGTCACCAGCTTCCTGTTCTTTGACTGAGGGGGCTAATTTCAGGGGTTTTGTTGGTCGTGTCCTGGATTTGTGGTCCAGGAATCTGAGTTTCGACCTTTTCAGTCTCTTGACCGCCAGCACTACCACCAGATGCTCCTAGTTCTGTGTGAGCTTTAGATTGTTTCCCTCTAAGGGCCTTGCTTTGTTCTCGTAGAAAACTGGCTAACTCAGCTATCTAATTTTTCAGCCCTTCGAACTCTTCCCGGTATACTGGGGCGGATTCTATTTGAGCACCAGAAGCCATGTTCGTGGATGGACTGGGTGCTTTAGATTTAGACCTAGTGACAGGACCAATTTTTACCTACAACAAAACGTAGGCATGTCAATTTCCTGATGTAGGTAAGGACAGGATGCATGATGTGTTTTTTTAGATTTGATCCTGCAAAATCGAGGTTAGTTGTTTTGATGACAGAATGACAGTATTTTGACAGGGAAAGTAAATCTTTAATTATGATATTTACATTGTGCTCCTTGATAATTGGAGGCTTAACATAGAATTGAAAGAGGAAGGTATGAAGACGCTACCCTTTGGATTTGGTTAATCAAAGGCTGACCTATCCTAGGTTACTCTCGCGGCTTTTTTTTGGCATGAAGGTTCCCATATCATCGCAATTTACTAGAGGGGAAATTAATCCGATCGTTCAATTGGAGCGAATCTGGGTGGTGTATTTTTATGAGCCTCAGAGACTAAGTCGTCCCCTGAGACATTACTTATCACCGATTGTGTTTTCCTCCTTGTGAGAGGGACACACAATATACATTCACATACACCGTGCCTTACCGTAGTTTTTATGATGACATGGGTGTGAAGCACTAAATATGGGTGCGAAGCACTAAAAAGTAGGAAAGCATTCATTCAGATTCATTCAATGTAAAGATGCAGCATTCACTCATTCATTGACTGTGGAGATGCAGAATTTCACGCATTCAATAGTTTTGAAAGGGAAATGTTTGAAAAGATTTGAAAGCGGCCTAAGCCCTCTACTGTCCGCAGCAGAGTCGCCACCTGTCGACGTTAGTTTAAAAAATTCGCGGGTCGGGTCACAACCCGGATCTTTTAATCTCTTTTCCTAAGTTCTCTCTACCTTCACTCTTTTTATTTAGGAAAAAGGTTTTGAAGGGTTTTTTAGGAAATAGGCCAACATGTATCATGTCGACAATTTGAAATGGTTGTACCAACTCAATCGAGTTTTGTTTGAAAGAGGCCCAATTGCTAGACACTGACGAAACTTGATCTTTGAAAACAAAGTTTTGAGCTCGGGGGCTTGGTTAAGTGTGGGGAAGGTGTTAGGCACCCCACGATTCCTGTGTAAACACAGTACCGCATCTTTTCAATATTTCTCTTTAAAACTGGAATGCGTTAGTGAATGATGTTTGAAAATTGGGCCTATTGATTTGATTGATTGAAAGTAGTGCTTTGCTTCGTTGAGCCTATATACGAAGGTTTTGATTTGATTTGAAAATCAGTCTTTGATTTGATTTGCAAAATCATTTAATATAATTTTCTTGAAACACTTTTCTTTTGATTGATTTGAAAATGATGTTTTGAAAGCTGGTTTATCAAACCCTTACGCTGCCATAGGAATTGAGGCCTGTTGATACTTCCAATTTTATCTTTATAGCCTTAAGGCTGGATGTGAATGGTGATTTGTCGGGCTATGAAGCATCCTCGACCACAGAATATACAAGTGTCGATCTCCTCATGGGTATGAAAAACCATCGAAGGAACGCTGACACGACAATCGATATTTTTTCATTATCTGGAGACCTTAAATCTGGATAACCTTTTTAAGGTCTATTTATATGTACATTTCTACAATAAAAATTGGCAGGGTACATTTGTAAATCAGAGTTTGTCCATCATGGGAATCAGATTCCGATCGTTTTGATCGTGAAACCCACGATTCCTAGGCTCACACATGAGTAGCCAAAACTTGCACAGTTCAAATTTGTTCAGAAACAGATAAATATCCCAAAATTGCCTAAACTGAGGATTCATTCAGTAAATCCCGGTCAGCAAGGCCAAAGCGTCTCGTTCCCGCTAGATAACGATCTAAGGGACGCCAGGTTGCTTTTGAAGTTGAAACTAGAAAGAAAGCTAGATTTAAAGAAATCTTAGCCATTCTAGCTTCCCGGTTCAGTCTGGATGCTTTTGAACCATTTGAAAACTAGAATTGGCGAGATTTAAATAAATCTAGTTCGCCTACAGATATATCAGTGTCAATTCATATAAGATGAATATTTAAAGCAGCAGTTGAATAGAAAGCGAGTAAAGCAATATATATATATATATATATATATATATATATACACAAATATATATAAAAGTTGTAAAGGGCAATGGGTTTTCACGCCGGTGCCCGGACTGGAATGGAAATATATATATATGTATGTATATATATATATATATATATATATATATATATTGACAAAAAATGTAGTCAACCAAGACTGGGAAGAGGACCAGAGATGGTGAAGGCTGCTTATATATGCATAAATATATATAAAAGCAGTAAAAAAAGCCACAAATGATCCAGGCCGAACTAGAATATAAATTGCAGAAAGCTAGTCAACCAGTGACTGGGGAGATCACCCTAGTATGGCGAAGTGTGCAAAAAAAATAGTATAAAGGCCATGAAATAGTCCAGGCCAGACTGGAATGTAAATTACAGAAAAGTAGTCAACCAGTGACTGGGGAGATCACCTAGTATGGCGAAGTGTGAAAAAATAGTATAAAGGGCGATGGGTTTTGACGCCGGTGCCCGGACTGAATTGAAATATATATATTGATAGAAATGTAGTCAACCAAGACTGATACGAGGACCGGTGATGGTGAAAAATCGCTCATATATGCATAAATATATATAAAAGTGGTAAACTACCTCGAATTTAACATCCGGACTTGATAGAATTGAAATGTTAGTATATATACAATTAAATATATACAAAAAAGGGCAAACCTGAACTGGGAAGATAACCCAGTCCGGCGAAGTTGCCAGAACTTGTGTGCTAGTGCGTTGAAGCTGCTGGAGCTGGCAGATCGTCAATCCATGTTGTAGAAATGCCAAAAAATCAGTTTATGTACAAAATTGTACCAAATTTTGACGAAAACGGCCACTGAATTAAGTTTCAGGCATTTTTAGAAAACAAAACTTAACGTGCAAGTGTATAAAAGTACGAAGAAGTAATATTCACTTTTTGACCATGGAAATACTTACAATGGACTGCTACACGGGCTTTTTGCCGAATCGTAGGCTCAATACGTCCAAATCTACTGGTTATTTTCTTATATGTGGTAGTATATGGGTATATCTATGTGTTAGAGTTAAAATATTTAGGTTTGGAAAAGGTGTAAAGGTTGAAAAATTAAACTGCCAGAGCTTCGCTGCGTTTCTAGATTCTTGAAAATGAGGGGGGGTGGCCTCATATTTATAGATCAGGGAGCCTCCACTCTACCTGCTGTTGTCATAGGTAGTGGTGTGGCTCCCCTGGTGGGGCCCGCGATGCCGAGTTTTGTCATCTCGAACTACGTGCACTCCGGACAACGCACAGTCAAAGTCAAAACTTTCTAACTTTTGATCGGAGCGTCCGTTTGAGGCGTGCAATACCTTTTCAAAAAGCCCTTGCCGAGAGTGTTGCAATGACATGGGATAAAACATTTTTCGGGTCCGAGAAGATGGGTTCATAACCAGGTCTTCGATTCCCCGCAGTTTGTCCGTTGAGTTGTCTTACGTCGTTTGCACCCGGGATCGTCGTTATGGTTCATTCTTACTTCGATGGCATCAATTCGGTTTGAGTTTGACCGAATCGATTGAGAGTTGATAAAATAACCATTTTCCCCTCCCAGGGTGGTCCTTGGTGGATTTGGCTTCCTTAGGTCATCTCTGGGGCTGAACTGCACTTCCCGGACTGACAGTCGGGGCTGATCTGTACTTCCCGGGCTGAGACCGAGAATAACTTAACACGTCTTAGGTTGATGTGAAGGGTGACCTGTACCTCCCAGGTTGATGCCGGATCTGACTTGACGGCCCGATATTGAGATCGGGATTGATTGACGGTCCGATTGACGATCGGAGCTCGATTAACGGTCCAATTGACAATCAGAGCTGGATAGATGGTCCGATTGGTGATCGAATTTGACTGGAGTACCGACATTGTTGATCGAATTTGATTGGTTTACTGATATTGGGGATCGAATTTGGGTTTACCGACATTGGGGATCGAATTTAGGTTTACCGATATTGGGGATCAAATTTAGGTTTAAGATTTAGGTTTACCAATATTGGGGATAGAATTTGGGTTTATCGACATTGGGGATCGGATTTAGGTTTATCGATATTGGAGATCGGATTTAGGTTTACCGATATTGGGGATCGGATTTAGGTTTAACATTGGGGATCGAATTTGGGTTTACCGACATTAGAGATCGGATTTAGGTTTACCGACATTGGGGATCGGATTTAGGTTTACCGACATTGGGGATCGGATTTGGGTTTACCGATATTGGGAATCGGATTTAGGTTTACCGACATTGGGGATCAGATTTTGGTTTACCGACATTGGGGATTAGATTTAGGTTTTACCGATATTGGAGATCATATTTGTATTGGAAGCCTGGTATAGGTACCGGGATTGGCTTGATTGACTGATTTTGTCCTTCCACAGTGTTCGTATTAAGGTAAGGAAAATTTCGAGTGTCTACACACAACATTTTTCACATTTCTGTGTTAAGACCGTACAAACACGACTAAAAATATGTTATATAATACGAGCCTTTATAATTCGATAAAGACTTAATATATGAAGAAGTGCTTGTTCAAATAGTTGATAGAAAAGAACAAGTGCTTAGAAATAAAATGATATCTTCTGTTAAGGTAATCTGGAGGAACCACAGTGCTGAAGAAGCCACGTAGGAACTCGAAGATGTAATAAAAAAAAACGTATCCCCAATTATTTGCTTAGTTATTTGTATAACCCCTTATATACCGATTATTGGGACAAAATCTTTTTAAGGGGGGAAGAATGTAACAGATGATATTTTTTTGTGTGATTCTGGGGACAGAATCCTTTTAAAGAGAGAAAATTGTAACAAAAGAGAATTTTAATATATTAATTTTAATATTTATTGAATTAAATAAATATTTTAATTAATTTATTAATTTATTTATTGAGTTAAATAAATTATGTGATTGTTGTGGAGTAATTTAATTAAGTGTAATATATTAATTAAATAAACATTTAATATTTAATTTAATTGATGTGCAATGATTTAATAGTATAGTTCTAATTTAATTAAAATAATTAAATTAGATGAATTTTATGTGATGATTATTACATGAAATTGTAATTAGCAAGTAATTATAATTGTTATGTGGTATTTTTATGTGATTAATTGATGTTAATTTTTAATTAATTAAATGAGAATATTAGAATTTAAATAATTAAAGTGTAACATTTAAAAATATGTGCTAAATGATTTATTAAAAGAATAAAAATGGTTTTTAAATTAGTTTTACCAAACAAGACCCTTAAAACTGTTTTTAAATGATTTTGCCAAAAAGAGCCCTTGCACTTGTTTTAAATGAATTTTTACCAAACAATGTCTTAAGTTCAAAAAGCTAGTTTTTAAAAATAAGGAGTTTTTGCAAAACAAAACCTTATGGCTTTTAAATTTCAAAAACACAAAACTTATAATTTATTAAATAAATAAATTACAATTAATATATGATGTCTGTTATGTATATATTATATATGTATAATATATCAATATACGTTAGTTAAAAACAAAGAGTTAGAGGTTAGTCTGTGTTAGAAAGAAAAGCAGAGAACAGAGAGTTAGAGAGAAAAGAGAAGAATAAGAGAGAAAGAAGAAAGAGGAAGAGGAAGTTTGAGAGAATCAAACACACCACCATCATCATCTTCATCTTTTCTCCTAATCAAAGTAAAGGTATAACTAATTTTTATATTACGTTCTTCATTGTTTTTATAGTTTTAGTTCTCTTTAAAAATAATTCTTTATGAAAAATTATGATTTTGATGTATATATGTTATACTGTGTTCATAACATATTTATATATGAATTGTATGCCTAAATTAGCTGTTTAATTTATGAAAACATAATAAAAATGAAGAAATCATATTTATCAAAAGTTACAGTGAATTGGTTTTGATAAATGGCTATTTTAAAATCAAAATTTGTGTTTAATTGTTAATTGTTGTATAAATTGGTTTTAGATTATGTTAATATATTGAGATATGAATTCAATGTGCTTTGAATTGGGTATTTTGATTGAGTAACCAATTCAGAGTGTTCAATTTCATCAAGAACACTAAAAAATGATTTTCTCAATTTTTTACAAAATTAAGTGTTTTAAATTATGTAATCTAATGCCTTTATGTGTTAAAACATGTTAGAAACTTATAATTATATTTTCTGTAAAGTTTATATGAATTTTGTTGGCTGAATTTGAAACTTGATGTGGAAAAATAAGCCAAATTGACTTTTTCTCTACAAAGTTCACGACACTGTCAAATTAGTCTGCATAGTGGCGCAGCCGTGCTGCTCTCAAGGCCATTTAAAGCGCTGGCCGCGCTGGTCTTGCAGATTGGACAGAAAACTATTTTTAATTGTACAAAATTATAAGATTTAATATGTAATCAATTATAAAGTATGTTAATAAAATTAAAATGCTAAATAGACAGTAATGAATTATATTTATAAATATAAAATGTAATTATAATTAAAGAAAATGTGTGATTTAAATTATAAATTGTTAATTTTAATTTAATTAGTGCAGGAATTGAAATTGATTAATTATAATCAAAGTAATTGTTTAATTTAAATTATAATTGATTTAATTATAATTTAATTAATATAAATGCATAAATTTAGTTTGGTTAATTTTAATCAAAGTACATGTTTAATTTAAATTATAATTTGTTTAATTATAATTTAAAATATAATTATAATTTGATTAATTATAATTAAAGTAAATATTTAATTTAAATTATAATTTGTTTAATTATAATTTAATTAATATAAGATATAATTATAATTTAAT
The DNA here is from genome assembly GCA_020205555.1 of Panax stipuleanatus. NCBI lineage: Eukaryota > Viridiplantae > Streptophyta > Magnoliopsida > Apiales > Araliaceae > Panax > Panax stipuleanatus. Next base: position 89,284,426 of record CM035118.1, read on the forward strand.
TAATTATAATTAAAATGAATGTTTAATTTAAATTATAATTTGTTTAATTATAATTTAATTAATATGAGTACATAATTATTATTTGATTAATTATGTGAACATGTAATATGATTACGTGATGTGATTAATTATGTGATAATTAATTATTAACTTAATAATTAAAGAGGAGAGAGTTAACTTAATGGGTTAACTAATTATGTGAATTAGTTACGTGATAACTAATTTATATTATTATTGTTAATTATATATATGTAGGAATTTTTAAGAAACGTGATAGTAACTGTAGCTTACTCTCGAGGCAAGTTGTTCTATCCTTTCTTGATTTCGTTTATGCCCGTTATTGTATTCTCTATAATTTATATATTGAATAAATATCTTAGCGAAGTCCATTTATGAATTGATATGATTTTGACTTAATTATTCAAGTAAGGTCTATTAAGTCTTTCAAATGCTTTACGTTATTTCTAAAGCATAAATTATTTCGTAATTCCTTATTGATGAATTATTCTAAATTATTGTAAGTCGATTCAACTATTCCTTAGTTGATGAACGTTGAATTCTAAATTAAACTTTTAAGCTTATCCAAATCAAACTTTCTTTGGTGCGGGCTTGTATTCTAATACTGAGATGAACAACCCTATTAATTAGGGGGTTACTATGAGAAAGCGTTAAATGTTTGTGCACAATACATGGTACAAAGGGCTGATCCCTCTAAGTACGAGTTAAGAGTCCATAGTCTATATGACTATTAAAGGTTTTAAATAGAAATATTTATAACCTAGGACAAAGTTCAAGGTCTTACAACCCTCAGATAATTTCAATATTCGAGATTCTAAACATTGAAGAAAGAATTATTGTCCAATTCTTTATGAAAGAAAAAAATTATTCAAATCTATTGAAACTATTCAGTTATGTTATATTATTGATATTTCTAGTAGCTTTCGTTTGCTCACTCTTGCAATTTAAATAACCATTGCGGCTAAAGTTGAAAGTGTTGACGCTCCGTCAACTAGTAAGGGCAAAGGCAAGCTAAACAAGTAAAGACTTGTTTTATTTGTTAATTATGAATTGTAACAAGACTGGATTACTTTATGTTATGTTTTATTTTTCGCATTTGATGTTTAAGTTAAGGTTAGATTAAACCCTGGGATATTTTGCACAAAGTTGTAATCTTTTTTATAAGGAAGATTTTTATTTAATTATAAGGTTGTAATTTATTTTGCATTCCTTATTATTGGGTAGATGTATATTTTATTTAGAAAGTGAACAACAAATCGTGTGAAAACAAAGTACCCGAATTTGGGGGTGTCACAATGACCTCCTAACTCATTGTAGAAGGTATTCATCTATATCCACTTAGGCAGTCCATGGTGGGGACATTTTCTTAGCAACTTCTTATACCTTTCCCATGCTTCATACAGTGGCTCACCCTGCTGCTGTGCAAATAAAGAATCTCAGTCCTCAATCTGGCTGTTTTGCTGGCAGAAAGAATTTAGCCAGTAATTTCTGTGCCAAATCATTCCATGTGGTAATTGACCCCGGTGGTAGAGAATGAAGCCAACTCTTCGCTTTATCTCTAAGAGTGAACGTGAATAGCCTCAGTCTAATAGCATCATCCGTCACACCATTGCACTTAAAAGTATCACAAATTTTAATAAAGCTGACGATGTGATCTTTCGGGTCGTCATTCGGTAGACCCCCAAACTCACAAGTATTCTGCACCATTTTATAGTACCCGGCTTGATCTCAAAATTGTTAGCATTAATAGCAGGCCTGGTAATACTTGACTGAATTTCTGTTACCCGCGGTGTGGTATAGTCTCGCAGTGCTTTCCATTCTTCTTCAGCCATGTTTCAAATGATTCTTGAGTTTTCTCAATCCACTTACTCAATCTCTAAAACCGTTTGTCGATGTCATCCTCGTAAGGTAACAATTCAGGCTTCTTTGATCGAGTTTGCATGCACTACTCGAGAGTACCTAAAATAATAAATAAAATAAAAATAAGAATAAAAATGTTTAACTAAAACTAATTTAATTAAACTGATATTGAAAGTAATAAACACAGTTATAGTCCCCAGCAACGAAGCCAAAATCTTTTTGGGTAAAATCTAACCACGCACAACACGCAAGTATACGTGGTCCACAAGTAATAAAGTGATGAGTCGAGTATCGTTCTCATGGAGAAAATAACTGAATTTTATCCTAACAATTACCAACTTTATATTATCTCAATTTTATTAAACTAATGATCAAATCTGTGAAACTTATGAAAATTACTAATGAATTCAAAACCAACTAACTACCCTCGCTTTTAATCAGGTATTGGAGAATTAAGTCTACAATTTCACTTTATTTTTCACTTAGAATGACACATTTTTTTTTAATTCAACTCAACTACCCCACCTTGTAAATCAAGAACACAATTGTAGATATATGTTGCGCTGTTTCGGTGTTAACAAATCGGGCACAAAACACATGCAAGCATACACGGTCGACAAGTAATAAAGTGATAAATCAAGATCGTTCCCACGGAGAAAAGGAGTTAGGCTTAAACTATCATGCAACAGTTCTATAGTTATCTTCAGCTGCTCAAATGAGTATTAAAGTGTGACTTAATAACTAGACTGATTTTAACATAAACTTAACTAATTAACAGACGAAGGGTTCAAATTAGAGAAATATGGGATCCTAACTTCACCTATTGCATCGTCTAGATTACCAACACCTCATGCCAAGTATAAATAATGACATAGGAATGCTAGTCGGGAGCACGAATATGAGACAAGGCTATTTGTCAATAAACCAAGCCCATATCATATAATATCCACAAAAGAGATAAAAATCACATGAACACCAATAAAACCTAAATCACTATATGTCTATGTGATTTACAAGCTATATCAGTTTAAGTGCAAGCCCCCAATAGGCTACATATGGCAATACGGTATATTTCTATCCGGATTACGAATCACAAAACTCATCGAATGCAAGTTTCACGAACATAAGCTAGCATGGAAAAATCTAAGTTTACACTTTCTCTTTCAATTCCATATAAACTATTACATTAGATGTTGATCAAGCATCTAAACATACAATACAACCATGCTAGGCAATCCATACATTTTCACTCATACATTTCAAAGAGGCATAAAACCCTAGACTAAGAAATAAGATCCATTAGAATCCCATAATGGTAGTTAGTTCATCTTTGAACCACAAACCATTATGGGATTTAAGCCAAGCATTTGAAGCAACAATGAAAGAAGAGAAAAGAGAGATAGAGAATGTAAATCTTGTGGTTCCCCTTTCAATAGAAGCTAAAAAGCTCAAGTTTAGAACACAAACAAGCTCCAAAATGAGCCCTAGAAATGGAAATGCTACTAGAACTAGAAGAGAAGAAGAGTTAAGCTCTCAAGCTCTCTAGCTCTCTAACCCTAGAAATGTAAGAACTTGTAAAATAAAATGTTAAGTTTGAAAAATGATAAGTGATATATCCCATTCAATGCAACATAAAGCCTTATAAAGATTACACTCGGCCGAAAAAATGAAAAGTCAGTAATTTTTGACTGGCGCAGCCGCGCGGCCTTGCTTTGCTTTTATGGCGCTGGCGCGCGCGTCCCTAGAGCATCCACTGGCTCTGCCACTTGGCGCGGGCGCGCGCCTTTCCCTTGTATTCCTGGCGCGACTGCGCGTGCCTGCTTTTTCTGTTGGTGCCTTGCTGGTTTGGTTCTGCTTTCTTGCTTTCTTTCATGCTTCTAATTCCTTCATTTTTGCTGCTTTAAGACCATAATCATATGCCTTGTCCTGTCAGTCCTTTTGCAAACTCCACCATTTGATCATCATAAGCTTTGTCATCTTACCTTTACCAATTCCATGCCAAAACCTTGCCATTCCATGCCATTTCTTCGTCAAAAGAGTTTCCTGCCTAAAAAGCATAACACAAAGATAAAATGCATTAAAAGACACTAAAGTACTTGAGTTTAAGCCATAATCAAAGCAAGTTGATAGACAATAAGTAGGTATAAAATCTACTTATCAATATAACCATCCCTCAATGAATTATACCCATATCCACTTAAATCCACAATTGATAGAATTAAATAGAACACCCTAGCTAACCAATTCACTATATCTCTATGTGAATTATAATTAAAGAAGGTTTAATCATAAATTCTCATAAGATTACGTGCGATGCATAAATATATCTCTATACTAAGCATAAATTATGACTCCCAACACCATGCAAAAATCACAATCACACACCACTATGATTAGGTCTAAACCCATAATCTATCTCCCGAGTTCATATGGGTTGTCAAGAAATTGGTGATCAAGTAATTTATTAATTAAGCATAACCCATAGTAGACAAGTTAGAATTAGTCTCATTGAATTAATATAGAAGCATGTCAATCCTCGTTAAACATAAAGATCCATCGTAGACTTAAAAAGTAATTTAGTTCATGATAAATGAATAAGAAACTGAAATCCACAATGATACTAGCATTCTGAATACAAAGGTGAAGATAGATAATAAAAACTATAAGTAGAACTGCTGCTCTTCTTCAATATCCTTTGTGTTCTTCGTGCTCAATTTCCTTACTTCAATCCTCCAAAAGTGATCCTCCCGTTAGGGTTCTGTTAATGATAATAATAATGTCTTATTTGCCCATCTAGTTGCTTAAATTACTCTCCCAATCTCAAGCCAAATCCATCACACCAACCTGTCTAGAGTCCTTCCTGAACCAAGAACACTTTAAGTTAACAGTCGCGTAGCCCGCCCCGGCAGATAGTTTACCTTGAGGATGCCCGCCCCAGCGGGCTTTCACTGTCTGAAATCCTTTTGCCTTTAACTCCTACTTTCTCTCCAATCCAAGTCCTGCAACACAACCATAGAAAATAAGTAAAAATAATACTAAAATAACTCAAAGTAGCAACAAATTAAGCTTGAAAGGTACCTAATTCGTAAGTATAAAACCCACTCATCAGTATTCTATGGCCATCTTGGCTTTCGAGGTCCTACTGGGCTTTGTGGACAACATGTTATCTTGCTAGATGTCTAAGAGATAGATTTTCAGATTTAGCATGCATGAGCTGACTCCTACGTTGGAGGAGTATGAGCGCATCACTGGTTTACCATTGAATCGGCCTTGTGCTAGGATGGAAATCAGTGATATGAGACGATAATTCATGACCTTGATTGACTTGAGGCGCAAAGTCATCACATATGAGATTACTTCGGGGCATGTGGTGTCCCTGGACTTCCTAATTGATCGATTTGGCTTGTTGGATAGCTATGCACGATATTCAGCAGATTTTACTATCACTGCAGGGGATTGGCAAATTGCACGCGTAGATATTTTGTTTATGTGCGTCATAGCTTACCTGTATATGCCGCTGTATATGGATCACTTGGATATCGGCCTAATCATAGTGGTTCGCATTATTAGACAGAGTTGTACCATCCTGCCCATAATACTAGCAGAGACCTTGAGGTCAACTACATTCTGCCCTACCCATCCTGTGGGGTTCTTCAGGGGTAGTGCCGTTTTATTGTACGTGTAGTTTATGACACACTTGAGACCCATTGGCACTTTTAGACATCATGGGTACTATTTTACTTATGAGATAGCCATGTCCTACTCCTTTTAGCCGATTGAGTGTACAGATGAGGCATCGTGGTTTGCCTTTTTGGCTGCGATCCAGCATCCATTTGTGATCTTGCCCTGTTCAGGCCTAAGCTCTTCTTATAGCTTCATCACTCATGTAGTTGGCATAGATTATCTACCCTTGGCGGGTTTGAGAGGGGTCACCACATATCATCCACAATCTGTCATGGGATAGTTTGATCAGTTTTAGGATATTCACCACTTTGAGGGGCTTTGGATCAACGACTATCAGCTTCGTCTTTGTCATCAGCTGACTTGCCAGGATTTATGATTGTTGGACTCGTCGTGAGAGGGATGATTTTTTAATTAGTCATCCAAGTCGTTCTCTAGATTATTCTGCATGGTTAGAGATAGACATTGCATCAGCTGCGGTTGTTCACTTAGCTCCGAGTATTGATTCTGATGAGGAAGAGCCTGTGGAGGACCCTGATTCTTCTACCAATGATAAGTTATTTGCTGGTTTGACAGCAGCTTTGGTTAGTGACCCCCTAGCACTCTGACTGTGGCGGATCCATCTCTTATAGATTCGTTAGCTCGGATTACCTTTGAGAGGGATCAGGAGAGAGCATTGATGTTGACAGCCCTTTTTGGTAGGGATGCTGCTTTTATTGATAGCGATGATGCTCGAGCTACTTGGGACGCAACTTTTGTTGAGATAGAGGAGGCTTTAGTTGCCCGAGATGCTGCTTTTATTGAGTGGGATGAGGCTCTAGCTACCCGGGATGTTTACATTGCTGATAGTACTGCACTCAGGTCCTATACATACAATATTGTTGCAGATATGAGTGCCTTCATAGATGATCATAGTAGTATTATGCAAATAGATGATCTTCTAGCTTGCATAGAGACCTTAGGGCAGGAGCTTGCAGATGCTCCTCCATCTTCTGAGAAGGATGCCATGTTAGACTTGCTATCCCGTTTATCAGCGGGTTTATAGACTAGCTTTCATTTTCTTGCACAGACTAGGTCAGCCATTTTAGTCATGTATAGGATACATTGTATATATATTAAACAATATTATAAGGCAGAGAAATATATTTTGATTCACTTCCCTTTTGGATATGTATTGTCATTGCTGAGTGATTACCACTTTTTTTATGACTTGTTGTCTTGATGTATCATGAACTTTTCCTTGATGGATTGACATTGAGATATCGGAGAGTATTTCAGAAGGGCCTGTTGATCAGGGAGGCTTGATAGTATTTGGGTTTTATAGGGGTTTTGGTGTCTTGGGACTGGTTTTCAATAGGGTTTGTATTTTTTTCTTGAAGGTTAAACTGCACCATAAATGGCTTCCTACGTACTCCTGGGTTGAGGGAGATCAGGTCATTCGTAGTTCAGGCTTGGCCTGAAAAGTTTGAGAAGTGTTTATTTGGTTTTGAGCTTGGTTTGAGGGATTTTTGGATTTTTGGTTTGGTTTGACCTCACCGTAAATAGCTGCCTACGTACTCCCGGGTTGAGGGAGATCAGGTCATTCGTAGTTCAGGCTTCTAGTGAAAATCTGAATTGATTTGATCTTTTTTTCCATAGGACCAGGATGATGGCTTACAGGTGCTTCAGACATTGTACCTCTTCATGGTGTCTGAATTGATGAGCTGGGGAAATTCTTTCCCATCCATTTCTTACAATCTAATGGCTCCTCTTGTCAAAACTTCTTTGACAATAAAAGGGACTTTCCAATTTGGGGTAAACTTTTCTTTGGCTTCATCTTGATTGGCAAGGACTTTCTTCAGTACTAAGTCATTTTCTTTGAATTTTCGAAGTCGAACTTTCTTGTTGTATGACCAAGCAATCCTTTGTTGATATAATTGTCCGTGAAATATGGTTGTAGCCCTTTTTTTCATCTATCAGGGATAACTGGTGGTATCGCTCTTGCAACCACTGGTCTTCTTCTATATGAGCATTTATTAACACCTTCAATGACTCCATTTCTACTTCTATGGGGAGTACTGTTTCCATGCCATAGACTAATGAGTATAAGGCAGCCCAGTAGATGTACGCATTGACGTTCTGTAGGCTAGCAGAGTCAGAGGAAATAGGTCAAGCCATTCTTTGTGATTAGCGGACATTTTTTGTATTATTTTTTTAATATTCTTGTTGGCTGCTTCAACAGCACCATTCCTCTTGGGACGATAGATGACAAAATTGAGATGTTTGATCTAAGACATACTGCACAATTCTTTCATCATCTGGTAGTTTAGATTATTGGCATTATCTGATACGATCACCTCCAGTTGTCCATATCGATAGATTACATTATTTCGGATGAAACCAATGATTACCTCTTTGGTGACTTTGGGAAAAGAGGCAGCCTCAACCCATTTGGTGAAGTAATCGATCATGGTGAAGATGAATCAATGTCCATTGCTGGCTTTGGGTTCTATTGGCCCAATCACGTCCATTCCCCAAATGGAAAAGGGCCATGGCGAAGTCATGTTGTGCAATTCGTTTGGAGGGGAATGGATGGCATTTTCATGGACTTGGCATTGGTAGCATCTTCTGACATGATCATTACAGTCAGCTTTGATAGAGATTCAGTAATGCCCTGTTCTCAATATCTTCATGGAAAGTAAAGGACCGCTTATGTGTAGACCACCGACTCCACCATGGACCTCATCCATCAGTCTTTGGGCTTGATCTTTATCCAGGCATCTTAAAAAGCCTATTCCAGCATCTCTTTTATAGAGTGCGTCTCCACTCAGATAGAATTTCATAGCCATCTTATGAATTCGCTTCCTTTCAGCTTGACTTGCCCCGGTAAGCGTAGATCCATCTCTCAGATATTCTTTTATATCTTGGTACCAAAGCTCTGATAGGAGGTAGTTCATATGATATTTCTCCAATGTAATTCCCATATGCCGGGGCCTTTTGGCTTGCAAATTTGATGTCAGAAATTCCCATCCTATCAGATATTTAGATCAAGGAAGCCAACGTTTCCAATGCATCAGCAAAGTCATTCCTAGCTCGAGGGATGTGGATGAAGGTTATTTCTTCAAACTCCATGGATATCTTGATAACTTGCTGATGATATGGTAGCAAATGCAATTCTTTAGTATGATATGCTCTGGTGGTTTATTTGATAACCAACTCAGAATCCCCAAAGACTAGTAAACGTTTGATACCCATAGATTGGGCCAGTTTCAACTCCATTATACAGCCCTTATAATCAACTGTTTTGTTGGTGTTGACAAACTGCAACTTGATGGCCACAGGATATTGTTCTCCTGTAAAAGAGATAAGAACTGCCCCAGCTCCGGACACCTTCCATGTTCACGGCTCCATCAAAATATAGTTTCCAATATTGGACTGTATTTTTTGAGGGATTTGTTGAATTGTGATTATCCCATCATCTGGGAAATAAGTTTCTAAGGGTTAAAAATCCCCTGATGGTGCTTCGGCCAATTGATCCGTAATTCCCTAACCTTTAACAGACTTCTGAGTCCCGTAGATAATGTCAAACTATTGTAGGATCAACTGCCATTTGGAAAATTGGCAATTCAATATGGGTTTGATGAATACGTACTTCAGCGGATCCATGCAGGATATGAGATAGGTCGTGCGCTCATGTAGCTAATGTTGTAACCTCATGGCGGCCCACGCTAACGCCCATGCTTCTATCATCCTTCTGCCCCAACATACAGCCCATTGCATTGGCATTGACTGACAGATACATAAACATGGGAACCTCATCACTTGGGGGTACCAATACAGGTGCTTCGATCAACTGCTTCTTAATAGAAAGGAAGGCTTTTTGAAAATCTTCATTCCATTTCATAGAGGAATTCTTCCTTAGCATCTTAAAGATGGGTTCACAAGTTGCCGTGAGTTGAGAGATGAATCTGCTTATGAAATTGATTCTCCCTAGGAACCCCCGTATTTCATTTTCAGTTCGGGGCACGGGCATCTTGGTGATTTCTTTAATTTTGGTGGGATCCAGTTCAATGCCTCTGTTGCTCACTAGAAATCCCAACAACTTGCCTAATTTGACACCAAAAGCACATATTGCTGGATTCAGCTTTAGGTTGTACTTGCGCAACCTGTTGAAAAACTTTTTGAGATGGCTGATGTGGCCATCCTACTTTAGGGATTTGACGATGATGTCATCCACATAGACCTCTATTTCTTTGTGCATCATGTCATGAAAAGGGCCATCATGGCTCGCTGATATGTGGCGCTGATATTGATAAGGCCGAAAGACAAATATCTATAACAAAAGGTTCCCAGGGAATGATGAAGGCTGTTTTCTCCTTGTCCTCTTCAACAACCATTATTTGATGGCATTCGACGAAATAGTCAACAAACGAATACATGCCATACTGTGCCGTGTTGTCTATCAGTATATGGATAAAAGGTACTGGGAAGTTGTTCTTGAGATATGACTTGTTCAAATCCCAGTAATCCACGCATACTCGTACATTCCTTCTAGGCTTAGGCAATGGAACTATGTTGGATAGCCACTCAGTGTAAGTTGATACCATGATAATGTCGGTTTTGAATTGCTTGACAATTTCTTCTTTAACTTTCAGACTCCACTCAGGTTTTAATCGCCTGAGCTTCTGCTTGACTGGCTTGAATCCATCTTTAATGGGCAATCGATGAATGACAATGTCAGTAGACAAACCAATCATGTCTTCTTGTGACCATGCAAACACATCTTGGAACTGAGTTAAGATTTCAATCAGGTGTTTTCTTTGGTTTTAGGTAAGGTCTATGCCTATTTGAATTTCTTTAGGGTTTTCTGAGGTTTCGATATTGATAGTGATGGTTTGATCGAGGTTTGGTTTGGGTTTGTCTTCGACCCACTCTTTGATCTTCTCGGGCACCTCATAGTCATCTATCTAGTCTTGATCAATCCCCATCAAGTTGAAGTTTAGTTCTACATCAAAGTTGTAGTCACAGTGAAAATTTGGCATCTCATCAGCGAAGCCAAACAAATCCAACTCTGGAGTCTTGAAAACAAAATGCTTTCACTTTAATATATGAAACTGTTTGATCATACAAAGCATTTAGCAAAAAAACATGACAAAAGTAACTGCTATTGATGTGCAACAAAATAAGCAGGAAATAAAACCACGCTTTATGGCAGATGGACTTTCTACCCTTTTAACCTTTTCTATTGATGCACGGAGTGCTACTCCAATTGTCTAGAGTCAAGCCCTCATGAACAGGGAGGATAAAGGAGTTGTTGTCGTCTGTCTCCTCTTTGATAATGACTAAGACATCATTTATATCAGTGCTTTTCTTTGAACTGCTATCCTTATCCTTGTTGATGCCAGGGATTATAACTTGATCTTCTGAATAGTCATCATCTGGGATATTGTCCTTTATACCCTCAGTGTGAACCAGAAAATACACTTTTGCAAATGGGTCTCGTCCTCCCTACAAGAACTTTTCCTTCCCTTTTTTACTTTCCTTATCAGGCTTCGGGACTTCTTTTCCACTATTCGGCTTGACCTGAGGAATCAGCATATTTGACACAGCAGCAGGAATCTTCCTTATCGGTTTCACAAACCCTTCATCAGTGAGGTTTGGTAGCAGGATGGTGGAGGGAAGAACCGGTGGGTGCTTGTGCGGGTTCCGGTGGTTTGATCCAGAGGAATAGCCTAATCCAGCTTGTGACGCCCCCCCCCCCCCAGAATAGGTCCATTCAACCCAACCCATTCTGAGTCGCCAAATACATGGTACAGAATTCAAATACAACTTTATATCATACGGTCGTGCAAAATACGACCACACAACTGTGAGTCTCAATACAAATATATAGAAAATATTAAGATTCAAACTAAGTCCTTATTACAATTATTATCACACTATTTATCAAAAATAGTGAGGACTACTACTGCTCTAACTCGGACCATCACTCTGTCCCCCGACTAGTCCCTGCGACATTCTCATTTCCTGAAGAGGACAACAGATGAAAAGGGTGAGCTCAACTAGCTCAGTAAAGAATATTATGACTAAGATAATGGAAAATAAATTATCGTTAGCCTTCAATAAATCAGATAAAATATAATGGACAACCAATCTTAGATCAATATTCGCAGCGAAAATAACAAATCATTAGAAGAGTTAAGCAGAGAATCAAGTCTACTATCTTCTATGATTTAAAAGTCCATCATCAATATTTTATCCCTGTAACATCAATCAATATACATCTCGAATCAATATTCATCTTTGCACTACAGGCCAAAGATATTCATTTGTATCATCAGTGGTCATATTCATCTCAACACCTGTCATCTTTGCACTACAGGCCAAAGATATTCATCAGGTAATCATTCATCTTTGCTCTACAGGCCAAAGATATTCATCAAGTAATCATTCATCTTTTAGGACTGAGGATGATGAAAAATATTTTAAAGAACGAATCCAGTGAGATAAAAGACAAAGATTAGGGATTCGTCATTTAGTATATCCAATTCAAAAATACCTCGTAATAATCAATTATGGAGCAAAATTCAAGAATAGAGCTCAAAACTTGGATATAATCAAAGATAGTAACCTTATCAAGTAATTTGGACAAATCGAAGAAAATTTAATTTTTCCGTGAATAGTGTCGTATACGTGAATAGTAACTCCGACGAAAAAAGTAAGAATTTCAACATAAAATCCATGACAATATTTCTGTATAATGATATTGAAAAGAATAACATCATTTACGAAAGAAAATAACATCTCTTACCTCAAAAGAACAGTATCTCTGATTGGAATATCGGATATAATACCGACGAAAGCTTGTACTGAATAGTAATACTCAAAGTATTGAAATACTCACAAAAATACGCTCGATATTATAGAGAGAGAAAACTTCTAATTCTGGTGTGATTTTCAATTCTAACCTAAGCACTCTATTTATAGGAAAAGCTTAGAATGCCAAAGGAGACTAAATGAATAAAATATTATTATTTTCAAAATAATTTTCGCCGCCGCCGGCTGCTGCCCAAAATCAGATTTCAACAAAAGTGGGGCCCACCCATTAAATAATATATATATTTTCTGAAACTTCAATAATTCATAACAAATAGCCCCTTTGTCAGAAAAATACAAATTCTATGTCCTTCCATAGGAAATTTAATTCTCTACAACTTTGCAGAAGGAAGTTTTTCCAAATTCCAAACATAAATTATCCGAAATCCAAAAACAGATGATTTCTCACACCAAAATATTGATAAAAACTCACCAGCGCCAATTCCTTCTTTAATATCCACAAAATAAATATTTCCTTATCATATAAATCAATAATTAATTATTCACAAATAATATTATAGAACTACAATATCAACAACCAGGTCGTTCCCAGGACAGAGGGGGCCTTCCGATAAGGACTTCTCCTTACTGGCGCGCAATTAAATAACCCCTCCTAGACAGAACTTCCTTAGACATTGTCAATAATGCTATCTAATAATATTATTCAAATAATATGAATTATTGAGTTGATAACGTGAAATACTGTGCAACGACAATTATTGAATCAATACTACAAAATATCAACTGTAGCCATTATTGAATCAATCATAAAAAAATAGCAACGTAGCATTATTGAGTCAATAAAATATCAATGCAGCAATTATTGAGTCAATAATATAAAATATCAACGTAGCAATTATTGAGTCAATAATATAAAATATTGAACAGTAAATACTGTAACAATAATTGAGTAGGTTCCTTCTCACGTAAGACTCAATAATTCGAAATACTGTGCAATACCGTGTGCTACTGCGCAACACCGCGTACTGTATTTTAACCACCGGGTATTTCAACAGTACTAACGGTAACAACTACGCCGTTATCTTGTAAAAAAAGTTATTTCTGTCGCTTTCTATATCCGACAGTTATTCCGTTGTGGGGGCCCATAAATAGCTGCGCCGTCGTACGAATATTCCCCGACAACAAGAATATTCCACGACCAAACGAATATTCCCCGACAACAAGAATATTTTATAACCACTTGCTCATTTTAAAAATGTTTGCACATTTCACCCATAACTTTCATATTTATCAAATCAACACCTTACTATTTCGAAATAATATATAAAGAAAATTAAATTTTTATTCATAAAAGTTGGGGTCTTACAACCTCCCCTCCTTATGAAATTTCGTCCTCGAAATTGACGTACGTACCTGGTATGTCGAAAAGGTGAGGATACCTCGCTTTTATTTCCGATTCCAACTCCCAGGTCATTTCCTCAATTGCATGGTTTCTCCACAAAACTTTAACTTGAGGTATAATTTTCGAGCGTAGGACATGCTCCTTCCTATCCAAGATCTTGACAGGTACCTCCTCGTACGTTAAATCTTCAGCTATCTCGTCTGGTTCTAACTCAATAATGCGATTTGGATCCTTCACATATTTACGTAACACGGATATGTGAACCACATTATGAACACGAGACATGCTTGGAGGTAAAGCAAGTCTATAGGCCACATTTCCTACTCGGTCAAGAATCTCAAATGGACCAATGAATCGTGGGTTGAGCTTTCCTCTCTTCCCAAACCTTGTACCTCCTTTCCATGGAGCAACACGTAATAACACATGGTCTCCAACATTAAATTCCACGTCCTTTCGATGAAGATCTGCATAACTCTTTTGTCGATCCTGTGCCGTCTGTATACATTGTCAGATTATTTGGATCTTTTCTGTAGTCATACGTACTAACTCTGGTCCCAACAATGTTGCTTCACCCACCTCATCCCAACATACTAGAGAACGACACTTTCTCCCATACAACTCTTCAAATGGAGCTACGCCTATACTTGCCTGATAACTGTTGTTGTAGGAGAATTCCACCAATGGTAAGTACTTATCCCAACTCCCTTTGAAGTCTAGAACACAGAATCTCAATAGATCTTCAAGAGTTTGGATAGTCCTTTCCGATTGTCCGTCTGTTTGAGGATGATAAGCCGAAATGAATCGTAAATTCGTGCCCATAGCTTTCTGCAAACTGATCCAAAATCGTGAAGTAAATCTGGGATCACGATCCGAAACTATGGATACTGGCATGCCATGCAATCTCACAATCTCATTCACGTACATATGAGCAAGACGTTCAAGGGAATAAGTCTCTCGTATCGGCAAGAAATGAGCAGACTTGGTTAATCTATCAACAATAACCCAAATCGCATCTAAGCCTTGAGAAACCTTGGGAAGACCCGTAACGAAATCCATCGTAATGTGTTCCCACTTCCATTTCGGAATCTCCAGTGGTTGCAATGGACCCTTCGGCACTTGATGCTCCGCCTTTACACGTTGACAAGTTAAACATCTTGAGATGAACTCCGCGATCTCTCTCTTCATATTACTCCACCAAAATGTATGTCGAAGATCACGATACATTTTAGTACTCCCAGGATGGATTGCAAACGGTGTGTTGTGTGCCTCCATCATGATTCTATACTTCAAGTAAAAATCGTTAGGAACACAAAGTCTGGAGTTGACTCGAAGTATTCCCTCTTCATCGATTCTTGCTTCTGGAATTGCACCTTCTTGCACCTTCTTCTTCATCTTCATCAATTCCACATCCGTAGCTTGAGCAGCTTTAACTTTATCAATCAAAGCTAGTTCTACGCGTATACTTGACATCATCGCACTCGTTCCCACATATGATCTTCTACTCAACGCGTCAGCTACCACGTTCGCTTTTCCAGGATGGTATTGGATGGTATGATCGTAATCTTTCAACAACTCAAGCCAACGTCGTTGCCGCATGTTGAGTTCCTTCTGAGTGAAGAAATATTTAAGGCTCTTATGATCCGTATAAATCTCCACTTTCTCTCCGTACAAGTAATGTCTCTAGATCTTCAACGCGAATACGACTGCTGCCAACTCTAGATCATGAGTAGGATAATTCCTCTCATATTCTTTGAGTTGTCGAGAGGCGTAGGCTATGACTTTCCCATGTTGCATAAGACCTTTGCCCGAAGCATCGCTGTAAATAACAAATCCATCCGAACCAGATGGTATTATCAGAACAGGTGCCGAAATAAGTCTCCTCTTAAGCTCTTGGAAGCTTTTCTCGCTTTCCTCGCTCCAAACGAATTTCGTATCTTTCCGAGTCAACTGAGTTAATGGAGTAGAGATTCGAGAAAATCCCTCTACGAATCTCCGATAATAACCAGCTAAGCCCAGAAAGCTTCGTACTTCAGTCACCGACTTAGGTTGCTCCCAGCTTTGTATTGCTTCAATCTTCGCCGGGTCCACAGATACTCCACGTTTCGATACCACGTGCCCAAGGAATGCTACTTCCTCAAGCCAGAACTCGCATTTCTTCAGCTTGGCATATAGCTTGTTCTCACGAAGCTTTTGAAGTACCAACTTCAAATGGTGTTCATGATCTTCACGGCTTTTAGAATAGATGAGAATGTCATCAATAAAGACAACAACGAATTGATCCAAATACTCCTTAAATACACGGTTCATCATATCCATGAAAGCAGCAGGAGCATTAGTCAATCCAAAAGACATGACTAAGAACTCATAATGCCCGTACCGTGTTCTGAAAGCAGTCTTTGGAATATCCTCAGTTTTAATCTTCAACTGATGATATCCAGAACGAAGATCGATCTTTGAAAAGAATTGCGCTCCTTGCAACTGGTCGAACAGGTCATCAATACGAGGTAACGGATACCTATTCTTGATGGTGACATGGTTCAACTCCCGATAGTCAATGCAAAGTCGCATACTCCCGTCTTTCTTCTTTACGAATAAAACAGGAGCACCCCAAGGAGACGTACTAGGACGAATAAAACCGATATCTAACAACTCTTGTAATTGGACCTTTAACTCCTGAAGTTCAATAGGAGCCATTCGATATGGGATTTTAGAAATGGGCTTTGTACCGGGCTCAAGGTGAATAAATAATTCAACTTCACGTTCTGGGGGTAAACCGGGAAGTTCTTCGGGAAATACATCAGGAAACTCATTAACAACGGAAATATCATTCAAATCTGATGTATTCTGATTTAGATCAGTGACATGAGCTAAGAAAGCTTGACATCCGTTTTTCAATAAACGAATAGCTTTATGACTTGAAATGATATTGACTGATTTTAGTGGTTTGGTGATTTGGATTCGCACAACAGGTTGATTATGAATATGAAAACTAACAACCTTACGAAAATAATCAATTTTGGCATGGTAAGTGTTAACCAGTCAATTCCTAAAATCACGTCAAATGCAAGTATTTTCAAAGATATAAGATCAACAGGTAAGGTAAGGGTACCAATCTGAATCAAGCAAGATTTGTAAACTGTAGATGTAACAAAGGTTTCTCCTAACGGAGTTTCAACAGATAAGTCAAAGTCTAATTTATCAGAAGTCAAGTTCAAACGTTGAGCACAAGCAGGTGAAATAAAGGAATGGGTAGCACCGGTATCTAACAAGGTGTAAACTTCGCAAGAGTTTATGATCAGCTTACCCGTAATCACCTCGTGTGGATTCCTCGCGTTTTGGGCTGTCACGACAAACGCTCTTCCAGGAATCACCGACTTTGACTTGTCTGCAACGGCCTTTGGAATCACCACCCCCGCTGAATTTGGTTTCGCAACAGGACAATCTCGAGCTATATGTCCTTCTTTTCCACAGTTATAGCATCCTTTGAATTGTTGTGGGCAGTTTGGGCTGATATGTCCCTCTTTCCTACATTTATAGCATACGACCGGTGGTCGTTCTCCTCCCCTCGAAACAGTTGATGCTGGTGCTGATGTTGGCATCTTCGCGTTCTCATTGTTATACCTTCTCTTTTTGAAATCTCCTCCCGATTCGCTTCTTCTACTATCATGGCCACGATTACCACCGGAATGGTTACCGTTTCTGTCATACTTTCCTCCTCGCTGGTTGTCATTGCTCCGATGACTGCTGCCACCAGTACGACCTTGGTTGTGGTCCCTCGGTTGAACATAATCATTATCTCGTTCTAATAACTGGGCCCTGTTTACTACATCCGAATATAAAGAAAATTTATGAGAAATGAGGTATTGACGTATTTCGAGTTTCAAACCTCTTAGAAACATCCGCGTCATACGTTCCTCATTCTCCACCAAATGAGGTGCAAACCTGGACAGCTCCGCGAACTTAGCCTCGTACTGGGATACCGTCATGTTGTTTTGCTCGAGTCTGATAAACTCTACTTCCTTCATATGACGAATACTTTCAGGAAAGTACTTGTCATTAAACAGTTTCTGGAACGCTTCCCAAGACATCTGGAGTGCGGCAGGCTGGGTACGCTTCACGGATTCCCACCAGTAATCTGCCTCTCCACGGAACATAAACGTGGCGAATGGAACCTTATGTTCCTCTGTACATCCCAAGACATCAAATATCTTAGTAATTTGTTTAATCCACGTCTCCGCCTTGATCGGATCTGGCTTTCCCAGAAACTCTGGTGGTCCCAATTCTTTGAACTGCTTGGCAGTGACAACTCGCGTGTTGTTATTATCGCCACCTATATGTTGCACACGAGTCTCCCTCGTCTGGTTTTGCATGAACTGCAGAAAACTTCTAAACATCTCATCGTTTATCGTCTGACCAGCGTTATTTTCAGGATGAACATTGCCTTCTTGTTGCACGTTCTCCTGGTTAGTGATTAAAGGTGTCTCCACGGTCTCATTCACTTCGTTGTTAACATTCTCAGCTGCCATTCTTAAATACTGCCATAAAACAAGGGTTAATTAAACAAGTCAACATATCACATATTAACCCTATGCTCCGACTGACCAATTAAATACCACATAAGCTTAGGTAAGACACACTAGCGAAGGATTTACTCGTCTCTCCCTTTCTAGTTCTATTCCCCGATCTCCGCCAGAGATCATATCCCTAAGCTCTGATACCAACTGTGACGCCCCCCCCCCCCAGAATAGGTCCATTCAACCCAACCCATTCTGAGTCGCCAAATACATGGTACAGAATTCAAATACAACTTTATATCATACGGTCGTGCAAAATACGACCACACAACTGTGAGTCTCAATACAAATATGTAGAAAATATTAAGATTCAAACTAAGTCCTTATTACAATTATTATCACACTATTTATCAAAAATAGTGAGGACTACTACTGCTCTAACTCGGACCATCACTCTGTCCCCCGACTAGTCCCTGCGACATTCTCATTTCCTGAAGAGGACAACAGATGAAAAGGGTGAGCTCAACTAGCTCAGTAAAGAATATTATGACTAAGATAATGGAAAATAAATTATCGTTAGCCTTCAATAAATCATATAAAATATAATGGACAACCAATCTTAGATCAATATTCACAGCGGAAATAACAAATCATTAGAAGAGTTAAGCAGAGAATCAAGTCTACTATCTTCTATGATTTAAAAGTCCATCATCAATATTTTATCCCTGTAACATCAATCAATATACATCTCGAATCAATATTCATCTTTGCACTACAGGCCAAAGATATTCATTTGTATCATCAGTGGTCATATTCATCTCAACACCTGTCATCTTTGCACTACAGGCCAAAGATATTCATCAGGTAATCATTCATCTTTGCTCTACAGGCCAAAGATATTCATCAAGTAATCATTCATCTTTTAGGACTGAGGATGATGAAAAATATTTTAAAGAACGAATCCAGTGAGATAAAAGACAAAGATTAGGGATCCGTCATTTAGTATATCCAATTCAAAAATACCTCGTAATAATCAATTATGGAGCAAAATTCAAGAATAGAGCTCAAAACTTGGATATAATCAAAGATAGTAACCTTATCAAGTAATTTGGACAAATCGAAGAAAATTTAATTTTTTCGTGAATAGTGCCGTATACGTGAATAGTGTCGTATACGTGAATAGTAACTTCGACGAAAAAAAGTAAGAATTTCAACATAAAATCCATGACAATATTTCTGTATAATGATATTGAAAAGAATAACATCATTTACGAAAGAAAATAACATCCCTTACCTCAAAAGAACAGTATCTCTGACTGGAATATCGGATATAATACCGACGGAAGCTTGTACTGAATAGTAATACTCAAAGTATTGAAATACTCACAAAAATACGCTCGATATTATAGAGAGAGAAAACTTCTAATTCTGGTGTGATTTTCAATTCTAACCTAAGCACCCTATTTATAGGAAAAGCTTAGGATGCCAAAGGAGACTAAATGAATAAAATATTATTATTTTCAAAATAATTTTCGCCGCCGCCGGCTGCTGCCCAAAATCAGATTTCAACAAAAGTGGGGCCCACCCATTAAATAATATATATATTTTCTGAAACTTCAATAATTCATAACAAATAGCCCCTTTGTCAGAAAAATACAAATTCTATGTCCTTCCATAGGAAATTTAATTCTCTACAACTTTGCAGAAGGAAGTTTTTCCAAATTCCAAACATAAATTATCCGAAATCCAAAAATAGATGATTTCTCACACCAAAATATTGATAAAAACTCACCAGCGCCAATTCCTTCTTTAATATCCACAAAATAAATATTTCCTTATCATATAAATCAATAATTAATTATTCACAAATAATATTATAGAACTACAATATTAACAACCAGGTCGTTCCCAGGACAGAGGGGGCCTTCCGATAAGGACTTCTCCTTACTGGCGCGCAATTAAATAACCCCTCCTAGACAGAACTTCCTTAGACATTGTCAATAATGCTATCTAATAATATTATTCAAATAATATGAATTATTGAGTTGATAACGTGAAATACTGTGCAACGACAATTATTGAATCAATACTACAAAATATCAACTGTAGCCATTATTGAATCAATCATAAAAAAATAGCAACGTAGCAATTATTGAGTCAATAAAATATCAATGCAGCAATTATTGAGTCAATAATATAAAATATCAACGTAGCAATTATTGAGTCAATAATATAAAATATTGAACAGTAAATACTGTAACAATAATTGAGTAGGTTCCTTCTCACGTAAGACTCAATAATTCAAAATACTGTGCAATACCGTGTGCTACTGCGCAACACCGCGTACTGTATTTTAACCACCGGGTATTTCAACAGTACTAACGGTAACAACTACGCCGTTATCTTGTAAAAAAAGTTATTTCTGTCGCTTTCTATATCCGACAGTTATTCCGTTGTGGGGGCCCACAAATAGTTGCGCCGTCGTACGAATATTCCCCGACAACAAGAATATTCCACGACCAAACGAATATTCCCCGACAACAAGAATATTTTATAACCACTTGCTCATTTTAAAAATGTTTGCACATTTCACCCATAACTTTCATATTTATCAAATCAACACCTTACTATTTCGAAATAATATATAAAGAAAATTAAATCTTTATTCATAAAAGTTGGGGTCTTACACAGCTTTCCATGTCCGGCTAGGGATTTGAACTAGACTTTTGATTCCTTGCTGACTTTTCACTAACCCTTTTCCAGGGCAGAAACCCAAGGATATCATTTCCTGACCGACCGTCATCACTTCGGTGGAAACTTTTGGCTTTAAGGTTGATGTCCCAATAGATAGGTATTGAGTGTTGCTCAATTCTAGAGCTTGAACACTGACAAGCTCAACCACCTCATCGAGACTGATCACATGCATATCGCTTTGTATATAGATAGGATACTTTGGCTTAGCATTTAAAGTTATCAGATTTCCATCAATGATGTATTTGAGTTGTTGATGAAGGGTGGACGGAACTGCTCCTGGCATTTGTATCCACGATTTTCCCAACAGCAAGTAATGCTTAATACCTGAAAGGATACGTAGAAAGTACGTGGACCAATATCCAATGGAAGCTCGATTTCTCCCACAGCCTCTCGGCGAGATCCATCAAAAGTCCTGATGACTACATGACTAGTCCGGATTCGGTTCGAATTAATCTTCATTCTCTCTAATGTGTCGTAGGGGCAGATATTCAGGGATGATCGTCCATCTATCAACACACCTCCTACCACATATCCTGAGGACATCACTGTTATGTACAATGACTTGCAATAACCAGTCCCTTCCACTGCACTAGTAGAAAAAAGTAAATAGACAACGTTTAAAAAGCGTTGTAATAAGTCCCCCAAAAGTGTCGTGGTTAGCAGTGTCAACTATTAGACACAAATAGACAACGTTTAAAAAATATTGTCTTTTGACACATTAGACAACGTTTTTTCAAAAAAGTGTTGTCTATTTGTCAAATAGACAACGCTTTTTAGACACAAATAGACAACGTTTAAAAAACGTTGTCTTTTGACACATTAGACAACGTTTTTAGACACAACTAGACAACGTTTAAAAAACGTTGTCTTATGACACATTAGACAATGCTTTTTGAAAGAAACGTTGTCTATTGGACACATTAGACAACGCTTTTTTGAAAAAGCGTTGTCTATGTGACACATTAGACAATGTTTTTTCTAAAAGCGTTGTCTATTGTACACATTAGATAACATTTTTTTTCTAAAAAGCGTTGTTTATTTGACAAATTAGACAACGTTTTTTCTAAAAAGTGTTGTCTATTTGACATAATCCACAACATTTAAAGCCAAAATATAAGCATTCTATGTTTCAAAATATCATACATTCTAATAATACCATACGTTTACACTTTCAAATTCACTTGTCAATATAATTACTACTACGTACATTGAATTTCGAATTTGACTACATCCACAAAATATACCAAACTATCCATAAAATTAAGATGTTTGCCTCTTCTTGTGCTAGCTCTACTGTAGTCAGCTTCTCTCTCAGTATTTCATTCTCCTCTGCTATCCTCCTAGTTGAAGCAAGCTTGTAGCGGCTTTGATTCCTTCGGACAGCATGGAATTTTCAGATATATTACAGATAAAACACTACAGATTAAACTGTTAGATAACATGAATTGAGCAAAGGTCGACTTAAAAGACATACCCTAAGGCCTGCCATTGTTGTACCATAATTCTTGTATAGTAAATTACCCAACTCAGAAATTATGCTCCTATTTATACCAAGCTTCTCAACCATATAATCTGGAGGAGTTTATTAGAAACTAAAATTAGATATTAAAGAAGTATTTAACAACTTAAAGCAGACATAAGGAGTTGAAAAATAGAAAAGGCCGACGTAAAAGACCACTTCTAATATACACATCACCTTACCTTCATAGCTCTGTCAGGATACATCTTTTCTGTAAGCAGATTCGTATACTCTAAAATTAACTTCGCATTCTCAATGTCAGTCAATGCTATCTGCAACACCAGGATATTTAATATTGATAAGAAGTCTACAACAGCAGCTGAAAGTTATTTAATTGGAGGTGCCATAACATTTTTAATTTAAAAGTCAGGAGATGTATGTTTCCATCACGTTCTTATTCCAACCCAAAGAGAAGCACATACATATAGACGGATGTCATGCTTTTAAGCCGTAGTTATGTTATCTCCATTTTAGAATGATTTTTGAGCCACCAATTGAATCTAAAGTTTTTTAAACAGTAAAGTGAAGGTTTCATGTTCTGAATTAGATGGAATTTATTTTCAAACCAAAAGAAATCAATCTAAATCTTAACTGAGTGAAAATTAATCAAAGTTAATCCCTTTCAAATCATATCATGAAATTTTGGCTTAATCCCGATGAAATCTTATTAGGCTTACTTGGTGTAAAGTAAACTAAAAAGAAAATACAAGAAGCAATCCAAAGGACTTGATGTGTAAAGCAAAAAATATTCACCATTTTCAAATAATCATCAACAAAACGTTTTGGGTAATCCCGTGCTGCTCCAAAATCAATGAGATTGACTGATCTTTTGCTCTCATCATATAAAAAGTTACCCCAATTAGGATCAGTCTGCATTAGATCAAGCAAACGCCAATATCAGAAAAAAATAGTAAGAAATAGAAGAAATATTAGTAAGACATGTTAATAGACTAATAGTAGCTTAAATTAAAAAATGAGAATGAAGTGAGAGAGAAAGTAAAAACACAAGAAATAATAAGTACAATTATACATTGATCAGCGAACACTAGGGTTGTTAATACCATATTTAGATTAACCTATAATCAAAAAAATTTTTAAAAAAATGTCATTTATAATGATTGAATGAATCAGGCTAAGTCAGGTTGATTTGACATACTCTCCAGGCCGATACCTTGCTCTCTTCCCAGATAGAAAAGAATCCTATATGGAAAAACATGTACAGTGTCACATGCATCAAAGCACGTTAGCTAGATACTTCCATTACTATGCTAGATCAATATGAAACATACGATATTATAGGGAAATCTAATATTAAAACAAGCCAGAACATACATAAGAAGGGAAAGAGGGAGAATCTGCTATGAGGAAAATAGATGACATAGCTATAAAACCAGTTATAACAATAGTCTTGGATGTATTGTGAGAGAACCATTTCTCAAGTCTTCTTTCTGATTCTGAATAATCTGGATCAACTTGATTAGAACCAGCAGGATTCACAACAAGGACATCTCGTGTGTCCATCCAATTACAGTCCACTCCATTTTGCAGAAATAAGAAAACACAATTAAACAGGATGAAGAAATGTGACATTCAGAGAGAGAGAGAGAGTCACAATTGAGCTTGATACGCAGTTTATAAGAAACAAAAATGATGACGAACTAACATCAAGCATTGCAACCTGAAATAGGAAACTAAAGAGTGAGTTTACTAAGAATGATTTAGTTCAAATTGTAGCTGGTAACTCAACGTGAGATGAACAGCGGTAATAGATTATTGTTAAGCAATATATGGGAGATGTTTACCCGTCCACACTCAAATCCTACAGCAAGTCTGGCTCCAAACGCTAAAAACTGCAGGGAGCGGACAGGAGAATAAAGGATGGAAAACACATCTGTGCATTGAGTATCGTGTCCATAACGGATATTGTGAACTGCAAAAAAAAGGTAGATATCCATTATAGAAAGAATAAATGGAAAAAGATATAGAATCAGCAAACAAAGAAACACTGAAAAAATACTAGTGAAAGACAACTACAAGTTTTAATTTGTAGGGTATAGATAAGTATCACATAATCATTACAAGTTTTTTCTTTTGTAGTACCTATTTAACACATATAAAATCGTTATCATACTCAATATTAATATATCCTATAATTTTATTTAATCTTTGACTTTTCAATCTTACTATTTCAATTTGAGTATTTTGCACGTTCTTGCTATATATATATTTAATATAACGTCTATTGGTTTCTTATTAATATTCCACTTTTCTTATAAAGCTCAATATCTAGATCAATGCTTTCAAAAGCAAGAATTTTGATTAAACTAGTATTTTCATGCCTAAACAACTCATTTCTTAAATTACTTTATTTGTTAAGCTTAGTTTCTATGTTATATACTAATTATAATTAACATATTATACTTATTTGTACTTGGCATAAGTTGGAAATTAAAACGATCAAATAGCTTCAACAAGTCGTGCAAGACCAGCCGCTGCAGTGCAGCACAGCAGGCAGCGCACGGCTGCTTCTGCTGCTGCCGGCAACTGCTGTGCAGTTATGCTACTACTATATGATCAAGTTGCCTACTTTACCATTTTTCAGATTGCAAACCACACATATAATTGAAACAAAATTTTGATATGTCGTAGAGGGCATGGTAAAATATTTTTAGAAAATATCACTCATCCATTTCGGACATTATATACCAGTTTAACAAAGTCCTCAAACTGCTCTGTTGAGACAGTTTTCAAACTGAGCATGAAAATGACTTTCATTCCAAAACTGTTTTCTATCTTATTTAAACTTACAAAAACCACTTCATGTACTTAATATAGCATGTTTAAAGAGTCCTTGATCATTACCTCTCCACAATTGCTTTTTTTTAAGGTTAAAAATCTCTAAGAAGCAATTTAAAATAGCATTACCATTACTATATCATTACCTTAATATAGCATGTAATGGTAAGTGTGACATCCCAGATTTTTAAGATGTTATAAATGAGAATTTAATAACTAAAATTTTTATTATCTGATGTTTTGAGTTTGAGTATGTGTATACTTGTCATATATTGTGAAATATGTGAATTGATGTAAAGAGGATTTTAAATATTAATTTTAATATTTATTGAATTAAAATAAATATTTTAATTAAATTATTTATTGAGTTAAATAAATAATTATGTGATTAATATGGAGTAATGTAATTAAGTGTATTATATTAATTAAATGATTATTTAATATTTAATTTAATTAATATGTAATGATTTTATGTTATAGTTCAAATTTAATTGAGATAATTAAATTAGATGAAGTTATGTGATAATTGTTACATGAAATTATAATTAGCGAGTAATTATAATTATGTGACAATTTTTATGTGATTAATTGATGTTAACTTTTAATTAATTAAATTAGAATGTTAAGATTTAATTAATTAAAGTGTAACATTAAAAATATGTGTTAAACAATTTATTAAAAGTTTTTTTAAAATCGTTTTCCCAAACAAGGCTCTTACTTTTGTTTTAATCTCTTTTGCCAAACAGGGCCTTAACTACTAAAAAATTATTTTTAAAAATAATGTTATTTTGCCAAACAAGCCTTATGGCTTTTTAAATTCTAAATGTTGTAACCTATATTTTAATTGTAATAATTGTATTTATTATAATTATTATAAGGTCATTATGTAATATAAGTTATATATGTTGTGTTTAGGTTTTATATGTATTATATATGTATAATATATTATATGTATATTACGTTAGTTAGAATTAGCTAAGGGTTAGTCTGTTAGAAATAAAAAGAAAACAAAGAGAAAGAACAGAGTAAACTAGAGAGAAAAGATAGAAGAAGAAGAGAGAAAGAAGAAAGAGGAAGACTTTGAGAAATCAAAAGAGAAGATAATCACCATCATCTTCATCTTCTTCCTCTAAAAGGAAAGGTATAACCTAAGTTTATTGTTGTTCTTCATTGTTTTTATTCTCTGTAAATTGATTTTCATAATAAACTATAAATTGATGATCAATATGTGTTAGATTATGTATAAAAACTATTATATATGAGTTATATGATAGTTTATGTAATTAATTTCATGTAAAGATGATGAACATGAAGAAATCATGTTCATAGCAATTTACAATAAATTAACTTGAAAAATAGTTTCTTAAATATCAAAATTAGTGTTTGGTTGTGATATGTTATGTAAATTGATCATAGATTATAATAATATATCAAGAAACGAACAAAACATGATTTGAATCATGTGATTTGGGTTAAAAACGAACTCACAGTGTTAATTTTCGTTAAGAACACTTAAGAATGTCGTTTTCTTCAAAAATCATAAAAATTAGGTGCTTTGATTATCTGTTGTGGTTGTATTGTATGTTAAAATTATGTTAGAAGTTTAAGATTTTGTTTGTATAAAGTTTCATGTACATTGTGTTAGTTAAAATCGGACTTTGGTGCGAAGAAATAAGCCAAATTGTCTTATTTCTCTGCAAGTTCGAGAGCCGGGGAACCCAACAGCAGGGAGCCCTGCCCCAGCGGGGCTTTTGGCCTAGGAACTCCAGCCCACTATGGTATGATGTAGTATGACGACGTCATATAATGACGAAATCCTCAACGTACCATTACTACGGTACGGTATCAGGGTATTATGAAAAGATTTACTTGTTATTTTTAGTTTCCTTAAACTATATAAAAAACATTTTAGATAAATAAATAATTAATTATTTTGTTGGGTAAAAATATATATGTATATATATATATATTTCAATTGATGTCTGAAGTGTTGCTAGAAGTCTATGCTACTTGATTCAGCTAGACAAATGTTGAAAGATGTTTATGAAATTCGAGCGTTCTTGGTCAAACTATGCCAAACCAAATTATTTTGGTGCGGATTCAAATGTTAAGAAGCTGAGGTGAATAACCCTATAAAAGGGGACATGTTATCGGAGACTATAGTTCCGAGTATAACGCATATAGTCGTTACGATGTACTACGTTTGGGCCCGACGTAGGGGTACGATAGGCTGGCCACCTAGAGTACCGATGCGGTTTATAGTGTGAAGTACCGGTGGTGAAGCACTATTAAACCTAAATATAAGTTCAAGGTCTTGCGACCACTCAGCATGATTTGAAATCTTTTAAATTCCTGAGTTATTTATATTACTTCCCAATTATTGAGCAATTATGGAATATTCTTATTAATCTGAAGGAGAATATGACAAGAAGAATAGACCTTAGAAAGAAGTAGCTGTAGAACCCAATGAATGAATAAAGATTAACATAAAATCTATTTTGATAAATGGAATGAATGAATATTTGTAATTCAAAATTTCGAGGACGAAATTCTTAGAAGAAGGGGTGAATGTAATGTCCCGAGAGTTTGAGAATCTAGTACATGATAATGATCCTTAGAAAAAGATAATGAATGTGTTAAAGAATATGTAATACTCAAATATAATTGAGTCTAAGTAAAGGTTATGAAATAAAACTTACAAGAATTTATTGTGAAGAATATTTGGAGTGGTAATAAATAAAACCTATATTGAGAATCTAGCACATGATAATGATCCTTAGAAAAAGATAATGAATGTGTTAAAGAATATGTAATACTCGAATATAATTGAGTCTAAGTAAAGGTTATAGAATAAAACATACAAGAATTTATAATGAAGAATATTTGGAGTGGTAATAAATAAAACCTATACTAAGGTAATGTGTTAAAGATATTCAACGACAAATTTTGAAAAGAGATTTGGTGAAAACTGAGTAAGGGGGTTTCGTTGATTCCGAGGACGGAATCCTTATAAAGGGGGAAGGATGTGACAACCCGAATTTTCATAAATTATTAAAATAAGAATTTAATAATTAAAATTCTTATTATGAGGTGTATATATTTTGAATCATGTATTTTGGTGTGAAGAAATTAAATTTTTATGAGATTTAATAGTTGATTAAACTATTAAAGGAAATAAAAGAAATTAGTCACGATAAGGAATTTGGTGGCAAGGGAAATTAACCCTATAAATATTGGGTAATTTAAATTAAGTTGAAACTATATTATGGGATAATATTGTAGTGGTGTTGTAGTAAAGTGGATAAAAGAGTTAATTCACTTAATTAAAATAGTGAGTTAATATACGAGTTTTGCTAATTAAATTTGGTATTCTTAATATATATTACATATCATGGTAATATATGAAAAAGTTTAGTATCTTGAATGATGAAAGTGTAGCCTTAGGTGTTCTTCATTCTGAAGAACTAGCTTGGTCAACTCCGGGTAGCCCGTTTGACCATCTTGATTCTTGTTGGTTTAATCTGTTTCTAGGTTGCTAAGTGCTTCAATCGTGTAGTATTCATGTAGTACTATAACTTAGTATCACTTATGGACTCTAAGTGTAACATAACAATACGTTATTAATGGTCAAAGTCTCTTCCAAGCCTATTTATCAGTTTCTGGGTAACCCAGAAACGTGGTCAACATCGGTCAACGTTCTTATGACTCCTAGATCTTTCGGTTTGCGTGATATATTTGTGTTTTGATTGTTGTGGGTTGTAATCTATATACTAAGGTACATGTAGGTGACACTTATTTGGACAGAGTTTGTTCCTAAGGTCTAGATCTAAGTCGATCAAAGTATAGCCAAGGGCTGTTATTCGTGTTCTTCAGATTTCTGGAAAACCCAAAAAATTTGGTCATGCTTGGTCAACGCTGTTTGACCATTAATTCCAGTAATCTTATGATTTCTTTATGTACTAGAGTGCTTCACTGGTGTACTCTACATGTCAAACTATAACATAGTCACAAAAGATGACATAAACAACATAATGATTGAGATATGTATGTCGGTCAAAGTACCTCGCTCTGCTGTTCATAAGATTTCTGGGTAACCTAGAAATCAGAAACGAACGATTCGAATAGGCACCTTGCAATGATTATATCTCTCAACCTGTTGATCCGTTTAACATGATTTCACTTCTAGTTTACTAAGCTCGTGACATACTGCAACTACGATACAAATAACACATCACTTCATTAACATACACGGATCTACAAGCCCTGACATTCGACTATCAGACCTCTTTTTCCAAAAATTTTAGTTTGCTTAAAACTTCATTATGATGCATCTAGACGTTATGGAAACATGTTCTATGAACCCAGATCACTAACTAACATGTTATTACATCTTATCTAACAACAAAACAACAACTTTACTATATCATCAAAGATCTAGCATAGAATTAGGGTTTTTACCTTTCTTGCTTGATTTTTTCTTTTTAGCTATTGATTCTGATATTATGATTGCTTGGGCTTCTTATAGCATGTACTATTAGTGTTGTAGCTTCAGAATTTTGTGGGTTTTGGCCAGAATATGGGCTGCTATTTATAGAATTTAGAAGCTAGGGTTTTTTGGTCCTTTTTACCTACTTGCCTCCAAAAATATCCTAGCCATGATACTTGTGCTACTTTGGGGAGGATTTTTATCTGATAGCAAGTTCATTGCACCTGGTCCTATGTGTTGGCACCTACTTGTGAGATAGTTCACCTTAATTAGTAGCTAAATCCTACTTTAATTAACCCTAATTATAATTAGGGTTTTGTTTTTCATGATTAGGATGTTATAATTATGTAATTAATATTTAATTAAGGTTTAGTTAACATAATTAGAGTTTAAGGATAATTTAATTTAGGTTTGTAATAAGTAATTAGGGTTAGGGTTTAGTAATTAGTTTTAGGGTTTCTTAATTTAATATTAGGGTTTCCTGAACTAGAGTTTGCATATATCCTAATAAGCATGACAAAGCGTTTTGTCAGTGTAAGCACGACGAACAGCTTGGAAAATCAAATATACTGAAAAGTCTGAATACGGAGAAAAATTTTAAGCACGAGGTGTCAAGCACGTCAATTTTCGGACAAAATTTTATTTAACCTAATTTTTTTAATGGTGTATATAACAACACAATACACATTCAGAACGGAGAGATTTTATTTAATAAACACAGAATTTACATAACGGGTTCTTATTAGGGTTTCGAGATCTTACATAATGTAACTTGAGCATGTGGACCTTAATAGTGAACGTTACTAACAAAAATATAAGTATTGAAAGCAAACTTTGACACGTATGAACCATATCCATATTTTGATCTTGAACATGTTTATAAATGCATGACGAACATGTTAACATATGAACATATATATCATGAACATGTTAGACCTCATTAGTGAACATTTACTAAAGAAAGTATACGTTTTGAAAATGGACTTTGACATATAAGTATGATATTCATATTTTGATCATATGAGCAAGATAATATACTTATATGACTAATTTATGAACATAAGCTAGCATGATTAGTGATACATGGTTTCCTTGTTCATGTCCAAATTGTTTGGCTTTAAACTAAATGGTTTTTCAAAGGAAACTTGATATATTTGAAATAATATCTATGGATACCATATGAGAGATGTTCGAACTTTGTGAGCATGTAAACTTGACTTAACTACATATGCAATGTGAATATAAGGTGTTGAGTTTACGCTAGCATACATGATTAAGTCGTAACGATTTCAAAAGCAAAGTTCGGACTTTTTGCAAACTAAATTGCATGATCATAGTGTAATAGCATTCTGATATTTTTTATCATGCTTAATAGTGCTTTTAACATTGCTAATATATCAAGTATATGCACATACTTGTTAAAAATAATGCGAGTTAATCGAGTATGAGGTTGATTCAGTTTTCAAACAAATAACGATGTTATTTATGCATATAGGATGTAGAAATATGTGAGCATGCTTATTGATAGATTATATGACCACCTCGCATGTATGCATGTCAAACATAATAGCCTTTATGATTTCATAACTTTATATAGCCTTAAGTCATCAAAGATATTAATCTTGAATCATTGCATGAAAGATTGGACTTAGAAAGGTTATGTAAGCATCTAAGACCCTTTAACATATGAATATATGATGTGTTAATGTATGGTTACATATTGGACATAAGCAGTGAGGCAAAAGCTCAACCCTGGTCTGGCCAGGGGACAGCGCAGCTGCGTCGTCCCTAGGCTTAACCAGGGCGCAGCTGCGCCAGTCTGGAAATTTGTCTGAGTATTCTGCTCAAATTCTAATTTTGATAATTGGTTAACAATTATACTCTAACCTGCTAATAGAGTCTGATTTGTATTAGTTGTAATGCTATGTGATAGTGATGTAACATAATGATGTTTAACTTGTGAAAAGGAACTCTAAGGATAATAAAGACATAACCAATTTAGTGTTATGATTTACTATAATGCCATACATAATATATAACTATGTTACTTGATTTCCTGATGTTTTATAATCTGATTTCATACCATATGTGTATAAATACGTAATGACATACTATGAAGATGTTTAACTGAGAGAGGGAATTCCATAGATAATAATGACATAATCGGTTAAGTGTTATAATACGATGCTATATGTGGTATAACTATGTAGTAAGGATAAGACCTAACTTAAGTGTTGATTATATATACAAGATAAGGTGACAATGTTAAACTATATGACTAATAAATATCCTATACATGTAAATATATATTACGATAGGAATTTGAAGTGTTAATAAGCTATAAGTGGTAATCTACGCTTAAGGCAAGTTTTCTTGAACCCGTTCTTGTATTATTAATTGCAAGTATCCTAAACCCTTGCATTTCTTTATTCGATGAATCTTGTTAACAAGTCTCTTTACTTACACAACTTTGAATTTTGTACAAGTATCTAACCCTTATCTCTTTAATGCAAGTTCCTACCCTACTTTTATCGAGCAAGGTTCCTAACTTCATTTGATTTATATATTGAATGCAAGTATCTGACTACTCTTTTTATTGTGCAAGTATTTGATTCATACTCTTTATTGAACACATATTTGAGCTTGTACTATTATTGATCGTACGAGCAAATAAGTGCTGGAATAATTCTTGTCTTATAAATTTATATTTCACAGCTTGATTTAAATCACGATTATATTCTTCGAATTATGTTGCGAGTATTGAACTCATAAATCGTTCTTAAATACATTGTTGAAATTGTCTACGCCACTTGATTCGGCTAGATTAATATTACGAATTAGAAAGCGATCCACACCAATTTCCTTCGTGCGGACTCTTATAAATTGACTGAGATGAACAACCCTCATAGAAAGGGGAACTATATAGTCGGGGTGTAACGACCCCAAAATTCATACAATACAACTCTCGACATCGGTCGTTAACAATGCATCCTTATTCAGACTTTACATCATTAATCAATGATACAATCACTAAAAATACGGAATATTTAAAACTTTTATGTTATTCCTTTTTTATTTTCCTGAATCTCAACCTTTATCATTACATAACTTTGATTCAACTTTATTTCATGAATCGCTTCGTCAAAGTTATTATAAACTAAAACTTACAACCACGTTCAATAACCCTTATACATCGGGTAAAATTTAAACTTTACAACCCAACATCTGTTAACCATCATACATTATCAAATACATTATCTGAAACCTTAAACAGGGTCCAAAATAATAACAATTCAGCCAAAGTATATAAATCTTCATGCATTATATCTAATTCATTTCTTTCAAGTAACACATAGCGTTACCTTGAATCCTTAACCTGCAAAAGTGATTATTTGCAAGAATGAGCTCGACAGCTCAGCAAGATCTAACAGCTTTCATGCATCACATAGCATATAAATACATGCTCAACATACATCTCATAATAATTAAAGTAACATGGTATACATGCTTTACTTCACATAATAAATATAAAGATTGAATTCCTTACTCAATCAACATTCTTTAATCAATCAATGTAGTCATAAATTGACTTTAACATTTCATGCTTACAACCTATATACAACATATCATGCTCTTTGCAAAATAATTTACAACAGTTCATCATCAAGTTCACGTAGAAAATAGGAACTGATTACAGATATCTGCACGTCACGTGCCCTACTCAATTATATAATCATGCACATCAATTATTAGTCACATAGCAATGCATATTAGTTGTAATGTAAACTTTACTCTACATCTCATAACCCTTCCTATTATCAATACACAACGTTCAATTTGATTATGTTAACTTTTGACTTATATCTCACTATATTTCTTTTCGTAATATTCAAAATTCATTCAAGTGTTTAAGTCCTGCTAGGACTACCTATTGGTTTTATATTAACCACATTTTATATATTATAATGTTCGTTTCATTAGAATCGAAACACTATTTAAGTGTATTATCACGTTACACGGCGTTTCAACGTTTATACGTCACATGCCTAACTTGCCTCTTTTGCATGTGCTTTGCATGCTCCTATATTGGGTTATATTACTCCATAATGTTTTATTCTTATTGAAAACATAATATTAAACAAGGTCATACACACTCGTTATGTCGCTACGACGCTTGCACGTCCGTACGTCAAATTTTCCTATTCGAACGCCCAAACGACACGTATTTGCGCACGCTTAGCACGCCCATACAAATTGTCTAATACTCAAGGATTAATGTTAAGTATCATTATACAACATAATAGTCATGTTATGGAAGTTAGAACATCATTTTACATGGTCGGGAGCATTACATGTGCATACGTGCATGCCCGACGCCCCACGATTGCCTCTAAAAACACATTAGTCCTACAAATGACCATTTTGACCCCTTCTACTGACCTCAAATTAAAAAACTTAAGGAACCAAAGTTGTAGGTCTACTCGTGCTCGTTCCGAATCATCTTGAATCGCCTTAATCAGAGTTCGTATGAAAACGTTATGGCTATTTTACCATAGGAGGTCAAAATAGTCCCGGACTGACACTGTTCCCGGCGTAGCTGCGCCCCAAATAGCATTGGGGGTAGTGCAGCTGCACCCCTGGCAGCGTGCTACGTGAATTTTCTTTAATTTTCTTTCCAGTTTGTAGTTCTGGCGAATTTTCTAACACTTTCCTCCTTCCCATCTTCATAAATTAAGCTATACACATCCGATTGAGTCCGTTTTCGACTCTATGAATTCGTTAAACACTGAACTACCCATCTATACGATAATTAGAACACTTCAAAAACATTACCAATTCCTTTTAAGGATTCCAATTCAGTGTTCATGCTAATTCTTTATGTTTTACATATATTTAGCGAATTCAATCACTACGAATTCATTTTACATCCGTTTTGACTCGTTCAACTTGGGTTGCTTTCGTTTTTTCAGATTACTACATGTTTTCTTAGCCAATTTTAGCCTTAAACTAGACCAAAACATACACATTACCATCAAAACCTAAATTCCTCTTCTTTAACAAAAATACATGAATTTGATTACTTACAAACAATTATAGAAGCTATGTATCAGATTATACAGACCCATGTATATACATATACATATATATACACAACATCTCTTGAATTCATCCAACCAAAATAGCTTTCTAAATGAAGAACTTGATAAACTATAAATTAGAGTTTTAACACTAGAGTAATACCTTCGATTCTTATCAAACTTGATTAAAGGATGAGAAATCTTCTTCTTTTTCCTTCTTTGAATCTCCAATCCTTTTCACAGAGAGTTCTTCTCTTTTTTTCTCCCATTCTCTTCTCTGTTTTCTCCCTTTCTCTTTTCTTCTCTTAGTTTAGGCTTAGATTAGGACTCAACGTAAAATTACTCTAACATATAATACGTATATTTAACTAATACTTATTATATTACTTAATATATAATTAAATTAGGGGTTATGAAAATCCAAAAGCCACAAGGCCATGTATAGCTATCCCCTTCAAATCTCCTTTTAATTTATTTTAATTCCTTCCTTATCGTATAGTTTATTTGTCACAACCATTATTAAATTAATCCTCAATATAATTATAACTTCCATTTTGCCA
Organism: Panax stipuleanatus; assembly: GCA_020205555.1. Classification (NCBI taxonomy): domain Eukaryota; kingdom Viridiplantae; phylum Streptophyta; class Magnoliopsida; order Apiales; family Araliaceae; genus Panax; species Panax stipuleanatus. Next base: position 89,319,910 of record CM035118.1, read on the forward strand.
ATATAACAAATTACTAAATCTCTAATTTAATTACTTAATTAAATTAGGATATTCCATTCCATCAATATTATCACACTTTCATTAAATTATTCCGTAACGATTTCCATCAAATATTCATTTTAATTTCATAACTATTCCAACTAAAATATTTATTTTATTCGATAAATATTTTAACTATTCACGAGATTCACAATTGTAATACATTAACATTTTACGTCTATAGGTAATATGTATTACTTTCTCGTCTTATTAAAATAATATATTTATATTAATTCACTATTTTAATTAAGTGAATTACTCCCATTATTTATGAGATTTAATTTATACTAAATTCATTACCACAAGGCATATAATCAAATTATATTATTCAATAATATAACTTCCAACTTAATTAAATTAACTTAATTCCCTTTTCAAAGAATTTCATTTCCCTTCTTTAATAGTTAAAATAAATTAACTACTATACCTCATTCCTCCATAATATAAATATATATATATATATATATATATATATCTTTTATATTCACACCACATCATATACTTCACTACATATAACACATATCCAAACTCAAAACATCTCGTAATAAGAATTTTATTTATTAAATTCTTATTATAATAATTTTTAAAAACTCGGGTTGTCACACGGGGTGCCGACAGTAGTATGATAGGTTATGCATAACAACAAGTACGGTAGGCTGATCCCCGTTTGTACTTGTTTGGGTTACCAGAAATATCTTTGGTGATTCTAGTAGAAGTTCGTGCTCCTTAGTGACTACTCAGTATCTAATATCTATCAACTTGAAACTTGGAATTCATTGAATTCTTCTGTTAAATTGTTGGTCCACAGTGACACTCAGTGATATCTGTTCATTCACTTGAAAATTGTTGAAATCTTTGAATCCTTTAATAACTTCTCGACCCGTAGTGGTTCTTATTTAACTTCACAAAATATACTTGGAAGTCATTGATATTATTTTGTTCACAACATTCTTATTTGAATTCCTGAGCTATTAATTACTGTTTTACCCTTGAAATTAAGGACCGTATATACACCTGTTCACATTTATTGGCATATTACTTGCTGAGCAAATTTGTTGCTCACTCTTGCTTCCCATAAAAATTTCAGTTAGGGCAGGGCAAGGTGTAATCCCAGGACAGGACAAGAGCGAAGGCAAGGATATGAAGTAGCAGTGCTTATCTATATTAGGATGTTTCCTTTATGTTGTATTAAGACTTGATTAATGTTATGTATTAAGATATGTTTGGATTAAGTTATGAAAGTGTTTTAATAATAGTTTCGAGACTTAGAACGAGAATATTTATGTATATCAATGTAAATTATTTTGTTATTCCATTGTTTGAGATTTTAGTTGTTATTAGAATTAGTACGTGACGAACCGAATTCGAGATCAGTGACGGTCTGAATTTGGGGACGTCACATGTCTGGTGCAGTTTGCACTCAGGATTGTTATAATGGTTCTGTATGAACTTATCTACATTGGTTTGCTCAGTATTGATGCTGAGTTGGCAAAATTACCCTTTTTCCATTCCAGGGTTGTCTCCGGGCTTGATACGACTGCAATTGTCCTTCCTCAGGGTTGTCTCTGAGGTTTGATGATTTGTTAATTCTGTATGTCCTCACAATTATCTCTGAGGTTGATTTGATGTTCCCCGGGGCTGTCTCTAGGTTTGATTGTGATCGTAGTCCTCCGGGGTTGTCTCTGGGGTATAAAAGACGGTTTTTCCCTCCTGCAAGATTAGTAACAGGAATGAAAAATTTCGAGGGTCTACTTTAAGTAAATGCTACTTAGTTTATTTTAATATTGGGAAACTAATTAAATAATACATAAATATACTTATAGGGCCCACAAATTTTGCAATTGAAGATTTTGACAGAAATTCTGTGTGGAATTCTATCGAAAATATCAAATATGACTAGATTTCACAATACTAATACCAATAATTCAACCAATCTGATGAACAACCAACAAATACCAACAACTGCACATTATATTATATAAGGCAAAAGATGATAGAAAATGAATCAATTAACAGATTCATGGAAAAAATAGCAAATTATTTGATTCAATATATGACTAACATCAGCCTCAATATCAAATTATGTACATGCATACTGCACAAATTAAACCTAATTTGAATCAATTATCAGATTCATCAGTAATATCAGCAATATAACAAAATTTCAGCTAACATGACAAATTGAATGACAAGGCTCTAATTTCAGATAACATTAAACTCAATATGCAGATTCCCTATTTAAGGGGGGGCGGAATTGAATGAAAAGACTCCAATTTCAACTAAAATTCAACTCAATGTGTAGATTCCAAACATACTCATTCTCAATTTCAGAAGAAAAAAAAATTTGATTCCAAACATACTCAATATGCATATTCCCACTTTCAGGGGGGAAATGAGTGACTAGTTAAGTGATTTCAGTATGCAATATTACAAAAATTGAGATAAACTAAATATACAGATTCCAAACAAAATCATTCCCAATTTCAAATTCAACATACATGACAAATTAGGGCAAAATATTATTCTGAATTACCAATTTCAATTCATTTCAGATTCTCCATTAACCCTAACTATTGAAACAAAAATTTCAAATTACCTTGTATATGACAGAAAGACAGATAAAGAGCTGAGGTGGGGTCGACGAAACGACGGTGTGGAAGGAGTTATCGGCAGCGGCGGCGGGACTGGCAATGTAAGTAGACAGAGGCACATGATTAAAGAGATAGACGACAAAGAATGAAAGAGTGATGAGAGATAGAAATGAAAGGAAGGAGGCGGTTGAGAAATGATATACTGATTAGGATTAATGATTATTTTCGATGGAATTGTCGTAGCAAATATAGGCTGCAGTCATGAAGTTAACAAACTCTTGCATTGGGTTATTCAGAACCCCTTCTTCCTCCACATTAAGTGGCTCTATTCCTTGTTTTCTCGTTCTTCTTTTTGGCAGAATTTCCTGTTAACGTAAATTAAGTTTTGTTATTATTTACTTCTCTACGTTGGTTATTATTTACAAATAACAATAACACAACCACATTGCCATGTATTTTAATAAACTTCTTATATTAAAATGCTTCTTCTTGTAGTATAAAACTACAACTGTTCTTCATTACATGGTCGTAGCAATTTACAATACTATCCCGCAATTGCTTGCCAAAAATTAGGATTTACAACAGACTACCCTTTGATATACAAAAGAGGGTTTTATTCCATTACTAGCTATAAACATATTTACATAGCTATCCTTCTATACATACTCTTGGACTACATCTGCCTCACGGCATTCTTGTAATCCGCATCCACCATATTGGCCACTATATCCCAACTAATGGTATGCCGAGTCTGTCCCTCCTCCAGAGGATACTCAGCAATCTGGTGCTGATAATCTTTATGCGAACTCATATGTATATATGACATCTGGCTAATCTTTTGCTTCTAATTTAGAAGCTCTGCTTTCAGTTCCTGGACTTCTAGTGTCAGATCCTGGACCTCTTTGTTAATTTGGATGTTCCGATCTAACACCACCATGACTAAGGCTTTCATAGACTCCACCGGTGTTACATCCTTCTCCTCCTCAATAGGCAATACCATATTAATCAGAACTGTCTCCACCTCCTCCTCTGACATACCGTTAAATAATGATGAAAAGTCATAGTTACCAGAGTATTCAGACAGATCCTTCTCTTCTGGATCAGTCTCTACTATATTCACTCTAGATACCTCTACTACTGGCATCGGTACCATCTCTATGAGGTTGACAAATTCTTCATCGCTATTCATAGCCATATCACCTGACGTCCACAATAAGACACAAATAACTTGATTAGTAAACTATCAAATATTATATACACATATCACATTTAATGTTTAAGGTTACTTTCTTCTTTAAACACTCTACCTGAGTTTGTTTACTTCTAACTTCTACATCTCTTCTCAAGATTATAGCCTAAGGTTTTTCCCCTTAAGTTTTATAACCTAAAGCTTTGATACCAACCTGAGACGCCCCTAAATTCGGGTACCTTTAGAGCCTTAGATATGGTGCTACACGGTGCTATTGTCTACTCATACATTCACTAACATGTATAAGTTTATAAAATGTTACATAATAATCATCACTTCCCAAGTTCGTTATATCCTTCACATTCGTTCGATGTCATAGTAACATACATTACAACAATAATACTATACTATTATAAGGATAACTAAGTATCCATCTTGGACTTGCCCTTGTCCTTATCGGATCCTTCAGTCCGATAGCTCTTAGTTGAAATCATATAGTTTTAAGCAAGTGTGAGTATAACCAACTCAACAAGTTTAATATTTTACTTTGCAACCACAAAATCAAGAATCATTTGACTTCATTCTTCATAACTGTACAATAGTTATGAAGTAGTAGGAATAATCAAAAATAGTATTTTGAATTTCTTGAAAATCATTCTTAAGGACACAAAGTCACTTAAGAATCTGAGCCAGTCCCAGACCATTAACATTCAGTTCCATTTCCATTCATAAAAAAACTTCCCGGTACTAAGACCGTAAGCCTGATATATCTTACAAGCATGTCCAGGTGATCAGCCTGTAGTACTCTGCGTTGATCAACACTCCATCCTTAAACATTTTCACGTTTAAGCTTTTTTGCAACTCCGCATGCCAGTCGAATTAACGACATTAAATCCTTTGGGTATTCATACTCAGGTTTAACTCTGAATTCGTACCTAAGCAATTGGCATAAGATAGCACATCAAGAATACTTTGAAAGATTTATGAAAAAAATCAATCAAAATACTTTACATATCTGTCTAGCCGAATCAAATGGCATCGACTATTCAATAACTGTTTATGTATAAGCAACTATACATCTTGACAACTTGTCCAACATAAAGTAAAGACAAGAGTTTAGAAAGCTTGCATCGAGCAACTTGAACAATATAATAAAACTTGCATAACATAATGTTAATACAAGAGTTAGAAAACTTGCCTTCGCTTCTTCAACCTTTAAGTTACTTTACTCAGTGCTTATAACTCTACAAGATATAAACATATAGCATACCAATTCAGTTATCATAACCGATATACATTTGTGTAACTATCTTTTCCTTCTCATATAACTTAGTCGAATTGTTAAACTAATAACATTCGTTCAAGTTATTTAACATTCTTCACGGTTTATTAACATTCATTAGTCATAAGCCGACTCTCGTTAATCATTAATATGCACAACGATCGACGAAACCCTAATCGGTCCGATACATCGATCACATTTCATCGAATTCCCGTTCTCGGACTCCGTATGGCAATCAAGTAAGTTTTAACTCCATTTCATAACATTCATGCATCTCGCACCTCTATTATATGTTTTGTAACCTTAAGGCACGCTCACAACTGGATTACGATTCACGGTTTACATTATCGATTTTTGAGTTTTAATTTTAAATACATTTCTTCAACGTTTAATTCATAAAATCATTCTTAAACATGTTGTTTAAGTGATTTCTCTTCATGAATATTAATCATACACTTGCCCCATATTTACCATGTAAAAAGTTGGGACATAAACTTCTCGCGTCGAAAATTTCCCCCTTAAAGGCGCTGCAGCGCCGGCCCAAGGCTTAATCTTGGCTCTGTGGCGCCGGCATGCAGTACTCGGCTCCCCTGTTATGGCACTGCGGCACCAGCTTTCTAGGCTTTGGGGGCGCTGCGACGCCAGCACTGTTCCATTGAAATTTTTTCTAGGTTTTTAATTTTTGAAATTTTTGAGCTCATAACGAGATCGTTATAACTCGGAATTGGCTCGTTCCAAAAACAATAGTTCACATATCTTACGTTCTATGATTCCATCCATTCAGAATTCATTTCCGAATCTGTTGACAAAAAATTCACCGTTTCGTCAATTTTTACGCGTTCGTTAAACGTTCGTGAACATTCGACACTCAATTCTTCGTTTTAAGTCCGAATTGGTTCGTTCTTGCTCTCACAAGTCTTATTTACCTAATTACATGTGGTATAATCGAAAACCATCATTTTTGAATCACACGGTGACTTTTGACTTCTATTCCGGGAAAATTTACGATTTTCACGATTAACATCTAATCGCGTAACTTTCGTCGAATCTTCGTTCTTCGATATTATTACTTCAAACCAAATGGAATCAATCCATTGGTCATTCATTAGTGATTCTAACCATTATGAACATCTAAGTTTTAATGGTTTCACATGCTTATTATCAAATATATCAAGAGTTTGATAATTTTTTCATTAGTCCTTAATCAATTATTATGATTTCATTTCTTCATAGTTTATTAGTGTTTTAAGTCCACTACTAGGCCAACCTTATAACTTCTCATTATTTAGGCTCCACCAATTCACTTCTCTATCAAATTTGGTATTGAAGGAAGTTGAAACTTAAGGTTTGAATGTTATACCCCTTTGTGTTCTTGGTTATTCTTTATTGATCAAGAGATTAGTAAACTTCTTGCTCCTTGTTTGCTTTGGTTCTTTATCAAAGGAATAAGCTAGCTTCTTTTCTCTCTCTCAATATGCTCACAAATTAATCAACCAACAAATGAGCTCTCAACCTTCTCTTATATTGGCAAAGCAAGACCAGTGGTAGTTTGGTCATTAAACCAAACCTTTTTAACCCCCACCTCCTTCCACATGCACACCTTGTCCTCCCATGTGCTAGCATATGGCCACCATGTCACACCATGTGCTCATGGGTTGCCCCATGAGTTTAACCCACCTGTTAACCCACCGGTTCGACCCACGGGTTTAATTCTTGATTTTTAATTCAAATTAACTCTATTTACTTAATATAAAAATTCGTATTATACATCGTATTAATTCTCGTATTCTCTTCGTACAATACACGTATAATAACTAGTATTATACTGATATTTATTTCGTATAATAATCATTTATTATTATACTTAAACAATTATGATTAGTTTTCACTTTCCCTAACACTTAGGATTTTAAGTCCGCAGGCAAAAACTTCGCGAGCCATAAATAAAATATTATTACATATTCCTTCTCGTCTTAATAAACTATCATTACGTGTTTCTCAGAAATTCAAGAATAATTCCCGAGCAAAAATGGATGAATAGTGATTTTCTTTCGAGAACCTTTTCTCGGTTAACTCAACTTTTCACGGTATATTATCGTCAAATATTTTGACAGAACGTCATTCCGACATTCCAATCTCCCAGAAATGCTTAGGGTCCCAAACCCCAACCTTTAGGTTCAAACCCTAACATCCTTAGGGCTTGAACACATGAATAATGCATATTTCGTCTTTTTTTCGAAAATATTTTTATTCCCAGAAATCTTTTATTTTTATCTTGTAAATTCAATTAATTTATTTTTGGCACGTAGCCAGAATCCTAACCACATCTGCCTTCTCTAGGTCATAGAACGACCTTGAGATAGCTTACTCACTTTAATAAAAAAATATTAAAAATTTATTCCATAAAAGAAAATATCATTCATTTACATAAACGTCTAATTTCTCATGCGTTACATTCTCCCCCCTTATAAAAATTATGTCCCCAGAATTACAATACAAGTTGGTTTAATAAACGGGGATATGTCTTCTTCATCTTGCCTTCGAGTTTCTACGTTGTTTCTTCGGCATTGTGGTCCCTCCATATCACCTTCCTCGAAGGTAATACTTTAATTCACAATGCCCGACCCCTTATTCAGAAAGTTCCTGGCCATGTGGTCCAGGGACCCACACACAAAACATGACATTATCTTCTTAGGCATGGAACAGTTAGACGCGATGTGCCCTTCTTGTCCACAACGATAACATACTCGTTTACCTATGAGACAGACTCCAAGATGAGCCTTCCCACACGCATTGCACGCCTCGATCCTTTTCCTAGGATCTCCCTACTCCACCCCGATATTTCTCGAGTTGAACACCTTACGCTTCGGCGCACTACCGCTACCGCTTGCTCCCAGTAATATACTTGAATAATAATAAAATGAAAATTTATGATGCAGATAATGCCGCCCAGCCGTAGATTGACTTTACCCGAAGAATCTGTTAATAACGAGAGGGAACAAGTTGACCCGAGCCAGAAACTGGTAGACTTGTTAGGAGAAGCCTTAAGGGGAAGGAACAATGAAACCGTTCGCCCAAACCCTCAGAATGTGCCAGTAACAACCTTTAAAGACTTTAAGAGTGTACGACCCCCGGAGTTCGAAGGAACTACCGACCCAATCGTCGCTCAAACGTGGATCAAGGAGATCGAAAAAGCTTTCACTATAGCTCGCGTAGGCAAAGATTAGAAGACGGTATTTTTCACGTACATGATGAGGGGGGAGGCGAACTACTGGTGGGAGGCTAATCAAAAAAGAGCTGGAGAAGGGATAATAGCTTGGGATAAGTTTAAGACGCTGTTCTTCGAGAATTACTTCCCGAAGAGTATGAAGAATCGGATGGAGGTGAAGTTCTTAGAACTAAAACAAGGTAACATGATGGTGGCGTAGTACGCAGCTAAGTTTAACAAACTAGCGCGATTTGCGGAGCACCAAGTTGGTGATGAAGAGAGGAAGGCTAGACGCTTCGAACAAAGGTTGAAGCCGTGGCTGTTCAATAAGGTATCAGTTCTTTAAATTGATTCCTTTGCAACATTACTGGAGAAGGCAATCATTGCGGAAGGTGGCAGTGAGTCCTTAAGTCTATATAACAAACAGAAGAAAGGAAAGAATACTGGAGGAGAGAACCGTACTAGAGGAAGCAGTTGCGGAGGAAGAAACTTGGGAAAGAGAAAATGGGAGAATAACAACAACAAAAACAACAATAATTAATCAGGGAATTTTCGTGGAGGTTTCAAGAAGAGGGCTGAAGGATGCCCAAAGTGTGGGAAGAATCACCAGGGCGAGTGCTGGAAGGGACGTGGCACTTGCTACAATTGCGGACAGGAAAGGTACATCTCGCCCAACTGTCCAAAGCTAAAGAAGATCCAAGGGTGTTTTGCTTGCGGCTCAACTGAGCACCGTATTAAGGATTAACCAAAGAAGGGAAGTGGCGGGGGTAGCAATCAGCAAGGAGGCAACAAGCTGATGATTAGCGGGCCGGCACAATCAAATTGCCCAACCGCCAGAACCTTTAACATGACCGTCCAGGACGCCGTGGCTGCGAAGAACGTGGTGTCAGGTATAATCCCAATCAATGATATAAATGCTTATGTATTATTTAATTTGGGTGCCACCTGTTCTTTTATATCTGAAGAATTTGCTAGTAAACTTAGTACACCCCAAGAACGATTAGAAAATCCTTCGAACATAGAATTTGCGAATAAGAAAATAATCCCTGTAGAATACGTTTATCGAGATTGTCGCGCAAACATTAGAGAACATGAACCGAGCGTAGACTTGATTCCTATTAGACTGGGAGAATTTGATGTGATACTGGGAATGGATTGGTTGTATAACCATGCAGCGATAATTAATTGTCAGAATAAATGTGTGAACCTTCAGCCTCCGAGTAAGTCTAAGGCAGTGTTTTATGGTAGCTCATCGCTTAAGAAATCGTGTTGCGTTACGATGATGCAGGCCAAGAAATTATTAAGGAAAGGATGTGTAGGTTATTTAGCTTACATCGTAGATACTCGAAAAAAGGGAGTAGAAATTAAAGATATATCCGTAGTGAATGAATTCCAAGATGTATTTTCGGACGATCTGCCTGGTCTTCTGCCAGAAAGAGAAATCGAATTCGTAATAGACTTAGCACCGAGAACGGTACCTATTTTGAAAGCTCCATATCATATGGCGCCAGTAGGAATGAAGGAATTGATGATACAATTGCAAGAATTATTGGATAAGGTTTACATTCGACCGAGTGTTTCTCCTTGGGGAGCACCAGTACTATTCGTTAAGAAGAAGGACGAATCGATGAGGCTCTGTATCGATTATCGAGAATTGAACAGAGTAACGATCAAGAATCGATATCCGCTACCGTGGATAGACGGCCTGTTTGATCAACTGAAGGGAGCAAAGTGTTTCTCGAAAATCGACTTACGAACAGGATATCATCAACTGAAAGTGAGGAATGAGGATATACCAAAGACTGCGTTTCGAACCCGTTATGGACACTACGAGTTTTTGGTAATGTCATTTGGATTGACTAATGCTCCGACAGCATTTATGGACTTGATGAACCGAGTTTTCAAGCCATACTTGGATAAATTTGTAGTGGTTTTTATCGACGACATTTTAATGTACTCGAAGACAGAGGAAGAACACGCTGAACATCTGAAGATTGTTTTGGAGGCACTATGGAAGGAGAAGATGTATGCGAAATTTTCTAAGTGCAAATTTTGGATAGAGAAGGTTCAGTTCTTAGGCCACGTGGTGGATAAGAATGGAATCGCTGTAGACCCTGAGAAGGTAGAAGCGGTAAGTAATCGGGAACAACCGAGAACACCGACGGAGGTGAGAAGCTTTTTAGGGTTAGCTGGGTACTATCAAAGATTCATCCAAGATTTTTATAAGATAGCAACCCCGTTGACCAATTTGACTAGAAAGACGGTGAAATTTGTATGGACCGACAAATGCGAAGAAAGTTTTCAAGAACTAAAAAGGAGATTGAGCGAAGCACCTGTGTTATCATTACCAGATTATGCGGAAAATTTTGTGGTTTATAGTGATGCATCGCACAAGGGACTTGGTTGTGTGCTTATGCAGCACGGCAAGGTCATTGCATATGCATCAGGACAATTGAAGGATTACGAAAGACGATACCCTACTCACGACTTAGAGTTAGCGGCAGTAGTTTTTCATTGAAGATATGGAGGCATTATTTGTACGGAGAGAAATGTGAGATATACACGGACCACAAGAGTCTGAAATATATCTTCACACAGAAGGAGTTGAATATGCGTCAGAGGAGATGGTTAGAATTGATCAAGGATTATGACTGCGATATTCTTTATCACTCGGGTAAGGCAAACGTGGTTGCCGACGCTCTGAGCAGAAAAGTAAGGGAAAAGTTATTTAATTTGACGACTCAGGAAGAGTTGATAAGAGAGATGGAGAAATTGGAGATAGAAGTGAAAGGACCAAAAAAGTCTGGTGAGAAGTTAATTGTAATGGAAGCTTATCCGACATTGTTGGACAGAGTGAAGGAAGCCCAGGAAAAGGATGAAGAGTGTGAGAAAATCCGAAAGAGAATCACAAAAAATGAGGAAGAGAAATTTTGAATGAATAAAGACGGGTATCTTAAGATTCGAAGGAAGAGTGTAGGTACCAGCGGTAACCGAGTTAAGGGAAGAGATTTTGCACGAGGCACATAATATGACATATTCTGTTCATCCGGGAGGCACTAAGATGTACCGAGATTTGAAGCAACATTTTTGGTGGCCTAATTTGAAACGGGAAGTCGCAGAGTGCGTTAGTAGATGCTTGACTTGCCAACGCGTTAAAGTAGAGCATCAACGGCCGAGTGGTTTACTACAACCATTAGAAATACCAGAGTGGAAATGGGAGCATATTACGATGGATTTCGTGGTAGGACTTCCAGTTACACAGAAAGGTTATGATGCTATTTGGGTTATCGTGGATCGACTTACCAAGATCGCACATTTTCTACCTATCAAGATCCGTTATAGTTTGAATCAGTTAGCGGGTCTATACATAAAGGAGATTGTCTCACGACATGGAGTACCAATATCTATTGTCTCTGATCGAGATTCACGCTTCACGTCCAATTTTTGGAAGAGTTTGCAAGAAAGAATGGGAACACAGTTAAGGTTAAGTACCGCTTACCATCCTCAGACAGACAGACAAAGTAAGCGAACAATACAAATGCTGGAGGACATGCTTAGGACTTGCGTGATGGATTTCAAGGGAAATTGGGACAACCACCTACCCTTAGTAGAATTTGCGTATAATAATAGTTACCATGCGAGTATCGGCATGCCACCGTACGAAGCTCTTTACGAAAGAAAGTGCAGAACGCCATTATGTTGGGACGAAGTTGGGGAGCGACGAATACTCGAACCAGAGCTAGTACAACAAACCGCAGACGTGGTGACAGTGATAAGAACCAGACTAGTAGAAGCTCAAGATCGCCAGAAGAAATACGCAGATTTGCATCGGAAGGATCGAGACTTCAAAGTCGGCAGTTTCGTATTCTTGAAGGTATCTCCATGGAAGGGAAAAATTCATTTTCGCAAGAAAGGAAAATTCAGTCCAAGATTCATAGGACCATTCGAGATACTGAAGCGAGTGGGCGAAATGGCATACAAAGTTGCGTTACCACCCGAGTTGGAGCACATCCACAACGTGTTCTACATTTCCGTGTTGTGACCGTACAAGGCCGACTACAAGCACGTGATTTCTTACGAGCCCATTCAAGTGGAGAAGAACTTGGCGTATGAAAAAATTCCTGTCCAGATATTAGATAAGAAAGAACAAACTTTGAGAAATAAAATTATATCTTCTGTAAAAGTGCTTTGGCGTAACCACTGCGTCGAGGAGGCAACGTGGGAGTTAGAAGATAGGATAATGAAGGACTATCCCCATTTATTTGTGTAACCTTGTAGCAATTCCAGGACGGAATTTTTATAAGGGGGGAGGATGTAATACCCGAGAAATTTCCTAATATTATTAAATAAATATATTAATGGGAATGAGAATTTATTTAATATAAATAATTTTGTGTTATGAGATGAATTAATTCAATTATATAAAAATTGAATAATTATAATAATTGAGAAATTTATGGAGTTTGCGATAAACTCATTGATAGCCTTGTGTGGCATAGTGACGTAATATAAGAATGATTATATTAATTTAAGCAAATAATTAATTAATTGTAGAATATTAATTAATTGTCATCATAGAACAATTAATTATTGTGGAATATTAACTGTGATTGATTAATAATATGTGATTATTATTATTGCAAGAAATATAATAATAATAAACCACTTGTTTATAACTGTGCTGAGATTTATAGCTGTTAAGGTGATAATTAACCCTATGATTATTAATTAAGGGATATTAATAATTACGAGGGATGGATTAATTAATGTTATTGGTAATTAATCAATTAGATGAATAATTTATTTATTTGACATTATGAATAATAAAGTAAATAAGTAAGCTATTAATATAATAAGATTATAGTGATTGTTATGTGCAAGCATGCGTATGTATGGTAGCTAACCATATATTATATGAAGCATCATGTGACTATATTATATACATAAACTATGTTATATAAAGCAATGTGAATATATTACACATAGAGGCCATATATTAAGATTGATTTAAAATATATAAGCTACATGATGCTTATGTGACAATAGGTATGTGAGTATACCTTAAAATAATATATCATGAATATATATAGTAAACAATTATAATTGATGATTACTTCTATATATAATTGAATAATAGAATTTAATAATAAAGGAGATAATGTGATGTGATTATATTCAAGTAAATTATACCGGTCTGATAAAATATACATGGATTATATATGTGCAAATTACATTTACTACATTGAAATGTTACTCATTCATTGAATTACATTGTGACATTACATTATAGCCTAAGTATACATATATGCCTAAGTGTATATAAATGTGTATGTATTGGGATATTTTATTTTACTGCATTGTTTCATGTTGCTGAGTCCTTGTTTGTCCCACAAAGAGTGTCATTTCTCTTCTCACGTGCATAGGCCATTGGCCTAAGGCTAGCCTTCTCCAATTTTCCTCCCAATTCTCAGCAATATAGCTAGCAATGATCATATGGGGAGTGGGCTCAACAGTAGAAATCACCAACTCCACCAACTACCTAATGTCCATCAAATTCTTCTTCATGCCAATGGTTCGTTTTGGTGGAAAATTTCATTGTCTAGAAATTAGTTGTCCTATAAATGCAAGCTCTTCTCCTCTCTTTTCATTTGCTGAGATTTTGCTAAGTGTTGAGAGTTATACATATAAGTATAGTAGCATTGTGAGTGGGAAGTAGCAGCAAGTTCAGATTGCATTGCAGAGGTATAATTCCATCATTCTTGTTCTTCGTTCAAGTTTACTGTCCAGATTTTGATTCTTGAATTTAGCATGAAATTCATGATTTTGTGATCAAGTATTGTTTGTTAGTTGATATGTGGGCTGTTATATATGTTAGTATGTAATGTGACATGCTTAGAACTATTTTCGTGAACTAATTCTATGATTTGGGATGTTAACTACCGAAGTAGGAAGAATACTGGCACGAACTGCACACGGCGCAGCTGCGCCGGGTTTATACCCAGTCGCAGCGCAGCTGCGCAGGAAGCCTATTTCAGTTTTGTTTGAGTTCTGTTAATCTGTTAAGCATGCTTGGATGTTATGACTTAGGCAAGGCATATTAGCATGAATAACTTGTATAGAGGGGTATGTAGACCTAATATGAGCATGTCCTTCTATGATTACATGCATGATTAACGAACGGTTAAAGCTTTCGAAGTGAACATAAGGTTTATAATTAAACTTTAAACATATATGACTTACGACGGTATTCTGACCTTGCAAGCATATTATTATGATCTAGGAAGGCATGAAAAACATGTTCATAGATGTATACATATTTCATAAGGTAACATGAGTATGTTGATCGCGTTAAATGAACTTTACTAGTGAAAGTATAATTTTTATCTTGACATTTTATATCGAAGTCTAGATTCTGATTTTTACTAGCATGTTTAGATGACTTAGAAATGCATGAATAACCCATCAACTTATGTTTATACGATTCGTAAGGAAGTATGAACATGTTGGACTTATTAGTAAGACTTACTAATGAAAATATGAGCTTTGATGGTGAACCTTAACATGTTATATTGAGATTCATATCCGAATATTTGTAACATGTTTAAATAGTGCGTATACCATCACTAGTATACCATATATGTGTATTCGCTTGTCAAATTCAATGAAAGGTTAACCAAGCATGAGTTTAAGCATATTTTAAAGTGATAAACGACGCTAGTGATGAATGAAAGATGTGGACACTTATAAACATGTATAGTACAAAGTATGTGATCTCTTGATGTGAACATATGATCTAATTGTATGCGTGGTGATTACATGACCCTATTCGACCTTAATTTTGTGTAAATCCTAGACTAAAACCATAACATATAAAAATGAACATGAGATGGTCATATGCTTATAAACGTCCTCTAACATGATTGTATGTTAAGTGTAAATTGGTTAAGTATGCTAAAGTATGGACAGAATCAAAAAATGCAAGGCTCAGCCATGGTCTGGCCAGGGGACTGCGTAGCTGCGCCGTCCCTAGGCCAAACCAGGGCGCAGCTGCGCCGGCCTAGAATCAGAAGCCATGCAGTTTGACAATCTGATTTTGGACAGATAGCTTATATGATGCCTACATTTTTAGAAATGGTTTACACCCTACTGATATGTGTATATATGTGATGATTAAGTAATAAGATAATGTTTAACTTATATAATGAAAGTCCATGGATAAAAAGGCCTTAATCTTGAGCATTGTGAAATTGCTTATGGAGTAACTAGGTATTTGATTTCGTGATAAACATATAAACTAATTTTATACTGTACATGTATACTTGAATCGTATCAAGCTTAAATAACAAATGTGTTAGCTAATGCACATCCTATACTTATAATACACTATAAATAGGATTCAAAAGTGTTGATTACTTAACGTGAATAAACTATGCTAATGGCAAGTATCCTAAACCTTTGCATTACTTTATTTAACGGATATCGTAAGCAAGTATCTAAACCTTATCTCTTTGAATGCAAGTATCTAACCGACGTATTTACCTTATACAAGTATTCTATCCTTGTATATTGAGAACTAGTTTCCTACTTAATTGTTTGAATTGAATTAGCATACTTGAACTCTTATTTCATTAAAGCTATTATCCATGTTGAACTTAGTATTGTTCTTGAATGTTGTGAAAGTGTCTATGCCATTTGATTCGGCTAGACTTATATTATTGAAAAGCGACCCAAACCAATTGATTGGTGAGGGATCTTGTATTTGACTAAGAAGAACAACCTTCTTTGAAGGGAATATATAATTGTCGGAGAACCGACGTGCACACTTGAGTATGATTGATTGTTATGCATAACGATGGTACTTTAGGCTGATCACCTGTTGTACCTGTTTTTGTTGGATTTTCAGTTTATTACTGTTAATTCTAGTAGAAGTTCATAGTCCTTAGTGACTGCTCAGTATTTAGTTATTTGAAATCTTGAATTGATTTATTATTGAATCATATTGATATTATTCTGTCCTTAGCAACTATTATTGAGAACTGTTGATATTCTTGTTATCCTTGAACTATCAAACCTTGTTATACCCTTTCGAGAATTGAGAATCTTATTACTCACCTTTATTGTATATTACTTGCTGAGCAATTTGTGATCATTCTTGCTTTCCCTAAAAACATTTCAGTTAAGGCAGAGCAGGGCGAACCTTCGAACGTTGATAAAGACAAGGGCAAGGCTACCAACTAGCTTGTCTCTTTTATGTTTTAAATATTTTAATGTTGTATTAAGATGATGTAGTAAGACTGGATTTGACTATGTTTAAGCTTAAGTTAGATTATGTAATAAGTCATTAATTGATATTATTATGTAATCTATTAAGTACTGTAGGTTGCGAGACTTGGGGGAATAATTATAATAAGTCATTGTAAATTATTCTAGATTAGATTTTCCGCTGTGATTGTGTGATTTTTAGTTATTATTATTGTGATATATTACCATGAGCACGTGATGAACCGAATTCAAGAGACCAAGTGGCGGGTCCCGAATTTGGGGTTGTCACAGTCAGCACTTGATATGCAACAGATTGTCCTCCTTAAGCGCGGTCAGCGCTTGGGTAAACACTACGAGGGCGCGGTCCGCGCTCCTACTCCAGAATCTTCCAAATGCCCAGCTTTTCATTCCATTTCAGTTTCTATCCTCTTACCTGCAAGGTAAACATAAAACACCAGATAATACGAATAATACTTAAAAACTTAAAATATAACAAGCTAAACGAGATTAAATCATAGGTTTTCAACCTACTCAACAACATTTCAATCAATCGAGCCTGGATTAGAAATTCATCGATCTTTATAACTTATATATATATATATATATATATATATATATATATATTTATATTTCTCAAGCAGGTCTGGATTGGAAATTTGTGGCCCTTTACAGCTTATATATATATATACATATATATATATATATATTTCCATTTCTTAGTCGGGCCTGGATTGAAAATCCGTGGCTCTTTAATACTTTTATATAAATAAATATATATATATATATATATATATATATATATATTATTCAATGTGATTAAATATCTATTTTAAATATTTATTTGATATGAATCTGTGCTAATGTAAATTTTGTGGATTATATTCATCTAATTTTAGCCCTTTCTAACTTTCAAAAATAGTTCAAAATCGGTCAAACTGGAACCGGGGAGCTAGAATGGCTAAGATTTATTTAAATTTAGCTGTCTTTCTAGTTTGTACATATTTAAGCGACTACACGGCCATAAATCAATATCTAGTGGAAACGGGATGCTTCGGCTACGCGCATGCAAGGATTTAACTGATGAATCATTTGTTTTGCAACGTCTAGAGTTAAATGTACAATCTATATGAATATCTCTGCTGTGCAGGCTTTCTTGATCACATTCTGTGAGCCTAGGAATCATGGGATTAATAATTAACCACACAGATCTAAATCCAATTCCCATGATGGACAACTTCGTATTGTAAATACATCCTTCCAGTTTTTCTGTAAATGTAAATCAGATGGACCTTAAAACGGTTATCTGGATTTAAGGTCTCAACATAGTGAAATGTGGTTTGTAGTGCTAGTGTCACTTGGATGGCTTTCATGCCCATAAAACGACCGACAGTTGTATATACATTCTATGGTCGAGGATGCTACGCCTCCTGACAATAAACATCCAAATCTAGCCGAATGCAGAAAAAAAATAAAATGAAAGTATCAAAAGGCTTTAATTCCTATGCAAGTGAAATGGTTTGAAAACCATCTTTCGAAGCGTCATTTTCATATCTTGTCTAAAAATGGACTTTTCAAACAAATCAAATCCTTCGTATATAAGTCCAACGAAGCACGACACTACTTTCAAATCAAACAAACGTAGGTTCAATTACTTCAAGTATACATACACATTGCAAATAAAAAGGGGAAAAATTAAAAAGATGCGGTTACCTTGTTCCATGGAAGTCAAGGGGTGCCTAACACCTTCCCCCCGCTTAATCAAGCCCCCGAACTTTATGAATCTCGGATTTCAAGGCCAAGTTTTGATAGCATCCAGTAATTGTGCCTACTTGCGAAATTTCAAACAAAACTCGATTAAGTTGGTACAACCATTTCAAAATATACCAACTGGCAACTCTATAAACCTTCCAAATCATCGACATGATACATATTGGCCTTTTCCTAAAAATTTCACCCTTCATAAAATAGATAAGACAAACAAGGGTAGAAAACATCAAATTTAGGAAGAGGAAGATCTGTCCAAAGATTTTTCCCGACGTCGACAATAATATTAATAAAAAAAAATCACGGGTATTACATCCTCCCCCCTTATAAAAATTTTGACCTCAAAATTGGTACAAGGTTACACAAAAGATGGGGATAGTCCCTCCTCATCTTATCTTCCAACTCCTAAGTAGCCTCCTCGGCGTTGTGGTTTCACCAAACTACCTTTTTAGAAGGTATAACTTAATTTCGTAGTATTCGTTCATTCCTACCTATTATCTAGACGGTCAGATTCTTTTCTACTCGAATAGGCTTATAGGGTATTCAGTGCCTATATCCGAACATATATAATCGTAACACAGGAATATGATATACGTTGTGGATATATTCTAGTTCAGGAGGTAACGCTACCTTGAACACCACTTTGCCTACACGCTTCTATACTTCAAACGGTGCTATGAACCTCAGACTCAGTTTTCCTTTCTTACTAAATCTTATCTTCCCTTTCTAGGGAGACACTTTTAGAACACAAAACTACCGACTTCAAAATCTTGGCTTTGACGATGCAAGTCTACGTATTTCTTCTGGCGATTTGAGTCACTACTAATCGGACTCTTATTGTCTTCACAATGTTTGCCATTTGTTGAACTAATTTCGATCTCGAAAGTCGCCATTCTCTGACCTCAGCATCATGGTGTTCTGCACTTTCTTCTATAGAGAGCTTCGTATGGGGACATGCCAATATTCACATGATAACTATTATATAAGCGAATTTTAATAAGGGTAAGTGATCATCTCAATTCCTTTTGAAGTTCATCATGAAATCTCTAAGCATGTTTTTTTTTGCTTGTAATGTTCTCTCGCTCCGTCCGTCGGTTTTGAGGATGATAAGCAGTAGTTTGCCTAAATCGTGCTCGCGTTCCTTCTTGCAAACTCTTCAAATTTTTCGACGTGAGGCGAGGATCTCAATAAGAGATAATTGTCACCGACACTCTATGTCGTGAAACGATTTTCTTTTCGTATAACTTCGCTAATTGATTTAAATTAAATCATATCTTTATAATAAAAAAATGTTTCATTTTCGTCAATCCGTCGACGTACTCCGTAACTTCTTGTTTCGTATTAGGTCACTAAAAGTGCCATCGAATATCCCGATATATTTTAATGTTCCTGGCAGCTGTCGTTGACACTCAAAAATTAATATCACTTTTACTTAACAAATTTAAATAATTAGCACAGTAGTAAGCAAGGATCGATCCCACAGAGAGTAAGTTTGTTTTAGAATTATTCTACTATTTTAAAAGATGGTGGTTTTTGAAATTTGTTTTTAAACTAAAAAAATAGAATTAAATAATGAGATTAACCAAATATGTAAAAACTTCAGTTTTGCAGTTCAATTTCACCAAGTTACAACAATCAATTAAGAAATTAATCAAGTTGTTATTATTTACCCTTCAATGAGATTAATAACCTTAGATAATCGCAATCGCTAATTATCCTCAATTCTCCTTTTGTTATAAATTTAAAGTGATAATCGTCCCAATAAACCCTAACTATCATACAACCTAGAACTATCAGTCTAGATTTAATATAATAGTAGCATAAAGAATGAAAATCAGGTTATTCCAAGCAATAATTACATAATCAGGAATTATTTAACTTGCTTTCTAATAATCTTAGCAATACTCAAAAGCTTGTCCACAATTATGAATTACTAATTGTTACTTATAATCAAATACAACATCGTTTGCTTAATACTATATTTTAATCTAGCAAATGATATTTATAAGATTAATTTAACTGGCCAATTCAAATCACTCAGACAGAATAGCATGCAATCAAGTAACACAGATTATCAGAATAAATCTCAAGCAAGAAGGATTAAATAATAATAATACTTAATTAATTAATTACTTGTAAATAAGGTTCCACTTCCCTTTAGAACTGAATACAGAAAATTAGCCTGACATGCTTCCTTGTCTGCACTCCAATGAGGTATGATAGCTAGTAGTTGATTGAATGAATTAAAACCTTGACTATCATCCTCTATTTATAGTGCTAGATAAAGTTCTAAATCCTATAAGAACTAGAAATCCAAATCCTATAAGGAATTACAAATCATAATTAGTTTTCATAAAGAAATAGAATATAATAAGAAAATAAAATCTCAGTCTAAAGATGTCCTAAATCTAATAGAAATATCAATCTCATTCCATGTAAAAAGATGCCAAAATCTTCTTTTAGAAACTTTCCAAAAATCTAAGATTTCCAAATTTTCTTTTTCTCTTCAATTCAGCTCCAAATCAACTTGTTTTCATCCTTTTAGCTTTAATTCAACTGAAAACAATAAAAAATTATTAAGCTCATATACACATGAAACCAATAATAAAAGCAAACGTAAAGGAATAAAAAATTATGAATATTATACACTTATCACTTCTTGAATATACCGTATCATGGACTTCGTGCAAAATTTCCTCTCTCAATCTGGCTACTGTAGGTACTTTCTCTCGATCTTCGAATCATCCTTATCCATCTGGAATCTTTCTTGTTCATTTTTTGCTATCCTTTTTCTTATCTTCTCGCACTCTTTATCTTTCTACTGTGATTCCTTTACTCCATTCAATAACGTTAGACAAGTTTCACTTACAAATAACTTCCCTTCGGACTCTCTAGATCCCTTTATTTCTATTTTTAGGCTCTCCTTTTCCCTTACTAGTTCTTCTTAAGCTGTCAGTTACTGCGTTCGCCTTTCCTTGGTGTTTGTAATCAAAATATTTAATTCATTCCGACCACCTCCTTTGTCGAATATTCAACTCCTTGAAACTCTCTTCGTAATTCTATACCCAAACAAACTCCACCGTCTTTCTTATTAGATTGGTCAACGGGATCGCCATCTTAGAAAATCTTGGATAATCTTTGATAGTACCCGGCTAACCCTAACAAACTCCTCACCTCAAATAGCGTCTTCAGTTGCTCCCAATTGCTTACCGCCTCCACCTTTGCAGAATCTACTGAAATTTTACCTTTCTTTATAACGTGCCAAAAAACTAAATCTTCTCCATCCAAATTCGCAGCTCAAAATTTTGCGCACATCTCATCTCTTCTCATAGTTTATAATACCATCTTTAGATGTTCGGCGCACTCTTCCTTGAATCGGGTTCAGAACTTCATCTTCTATAAGTCTTCTTTTCGCACCTTCAGCTGATGATGACCCGTTCGCAGATCATACTTTGAAAAATACCTTGCTTCCTATAATTATTTGAAAAGGTCGTCTATCCTTGGTGTGACGCCCCCTAATCCGGATCCCTAGAACCTCGGACTTGGTACGTTACGGTACTTCATCTTCATACATATTCTATAAACTAATGAAGAATATATAAATATAAATTATTTATTCCACGTGATTCTATAACATTTCTCAAGGTCTATTAACCTTAACTGAATACATACCTTAAGTAACTAAAACGTTTTACAACATCATTTGCATATGATAACTAACTAGTTATGAATGTGTAATAATCTACTATTTGGAATTTGCCTTTGCCTCTGTCTTTCTTCGAGCATTCGTCTTAATCTGAAATTTGTTATCATGATATAGCATGGGTGAGCAACTACTTTGCTCAACAAGTTTAAATAAAATGGAGATATATCATGATTGAAAGAAATAATAAGCTTTCAAATTTTTAACAATATAATAATTATGAAAGAGCATGAATCAAAATATCAATAATTGAATGACTGAATTAATAATGTTTAATGTCAACAAGGACCATGAACAACTTTAACTAAACCTTATGGTAATAAAGGTTATCAGCCTTTCATACCTTATGAAAATATGCAACATGCACTAAGTCCGAATAAATAATCAGTATAGATATGAATAATCAACAATAATTATTCACTAACATGATTTTAGATAATAACTCGAGTTTGAGTTATGAAAACTTGCATGTACTGTCGATTAATGCTACGCAATCTAATTTAATCTCTTTATTATAAAGACCTTTCATTGTTAAGATTGATCTTTCAATCAGTATATCATATTATACCTCATAATACCATCATTTTAGAAGTAAATTATCTAACATTTAACCACATAATCAAATTTTAGATAAGACCTTAACATCATACGTATTCACCATTCTAAACATAGCACATATCGAGTCTTTGATAGTGTTCAATACAGTATGCTGAGTGTTTTCCCATAAACAACCAACAAACTAGTTTCCGTCTCGTCTACACTATTTTTCACAGCGAGTTAGATCGGTTGGTAGTTCGTATATACTTCTGCTCCCTGAAAGAATCGTTTAGCCAAGATACTATACATCAACCATTAAAGAGTATGATTGTTCCAATACTTTATCATATAACTTGTGAATTAACAATTAATCTTTTATATTATAAGTTCTTCTTTATAATCTATTAAGCCGAATATTTAATCCAGCAACCTAAATTCAAACTGAATTACAATCCAGTAACTTGGATTCACCAATTCAGCAAACCTAATACACCAATTCAGCAAGCCGAATACACCAATTCAGCAAGCTGAATACAAGCTGACATAATTAACTCAGCAACCGGAATTCAAACTGTATTCCCTTTTTAACATATTAAATTTCTAATTCATCATACTATACATTCAATATAGCCTATTGAATATCCAATCAATAACTTAACTCATTTTTAAACTCTCATTTAATATTATTAATTACTTAATAATATTCAAATCATTTACTAATATTATTAATCATTAAATAATATTTTAAATCAATGATTTAATAACACTTTAATCCAAATGTTATCAATCACTCAATAATATCTTAATCTAATATTATTAATCTTTTAATAATATTTTAATCATTTATTAGACTTAAAAATAATTTATTTTAATTGTTTAATCTTTACCAATTTATTTATTTAACAACCATACAAGGCCATAAACATAATGTCTCATCATCAATGACCAAAACCCTTTTCAAAAATCTGTATATACCATATCTAGGGTTTTCAAGTCATAAAATCCTATTTTTCATATGTTTAACATTACATAATTAATTTAATTCATTTATTCATAACTAAATTATTTCCATGAAAAATACCAAATCATCTTATTATTTTTTTTATCTTTTGTCCATACATATATACATATATTCCATACACAAAAATAATTTTTTTAGAATTTTTCAATTTTCTTTAATATTTTTCAAAAGTATGTTTTTAGTTCGTAACTTAAGAAAATTAGCTATATCATGCTCAACTCCAAAAATTCTCAACTCTTGGAAAAATCCTACACGTATTAACATGAACTTCCAGTTTAAACTTCGTGACCATCGGAGTTATAGAACTCCAGTTATAGCAGTTTTCGTTAGAAAAACTAAAATATTGAAATGACCATAACTCAGTCGATTTAAGTCGGAATAAGTTCATCTTTGGACAGGAGGTACTTTATGTCATATATTTTCATGTTCCAAAAGTTTTGAATTTATTTCATTCATTAAGTTTTACAAACAGCCCCTGGAAGTTTTGGGCAGATTACTTTTTATTTTTTTTCTAGATTTTGTCTACTTTGCTAAAAACTGTACATACGGAAATCTATAAGGAATTTTGCAGTGATTCCACTGGATATATTAGAAGACTCATATATCTAACTCTAAAAATTAACCACATTCAAAAAATCGAAATAGAATGAGTGATATGATCGTTTGAATTTTATGTTTTGTTTTTTCAAAAATATAATTTTCTAACCTTTGTGTTTTGTAAGAAAACTTCTATGATCTCTTGATCAATCAAACATTAACCAATATAATACATCCTAATACCTCTTATACTCATGTATCTACCATGATTCATGATATATTTCATCAAACCTTCACCAAACCCAAATTAAACATAATATATGCTAAGAAAAAAAATAAAGATTAGGGTTTTCTAACTTTTTAAAAACCTAGTTTCCATTTCTTGCTTTACATCCAACTTTTGATCCTCAAAAGTGATAGACCTACACATAACACACTCTAAATCATGTAGATCTAAGGTTTTGAAACCTTGGATCTACATCCCATCAAAAACAAATTAAACAAAAAGAAATAAACTAGTTTTTGGGTGTTTTATACCTTTGATCTACTTGATCTTCTTCTTCTATAGTTGATGAGGAACCTTTGAGCACACAAAACCCTCTCCTTTTCCTTCTCTATGGCTGGCGAAATGCTCTCTCTCTTTCCTTTCTCTTTCTTTTGTTTTAGTTAGCAAAAATGAAAGTAAGAGATGAAAGAGAAAGTATGTTTTATGTGTTTGCAAAAATAGATAGACGTATTATGTATATTTATGTATAATCTCCCAATATCTATTACTCCTTCTCTCTCTCTCTCTCATTTAGCTTGTAAGGTTGGTTAAAAGATTGCTTGCAAGCTTTTCCTTACTTGTAGACTTGGTTAAATATGGTGGATGGATAATAGAGTGACACATTGCATAGTGGGTAAGCAGTTAGTAAACTAAATCATTACTTAGATGCACCTCCTTTATTTTCCTTCCTCTCTTATGGCCAATATAGTCATTTCCCATAATTTTCTACCTTTAACTCAAGTATGGTTAGTTCATAACTATAGATATTCTACTAACACATGTCCCATTATTTTGGGCTACTAAATTAAATCCTCATTGGGCTTCCTAAATAATTCCTTGGGCCATGTAATTTAACATAGCACAATACTTTTAATTTATCTTATCCTAATTATTTAATTATAATTTTCATTCCACCTATTTATAATTCAAATCCTTACTTATGTACATTTAATTTCTTAACCTAATTAGAATTGATTTAATTAGATTATAAAATTAATTAGTTGAGATTTATAAAATAAATCTCTTAGGGTTAGTTTATATTTTAAATACTAACATCCTTTCCTATTATAACTCTTAGGTTAGTTAAATTCCATACCTAATGTATAATTAGGTTACATTAGTTTTCTTTTTATTTGTTTATTATATAATAAACAAATATAATCAATCACATAATATTCATAATCATGTACTCACATATTCATACAAAATAATTTAATAGGTTGATACGTGTTCCACCAATCTCTTAGATTAGATCACTAGTATATAATTAAAAAATTAGGACCATTAAATAAAGATAACCCTTTAGGTTATTTAGTTCCAATACCTAATAACATTAGGCTACAAATATTTCTTTTTAAAAATTCCTATCATTCTCAGTTAATTTCTATACGTTGCTTAAGAATTTAACTAAAACCATATAGGTTCTCTAAAAGTTTTAATTAACTTTCAAATTCCTATCTATGTTGTAGACACTCGAAATTTTGTTTTTCTGTTACTAACCCTGCAGGAGAGCAAAACCGTCAACTCAACCCCGGTCACCAATACCGGGACAACCACAGCCTCGATCACCACTATCGGGATATTAACTCAACCCCGGTCCCAATACTGGGTCGTCAACTCAACCCCAGTCTCAATAACGGGTCGACAAATAAACCCCAATCTCAATACCTGGACATCAGTTCAACCCTGGTCTCAATATCGGGCCATCAGTTCATCCTTGGTCTCATTATCGGGCCATCAGTTCAACCCCGGTCTCAATACCGGGCCATCAGTTCAACCTCGGTCTCAATACCGGCATATCAATTCAGCCATGATCGCAACCCGGGAGGTATAGTTAATCCCCGGTCACAACCGGGAGATTAAGTTCAGCCCCAGAGATAACCCTGAGAAGCCAATTCAACCTTCAGAGACAAACCTGAAGCATTACATCATCCCCGGAGTCAACCTTGGGAGGACCAAGTTAGCCTCGGAGATGACCCTGGGGAAAAAACAGAATCGGCTGGGAGCAAAACCTCGGGGAACAACCCCGGGAAGACAGCCGAAGACTGTGCCAGCACAGTAAACAACACCGGAGAGGCAAAATGGTCATTTTACCAACTTAAAACTGATTCGGTCAAAACCAAGCCGAATTGATGCCATCAAGGTCAGAAAGAACCATAACATTGATCCCGAGTGAAAACAGCGCAAGACAGCTCAACGGACAAACTACGGGGAATTAAAGACCTGGTTATGAACCCGTCTTTTTGGACTCAAAAAAGGTTTTATCCCATGTCATTGCGACACTCTCGGTGAGGGCTTTCTGGAAAGATATAGCACACCTCAAATGGACTCTCCGATCAAAAGTTAGAAAATTTTGAATCTGACATCGCATTGCTCGGAGTGCACGTACTTCGATGCAACAGGGCCCACAACCTCTACCTGCCATGTGGAGTCACAGGTAGAGTGGAGGTAGCCGCAGATAGAGCTGCTTCCACCTGGTCTATATATATGAGTGCAGCCCCAGCTTATTTTCAATATATTAAATGCTCTAAACCCCTGCCTGTTTGGTTTTCCAGCCATTTTATTGTCTTCCAAACTCAAATTTATTCACTCTAACACGTAGATATACCCACATACTACCACATATCAAAAATTAACTGATAGATTTAGACGTTTAAAGCCTACGATTTGAAAAAAAGCCAGTGTAGCAATTTGATATGATAAAATTATGTACTGCAAGTGCACAGTGTCTATCGTAGATTTAGCAAGTGCAGGTCGAACCACAGAGACTAGATCAATTCTTTAATATATCCTTAATTAATATTTTAGGCAAATTAGAAATAAATATGGTGGTGATGATTAACTAACTAAATTATGTAAACTAATAATTACTAATAAAAACTATTAATGAGAAAAACTACCTAGGAATCCGAATCCACCAAATATTAACATAATAAACAATTCCTTATTCCAAATTAATTACCAAGTTATTTTTCCTTTCCTTTAAAAATAATGATTTATATAATTAATATGGGCAAGTATAAGTTATGAAAAATTCACAGATTAACTATAACTTATCAAAACCTCGAAATCAATATAAAAATCATATGCAATTTGTGCGAAGGAAAATATGAAGGAGAAAATAATTAGGCACTAATTTCGGAACGGAAAAAAAATATTATTATGAAATACTTAGTTTCATCATCATCCTAGGTATTCAAAATTTAGCTAGCCATAAAATTTAAAATAAAAACAAATATAATTTTACTAGTAATAATCGCAGTCTTCAAATAACTTATTATTACTAATATTATATAAAGCACATGAACCGTCACAAAAAAAACTAACTTAAGATATATAATATATTAATAGTAAGTACGAAAGGAAACAAGGAAAATATATAACTGATTCAATAGAAAGATTACACCTGTATGTTGAATTGGAATCCCTAAGACAAAGTAATATTACAACTCTAACTTCATGCTCTCCTCCTTGTTTCAGCGGATGAAGGAGAGGATAAAAAATAAATAAAAGTCTCCCCCCTCTCTAAAACAAAAGATCTCTTTATAAGAAAAAATAAATTATAACCTAATCTAAGATACATTGAACTTGGTCTTCTTTTTTTTCTTTATCTCTTTCTCTCCAAATTGACTCCAACTTCTTCATGATTATCCTCCAAGAGTCCCATGTAATCTTTTATTTGCTCCCCAAGAAAAATAAGATAAATCCTATAAAATCAAATAAAATGTATTAGTTAAACAAAATAAACAAACAAAATAATAAATATGAGAATACTAAAATGTATAATTAATATGTATATCAAATACCCCCATACCTATCTTTTGCTCATCCTCGAGTAAAATAAAAACAAAAACTATATTACCCTATTTTCGTAGGAAACACGATTGCACTTAGCATGGCCAACAAGCCTTTAAACCCCAAGGTTACTCCAAGTGGACGAGTTGTGTCTCGTGAGGGTTTGCAGTGAATATACCCACAAAATTCAAAAAATATTTTTTTTTGAGTTTAACAAGTCATGAAATTGAATTAGAAACTTCTAAATATCCATGGGCATTATTCAAAAGCAAGATTCAATTCAAAATCACACTTTCACCTTATCAAAAATATTAAATCTTCATTCTAGACACCATCCTTCATAAAATTAATTCCATGTGATGCATGCATGTGTATATGATGTAACTTTTAGTAGGGATTTTACTATGAAAATCAAGCAAACTCATTTTTCTTTTTCTTCTTTCTTTTTTTCCTCTTTTTTTTTTCCAATTCTATTTTCCTTGACTTGTGCAATGTCTCGTTTTCTTAGGCTTTTCAGAGTTACCCATTTAGCGAGCGTTGAACCAATGACTCCCAAACCAGTTGATTTTAGGGCACTAGGTGTAGAGACTCCCCTAAGGGCTTACTAACTCGAGTAACAAAGGCCACAAAACTAGACTAGTCAAACTGCTTTTATCCATCACACTTTTCAGCGTGAATATCGATGCTTCTCGAGGCTTGGATACCCAGTTATTTCGTTCAATGGACATTGAAGAAGTTATTTATTTCTTTTCTTTTCTTTTTTTTTTCAAATTCTTCAACTTCTCCTTTTTTTCCCCTTCAAATTGCTTGAATCATAGTTTATATCCACAACTAAGAGTTAGTGCGATCGTGAAATGCAAAAATGATTTTGAAATCAATTTTAGTCTAGATGGTATTTCAAACTAAGATTTCGTATCTTATCAAAGATTCAAGAGTTCTAAATCTTTCAATCTTACTCATGACTTTTAACTCCACAGGCATTTATTAGAATAAATTCAATCCATAAAAAGTCAAACAAATTTTTTTCGTTCATCATTTTTTTTTTTACAAAGACATAATTTCCTAAAAAGAAGATAAGAGAAAAAAAAATTAAAAAATAAAATCTAATAATAAAAATGCAAAACTCCCCCCATACCTAATTCATGCATTGTCCTCAATGTATGCAAATGAATAAAGAGAACAAAGAAACAAAAGAATTGTACCTCGTAGGATGGGGCAGGAACCGGATGACAATATTGTACAAAAAAAATACATACATACTTACAAAAATAAGTGCAGTGCTAGTCATTCTGAATCAGGTGGGTCAACAAGGTACACCACCTCCTCTGGTCCGTTTGGCATTTCTAAAAAGGGTTTGAGTCGTTGGCCATTCACTTTGAAAATTTCTCCACTATTTGGATTTTCAATATCAACTGCTCCATGAGAATAAACTACCTTCACTACAAAAGGTCCATCCCATCTAGAGCGCAATTTGCCAGGAAATAGATGTAGCCTAGAATTATACAAGAGAACTTTTTGACCAGGTGAAAATGATTTTCTCAAAATTGATTTATCATGAAACACTTTCGTTCTTTCCTTGTAAATTTTAGCATTTTTATAAGCATCATTCCTAATCTCATCTAACTCAGCTAATTGCAATTGTCTATGACTCCCACCAGTGGACATATCAAAATTAAATTGTTTTATGGCCCACAAAGCACGATGTTCAAGTTCAGCAGGTAAGTGACAGGCTTTCCCAAACACAAGCCTATACGGTGACATTCCTAAGTTAGTCTTAAAAGCAGTATGATAAGCCCACAAGGCATCTAGCAATTTTAGAGACCAGTCTTTTCTATTGGAACTCACCTGACCACTTGTTTGAGGGTGATATGGTATTGCAAGCTTGTGGGTGATGGAATACTTTTTCAGCAAGGATGCAAAAGGCTGATTGCGAAAATGTTTTCCTTGATCACTGATTATGGCCCTAGGGGTACCAAAGCGAGAGAAAATGTTCTCTTTCAGAAATTTGACAACAACTTTGTTGTCATTGGTCTTGGTTGGTATAGCTTCTACCCACTTAGACACATAATCCACCGCAAGTAAAATATACCGATTTCCAAAAGAATTTAGAAATGGGCCCATGAAATCTATTCCCCACATATCAAACAATTCAATGACTAAAATGGGTTGCATTGGCATCATATTCCTCCTAGTGATCCTCCCTAATTGTTGACACCTATTGCAATTGGCACAAAATTCTGTGGCATCCTTGAATAGACTAGGCCAATAAAAACCACACTGGAGGACTTTGGCGGCCGTCTTTTTGCCTCCAAAATGTCCGCCACAAGCTTGGTCATGACAAAATGACAAAACACTCCTAAATTCATGGTCGGGTACACATCTCCTAATGATTTGATCAGGGCAATATTTAAACAAATAGGGGTCGTCCCAATAAAAGTGTCTGACTTGTGAAAGAAACTTTGATCGGTCTTGTTTGGACCAATGGGAAGGAATTTCACTAGTCACTAGGTAGTTTACAATATCAGCAAACCAAGGTGTAGCAGATATGGAGAAAAGTTGCTCATCTGGGAAAGATTCATTTAAGGGTAGGTCAGAGTTGGACTCCACAACTAACCGAGACAAATGATCAGCTACCATATTTTCGGACCCTTTTTTGTCTCGTATCTCTAGGTCAAATTCTTGGAGCAATAAGACCCAACGAATTAAACGGGCTTTTGAATCTTTTTTGGAAAGAAGATGTCTGAGGGCAGCATGGTCAGTGTAAACAATTATTTTAGACCCAATAAGATAAGATCAAAACTTTTCTTGGGCAAAAACTACAGCTAAAAGTTCTTTTTCAGTAGTTGAATAGTTCAATTGAGCATCATTCAAAGTCCTACTAGCGTAGTATATGACGTGGGGAATCTTGTTGATTCTTTGCCCTAGAACAGCACCAACTGCATAGTCAGATGCATCACACATTAACTCAAATGGTTGACTCCAATCAGGTGATTTGATGATAGGAGCTGAAGTCAACTCCCTTTTGAGTTGTTCAAAGGATTGAAGACATTTTTCATTAAATTTAAATTTTGTATCTTTTCCTAGAAGATTGGTCAAGGGTCTTGCTTTCTTACTGAAATCTTTAATGAATCGCCTATAAAAGCCTGCATGTCCTAGGAACGAACGAATTTTTTTGACTGTCCTAGGTGGTGGAAGATTAGCAATGAGGTCGATTTTGGCTTTGTCTACTTCAATTCCCTTGTCAGATATGATATGACCAAGAACAATTCCTTTTTTAACCATGAAATGACATTTCTCCCAATTTAGGATTAAGTTAGTTACCTTACATCTCCTTAGAACTAAGTCAAGGTGGTGAAGGCACTCCTGAAATGTAGATCCAAATATGGAAAAATCATCGATGAAAATTTCTAGGAATTTCTCTACCATGTCAGAAAAAATGCTCATCATGCATCTTTGAAAGGTGGCAGGGGCACTACATAGCCCAAAGGGTAGACGACGATATGCAAAGGTTCCATAAGGACAAGTGAATGTGGTCTTTTCTTGGTCTTCTGGGGCTATGGGAATTTGGAAGTAGCCCGAGTAACCATCAAGAAAACAGTAGTAAGCATGACCAGCTAACCTCTCTAGAATTTGGTCTATGAAGGGTAAAGGAAAATGATCCTTTCTTGTGGCGGTATTGAGTTTTCTATAGTCTATGCAAACCCTCCAACCAGATTGGACACGAGTGGGAACTAACTCATTAGCTTCATTTTGAACCACAGTTAAGCCAGACTTTTTAGGTACCACTTGAACAGGACTTACCCAAGAGCTATCAGAAATGGGATAGATTATCCCATTATCTAGACACTTAAGAATCTCCTTCTTAACAACCTCTTTTAGAACCGGGTTTAACCGCCTCTGTGGGTCTCTCACTGGTTTAGCATCATCTACTAAGTGGATCCTATGTTGGACAATGGTTGGACTGATCCCCTTAATATCAGCTATGCTCCATCCTATGGCTTCCTTATTTTCTCTCAGAATAGTTAATAACTCTTCTTCCTGTGTGATTGTTAAATCGGAAGCAATGATCACAGGAAAAGTTTTGGAGGGACCTATATAAGCATATTTAAGATTATCCGGAAGGGGTTTAAGCTCTAACTCTGGTGGATTCTTTTCAAGAGGTTCTGAGGATTGCAAGATTGGCTCAGTCACGGGTTCCCATTTGGAGTAAGACATTGGTGTGGATGACTCTAACATTTCATTCACCTCATTTACGTATTCTGTATCATCCCAATTTTGACCAAAATGATTTAGACAAAAATTAAGAATTTCGTCTTCTCCCGTAAGTTCATTTTCAGACATTTCCTGAATCATGTTCACTTCAACGGGTTGGTCAGAAAAATCAATAGGTTGCTTTCCCACATTAAAAACATTTAAATCAATTGTCATGTTCCCAAAATTCAATTTCATTAGTCCATTTCTACACTTGATTAACGCATTAGAGGTTGCTAGAAATGGTCTACCTAATATGACAGGAATTTGACCATTGGGATTGGCAACAGATTGGGTTTCAAGGACAACAAAGTCAACAGGGAAGACAAAATCGCCAACCTTAATGAGTACATCCTCAAATATTCCTTTTGGAACTTTAATAGAACGGTCAGCTAGTTGAAGTGTGACACTTGTCTTTTTTAATTCCCCTAAGCCCAATGTTTGGTACACAGAAAATGGTAACAAGTTCACACTAGCTCCTAAATCAAGCAAAGCTTTTTCAATTAAGATGTCACCTATGATGCATGAAATAGTAGGACAACCGGGGTCCTTATACTTCACAGGAACCTGGCATGATAAAATGGAACTAACATGGGCTGTTAGAAAAGCTTTTTTAGGAACATGAGTGGTTCTTTTGTGTGTGCACAAATCTTTTAGACATTTAGCATATGAGGGAACTTGTTGAATGGCATCTAGAAGAGGAATGTTAATTTTCACTTGTTTGAACACTTCTAGAATTTTGTCTAATTGGGATGATTGCTTGTTTGAAATAAGTCTTTGAGGGAATGGGGCTTTTGGGTTAAAGACTTTTTCAGTTGACTCCGAAGATGTGGTTTGATCATTTTTTGACACATGCTTAGTGGATGGGCCTACTGACTCAGAGTTTGTGGGTTTTTCAGGCTGGGCTGACTTTGAAGGTGGATTGTTAGATTCAACAGTTAAATTTTTCTCTTCTTCATTATCAATGCAAGCATGATTGTTAAAATAATTTCCAGACCTTAAAGAGATTACAGAATTCACATGATTGACTTTGTTGTTTTCAAGTGAATTAGGGGCTGGAAATTTTGGATTGGTCTCGGGTTAGCTAGGAAGTTTACCCTTCTCTCTTTCACAAACTGTAGTGGCCAATTGACTCATTTGGATCTCTAAACGAGATAAAGCTTGGTTAGTGCTTTGTTGAGTTTTTATTAAAGTTTCCACACTCTTCTCTAAGGTGCTAAGTCTCCTCTCACTTTTATTAGAAAAACCTGGTGGATATTGAGGTGATGAATTTGAATTTTGGTACAGACCAGGATTTGGCTTTTGGTAAGGTTGAAAAGATTGATTTAGAGACTGATTGACCTGATTTGAAGAGTTGTTTGGATAGGGTCCTTGGTTCCATGCAAAATTAGGATGATTTCTCCAACCTGGGTTATAAGTGGGTGCAAATGGGTCATTCCTAGGTCTTTGAAACATTGCATTGACTTGTTCATATTCTTCAGGTTGAGCCATGACTCTAGGACATTCCTCTATCCCGTGACTTTGTGAATTACACCTTAGACACAAAGGTGTTGGTGTTGAGATTTGGTTCACATGTGATGGTCCACAAGTTTCTAAAGCTTCAAGTCTTTTAATCACACCAGCCAACTTAGCTTCAGTGGCAATTGAATTGTCAATTGTATGAACACCCCTAGATGAGCTAGGTTTATCGGTCTCTCGGGTGGTTTCCCATTGCATGGTTTTCTCTGCTAAGTCTTCTAAAAATTCCCAAGCCTTTTCATCATCATTATTCAGAAAATCTCCTTGACACATTGATTCTAACATTGTTTTAGTGGAATAGTCTAAACCTTCGTAAGAAATTTGACACAATCTCCATTTCTCAATTCCATGGTGTGGGCACTGGGATAACAAATTTTTAAATCTATCAAAATATTTCCAAAAGGACTCTTTTTCAAGTTGGCAAAATTGATGAATTGCAGTCCTAATTTTAGCAGTTTTATGATTTGGAAAATACTTTTTTAGAAATGTAACAACAAATCCCTCCCAGGTTGTTATGGAATTATTTGGTAGGCTATATAACCACTTTTTAGCATTATCTTTTAAAGCAAATGTGATAAATCTTAGCCTAATTGAGTCATCAGACAATTGTTGAATTTTTATTAAGGCACAAACTTCCTCAAATTCCTGAATAAATAAATATGCATCTTCTATCCCCGTGAACCTAGGTAACATATTTATAAATTGCGGTTTAAGTTCAAAATTGTTACCAGTTACTTGTGGTAAACTGATACAGGATGGTTGGGCAGAGCGGGAAGGATAACATCGATCCCTTAAAGAAATAGTTTGTGCGCCTTCCATTTTTCTTAGGGTGAGATCTTTTAAAGTGCACTCCGAAAAATCAAGTTTTCTCACTAATCGCGATGTTTCGTCCCTAGTCCACACTTTTTGCATACACTACTTAGCAAATAAGCAGATAAGCAAAAAAAAACAAATAAAAGGAAAAAAAATTACTTCTAAGGTCAACCTAAATAAAATTAGACAGCTCCTAATTGTTCCAAGTTACACCGCAAGGTCCACCAAATTCAAAATTAATCACACCACTAGCCAGGTAAGTGTAAGAAAGGTGGGAGTCTATCCGTAGATACGGTGACTAATTAAATAACCACACAATCTTTAAGCGTTTACCTTTTGAACCACTTGCCTAGACACCAGTAGTTTGATTAATTAAAAATTCAGCCTCCTCTTGGAGTTTCTTGTCTTAATTGAGCTCGAGAGTCCTAGGGGCCAACGTCTACTTGATTTTATTAGG
This sequence comes from Panax stipuleanatus, assembly GCA_020205555.1. NCBI lineage: Eukaryota > Viridiplantae > Streptophyta > Magnoliopsida > Apiales > Araliaceae > Panax > Panax stipuleanatus. Next base: position 89,355,142 of record CM035118.1, read on the forward strand.
TCAAGGTTATGCAAAAAGTTGGGTTATTTGTGGGCCAAGGAAGGGTGATGAAATTCCCACCTTATCTTGTTGCAGGTTGTGCCCTTAATGTTGGATTAAAGATGGAAATGCACAAATAAAAAAAAATTGTAAACAAATAAAATGTCCTAAAACTATGTGAATTACGAAAGAATGAGAATTTTTGACATACCTCGGTCCTCCAGCAATCACCACAGTTTATATTTGACAAAAATAAAAAATAAAAAAATAAAAAATAAAAACCTAACAGGATGTGCTCTACGTGAGTGAATGCATGAATGCGGCAAATAAAAAATATATTAATAAAAACTAAACTACTGTTATTTTTTTGATTTTTTTTTTTAAAAAAATAAAAATAAAATTGAGATACAAAGTACCAAGAAAAGCGCAGCAACAAAATCTTTATCTTTACGTTTCTTTGATCCGCTTCGATAATCCTGGAAAAAATATATTTATATATGAGTTAAAAACTAATTCGAATAAATAAAAATTAAGGAAAAAAAAATTAATTCTAGTCCCTGGCAACGGCGCCAAAAACTTGATATGATAAAATTATGTACTGCAAGTGCACAGTGTCTATCGTAGATTTAGCAAGTGCAGGTCGAACCACAGAGAACTAGATCAATTCTTTAATATATCCTTAATTAATATTTTAGGCAAATTAGAAATAAATATGGTGGTGATGATTAACTAACTAAATTATGTAAACTAATAATTACTAATGAAAACTATTAATGAGAAAAACTACCTAGGAATCCGAATCCACCAAATATTAACATAATAAACAATTCCTTATTCCAAATTAATTACCAAGTTATTTTTCCTTTCCTTTAAAAATAATGATTTATATAATTAATATGGGCAAGTATAAGTTATGAAAAATTCACAGATTAACTATAACTTATCAAAACCTCGAAATCAATATAAAAATCATATGCAATTTATGCGAAGGAAAATATGAAGGAGAAAATAATTAGGCACTAATTTCGGAACGGAAAAAAAATATTATTATGAAATACTTAGTTTCATCATCATCCTAGGTATTCAAAATTTAGCTAGCCATAAAATTTAAAATAAAAACAAATATGATTTTACTAGTAATAATCGCAGTCTTCAAATAACTTATTATTACTAATATTATATAAAGCACATGAACCGTCACAAAAAAAAAACTAACTTAAGATATATAATATATTAATAGTAAGTACGAAAGGAAACAAGGAAAATATATAACTGATTCAATAGAAAGATTACACCTGTATGTTGAATTGGAATCCCTAAGACAAAGTAATATTACAACTCTAACTTCATGCTCTCCTCCTTGTTTCAGCGGATGAAGGAGAGGATAAAAAATAAATAAAAGTCTCCCCCCTCTCTAAAACAAAAGATCTCTTTATAAGGAAAAATAAATTATAACCTAATCTAAGATACATTGAACTTGGTCTTCTTTTTTTTCTTTATCTCTTTCTCTCCAAATTGACTCCAACTTCTTCATGATTATCCTTCAAGAGTCCCATGTAATCTTTTATTTGCTCCCCAAGAAAAATAAGATAAATCCTATAAAATCAAATAAAATGTATTAGTTAAACAAAATAAACAAACAAAATAATAAATATGGGAATACTAAAATGTATAATTAATATGTATATCACAATTCATTGTAAGTATTTTTACGATCAGCAAGTTTATATTACTTCATTACGCTGTTATACACGTGCATATCAAGTTTCGTTTTTTAAATATGCCCGGAACTTAGTTCTGTGGATGTTTTTGTTAACTTTTGGTACATTTTAGTACCTAAACGCATTTTCTGGCATTTCTTCAACTCGGATTTACGATCCGTCGCTTCTAACAACTTTTATATACTTGCATCTTCGTTGTTAGCAACTTCACCGGATTGGGTTATCTTCCCAGTCTGGGTTTGGCTTGTTTTGTATATATTTAACTATATATATACTAACTTTTCAATTCTGTCAAGCCCGAATGTTAAATCCACGGTAGTTTACTACTTATATATATATATATATATATATATATATATATATGCACCTTTCACCGGAATGGGTTATCTTCCCAGTCCCGGTTTGACTATTTTATTATCTATATTTAATTATAAATATATATTTATATTTACGTCCCAGTCTCGGAGTGAAAACCCACCGCCGTTTATCGCTTTTATATATATATATATATTACCATTCTGTCCAGCCTGAATCATTTCGTGGCTTTTATACGGATTTTATAAATATATATATTTTTTCATTCCAGTCCGGGCCTTGGAGTGAAAACTCACCGCCCTTTACTGTTTTTTTTATATATTTCTATTCTGTCAAGCCTAGATCACTCCGTGGCTTTTATATAATTTATATATATATATATATATATATATATATATATATTTCAGTCTGGGCATCGGAGTGAAAAACCATCGCCCTTTACATCTTTCGTATATATATATATATATATATATATTTCTTTACTCATTTTGATTAAACTGCTTCTTTAACTATTTATTTGATATGAATCGGCACTGACATTCTTGTGGGCGAACTAGATTTCTTTAAATCTCCCCAACTCTAGTTTTCAAACAGTTCAAAATAGGTTCAGACAGAACCGGGAAGCTAAAATGGCTGAGATTTACTTAAATCTAGCATTTTTATAGTTTCGATTATGAAAGCTACCTCGCGGACCTTAGATTGCTATCTAGTGGGAACGAGACGCATCGGCTATGTACAAGCCAGGATTTACTGATGAGTCCTTGGTTCTGGTTACATCTGGATGTAGATATATATTTTATGTACAAATTTGAGTTGTGCAGGTATATTGGCTTCCCTATGTGAGGTGGGATTCATGATCAAACTGATCAGAATCTGATTCCCACGATGAACAAACTCCACTTTACAAATGTACCCTGTCAATTTTTCTGTAAAAATGTACATACAAAAGACCTTAAAACGGTTATCCGGATTTAAGGTCTCAACATAGTGAAAATATGGTTTATCATGTCAGAGTCACTCCGATGGCTGTTATTCCCATGAGAAGACCAACACTTGTATATATTTTGTGGTCGAGGATGCTTCGCAGCTAGACAATCACCATTCAAATTTAGCCAAAAGGCTGAAAAGATAAAATTGAAGTATCGATATGCTTCAATTCCTATGTTAGCGTAAGGGTTTGAAAACCTTCTTTTAAAACATCATTTCAATAATCTTATCTTAAAGAGAAGCTTTTGCAAATCAAATCAAACACTTTTGCAAATCAAATCAAAGACCTTTTGCAAATCAAATCAAACCCTTCGTATATAGGTTCAGCAATGCATAGACATACTTTGAAATTAAACATAGGCCCAATTATTTTCTAGCATTCACACACACACTGCAGATTTAAAAGGAAAATATTGAAAAGATGAGGTATCGGGTTTACACGAGAGTTGTGGGGTGCCTAACACCTTCCCCACACTTAACCAAGCCCTCCAACTCAAAACTTTGTTTTCGAAGATCAAGTTTCGACAGTGTCCAATAATTGGGCCTCTTTCAAATAAAACTCGGTTGAGTTGGTACAACCATTTCAAATCTACCAACTGGAGACTCTGTAAAACATTCAATCGTCGACATGATACATGTTGACCTTTTCCTAAAAAACCCTTCAAAACCTTTTTCACAAATAAAAAGAATAAGGGTAGACAAAACTTAGGAAGAGAGAAAGATCCGGGTTGTAACCCGACCCGCAGATTTTTTTTCTCGACGTCGACAGGTGGCGACTCTGCTAGGGATAGTAGAGGGCTTAGGCCACGTTCAAATCTTTTCAACATTTCACTTTAATAGCTACGTATGTGTGAATGCTACGTCTTTACATTGAATGAATGTGTGAATGTCGTGTCTTTACATTGAATGAATGTGAATAAATGCTTTCCTGCTTTTTTAGTTCTTCGCACCCATATTAGTTCTTCGCACCCATGTCATCATATGCATAACGGTGAGGAACGATGTATGTGAATGTATGTTGTGTGATTCCTCCACCAAGAGACAAACCCGTCAGTGATAAGTAATATCTTCGAGGGAGGCTAAGTCTTCGGGGCTTATGAAAAAGCACCACTCAGATTCACTCCAGTTGAAAGATCGAATGAATTTTCCCTCTAGTAGATTGCGATGATCTGGGGACCTTCATGTCGAAAAAGCCGCGAGAGTAGCCTATGATAAGTCAGCCTCTGAATAACCAAATTCGAAGGGAAGCCTCTTCATGCATTCCTCTTTCAATTCAATGTTAAGTTTTCAATTCCAATGTACAGAAGCACAATGAAAATATTATAATAAAATTTTACATTCCCTGTTGATACATCCTATCTTGTCATCCTGTCATCAAAACAACTGACTTCTGTTTTGCAGGAAAAGATTAAAAAAACCCTAAACATGACACATTGCATAACATGTATATGGTTGGTGTGACACCCCCAGAATAGGTCAAGTCAACCCAACCCATTCTGAGTCGCCAAATACATGGTACAGAATCCAAATACAAACTTTTATATCACACGGTCGTGCAAAATACGACCACACAACTGTGAGTGTCAATACAAATATGTAAAAAATATTAATATTCAAACTAAGTCCTCATTACAATTATTATCACACTATTTGTTAAAAATAGTGAGGACTACTACTGCTCTAACTCGAACCATCACTCTGTCCCCCGACTAGTTCCCGCAACATTCTCATTTCCTGAAAAGGACAATAGATGAAAAGGGTGAGCTCAACTAGCCTAGTAAAGAATATTACGACTAAGATAATGGAAAATAAATTATCGTTAGCCTTCAATAAATCAGATAAAATATAATGGACAACCAATTTTAGATCAATATTCGCAGCGGAAATAACAATTCATTAAAAGAGTTAAGTAGAGAATGAAGTCTACTATCTTCTATGATTTAAAAGTCCATCATCAATATTTTATCCCTGTAACATCAATCAATATACATCTCGAATCAATATTCATCTTTGCACTACAGGCCAAAGATATTCATTTGTATCATCAGTGGTCATGTTCATCTCAACACCTGTCATCTTTGCACTACGGCCAAAGATATTCATCAGGTAATCATTTATCTTTGCTCTGCAAGCCAAAGATATTCAGTTATATCACCACTTAGGACTGAGGATGATGAAAAACCATATAAATAACAAATCCAGTGAAATAAAGGATAAGATGAAGGATTCGCAATCTAATTTATCTAAGTTCAAGAAAACTCCATAATAACACTTTGTGGAGCAAAATTCAAGAATAAAGCTCAAAACTTAGATCCAATAAAAGATAGTAACCATAACAGACAATTTGGACAAATAGAAGAAAATTTAGTTTTTTCGTGAATAGTGCCGTATACGTGAATAGTAACCCCAACGAAAAAAGTAAGAATTTTATAATAAAATTCATGACAATATTTTGGTATAATGATATTGAAAAGAATAACATTATTTACGAAAAAAAATAACATCCATTACCTCAAAAGACTAGTACATCTGACTGGAATATCGGATATAATACCGAAAAAAATTTGCACTGAATAGTAACACTCAAAGTATCTAAATACTCACAAAAATACGCTCGATATTATAGAGAGAGAAAACTTCTGATTCTGGTGTGATTTTCAATTCTAACCTAAGCACCCTATTTATAGGAAAAACTTAGGATGCCAAAGTAGACTAAAGTAATAAAATAATATTTTATTTTTAAAATTTTCCGCCGCCAGCTGCTAAAAAAATCAGAATTTTTCAACAACCAACAAAAATTGGGCCCACCCATAAAAAAAATATATTTATTTTCCGAAACATCAATAATTCATAATAAATAGCCCTTTCGTCAGAAAAATACAAATTCTATGTCTTTCAATAGGAAATTTAATTCTCTACAACTTTGTAGAAGGAAGTTTTTCCAAATTCCAAACATAAATTATCCGAAATCCATAAACGGATGATTTTCCACACCAAAATACTGATAAAAACACATCAACGCTAATTCCTTCTTTTATATCCACAAAATAAATATTTTTTTATCATATAAACCAATAATTAATTATTCACAAATAATATTATAGAACTACAATATTGACAACCATGTTGTTCCCAGGAAAGAGGGGGTCTTCCGATAAGGACTTCTCCTTACTGGCGCGCAATTAAATAACTCCTCCTAGACAGAACTTCCTTAGACATTGTCAATAATGCTATCTAATAATATTATTCAAATAATATGAATTATTGAGTTGATAATGTGAAATACTGTGCATTGACAATTATTGAATCAATAATACAAAATATCAACTACAGCAATTATTGAATCAATCATATAAAATAGCAACATAGCAATTATTGATATAAAATATCAACATAGCAATTATTGAGTCAATAATATAAAATATTAAACATTAATTACTATAACAATAATTGAGTAAGTGCCTTCTCACGTAAGAATCAATAATTCAAAATATTGTGCAATACCGTGTGCTACTGTGCAACACCGCGTATTACTATATTTTAACCACCGGATATTTCAACAGTACTAACGGTAACAACTACGCCGTTATTTATAAAAAGGTTATTTCTGTCGCTTTCAATATCAGACAGTTATTCCTTTGTGGGGCCCACAAATAGCTACGCCGTCGTACGAATATTCCCCGACAACAAGAATATTCTACGACCAAACGAATATTCCCCGACAACAATGAATATTTTATAACCACTTGCTTACTTTGCAAAATTTGCATATTTCACCCTTAACTTTAAATTTTTATCAATTTAACCATTTACTAAATAGAAAAATTTAATACTTTTATTTCATAAAATCTGGGGTCTTACAGTTGGTGTCTATCAAGACTAAACAACCTATTCGTCTTGTAGGTAAGTGTGGTCTTGGGACAACCCAGATTTTCAATCATTATTGAAATAAGAATTTAATAAATAAAATTATTGTTATGAGATGTTTTGAGATTGAGTAATTAAACATATTTGTTATATATTTTGAAATAAGTGATTAGGTGTGAAGAGATTATGTGTTAATATAGAAGAGAAATATATATATATATATATATATATATATATATATATATTCATATATTGAGAAAGTGAGGTTTAATAGTTAATTTAATTAAGTTAAAATTTATAATATGAAATAATATAAATTATTTTTCATGCCTTGATTGGCGATGGAATTGTTATGAATTAAATTTCTTAAATGTGAGTAATTCACTTAATTAAAATAAGGAATTAGTGTAAGCATATTTATTTTAATAAATGAGGAGGTAATATATTTCATATGAGTGTAATATAACAAAGTTAAATAAGGAATTAAAGGTACATAATCTAATTTATATTTCTAGTTTATGTGTTCTTGAGTTTTCTTTTAAAATTGGAGTTTTGGTTAATGAATTTGTGGGTTATGATGTTATATATGTTATTAGCTATTTATAATTTGATAATGGTCATCTAGAAACGATTTTTCAGAAATCAAATTCATGTATTTATGCTAAAGAAAAGGAATTTGGATTTTGATGGTAATGTGTGTTTTGGTTTACTTTGAGACTAAGATTAATGATGAATTCGTGATGGAAACTTTAAATTGATGGTTGATTGTTGTTCTTCTCTATAAAATGAAAACAACGCAACTTTAACGGATCGAATTGGTTAAGAAACGAATTCGTGGTTGATAATTACACTAAACATGTTAAAAATATGAAAAATTAGTATAAATCAAGTCCCACATCGACTAAATTGAAAACCTTACCCTTTTCTAAATCTATAAAGAGAAGGACTTGGCCCTTTTTTTCATTCACCAACACTAAGACCTCCAATTTTGAGAAAGGCTTTGTTGTGCGAGGATTTTTTATAAAGACCTCCTTAGTTAAATTTTGGCGTCAAGTGCGTAAGCAATTTGTGGAACTCGTATTTTCGGGTATGTTTCTTACTTAATTTTTGGTATTGTTATAATCTTAAATATTGTATTTAGTTTGTTAGTTCTTAGAAAATGTTAAATTTCTAGTAGTTCTATGAATTAAGAGTCCATAGAGTCCAAACGGACTCAATTGGATATCTAATGGATGAGTCCAGAGAGTTCTATAATTTTCTTGTATGTTATAGTTCTAATGAATTACGAATCCATAGAATCGAAAACTGACTAAAAATGATTTAGATCGAAGTCGTCGTGAAAGTTTTCGTAAAATATGTTAAACGATGAAAAACTTAGTCTGGGGACTTTTGAGCCAAATTTTGGACAAATTAATTAATCTGAAAAATTATAAATTCAAGGGGAGTTTTGTAGAGCATGTTACAAGCTTTTCATAGCCTTAAAAACGGACTAATTCCGATAAAAGATTAAGTAGTTATGAAGATTTGAAGTATGTACGTCAAAAGTTGTAAAATCTAGAAATCTTAGTTAAGTGCCAAGGTCTGAGCGCCTAGGCGCTGGGCTTGGCGCTCAAACTCTACTATTGAGCGCCTAAGCGCTTGCCCAAGGCAAAATTTGGGCGTCTAGGCGCTGGACAAGTGTTGGAGAAAAATCTGTCCAGACATGTTTTACTAAAATGGGCATAACGTTTACATACGAACTCCGATTGAGGCGATTCAGGATGATTCGGAAAGATAATGAGTAAACCTACAATTTTCATTCTTTAAGTTTTTCAATTTAAAGTCGTTAGCAGGGGTGAAAATGGTAATTTTGTGACTGATGCATATTCGGAGGTAATCGGAGGGCGTTGGACATACACATACATAAGTGTAGTGCTCTCGACGATAAAAGATGTTGTTAGAAGTTATAAAATATGAATATTATGAAATATAATGTTGTTTAACATTAATCAATGATGTTTTAGACAAGTTGTATGAGTATGTTAAGCATACGCAAGAGGGACGAATCGAGCGTGCGACGAATGAACGTCGAAACGCCATGCCAAATGTTAATAAACTTAAAAAGTGTTTTAACTCAAATGAAATGAACATTAAAAGATATGGAATGGGGTTAATCTAAACCAATAAGGAGTCCTAGCAATACTTAAACACTTGAATGAACTTTGAGTATAACTAAGAAGAAATATAGTGAGATATAAGTCGAAAGTTAACACAATCAAATTGAACATTGTGTATTAATTAATAGGAAGGGTTATGGATGTAGAGTAAAGTTTAAATTACAACTAATATGTATTGTTTTGAGATTAATAGTTGATGTGAATGATTATATAATTGTGTAGGGCACGTAAAGTGCATGTAGCTATGAGTTGTTAATCTGTTATTGGTAAATAACGATCAAGGCAAGTCTTTCAGTTCCTATTTGCTATGTTTAATTGTTGCTGAATTGTTTTAATCTGTATTGCCAAGATATTACATATGTTGTGATCATGAAATGTTAAAGTCGATTTATGGCTACATTGATTAAGTAAAGAATGTTTATTGAGTAAAGTATTCAATCTTTATACTTGTTATGTGAATTAAAGCATGTATGATATGTTAATCTAATGATTATGATGTATAAGATGAGTGTGTTATTTATGTGCTACGTGATGCATGAAAACTGTTAGATCTTGCTGAGCTATCGAGCTCATTCTTGCAAAATAACCATTTTTGCAAGTCAAGGATTTAAGGTAATGAGAAATATATTTGATGGTTTAGATATATTATAATTGTTGGGTTGTAAGTTGAGTTATCTGATGTATAATGGATATTAACTTGTAATATATGATTTTGTTTATACCTCTAGTGAAGAGAGTCATAAAGGTAGATTTGATTCAAAATATGTAAATGATAAAGGTCGAGATTCAGTGTAATGAAGAAAGAAAGATACAAAAGTTTTAATTTTTTCGCATTTTATTAAGTTTAATACCAATTAATGATGTAAAGTTAGAAGTTCGATGTATTGTTAACAACCGATGTCTAAAGTTTTATTGTATGAATTTTGGGGACGTTACATGTCTCATTACTAGATCATAATCTAAAAAGGCACAAAGCATATCCACCGACATTGCTGAAAGTGGCCAACACGAGTCAGGTTCCGTATCTCGAAAAGAGTTTGAGGGACTTAAGAATCAAATAACAAATGTGGCTATCCTCCTAAGAGAACAAAGTAAAAGCACTCAAGGCCAGACAACACTCAATCAAACAGAGTCATCCTCACAGGGTAGCAATAAAACTACTGACAAAAAGGGGGAAATATAGATCCCTGAACCTCAGTCCAGTAAAAGAACCAACAAAACCCCTAAAATCACAAATCTCAGGGAAGATCAGGAAACTGGCGATATCCGAAGAAACCTCCAACTAATGGAAGAAACCATCCGGGCAATCAAAGGTACTGGAAACCTTGGAAGTGTCACCTATTCAAATCTCTACATATTCCGAGGGGCTAGATATCCTAACAAATTCAAAGTCCCCAAGTTTGAAAAGTACAATAGGGCAGGCGTTCCCTATACACGCTTGAAGTATACATTGGCGAGCTAGGGTCTTATGCTAAAGATGAAAGCCTCAGAATGTAGCTTTTCCAAAAGAGTCTCACTGGAGAGGCTAGAACATGGTATGCCCGACTTGACAATGCCAAAATTCACAGTTGGGAAGAGTTAACCCACGCCTTCCTAAATCAGTACAGCTTCCAATCTCAAATTGCTTCGGATCGGTATCAAGTGACCAAGGTCAAAAAATAAAGTACTGAGTCTTTTCGTCAGTATGCCCAAATATAGAGACATCTGGCAGCACAGGTCAGCCCGCGTATGACAGAAACTGAAATGGTGATGACCTTCATAGACATGCAAGAAGCACCTTACTATGAGAGGATCCTAGCTACAATAGGAAAGCCATTCTCAGAGATGATCAAACATGGCGAAATGACAGAGATGGGCCTGGAAGCAGGTAAGATTAAAGATCTCACGGCCTTGAAAGTAGATCATATACAGTCTGACAACTATGCGAGTGATCCCATTAGGATACCCAGGAGAGGCAATGAAGATGTATCCCTCATTGTACAGGGGCAGTCTATGAGACCCAATCGTAGTCCCCCCATTTGGAAGAAGGAAGACAATCTGTCATTTCAACAACAGGCCGCATTCAACCAATGTCAGGATAGAAAAAGTAAATTTGAAAGAACAAAAAATTGGGTGTTCACTCCACTAGGCGATTCCCCTATAAACATGTTGGTGATGTTAATAGATAACAAGAAAATTACCTGAACTGGCTTCACCTCTGGATCCAAAAAGAAAAAGATACAATCATGGCCAGAGATGTGCTTACCATTCAGGATCTCCAGGACATGATACACAAGATTGTTTGTCCTTTAAGTAAAAAATCCAAAACCTGATCGAAAACGACGATATTGTGGTCCAACAACTTGACCATCCAAATGTCAACACCAACCTGCTGATGGCGCATGATACGTAGGGAGTAAACATGATTGGGTCAAGAAGCGATGAAATGCATCCAAATCGTAAATATATACAAAGGATGGAGGAATACCGCTAAAGGAATAGAACAAATGTCCTAGAACTGGAAAATGTAGAGGAGGGTACGACAGTGATGTAAAAATTGGATACGATCTAGCATCAAGTAACTCTGTTGGCTAATCAGATAGTACGCCAACATCAGGAAACGAGGCAGCTTTTCACTCAACTATCAGAAAGCCAAGAAAAAGATGAGGTTATCCAAAATGTAAGCATATCTCCCTCCAAGATCAACCAGCTAAATGAAGAAGATCAAAGCATGCTGAGTAGACGAGAAAGAAAAAATGATAAAATTACTAGAAGATCTCGCCAAAGGAAAAATCGTCCGGAGGAATGTGAATTCCAAAATAGGAAATATCAAGCAACATTCCAAACATTGGCAAATCCTCGAAATCCTACCGCAGCGAGAGTCAGGGAGAGTAGGCGGAGAAGGGTATTCACACCTTTGGGGAACTCATTGGAAAATGTGGTAGCACTGTTGGTTGCGTAGAGAAAGATTACAGAGTTGCTGCCTCCTGTAAAACCCAAGATGAAAAGTTATGAAGCCACAATGATATGTCTCTACCACTATAACTCACCTGGGCATGCAATTGAGTAATGCAAGTCTCTAAAACATAAAATCCAGGATCTTATTGAAAATAGAGAACTGGAGTTAGAAGTCCCCATGACCAGAAAAGGCGAGAGGAAAATAAGGAGTTTATGATGTCCACTCGAAACAAGTAGTTCAAAGGATGTGACGACTATGATCATCAATCCTGGCAGAACACAAGTGGATAGATCTTAATGCTAGGAGTGACAGAGGAGACAAGAGAGTCCTCTAAGAAAATTCATCCACCATCATCAAATATCTTGTTGCCCAAAAGCAGCAACCACATGCTTGATATTACCCTCTTAGATGATGAGGATGAGATACTGACCCTCCCCCGTGTGGAAAAAGCCCAAAAGTAAAGTTCCTTGCGAGAAATATAACAACAGTGAGAGAGGGTGAAACCAAAGAAAAAATTCAAAAACCCATCAAACCAAACTCAAACCCAAAAGAGACACTTCTTAAACCTCTCACACAAAGCCTGAACTATGTAAGACTTGATCTCCCCAACCACAGGAGTACGTAGGCAGCTATCTCTGGTGCTGTCTAACCCTCAAAAAAAACACCCAAAAATTTAAACCCCGAAAACATAAACCCGAATACTATCAAGCCACCCTGGTCAACAAGACCATCTGAGATACTTTGTGACATCTCAAATGTTAATCCATCAACGAAAAGCTCATAACACATCAAAACGTCAAGTCATGAAAAAAGTGGAAAGTAAAAGCTAGTCTATGAACCCATGGATAGACGGGATAACAGTGCCAATATAGCATCCCTCTCAGAAGATGGAGGAGCAGTTGCAAGCTCATGGCCCTTGGTCTCCATATACAAGCTAGCTAGAACATCCGCGACCGTCTGCATAGTGATGATGTGACCATCTATCATCCCGGGCAACTAAAGCCTCCTCAATCTCAACAAATGATACGTCGCTGGTAGCTCGAGCCTTGTCTCTAGCAGCAAAAGTAACATCCCTTCCAGAAAGGGCTGTCAACATCAACGCTCTAGGCTGATCCGTCTCAACGGTCCTCTGAGCTAGTGAATTAATAAAAGCTTGATCTATCCAAGTCGGAATGCTCGGTGGGTAATTAACCAAGGATGCTGTCAAACCAGCAAACAAATCATCCTCCGTGGGAGAATCAGAATCCTTCATAGGCTCTTCCTTATCAAAATCAATGCTAGAAGCTGACTAAATCATCGCAGCTACTGTAATATCGGCCTCCTACCATGCAGAATATTCTGGAGAACAATTTGGATAGCTAGTAGAAAAATCAAAACTCTCCCTACGAGTCCAACACTCATAAGTCCTGGTAAGGTCAGCTGACAACAAAGATGAAGATGATATCCGCTGATCCGTAGCCCCTCAAAGTGGTGAAAGCTCTGAAAAAGATCAAACTAGCCTATAACTGCCAGCGAATGATATGTGGTCACCCCTCTCAAACCCGCTAGGGGAAAATAATCCATGCCAACTACATGAGTGATGAAGCTGTAGGGGGAGCTAAGCCCTGAGTATGGCAAGATCAGAAAGGGATGCTCGATCTCAAACAGAAAGGTCGACCATGTAGCTACATCTGAACACTCCGCTGGCTGGAAGGAGTATGTCATAGCTATTATGGGTAAAGCAGTACCCATGGTGTCTGAAGGTTTCCATCGGACTCAAATGCGTCATGAACCATACATACAGCAGAACGGCGCTACCTCTGAAAAATCCCCCTGGATGGGTACTACAGAAAGCAGCCGACCTCAGAGTCTCGGCTAATATCATCTGCAAAATCGTACAACCCTGTCCGAGGGCATGAACCACTACCATCAAGCCAGAATCTAAGTGGTCCATATACAGGGGCATGCACAGATAAGCAGTGATGCACATCCACAAAACATCCATTCGTGCAAACTGCCACTTATCTGCTAGAATAATAAAATCCCAGAGAATCGCTCCTAGCTGTCCAACCTACCAAAGAAATCAATAAAAAAATCTATGGACACTACATTTCCTGCAGTAGCCTCCTTAGCAACGACCCGGCGCCTTAGGCCTGTCACACCTATGAACGATCGTCTCAAGTCATTGATGGTTGACCTGGCCAAAGACAGGTCCAGTGCCAAACCTGTAAGGCGGTCATACTCCTCCAGTGTAGGAGTCGACTCATGAAGGCCAAACCTGAAAAGCCTACATTCAAGAAAGACACTCAAGATCGATAACCTAGGCGGAGAGGACTCAACGGTACCTCAATGTTATTCCATCAAATCTGGAGCAAGTCTCGAAGGAAGAGACAGCAATACATCAAGATGACCAGTCACGGGGATGAAATGGCAATCATCATAGGATGCAAACCTTCAGCAACTCATCACTCCTGAAGTGCGAAAAGACTTGATCTCTTTTGACCTACAAAAGAATAGGGGCGACCGTCATGAAAAAGTCTACCTCATACCCAACAACCTGTTCCTGAGCAAAAGGCCACGGCTTAAACCACAAAGATCAAACCAAATTTGATTAAAGCCATCACATCAACAACCATCACAAGTCCTTGAGTCTAATTCAGTGGAATCCACAGGCCTCTCGATATCAACCATCAAAGTCAATTACATCCACAAGTTAAAAATAATTACTAGGGCATCTAAGCATCAAGGCCCATATCCATGTTCACCATGTGGGTTATGAGATTGGGGCAAGTTTAGAATCAATGACAACCCGATGTTGCGACCCTTACAACAAGACTGGGGCAATTTCAAAAATTGTGACAACTCAACACTGGGGCATTTGTCAACCATCCAAGGAAAATGCACTAGTCGGCAACATCAGCATGGTCTATCATCATCAAAGCTTCCATTATTTGCGATCCGGTATGATCAATCTATCTTTTCTAATCATAATTTTCTTAAAATACTGCGATCCACTGATAAGGTACGCCTCTTTCATCTCTTTATATGCTTTCAACTTCCAGTTACATGCATTAGCAAAGGTATACACGTTAAGTATAAATAAATTTTGCATTTGAATCTCAGAAAAAAGAGGAAAGGAAAAAAGATTTTTGCTTAACTTGTTATGACTTGGATTAACTCTGATAAGTGTCCGTGGAGCAAGAATCACGAGAACGATTAGAGAATTAAGACAATTCGACCTTTTAATTAGGCACGACATCCAAGTGTAAAGCGCTTTTTGGAAAAAACTTGACCTCATATGTATGTCTGCACTTTGCGATCACCCTAACTCTTAGTTGTGGGGTATAAAACTATGGCGACAAGGATGACAATTAGTAGCCAGCCTAATATCTCGAATCGTGGTCTGCTTTACTCTAATTATTAAGCTTGAGGGGTATCTTTACACCTGGTGCCCTAAAGCCATCTGGTTTGGGAGCCACCGGCCCAACGATCGTTACATAGGCAACTCAGTGCCTAACAAAATGAGCATTATAAGAAGAAGAAGGTAAAACCTTAGGACATCTGAATCATGGCATAGGTTACTCGAGTAATTAAGCCTGAGGGGTGTCTCTATACCTGGTGCCCTAAAGCCGTCTGGTTTGGGAGTCACCGGCCCAATACTCGCTACACTGGTAATTTAGAGGCTAAGAAAATGAATCTTGTATAAGCTCATGCGAGGATCAAAAAAAGTAGACCGCCTAACTTGCCTCGAAGTGTGGCCTTTGTTACTCGAGCCAGTAAACCCGAAGGGGTGTCTTAACACCTAGTGCCCTAAAATTATCTGGTTTAGGAGTCATTGGTCTAAAACTCGTTACATGGGTAACACTAAAAAGCCTAAAAAATGAGACAAAGTTAAGCAAGGAAAATAGAAAAAGTTTGCAAGATAAAAATGAGATCATCTAAAGGCATAGAAGAGAAACCCCTGTTAAAGGGTTGAGTCACTCATAGTGCACATGTCATATGATGTTTAATTTTGTGAAGCAGTGTTTAGAGCGAAGATCAGGTGTCTCCGATGAAAGAAGATGAGTTTTTTGAATCTGATCCTACCCATGAAAAATGACCATGGACGCTTAAAAGATTTCTTGAGATTTCATAACATGTTAAATGAAAATTTCAATTTACTTAGGAAAAATTCATTCTTATACTCTCTTTCAAGATCTTTAACTATAAGAGATGAGCGCATTGAATACAAACATTCATTTTCATAAACTCTAAACTTCAAAATGCCTCATTCACAAGATCATACTAATACCGACGGCCCGAGCCATCCAGATTTTGGGAACATTTTGTTATTTGTCTAATGTGTAGGATATTGTTCACTTTGGATGTGGTCAACAAAGCAAGTTTCTTCTATGAACCCCAGTAATAACCTGCGAATGGGCTGGGGCATTTTTGATTCCAAGAAATGGAAAGGATCTACTGCGGGACCAGGCTCCTCATCAAAAGAAAAGGGAGAATTCCTGAAAGAAATCAAGGCGACATAAGTTTGTCCCTCCACAAGAAGGGAAAATATCTCAAGAGAGTCCTTAACTAGGAAAAAATAGATGCCCGATGAAAAAAGGTCTGGCAAATGAAATCTACATCATTAAACATGTTAATCTGCACCAAGTCCTCACAAGTCAAGGCCTCTGCACTACATTTCAACTCTGGGCAATGAAGGAACGGGCTACATCTTCTAGGACGTCAGCATCACCCGGGTCATTAGCCAACCTAGATCTAATCTAGTAGGTCATAAAGTAAAGAGTTTGCCCTTTTTCATAATCAATGATCAAACTGGTGGCATCCATCCAGCGTAGCATTGAAGAAGGATTCGGTGATGTAGGCCATAGAACACTACTTCAGTGAAGATATAGGGATATCTCCTAATAAAGCAATCAGTGTTTGGACCACCAGAGGGACTAGCACCAGATCCAGATCTAGAAAAATAGCAGCCTCAATTGGATCTCCACCAAAGATGACATATGAAAAGGGAACATCTGAATCTTCCATGCCAAAAGAAGTCATACAGGAGTCAGAGCTGATAAGTAGCTGATAAGCCTATCAAAATCAATTAACCTCAGAAAAAATGAGCTATGGTTTTACATCAAGTCAATTAAGCATATGCATCAACCTAGGACAAATTAAGATCATCATATCATGTCTGGTCTGCACATGTGCAACAAGCGCTACATCAGCACACATCTCTATTAAAAAGTTAGGCATACATACCCAGTAGAATTAAAAATGCATACACATTAGATACACAAACTTGATGAAAAAGTCTACTACCGTTCGAGTAGGCATCGGGACAGTCCAATGATCAATTATTATCCCTACCATCAGGGTAGGCACTGTTGCAAATTACCGGTAAAAGTTATCATCAGGATAGGCATAGGGAGCACCCACTGAAGTAACACGCGAAAAGAGATATATCCCCAGCGGAGGAACCTTCAGAAATGTACAACGGCATCAGCCAAGAGAAAATTTGCTCCCTGATAGTATCGACAGATTGGGGAAACCACTGGTTTTAAAACCAAGGTAACATCAAAGGCTATCATAAAGGACGTCATCCCTAGTAGAAATGTAGAAAAAATTTCAGTTTATCCTCATTAAACAAGCATCGGCAACACCGATGGAAATCAAACCATTGAAATTAACACCACCATAGACATCAGTAGCACTGATAAAAGTCAACCATTGAAATCAGCCCCAACACAGGCACCGGTAAGGGTAAGCGATATGCGATATGCGATGTGATGTGCAATGTAATTTGTGATTTGCAAAAACATTTTAACATTCATTGCATTGCGATTTGCATCATTAATATCTTGTCATATTTCAAGTGTCTAGCAATCTTTATCCTGTTCATTCCATTGCATTACATAAACATGATAGAGAGGGGCATCTGTAGACACTCAAAATTTTATTTTCTTGTTACTAACCCTATAGGAGGGCAAAATTGTTAACTCAACCCTGGTCACCAATACCGGGACAGCCACATCCCCGATCAGCAATATCGGGATATCAACTCAACCCTGGTCTCAATACTGGGTCATAAACTCAACCCCGGTCTAAATACCGGGTCGTCAAATCAACCCCAGTCTCATTATCGGGCCATCAGTTCAACCCCGATTTCAATACCGGGCCATCAGTTCATCCCCGATCTCAATACCGGGCCATCAGTTTAACCCCGGTCTCAATATCGGGCCATCAGTTTAACCCCGATCTCAATACCGGGCCATCAGTTCATCCCCGGTCTTAATCCCGGGCCATCAAGTGAACCCCGATCTCAATATCGGACCATCAGATCAATCCCGATCTTAATATCAGGATATCAATTCAACCCTGGTCGCAACCCGGGAGGTACAGTTAAGCCCTAGTCATAATCGGGAAATCCAGTTCAACCTTAGAGATAACCCTGGAAAGCCAATTCAACCTTCAGAGATAAACTTGAAGCATCACATCATCCCCAAAGTCAACCTTGGGAGGACCAAGTCAGCCTTGGAGATGACCCTGAGGACAAACAAAATCGACTGGGAGCCAAACCTTGGGGAACAACCCCGGGAAGACAGACGAAGACCGTGCCAGCACAGTAAACAACCCTGGAGGGGAAAAATGGTCCTTTTACTAACTTAAAACTGATTTGGTCAAAACCAAGCCGAATTGATGCCATCAAGGTCAGAGAGAACCATAACATTGATCTAGAGTGAAAACAGCGCAAGATAGCTCAACGGATAAAATGTGGGGAATCGAAGACCTGGTTATGAACCCGTCTTTTTGGACTTGGAAAAGGTTTTATCCCATGTCATTGCGACACTCTAGGCGAGGGCTTTCCGGAAAGATATAGCACGCCTCAAACGGATGCTCCGATCAAAAGTTAAAAAGTTTCTAATCTGATATCGCATTGCTCAGAGTGCACGCACTTCGATACAACAAGGCCCATCCCCTCAACCTACCACGTGGAGCCGTAGGTAGAGTGGAGGCAGCCACAAATAGGGCTACTTCCACCTGGTCTATATATATGAGTGCACCCCCAACTCATTTTCAATTTAGAAAACGCTCTGAACCCCTGCCCGTTTGGTTTTCCAGCCATTTTCTTGTCTTCCAAACCCAAATTATTTCACTCTAACACGTAGATATACCAATATACTACCACATATCAAAAATTAACCTGTAGATTTGGACGTTTAAAGCCTATGATTTGGCAAAAAGCCTGTATAGCAGTCCATTGTGAGTATTTTTACGATCAACAAGTTTATATTACTTCATTACGCTGTTATACACGTGTATATCAAGGTTCATTTTCTAAATATGCCTAGAATGTAGTTTCGTGGCCATTTTTATTAACTTTTGATACATTTTAGTATCTAAACGCATTTTTTAGCATTTTTATAACTCGGATTAACGATCCATCGCTTCTAACAGCTTTTATATACTTGCATCTTCGTTGTTACCAACTTCGCCGGACTGAGTTATCTTCCCAGTATGGGTTTGGCTTTTTTTTGTATATTTTTAACTTTATATATACTAACTTTTCAATTCTGTCAAGCTCGAAAGTTAAATCCGTGATAGTTTACAGCTTTTATATATATATATATATATGCACCTTTCACTGGACTGTGTTATCTTCCCAGTCCCGGTTTGACTATTTTATTATCTATATTTAATTATAAATATATATATTTACAATAAAGTTCGACCTGGATCATTCTGTGGCCTTTTTACTGCTTTTATATATATATTTATATTTTCGTCCGGGCCTTGGAGTGAAAACCCACCGCCCTTTATCGCTTTTATATATATATATTTCCATTCTGTCAAGCCTGGATCCTTCCGTGGCTTTTATACAGCTTTTATAAATATATATATATTTTCATTCTAGTCCGGGCCTTGGAGTGAAAACCCACCGCCCTTTACTCTTTTTTTATATATATTTCCATTCTGTCAAGCCTGGATCACTCCGTGGCTTTTATACAATTTTTATAAATATATATCTATATTTATAATCAAGTCCGGGCATCAGAGTGAAAATCCATCGCCCTTTATAGTTTTCGTATATATATAATTATATATATATATATATATATATATATATATATTTCTTTACTCATTTTGAATAAATTATTGCTTTAAATATTCATTTGATATGAATCGGCACTGACATTTTTGCGGGTGAATTAGATTTCTTTAAATCTCCCAACTATAGTTTTCAAACTATTCAAAATAGGTCTAGACAAAACTGGAAAGCTAGAATGGCTGAGATTTACTTAAATCTAGCATTTTTCTAGTTTCGGTTATGAAAGCTACTTCGCGGCCCCTAGATCGCTATCTAGTGGGAACGAGACGCTTCGGCCATGTACGAGCCAGGATTTACTGCTGAATCTTTGGTTCTGGCGACATTTGGATGTAAATATATATTTTCTGTACAAATTTGAGCTGTGTAGGTTTATTGGCTTCCTTATGTGAGCATAGGAATCGTGGGATTCATGATAAAACTGATCTGAATCTTATTCCCACGATGGACAAACTCTACTTTACAAATGTACTATGCCAATTTTTCTGTAAAAATGTACATACAAAAGACCTTAAAACGGTTATCCGGATTTAAGGTCTCAACATACTGAAAATATAGTTTGTCGTGTCAAAGTCACTCCGATGGATGTCATGCCCATGAGAAGACCAACAGTTGTATATGTTTTGTGGTCGAGGATGCTTCACAGCCAAACAATCACGCTTCAAATTGAGTCAAAAAACTGAAAAGATATAACAGAAGTATCGATATGCTTCAATTCCTATGTTAGCGTAATGATTTGAAAACCTTCTTTCTAAACATCATTTCAATAATCTTATCTTAAAGAAAAGCTTTTGCAAATCAAATCAAACACTTTTGCAAATCAAATCAAAGACTTTCTGCAAATCAAATCAAACCCTTTGTATATAGGTTCAACGATGCATAGACATACTTTCAAATTAAACATTGGCCCAATTTTCTTCCAGCATTCACACACACACACACACTGTAGATTTAAAAAGAAAATATTGAAAAGATGTGGTACCGTGTTTACACGGGAGTTGTGGGGTGCCTAACACCTTCCCCACACTTAACCAAGCCCCCGAACTCAAAACTTTATTTTCAAAGATCAAGTTTCGACAGTGCCCAGCAATTAGGTCTCTTTCAAACAAAACTCGATTGAGTTGGTACAACCATTTCAAATCTACCAACTGGCGACTCTGTAAAACATTCAATCGTGGACATGATATATGTTGGCCTTTTCCTAAAAAACCCTTCAAAATCTTTTTCACAAATAAAAAGAATAAGGGTAGACAAAACATAGGAAAAGAGAAAGATCCGGGTTGTGACCCAACCCGCGGATTTTTTCCTGACGTCGACGTAGGTTTTATTCTTTAACTTTTATTTTAATCACTCAAGATCTTATAAATTTTTGGGTTGTCACATTCTTCCCCCTTGTAAAGATTCCGTCCCCGGAATTACTATTCACCAAAAATAGATTTTTTAAATAAACTTTATTTAATCACCTCTGATTACACTAGTACTTAATGAGTCCATGCTAGTTCCTTTTATAAGGATCTCTTCTATCTCCACAAGCTACCATGACTATTCACAGGGAGTTTTCATAATTATTCAATAATTATGAAGTATAATAAATAACTTGAAAATATTTTAACAACAATTCATCCGTAAACCATTTTATCTAGACAATAATTTTTGTAAATTTGATACATATTGCATTAACTTGACACCAACTTGTATCAATTTGATACCAACTTGTATCACGTAATGCTGACACCAACTTGTGTCTGATACTAGCTTGTATCCATTTGATACCAACTTAACATAAGATTCCGCACCAAAATAATTTAGTTTGGCATAAGCTCTTAAATAATACTTGAATTTCATAAATATTTGTCTAGCTGAATCAAATTGCTTAGACGTATACCAATAATTTGAATATCAATCGAAACATGTATCTGGCCAAATTCTATTGGCAATAAATTATCTTTAAAATTCTGAAAATTATTTTATGACATCATGATACCACACTGTATTTACAATTCGTTTAAGGATTATGTCATTTTGTGACTTTGCCATATTACATCATACCATAGTGGGCTGACGATCCTTAGATCACATCTGACACTAGGCAATACTGCATTGATGACTCCATCATTTTTATAATCTTTACACTAGATTCCATGATGCATTGATGATATATAAAATATATTTTGATATTTTATATCATTTTTATCTAGCCAAAACAATTAGCGTAGATGCTTCTTTAAAAAGTGCAAAACCATTGAAAAATCATTTTTGGTGTTATCATGCCGCAACAGGTAATGATGTGATAATGGCTCGAAGTCCATCTCCACACCCTTGTCACCATGTTTTGAGGATAACCAAAAATTTATTTTATTTTGAAAAGGCACTTCAGTGCGAATTTAGCTTGATTTCAAAAATTTCGATGTCTAGCATAGCTAGAAGATTTAGAATACCTATGTCTCCACCATCAACTTCAATTTCTCCCATGATCCATTACTTAATAATTCTATCTATTTCTATCATACTTAAAACTTACTACACTAAAAATTCTCAATTCTTCATCCACAACTTTTCTATACCCCAATATAGTTTATCAAGCATACCACACGTTATGAGTTCAGGAACTTACCATAATAATATGAGTTCAGGAACTTATCCTAGTAATACGTAGTTCAAGAACCAATTAGGAGCTGTCTATAAACTTAGGGGTTCAAAAACATACTATACGATTATGAGTCACAAACTTACCATAAGCATGAGTTTTAAGAACTCGCACCTAATCTTATATTCTTTACCTATCTGTTATACACATGAGAAACGAATCACCTTTTCAACATTCATATAGCGAATAGCGCGACACCAACATTTCAATGATTATCAATGTGATAAACTAAATAGTCATTAGACCAAGCACAAAACCCCCGCCCATACAAAGGTTTGTACAACTCAGCTATCACATGAGTCCTCAATCGAAATCCCATATAATTCTAGCTAGTCTTAGCTTACTCTTTGCTAAATATGAATTTTATTTAATCCGTGTCTTTAGCAATTATTACTCTTTCTTGAGTTTGCTAAGTACAATTTTTGGTACAATAATTTTGCTATAACGTTTTCAGTCAATCGATTGATCCTCTATCCTCCTATGACCTCATCAGATCACGTTGTGTCCTTTTCTTATAATCGTGTTATATTACGATTCTTTTCTTTCTTATGATCGTTTTATTTTATGATTTTCTTATTTTAATGATTAATGTCCTAAATTCATCTCTTAGCATTTAAACTCTATTTGAGTTTATTCCTTAATCTCATCTCTACGGTTATAGCCTAAGGCTCCTCTACCTAAGGTTTATAACCTACAGCTCTGATACCAACCTGTGACGCCCCCAAATTCGAATCCCTAGAACCTTGGACTTGGTACGTTACGGTATTTCATCTTCATACATATTCTATAAACTAATGCGGAATATATAAACATAAATTATTTATTTCACGTGATTCTATAACATTTCTCAAGGTCTATTAACCTTAACTAAATACATACATTAAGTAACTAAAAAGGTTTACAACATCATTTGCATATGATAATTGTAACGAATGAGAATTTTATATATTAACTTTAATATTTATTGAATTAAATAAATATTTTAATTAATTTATTTATTAAGTTAAATATATAAATTATGTGATTGTTGTGGATTAATTTAATTAAGTGTTATATATTAGTTAAATGAATATTTAATAATTTATTTAATTGATGAGTAATGATTTTATGGTATGGTTCTAATTTAATTGAGATAATTAAATTAGATGAAGTTTATGTGATAGTTGTTGCATGAAATTACAATTAGCGAGTAATTATAATTGTTATGTGGCAATTTTTATGTGTTTAATTGATGTTAGCTTTTAATTATTTAAATTAGAATGTTAAAATTTAATTAATTAAAGTGTAACATTTAAAGTATGTGTTAAAAAGGATTAAAAAGAGTTTTAAATCCGGTTTGCCAAACAAGGCCGTTGCACATGTTTTAAATCCGTTTTGTCAAACAGGGCCTTAACTACTAAAAACCTGTGTTTTTAATAAAGCTGTTTTGCCAAACAAGCCTTATGGCTTTTAAAATTCAAAATAGTGTAACTTATATATAAATTATTAATTATTAATTGATAATTATTATATGTATTAAGTAATTGTCAGTTACATATATTATGTAAGTATATGTATTATATGTTATACAAAATAGTTTTACGTTAGTTGAATTAGAAGAACAAAACAAAGAACAAAGAAAATACAGAGAAAGTTAGAGAGAAAAGAAGAGGGAAGAAGAAGAGGAAAAGGGAAGAGGCTTTGAGAGAATCCTTTCTAAACCATCTTCTCCTCCTAATACTAATCAAAGGGAATAACCTCTGAATTTCAGTTTTATATTATGTTTTATGTTCTTCATATGATTGATTCTTTGTAAACATGAATTTTTATGAAAATTTGTATAAATATGATGTATATATATAAATTGTGTGCATAACATGCTTATACATAAATTTTGTGCTTAATTAGGTAATTTACTTCATGTATGTATGATGACCATGAGGAATTTATGTTCATTAAAAGTTACAGTGATGTATTTTGAAAATATATATAGTTTTCTTTTAAAATCAAAATTTCATGTTTAATTGTTAATTGTTGTTTAAATTAATTGAAGATAATGATAGCATGTTTAGAAACTAATTGATTATGCTTGAAATTGTGTGAATTGGTTTAAAAACAAATTCACAGTGTTCAATTTCATCAAGAACACTTAACAATGACTTTTCTTCAAAAATCATGAAATTGAGATTTTTAAATTATGTGTTTTGATGATTCAATGTGTTAAAACATGTTAGAAGCTTTAAATTTTATTTTCTATAAAGTTTTATATGAATTATGTTGGCTGAATTCAGAACTCGATGTAGAGGAATAAGCCAAATTAGCTTTTTCTCTGCACAGTTTGTGACGCCCCCAAATTCGGACCTGCCACTGGTCTTTCGAATTCGATTTGTCACGTTCTATAATCTGTAATACTCAAGAATTTCCTAATATTATTAAATTAATATATTAATGGAAATGAAAATTTATTAGAATATAAATAATTTTGTGGTATGAGAATAATTAATTTAATTATATTAAATTGAATAATTATAATAATTGAGAAATTGATGGAGTTTGCGATAAACTCGTTAATAGCCTTGTGTGGCATAGTAACGTAATATAAGAATGATTATATTAATTTAAATGAATAATTAATCTATATTAATTGTTAATTGTTATTATAGAATATTAATTATATAATATTAATGATGATTAATTAATAATATGTGATTATTATTATTGCACGAAATATAATAATAATAATAACGAGCAACGTGTCTATAATATAATAAGATTTATATTCATTTAATGTGATATTTAATCATATAAGTGTTAATCGATTATTATGAAAATTAATAATCAATGAGGAATAGATTAATTAATATTATTGTTAATTAATCAATAAGATGAATAATTTATTTATTTGACATTATGAATAATAAAACAAATAAGTAAGTTATTAATAAAATGAGGTTGTATTAATTCTATGTGCAAGCATGCGAATTAAATGTGTGACATATAGTAGCTAACCATATATTATCTGAAGCATAATGTGATTATATTATGTACATAAACTATATGTTATGATCAACTAAACTATGTGAGCTACATGGATTATGTGCATGTGACAATATATATGCAAGTATACATTAAATTTATACATCTTGAGAGTGTTGAAAACAAGGGTTGATTAATAGAATTTAATAATGTGATGTGATTATATCTGAGTAAATTATACCCGTAAGATAAAAATGTACATGGATTATATATGTACAAATTACATTTACTACATTGAAGTATTATTATGTGAATTACATTGTGACATTAAAATTACAACCTAAGTGTAGATATTATGTATATAACATAAGTGTTGTATGAATCCATATTGACCAATGGCTGAGCTGCATTCTCTTGTCCCATAATAAGAGTCACATTTCATTCTCTTCACGTGGAAAACTCCAAGCTAGTCTACTGCCTCTTCTCTCAAAATCAACATTCTAGCTATCATGATGAACAAGGGAGTGGTATTGATAATGAGTTTCACCAACTAATTACCAACTCTCCATTAACCTCTATATAATACAAAATCTCGTTGGTTTAATTTGATGTACATATGCATTGTCTGTATTTGAGTTTCTCTATAAATACAACCCATCTCCTTCAATTTGATTTGCTGATAAATTGCATAAGTGTTGAGTTGAGAAAATACATTGATAGTATAGCAGCAAGTTCAGTTCACAATTTAACAGAGGTATAATTCCTCTTCTTGTTCTTCATTCTGATTCTCTGTCAAATTTCATTTTCTGTCAAATTTCCATTTCCTGATTTTGGTTGCAAAGAATGTTAATTGAATTATAGAATGGTTATTAGTTGTTATATAGACTTAGTAACATGTTAGTATATAATGTAGCATGTTTAAAAATCGAATCGGTGAATTAATTTTGTGAATTGGGCTGTTAACTGCCGAAGCAGACTGCAGTCCGGCCAGAACCAGTGGTGGCGCAACTGCGACGGTTTAGCCTTGGTATGCTGCGCAGCTGCGCAGGACACTGTCTGCAGTTTTTGATTTTCTGCTTGCTTTCTGCTACGTGATAGTTTCTTGCATTGACTTAGATGAAGCATGCTAGTATGAGTAACTTACATGTATAGATACGTAGACCTAAAATGAGCATGTTCTATTACGCTTGTGTTCATGGTTGATGAAAAGTATAGTTTTCCAAAACAAACTTAGAACTTTAATAAAAGACTTTGACATGTGTGTATGATATCAATGTTCTGACTTATGTCGGTATTCTGACCTTGCAAGCATATTATTATGATCTAGGAAGGCATGAAAAACATGTTAATAGATGTATACATGTTTCGTAAGGTAACATGAGCACGTGGATCACGTTAAATGAACTTTACTAGTGAAAGTGTAAGTTTTGACCGTAAATCTTGACATGTTATATCGAAGTCTAGATTCTGATCATTGTAAACATGTTGGATAATGTTTTTTAAACCTCACTAATGTGTCATACATATATATACATGTGTACATACCATGCTAGGTGCCATAAAGACTAAATGAAGCATGATTTCAAAACTAATAGCAATGCTAGTAATATGTATGTGGTAAAGATATTCATGAACATGCCTAGAACACGTTACACGACCACCTTATGTGTGTACATGACAAGTATGATAGCTTCATGGTTTCATGACCTTGAATGGCTTTAAGTTATTGAAAGTATTGACTTAGAATCTATATCACATATATTTAAAACGAGGAAAGGTTGTACAAATATAAAAGTATCTTTTAATATGTTTATATGCTATGTGGTGTTGTTGGCTTGCATGACCGTACAAAAACCAGAAGGCACAGCTCAGCCTTGGCTTGGCCAGAGGGCTGCGGATGCGCTGGCCCTAGGCTTAGCCATGGTGCAGCTGCGCCAGTCTGGAATCTAAATTGTTGAAATCTGCTTATTCTGGCCATGTTAGTTAGTGTAAATTGTTGTTCAAAACTGCTAGAAATGATTTGTACCCTACTGGTGTGTATATATGTGATGATTAAGTAACAAGATAATGTTTAACTTATATAATGGAAGCCCATGGGTCAAAGGATCATAGCTACTTGAACATGATGAGTTGCTATAGTATCATTTATGTTATAACTATGTACTTGATTCGTAATAACATATAATCTGATTTTATACCATATGAGTATAAGTATGACATGTGACTAAGGTAGCAACATGTATGTATATTGAGTAACAAGTTGGTGTAATGAATGAGTTAGCTAATGAAAATCCTATACTTATAATACGCTATAAATAGGATTCAAAAGTGTTGAATTACTTTACGTGGATAGACTACACTAAAGGCAAGTATCTAAACCTTATCTCTTTGAATGCAAGTTCCTAACTTACACTCTTTTACGGTGCAAGTATTATATCCTTGTATATTGCGAACTAGTTTCTTTACTTAATCGTTTGAATTGAATTAGCATACTTGAACTTTTATTTCATTAAAGCTATTGTTCATGTTGAACATAGTATTGTTCTTGAATATTGTGAAAGTGTCTATGCCATTTGATTCGGCTAGACTTATATTATTGAAAAGCAACCCAAAACCAATTGATTGGTGTGGGATCTTGTATTTGACTGAGAAGAACAACCTTCTTTGAAGGGAATATATAATTGTCGGAGAACCGACGTGCACACTTGAGTATGATTGATTGTTATGCATAACGATGGTACTTTAGGCTGATCACCTGTTGTACCTATTTTTGTTGGATTTTCAGTTTATTACTGTCAATTCTAGTAGAAGTTCATAGTCCTTAGTGACTGCTCAGTATTCAGTTATCTTGAAATCTTGAATTGATTTATTATTGAATCACATTGATATTATTCTGTCCTTAGCGACTGTTTTTGAAAGTTGTTGATATTCTTGTTATCCTTGAACTATCAAACCTTGTTATACCCTTTCGAGAATTGAGAATTATATCACTTACCCTTATTGTATATTACTTGCTGGGCAATTTGTGCTCATTCTTGCTTTCCCTAAAACATTTCAGTTAAGGTAGAGAAGGGCGAACCTTCAAGCATTGATAAGGGCAAGGGCAAGGCTACCAACTAGCTTGTGTCTTTTATGTTTTAAATATTTTAATGTTGTATTAAGATGATGTAGTAAGACTGGATTTGATTATGTTTAAGCTTAAGTTAGGTTATGTAATAAGTCGTTAATTGATATTATTATGTAATCTATTAAGTACTGTAGGTTGCGAGACTTGGGGGAATAATTATAATAAATCATTGTAAATTATTCTACATTAGATTTTCCGCTGTGATTGTGTGATTTTTAGTTATTATTATTGTAATGTATTACCATGAGCACGTGACGAACCGAATTCGAGAGACCCCGTGACGGTCCCGGATTTGGGGGCGTCACAGGTTGGTATCAAAGCTGTAGTTATAAACTTTAGGAACGAGTGTCCTTAGACTATAACTTAGGCGAACTTAGAAGTTGGAAAGGAGATAAAACTCACATAGAGTTTTTCCTAGAGCGAGACTTAGCGTGTTATGAAATGTAACTTCATTCTATACAATGAACTTATGTTTTATTTAACATTCTAATGGAGTTGCTGTTTGTTTGTCTTGTGTTTGTGATTGTAGGATGACAGACACAGGTGTACCTAGTAGAGTGGCAGAGGAGGAGCCCAGGGATATACATGTAGTATACGAGGCACCTCTAGAGGCTACACCAGTGCAGGCTGTTGCACCATTCGAGTCTGACGACGAGGACGAGATTGAGATAGAGTCTGATCCAGAAGAGGAGCCGATGGAGGACGAGCAGATGGAGGATGAGCCAGTAGAGGACTCTGATGAGGCTACTGTAGAGGAGCAGATGCTAGGAGAATATGAGGAGCGGATCCTAGAGTTAGACTGTAAGACCCCAGATTTTATGAAATAAAAGTATTCAATTTTTCTATTTAGTAAATGGTTAAATTGATAAAAATTTAAAGTTAAGGGTGAAATATGCAAATTTTGCAAAGTAAGCAAGTGGTTATAAAATATTCATTGTTGTCGGAGAATATTCGTTTGGTCGTGGAATATTCTTGTTGTCGGGGAATATTCGTACGACGGCGCAGCTATTTGTGGGCCCCACGACGGAATAACTGTCTGATATAGAAAGCGACAGAAATAACCTTTTTATAAATAACGGCGTAGTTGTTACCGTTAGTACTGTTAAAATATCTGGTGGTTAAAATACAGTAATACGCGGTGTTGCACAGTAGCACACGGTATTGCACAGTATTTTGAATTATTGATTCTTACGTGAGAAGGCACTTACTCAATTATTGTTACAGTAATTACTATTTAATATTTTATATTATTGACTCAATAATTGCTATGTTGATATTCTATATCAATAATTGCTACGTTGTTATTTTATATGATTGATTCAATAATTGTCACTTCACAGTATTTCACATTATCAACTCAATAATTCATATTATTTGAATAATATTATTAGATAGCATTATTGACAATGTCTAAGGAAGTTCTGTCTAGGAGGGGTTATTTAATTGCGCGCCAGTAAGGAGAAGTCCTTATCGGAAGGCCCCCTCTTTCCTGGGAACAACCTAGTTGTCAATATTGTAGTTCTGTAATATTGTTTGTGAATAATTAATTATTGATTTATATGATAAGAAAATATTTATTTTGTAGATATAAAAGAAGGAATTAGTGCTGATGTGTTTGTATCAGTATTTTGGTGTGAAAAATCATCCGTTTATGAATTTCGGATAATTATGTTTGGAATTTGGAAAAACTTCCTTCTACAAAGTTGTAGAAAATTAAATATCCTATGAAAAGGACATAGAATTTATATTTTTCTGACAAAAGGGCTATTTATTATGAATTATTGAAGTTTCAGAAAATAAATATTTTTTTTATAAAATAGTGGGCCCCACTTTTGGTTGGTGTGGAATGCTGATGGCTTTCTTGGGGAGGCGGCTGGAAAATTTTCTAAAAAATTATTATTTTATTAATTTAGTCTACTTTGGCATCCTAAGCTTTTTCTATAAATAGGGTGCTTAGGTTAGAATTGAAAATCACACCAGAATCAGAAGTTTTCTCTCTCTATAATATCGAGCGTATTTTTGTGTGTATTTAGATATTTTGAGTATTACTATTCAGTGCAAGTTTTCTTCGGTATTATATCTGATATTCCGGTCACAAGTACTATTCTTTTGAGGTAAGGGATGTTATTTTTTTTCGTAAATGATGTTATTCTTTTCAATATCATTATACCAAAATATTGGCATGGATTTTATTATAAAATTATTACTTTTTTCGTCGGAGTTACTATTCACGTATACGGCACTATTCACGAAAAAATTAAATTTTCTTCTATATGTCCAAGTTGCTTGTTAAGGTTCCTATTTTTTATTGGATCCAAGTTTTTATCTTTATTCTTGAATTTTGCTCCACAAAGTATTATTATGGAGAATTTTTGAACTTGGAGATCGATGTTTTGATCATATTATTTTTATTATCATATATAACATTTTTATAATCCTGGTGATGAAATTTCTCTTTGACTTGGAGTGTAAAGATGGGTAGATTATTGGTATGATCATGACTATAGATTCTCTTTGGCCAGTAGTGCAAAGATGGATTGTTGACTGGTATGTTCATGACCATTGAATTTATAATTGAATATCTTTAGCTTAAAGGCAAAGGTGAATTGATCAACATGGTTATAATTATTATTTATATAAATTCTGGAATGATTAGATATTTTTTTGAGATACGATTATCTTTCGCATGTAGTGCAAAGATGACCTGTTGTTGAATATCTTTGGCCCGTAGTGCAAAGATGAACTATTGATGAATATCTTTGGCCTGTAGTGCAAAGATGAGCGGTTGATTTGTGAATATCTTTGGCCTGTAGTGCAAAGATGAATGATTAATTGTTGAATATCGTTGGCTTGTAATGCAAAGATGAATTGATTAACATGATTATAAACAGGAACTGTGATTTGGTATAACCATGATCTTTGGTGTTTCAGGTAAAGACGGGTGATGAGAATTATCTTCGTCCTGAGTGCGAAGAGGAATTCATCAAGATAATTATGATCATGAACTTACATGATTGTGGACAGGAATTGTTGATTGATGTTACAGGGATAAAATATTATTGGTGGACTTTTAACATGGAGAAGATAATAGACATTATAGTCTATTTGACTCTTCTAATGGATTGCTCGTTCCACTACAACTATGGTTGAAAAGTTTTACCTTATGTTTAAATCTCTGATTTATTACTGATGAAAACTATTGATAATATAATTATCTTTAGTCATGATATTCTTTACTGGGCTAGTTGAGCTCACCCTTTTCATCTATTGTCCTCTTCAGGAAATGAGAATGTTGCGGGAACTAGTCGGGGGACAGAGTGATGGTCTGAGTTAGAGCAGTAGTAGTCCTCACTATTTCTAACAAATAGTGTGATAATAATTGTAATGAGGACTTAGTTTGAATATTAATATTTTTTACATATTTGTATTGACACTCACAGTTGTGTGGTCGTATTTTGCACGACCGTGTGATATAAAAGTTTGTATTTGGATTCTGTACCATGTATTTGGTGACTTAGAATGGGTTAGGTTGACTGGACCTATTCTGGGGGCGTCACATAGACTGCAGGGTGCAAGACCTGGAGGCCGAGGCCATAAGAGAGAGAGTCTGAGTTCCAAAAGCTGAGGGACGAAGACCATCAGAGGAAGCTGGCCATGTAGGAGTTAGAGGTTGAGATTGCCTACCGTAGGGAGGCAAGGATCCAGATGGGGACTCTGTTTCACAGGTTAGTGGCTCGGAACGTGGATCTGGCAGAAAAGCTGGAAAAAGTACAACAGAGAGAATTGAGTGAGAAGACTGAGAAAGAGGCACTCCGTACTCAGCTAGAGTTGGAGGTGGATGGATAGGATACACTTCGAGGAGAAGTGGGAAGCGGCCAATAAGAGAGCTGACGACCTAGAGGACGAGGTCAGATGTAAGAAGAGGAAGATGAACAAGATGGGGTATGTGTTCCGTTCAGCTTTTGAGAGGGTGATTGATGGTGTGTACCACTACCCGGCAGAGCAAGGACAGACTCTACATACTTTGAGTCGAGAGCTGGTTGCGTATATAGCACAGTTAGAGTACAAGAGCGCTGTGGAACGCGGGATGATGTGATGAGATTTCCTTAGATGGTCTGGTGGTAGTTTAGCAGAATTTATCTTTATGTGTTGTACATACTATGTTGTAATCCCGATCTTTTGTGTAAGATGTGGGATAATTATATGAACCCCGTGTTAGCTTTTGTTAGAGGGATAGTATGGTAGTAGGTTGGTATATTCCTCGTCTTTTGTGATATTAGGGGATATATATGATAACGTTTATAGCAGTATGCTAGGGAAATCATGTAATGAAACGATTTGGCATATGAATATAAATGGAGTTTATTTCAGAATTGTGTTATAAATTTATTCCTTTAGTATTAAAAGAAATACTTAAGTAATATACTTGAATAATAATAAAATGAAAAATTATGATGCAGATAATGCCGCCCAGACGTAGATTGACTGCACCCGAAGAATCTGTTAATAACGAGAGGGAACAAGTTGACCCGATCCAGAAACTGGTAGACTTGTTAGGAGAGGCATTAAGGTGAAGGAACAATGAACCCGTTCGCCCAAACCCTCAGACTGTGCCAGTAACAACCTTTAAAGACTTTAAGAGTGTAGGACCCACGGAGTTCGAGGGAACCACCGACCCAATCGTCGCACAAACGTGGATCAAGGAGATCGAAAAAGCTTTCACTATAGCTAGTGTAGGCGAAGATCAGAAGACGGTATTTGCCACATACATGATGAGGGGAGAAGTGAACTACTGGTGGGAGGCTAATCAACAAAGAGCTGGAGAAGGGATAATAGCTTAGCATAAGTTTAAGACGTTGTTCTTCGAGAATTACTTCCCAAAGAGTATGAAGAATCGGATGGAGGTGAAGTTCTTAGAACTAAAACAAGGTGAGATGACGGTGGCGCAATATGCGGCTAGGTTTAACGAACTAGCTCGATTTGCAGAGCACTAGGTAGGAGATGAAGAGAGGAAGGCTAGACGATTTGAACAAGGACTGAAGCCTTGGCTATTCAATAAGGTGTCAGTTCTTCAGATCGATTCTTTTGCAACACTGCTGGAAAAGGCTATTATTGCCGAGGGAGGAAGTGAAGCTTTGAGCTTGTATAACAAAGAGAAGAAAGGAAAGAATGCTGGAGGAGAGAATCGTACTGGAGGAAGCAGCAGTGGAGGAAGCAACTTGGGAAAGAGAAAATGGGAGAATAACAACAACAACAACAAAAACAACAATAATCAATCAGGGAATTTTCGTGGAGGTTTCAAGAAGAGGGCTGAAGGATGCCCAGAGTGTGGGAAGAATCACCAAGGCGAGTGCTGGAAGGGACGTGGCACTTGCTACAACTGCGGACAGGAAGGGCACATCTCGCCCAACTGTCCGAAGCCAAAGAAGATCCAAGGGTGTTTTGCTTGCGGCTCAACTGAGCACCGTATTAAGGATTGCCCAAAGAAGGGAAGTGGCGGGGGTGACAATCAGTAAGGAGGCAACAAGCTGATGATCTGTGGGCCGGCACAATCCAACCGCTCAACCGCCAGAACCTTTAACATGACCGTCCAGGACGCCGTGGCTGCGAAGGATGTGGTGTCAGGTATAATCCCAATCAATGATATAAATGCTTATGTATTATTTGATTCGGGTGCCACCTGTTCTTTTATGTCTAAAGAATTTGCTAGTAAACTTAGTACACCCCGAGAACGATTAGAAAATCCTTTGTTCATAAAAGTTGCTAATAAGGAAGTGATCCCTGTAGAATACGTTTATCGAGATTGTCGCGCAAACATTAGAGAACATGAACTGAGCGTAGACTTGATTCCTATTAGACTGGGAGAATTTGACGTAATACTAGGGATGGATTGGTTGTATAACCATGCTGCGATTATTGACTGTCAGAACAAGTGTGTGAACCTTCAGACTCCGAATAAGTCTAAGGTAGTGTTTTATGGTAGCTCATCGCTTAAGCAATCGTGTTGCGTTACGATGATGCAGGCCAAGAAATTGTTAAGGAAAGGATGTGTAGGTTATTTAGCTTACATCGTTGATACTCGAAAAAAGGGAGTAAAAATTAAGGATATATCCGTAGTTAATGAATTTCAAGATGTGTTTCTGAACGATCTGCCTGGTCTTCTACCAGACAGAGAAATCGAATTCAGTAATAGACTTAGCACCAGGAACTGCACCAATTTTGAAAGCTCCATACCGTATAGCGCCAGTAGAAATGAAGGAATTGATGATACAATTGCAAGAGTTGTTGGATAAAGGTTACATTCGACCGAGTGTTTCTCCTTGGGGAGCACCAGTACTATTCGTTAAGAAGAAGGACGGATCGATGAGGCTCTGTATTGATTATCGAGAATTAAACAGAGTAATGATCAAGAACTGATATCCGCTACCGAGGATAGACGACCTGTTTGATCAATTAAAGGGAGCAAAGTATTTCTCAAAAATCGACCTACGAACAGGATATCATCAACTGAAAGTGAGGGATGAGGACATACCAAAGACTGCATTTCGAACCCGTTATGGACACTACGAGTTTTTGGTAATGTCATTTGGATTGACTAATGCTCCAGCAGCATTTATAGACTTGATGAACCGAGTTTTCAAGCCATACTTGGATAAATTTGTAGTAATTTTTATCGACGACAGCTTGATCTACTCGAAGACAGAGGAAGAACAGTCCGAACATCTGAAGATTGTTTTGGAGGCACTAAGGAAGGAGAAGATGTATGCGAAATTTTCAAAGTGCGAATTTTGGATGGAGAAGGTTCAATTCTTAGGCCACGTGGTGGATAAGAATGGAATCTCAGTAGACCCTGCGAAGGTTGAAGCAGTAAGTAATTGGGAACAACCGAGAACACCGACGGAGGTGAGAAGCTTTTTAGGGTTAGCTGGGTACTATCGAAGATTCATCCAAGATTTTTTTAAGATAGCAACCCCGTTGACCAATTTGACTAGAAAGACGATGAAATTTGTATGGACCGACAAATGCGAAGAAAGTTTTCAAGAACTGAAAAGGAGATTAAGCGAAGCACCTGTGTTATCATTACCAGATGATGAGGGAAATTTTGTGGTGTATAGTGATGCATCGCACAAGGGACTTGGCTGTGTGCTTATGCAGCACGGCAAGGTCATTGCGTATACATCACGACAATTGAAGGATTACGAAAAAACGATACCCTACTCACGACTTAGAGTTAGCGGCAGTAGTTTTTGCGTTAAAGATATGGAGGCATTATTTGTACGGGGAAAAATGTGAGATATACACGGACCACAAAAGTCTGAAATATATCATCACACAGAAGGAGTTGAACATGCGGCAGAGAAGGTGGTTAGAATTAATCAAAGACTATGACTGCGATATTCTTTATCACCCGGGGAAAGCAAATGTGGTTGCCGAGGCTCTAAGCAGGAAAGGAAGGGAGAAATTATTTAATTTGATGACTCAGTAAGAATTGATAAGAGAGATGGAGAAATTGGAGATAGAAGTAAAAGGACTAGAAAAGTCTTGTGAGAAGTTAATTGTAATGGAAGCTTGTCCGACGTTGTTGGATAGAGTGAAGGAAGCACAAGAAAAGGATGAAGAGTGTGAGAAAATCCGAAAGAGGATCACAGAAAATGAGGAAGAGAAATTTCAAATGGATAAAGACGGTATCTTAAGATTTGAAGGAAGAGTGTGGGTACCAGCGGTAACCGAGTTGAGGGAAGAGATTTTGCATGAGGCACACAATACGACATATTCCGTTCATCCGGGAGGCACGAAGATGTACCGAGATCTAAGGAAACATTTTTGGTGGCCTAATTTAAAACGAGAAGTCACAGAGTGCGTCAGTAGATGTTTGACTTGCCAACGCGTTAAAGCAAAGCATTAACGGCCGAGTGGTTTACTACAACCGTTAGAAATACCAGAGTGGAAATGGGAGCATATTACCATAGACTTCGTGGTAGGACTTCCAGTTACACAGAAAGGTTATGATGCTATTTGGGTTATCGTGGATCGACTAACGAAGACCACACATTTTCTACCAATAAAGATCCGCTACAGTTTGAACCAATTAGCAAATCTATACATAAAGGAGATTGTCTCACGACATGGAGTGCCGATATCTATTGTCTCTGATCGAGATCCATGCTTCACATCCAATTTTTGGAAGAGTTTGCAAGAGAGAATGGGAACGCAGTTAAGGTTGAGTACGACTTATCATCCTCAGATAGACGGATAGAGTGAGCGAACAATACAAACGCAAGAGGACATGCTTAGGACTTGCGTGATGGATTTTAAGGGAAATTGGGACGACCACCTACCCTTAGTCAAATTTGGGTATAATAATAGTTACCATGCGAGTATCGACATGCCACCGTACGAAGCTCTTTACGGGAGAAAGTGCAGAACGCTATTATGTTGGGACGAAGTCGGAGAGCGATGAATACTCGGACCAGAGCTAGTACAACAAACCGCAGACGTGGTGACAGTGATAAGAGCCAGATTAGTAGCAGCTCAAGACCGCTAGAAAAAGTATGCAAATTTGCATCGGTAGGACCGAGACTATAAAGTCGGCAGTTTTGTCTTCCTGAAAGTATCTCCATGGAAGGGAAAGATTCGTTTCGGCAAGAAAGGAAAATTCAGTCCAAGATTCATAGGACCGTTCGAGATACTGAAGCGAGTGGGCGAAGTGGCATACAAAGTTGCGTTACCACCCGAGTTGGAGCACATCCACAATGTGTTTCACACTTCTGTGTTGCGACCATACAAGGCTGACTACAAGCACGTGATTTCTTATGAACCCATTCAAGTGGAGAAGAATTTGGCGTACGAAGAAATTCCTGTCCAGGTATTAGATAGAGAAGAGCAAACTTTGAGGAATAAAATTATTTCATCTGTAAAAGTACTTTGGTGTAACCACGATGTCAGGAGGCAACGTGGGAGTTAGAAGATAGGATGATGAGGGATTATCCCCATCTATTCATGTAACCTTGTAGCAATTCCGGGACGAAATTTTTATAAGGGGGGGAGGATGTAATAACCGAGAATTTCTTAATATTATTAAATAAATATATTAATGGAAATGAGAATTTATTAGAATATAAATAATTTTGTGTTATTAGAATGATTAATTAAATTATATTAAATTGAATAATTATAATAATTGAGAAATTGATGGAGTTTGCGATAAACTCGTTGATAGCCTTGTGTGGCACAGTAACGTAATATAAGAATGATTATATTAATTTAAATGAACAATTAATCTATATTAATTGTTAATTGTTATTATAGAATATTAATTATAGAATATTAATGATGATTAATTAATAATATATGATTATTATTATTGCACGAAATATAATAATAATAATAACGAGCAACGTGTCTATAATATAATAAGATTTATATTCATTTAATGTGATATTTAATCATATAAGTGTTAATCGATTATTATGGAAATTAATAATCAATGAGGAATGGATTAATTAATATTATTGTTAATTAATCAATAAGATGAATAATTT
Organism: Panax stipuleanatus; assembly: GCA_020205555.1. NCBI lineage: Eukaryota > Viridiplantae > Streptophyta > Magnoliopsida > Apiales > Araliaceae > Panax > Panax stipuleanatus. The sequence continues at coordinate 89,393,447 of CM035118.1, forward strand.
ATTTATTTGACATTATGAATAATAAAATAAATAAGTAAGTTATTAATAAAATGAGGTTGTATTAATTCTATGTGCAAGAATGCGAATTAAATGTGTGACATATAGTAGCTAACCATATATTATCTAAAGAATAATGTGATTATATTATGTACATAAACTATATGTTATGATCAACTAAACTATGTGAGCTACATGGATTATGTGCATGTGACAATATATATGCAAGTATACATTAAATTTATACATCTTGAGAGTGTTGAAAACAAGGGTTGATTGTAGCGATCAGGAATTTTAAGCTCCTTATTAATTTTATATGTGATTTTAAAAATTTTAGGAGTTAATTTTTTAAAATTATTTAAACCTTATGTGATTATGTGCTTATGTGAATTTAACCTATGCGAATAAATGTTATGATTTTTATTAAAGGGAATCACTAATGGTTATTTTAATTAGTAGATTAACCCTGAGACTTTTATATCAGAATATTGATAAAAGTGTTAGTAATTATATATTCAAATTTCTTGAATATAATGTAGAGATTTAATCGTGATTAATCATTTATATTTGAGTAATTAATTAATACCGTATGAAATTATTATTGTTGTTAATTAATAATTATTATGAATAAATAATAATTAATGAACTGAGAGTAATTAATTGATTATGTGTTGATTTATTATTATTATGAGTAAATAATAATTAATGAGTAGGAGATAAATAAATATAATAATATTATATTTACTTGATTAATTGTTATATGCAAGTATGTGTTATATTAAACCTTTGGTATAAGGTAGTTACCTTTATATATTGTATAAGGTGCTATGTGACATATTAATGTGGCTTACATTGTATGTAGGGACTATATGGTAAGATTAATTGTATTAGATGAGTTATATATAATTCCTTAAGTAACATGATAGGTATGGATAGACATTACTATGTATACCCTATTATATTATATTAATATAAATTAACTATTATTATTTGATAATGATTTTATTAAGTTATTATAATTATAATGATAACCATGGTGATAGTAATAATACCCAATTGCTTGATATTCGGTGTTTATAATGTTGTCTAAGAGCAGTTGGTTCGGAGAGAGCCATCTCCATTGATCACCATAGCTGGTCAGGAGCATGAGCCAATAACTGACCAAGACGAGAGGATAAGGATGAGTCAGAGGAGGAAGAGGAGGAGGAGGATCCTGAAGAGGAATTCCCACCCCACTCGACTAGTACTGAGATGTACGAGGAGGTCTACGATCGCAACGTGGAGCTACATGGTCGAGTCGGAGAGCTCAAAGTAACCATATAACAGCGGGACGAGACGATTGAAGAGCTGGACATTGAGGTTGGAAACGTGAAGTGGGATTTAATTCACGTGGAGAGTGAAAGAGATGACGAACTGGCTGAACTAGCAAAGACAAAGAACGACATCCAAGAGGAGTCAGCAAAGCGCGCCAGGGCAAAGGAAACAAGCTTGAGGGCTACTCAACGTGCCGATCGAGATGAAAACGAGGCTCGAGCGAAGAAGGCCAAGCTGAGGGAGATGGAATACGCTTTCCATACCGCTATAGATAGGGCCCAGGATCGCGTCTTCTATTATCCAGCTCAGTTCCAAGGTTTACCATGGTACGTGGTGGATCGCAGAACGGTATTCCCGGTGATGGAGGAAGAACGCAGAGAAGCTGTGCGACGTCTTAACATGCCTAGATAGTAGAGTCTTTCATTATGTGTTTCTTTATTTATAAATAAATGTAAATCCCAAGATTTGAGATAATAATGGAATGAGGTGATAATGTAATCCTGTAACTTTTTCAGTTCAGGAAAGATGATGTAAATAGCAGGAATGCTATCTATTCTATGTTTTTCGAAAAACTACGAATAAATGAATAACGAAGTTATTTGACGTGCTATGTGTTCAAGTGTGAATTATTTAAATATTTTAAATTGAACTTGAATATTTAAGAAATGAGTAAAGGATCTAATAAGAATATTTCTTAACAAAAAATGCCTCCTAGAAGAAGACCTACACGTCAAAACCCCGAGGGTTCGACGAACAACAACAACAATAACAATGGGACGAATCCCAACTCGGTTCAATGGTTAGTGAACCTACTGACGGGAGCACTTACGAATCAGCCGCAAGTGCAGGGCACGACGTTTAAAGAATTTAAGGCAGTAGGACCGCCAGAGTTCTAGGGATCGGTAAACCCGATAGATGCCCAGACGTGGGTAATGAAGATGGAAAAGGTCTTCGAAGTAGCTAGAGTTAGCGAGGACCAGAAGACGGCTTTCACGACTTTCATGTTGAAGTCGGATGCTAGTTTTTGGTGGTAGGCCAATAAAACGAGGGAAGGAGAAAGAGTGATAGCATAGGAACATTTTAAGGAAATGTTCTTTGAAATGTACTTCCCCGTTAGCTCGCAAGACCAGATGGAGGTCCAGTTTCTAGAGCTTAAATAGGGAGGGATGATGGTGTCAGAATACGCCGCAAAATTTAACTAGCTGGCCATGTTCGTTACATACCAGGTCAGTACCGACGCTAGGAAGGAGAGAAGGTTTGAGCGGGGACTTAAGTCCTGGCTCTATAACAAGGTTTCCATGTTCCAGCTGAATACGTTTGCAGCTGTATTGGAAAAGGCCATTCTCGCTAAAGGTGGAAGCGACACGGTGACCAAGTTCAATTAAAACCAGAAGAAGAAGAAGAATGAGACAGAAACCAAGGCTGGTAGTAGCAGGGCTATCAACCAGAAAAGGAAGTGGAACGACAACACCTATGCTCGAATAGGAAGTCAACACGAAAACCAGCAGAAGAAGAAGATTGAAGCATGTGCGACATGCGGGAAGAATCACACTGGAGTGTGAATGAAGGGGAGACGGGTGTGCTTCAACTGTGGTCAGGAAGGCCACATTGCGCCGAATTGCCCGAACCCGAAGAAGGGATCTTGCTACATATGTGGATCCAAGGATCACATGGCCCGTAGTTTCCTGAAGAAACCAGCAGCAGGGTCAACTGGGAATGGAGGAAATGGCAGCGGTAGCACTCTGACTATCGTTGGACCACTGCAAGCCGTTCGACCCACTACCCGAACATTTAACATGACGGTGCAGGATGCTGTACAGTCAAAGGATGTGGTGTCAGGTATTATTTCGATCAATAATATAAATGCATATGTATTATTTGATTCGGGTGCTACTTGTTCATTCATATCTGATAATTTTGCTAAGACCCTAGACTTACCTAAAGAGGAATTAGTTTATCACTTGAACATAGAGATTGCGAATAGGGAGGTTATTCCTGTTAGGTTTGTTTACAAGAACTGTAGATTGGACATTAAGGGTCAGGAATTAAGGGTAGATTTAATTTCGATAAAACTTGGGGAGTTTGATGTAATACTAGGTATGGATTGGTTGTTTAACCATGGGGCGGTAATCGACTGTCAGAAGAAGTCGGTAAACCTTACGACTCCGTCGAAGTTAGTGTTCTATGGTAGTAAATCGCCTAGACAAGCGAATTGTCTGACGATCATGCAAGTCAAGAAACTTTTGATACAAGGCTGTGTAGTATATCTAGCCTGCATAGTAGATACTCGTAAGGAGAGCCCGAAGATAGAGGAGATATCCGTGGTTAGGGAGTTTGTGGACGTATTTTCGAGCGTTTTGCCAGGACTTCCGCCATATAGGGAGATAGAGTTCGTGATCGACATAGCGCCGGGAACTGCTCTAATTTCGAAAGTGATGAGTGGGTTTTATACCGACAAATCAGTATTCATCACAGCTTGATTCTTGTTGTTTTCAAGTAATTTTTCTATCATTTTTATGTGGTTTATGCTCTTGTGTGCAGGTAACGGAATGGGTGCGAAAGTAGCCTAAAAGGAGAATTTGAGGCTAAAATATTGAAACAGGACAAACTCAATTCGGCAATTAATGGACCAAGGGATCATGCAAGCAAGATAATTATCAAGTTGGCCACGGTTTGGTTTTTAAATTGGAGCAGCCCACTTCCTAGCAGCTCACGGATTCCAAGTATTTGGGCCATGCCTTTCATGCATTCCTAATTTGAGGATGGACTCTATTACTCGCGGAGCAGCTTGCAAAGGAATTGGAGCAGCCCACGAAATCATGCAAAAATAGCCTGGCCGGACAGTGCTTAGCCCCGCTGGGGCGGGGTCTTAGGCCTGGGAACTCCCGCTGGGGCGGTGCAGTGCACGGAAGCAGCTGACATGTAACCCTTGTCCATTTCGGATTATGGTGCAACAAGACAAGGGCTAGGAGTATATGATTAAAGTAGCAGGCGAGTGGAATATGCTGGATTCCTTTTCTGATTTGGATTGTGGGCAATTAATGTGGTGATATAAAAAGTGACATGATACAAGCGTGAGGTGGGCAACAGCTGGTGATTTACCGAATTGGACTTGGACTCGGACTGGCAGCAAGAAGAGAGTTAGTGGGCTATGATTCATATGATATATAAAAAGGGGACTATGCTGCTAATCTCCTTTTCCAGTTTAGATTGTTGGCTAGCAATTGAAAAGGCAAGTAGGCCATGAATTATATTATATAAAGAAGTCTAAAACCTGATGCAAGGGAGTTTATATATTATGAGTTATTATAGCTTAGGATATATATTATATTAGATATATTAGATTAGGGGGATGTGGACTTTAACCCGGAAAAGGCGGCAACAGATATATATTATATAATATAGTTTTAGTTATTATATATAATATATTCAATTAGATAATTAGTGCATCTTGGTTGTATCATTAGAATATATATAATATATTAGATAGCTTAGTTTTATTAATTCTTATTATTAGATTAGATAGATTAATTAAATAATAAATCCTAGTTGTACGGGGATTGGAGATTGAAGCACTTGGAGCCATTGAAAAGCGAGAGCAAGAGCAATAGGGAGCATAAGATTTGCTGACGACATATTCAACTTCTCTAATCTTATTCTTAATTTTTTTAATGTATATTCAATTGTGGATTCTTAGTTTTAATTGAATGACAATGAACTAAATCTTTTATTTAAGATTACAATGGATCTTATTGTGTAATTTATTTTAATATATTTCTCTATCAATTGTTATGATCTATCGTGGGGATTGTCTATTGTGATTTGGACTTAATTGTTTAATTGATTAGCTAAAAATTACCGTGATAATCTATATGAAATCAGAAGAGGACATGTGGGTTTAGATCTGATCATAATAGCATATGTTTGTAATTTCTGTGTAGATAGAATTCATAATTCACGTATAGGATATGAATATCTATGCGTTATGTGTAATCTGATAAGAACTTATTTTTAAACCTTATTTGATTGTAATTCACATAGAGATATAGTGGATTAGTTATTTAGGGTGTCTTTCTTAATTCTATCATCTATGGATGCGAGTGAGTTTGGGTATAATGCATTGGGAGATGGTTATATCTACTTAAGTATTCTTGATTAACAATTCAGAATAGTGATTATAATTGATAGGAAGTGTATTAACTTAAATGAAGCAATAAGTGAAGTTGTGATCTTAAATCTCCGTAATCTTAGTTTAACTAGTGGTGATTAGTAGTAGTTTAATTATATATATTGTTAATTCATTCGTTTAAATAAGATTGAGTTGGTTACGGGTTAGTACTTGGTGATTCTTATTAAATAATTTCTCATGGGAACGATACTTTACTTTCACTTTATTACTTGTTGACCACGTATACTTGCGTTTTGTGCGTAACTATATTTTACCCAATAAGTTTTTGCTCCGTACAGAATGGCTCCAGTCGAGATGAAGGAGTTGATGGTTCAACTGCAAGAATTGCTGGACAAGAAGTATATTCAACTGAGCATTTCACCGTGGGGAGCGCCAGTTTTATTCGTCAAGAAGAAGGATGGATTGATGCGGCTATGCATTGATTATAGGGAGTTGAACAAAGTTACGATCAAGAATAGGTATCCTTTACCTAGGATCGATGACTTGTTCGATCAACTGAAGGGTGCTAGATACTTCTCAAAAATTGATTTGAGAAGTGGGTATCATCAGCTGAAGGTAATGATAGAAGATATACCGAAGACGGCTTTTAGAACTCGTATGGACATTACGAGTTCTTGGTGATGTCATTTGGTCTAACGAATGCCCCAGCTGCATTTATGGACTTTAATGAATAGGGTGTTTCAGCCATTCCTAGATAAGTTCGTGGTGGTGTTCATAGATGACATCATGGTTTATTCCAAGATTGAGGAGGAACACACTGAACATTTGAGGCTGACCTTAGAATCACTGAGACGAGAGAAACTTTACGCTAAATTCTCGAAGTGCGAATTCTGGTTAGAACATGTGCAATTTGTTGGCCACGTGATTGACAAAGATGGGATTTCGGTAGATCCGTCGAAGGTTAAAGCTGTAATGAACTGGGATCAGCCGAAGATGCCGTCTGAAGTGAGGAGTTTCTTGGGATTGGCAGGTTATTACCAAAGATTTATTCAGGACTTTTCCAAAATTACAACTCCGTTGACAAATTTGACTCGTAAAATAGTTAAATTTGTTTGGACGAAAAAGTGTGAGGAAAGTTTTCAGGAGTTGAAGAAGAGGTTGAGCACTGTGCCTACGTTGTCTCTACCGGATAGTACAGGGAATTTTGTAGTATACAGTGATGCCTCACATAAGGGATTAGGCTGTGTGCTGATACAGAGTGGCAAAGTCAATGCGTATGCGTCGCATCAGCTGAAGGATTACTGAAAAAGGGTATCCGGCCCATGACTTAGAATTGGCGGCAGTAGTGTTTGCTCTGAAGATTTGGAGACACTACCTTTATGGAGAAAGGTGTGAGACATACACGGATAATAAGAGTTTGAAGTATATCTTAACCCAAAAATATTTAAACATGCACCAAAGAAGATGGTTGGAACTAATAAAGGACTACAACTGCGAGATACTTTACCATCCGAGTAAAGCTAACGTGGTTGCCGACGCTTTAAGCAGGAAGGGTCGGGAGAAGTTAAATATGTTAACTGATCAGGACCAGTTGATAGAAGAGATGGCTAGATTGGAACTTGAAGTAAAGTATCCGAAGGAATCGGGTGAGAAACTGTTTCAAGTAATTACTGGTTCTACTTTGGTAGACAAGGTGAAAGAGGCACAACTTCACGATGTGGAATGTGAGCAAATCCGTAAGAGAATAGCCGATGGTGAAGAAATCAAGTTCAAGATCAATAACAAAGGACTGTTACGATTTAAAGGAAGAATCTGGGTACCGCCAGTACCGGACTTCAAAGATGAAATTTTGAGCGAAGCTTACAGGTCGAGATATTCGATTTACCCTAGGAGTACGAAGATGTACCAGGATCTCAGACACCATTTTTGGTGGCCGAATATGAAGAAGGACGTTGCTGAATACATTGCGAGATGATTAACATGCTAGAAAGTCAAAGCAGAACACCAGAGACCAAGTGGATTACTACAACCGCTAGAGATTCTGAAATGGAAGTGGGAGCATATCACTATGGATTTCGTGGTTGGTCTTCCATCGACTCAGAAGGGTTTTGATGCGATATGGGTTATAATGGATCAACTGACAAAGTCAGCACATTTCCTACCAATCAAGATTAAGTTCAACTTGGATCAGTTAGCAAAGCTGTACGTTAGGGAAAGTATTTCTCAACACGGGGTTCCAATGTCGATTGTGTCCGACAGAGATCCGCGTTTTACGTCGAATTTTTGGAAGCGAATACAAGAGTTCTTGGGAACGCAATTGCGAATGAGTACGGCATACCATTCTCAGACTGATGGCCAGAGCGAGAGAACTATTCAGACGCTAGAGGACATGCTGAGAGCTTGCGTTATGGACTTCAAAGGAAGTTGGGATGATCATCTACCGTTGGTGGAGTTCGCCTACAACAATAGTTACCACGCGACTATTGGCTTGTCACCTTACGAAGCGTTATACGGCAGGAAATGCAGAACTCCATTGTGCTGGGACGAGGTCGGTGAACGTCAACAGTTGGGACCAGAATTGGTTCAACAAATTGCCAAAATTGTTAAACTGATCAGAACCAGATTGGTTGCTACTCAAGACAGACAGAAGAAGTATGCCAATCAACATCGACAGAACCGAGAGTTTGTAGCAGGAAGCTTTGTTTTCTTGAAAGTATCTCCCTGGAAAGGGAAGATTCGATTCGCCAAGAAGGGGAAGCCGAGTCCCCGATTTATTAGACCTTTTGAGATATTGCGAATGGTTGGCGAAGTGGCTTACGAGGTTGCGTACCTCCGGAGCTAGACAATATACAACATTTTTCATATTTCCGTGTTGTGACTGTACAAACACGACTACAAACATGTAATAGAATACGAGCCTTTACAGTTTGATAAATATTTAACATATGAAGAAGTGTCTGTTCAAATAGTTGATAGAAAGGAACAAGTACTTAGAAATAAAGTGATACCTTCTGTTAAGGTAATCTGGAGGAACCACAGTACTGAAGAAGCTATGTGGGAACTCGAAGATGTTATGATAAAATCGTATCCCCAATTATTTGCTTAGCTATTTGTGTAAACTCTTATATACCGATTCTGGGGACAGAATCTTTTTAAGGGGGGAAAATGTAACATATGAGTTTTTTTTATTTGTGATTCTGGGGACAGAATCCTTTTAAGAAGAAAAAATTGTAGTGAATAAGAATTTTATATATTAATTTTATTATTTATTGAATTAAATAAACATTTTAATTAATTTATTTATTGAGTTAAATATATAAATTATGTGATTGTTGTGGATTAATTTAATTAAGTGTTATATATTAATTAAATGAATATTTAATATTTTTTAATTGATGAGTAATGATTTTATGGTATGGTTCTAATTTAATTGAGATAATTAACTTAGATGAAGTTTATGTGATAGTTGTTGCATGAAATTATAATTAGCGAGTAATTATAATTGTTATGTGGCAATTTTTATGTGTTTAATTGATGTTAGCTTTTAATTATTTAAATTAGAATGTTAAGATTTAATTAATTAAAGTGTAACATTTAAAGTATGTGTTAAAAAGGATTAAAGAGAGTTTTAAATTCGTTTTGCCAAACAAGGCCCTTGCACATGTTTTAAATCTGTTTTATCAAACGGGGCCTTAACTACTAAAAACATATTTTTTTTAATAAAGTTGTTTTGCCAAACAAGCCTTATGGCTTTTAAAATTTAAAATAGTGTAACTTATATATTAATTGTTAATTATTAATTGATAATTATTATATGTATTAAGTAATTGTCAGTTACATATAATATGTAAGTATATGTTATACAAAATAGTTTTACGTTAGTTGAATTAGAAGAACAAAACAAACAACAAAGAAAATACATAGAAAGTTAGAGAGAAAAGAAGAGGGAAGAAGAATAAGAAAAGGGAAGAGGCTTTGAGAGAATCCTTGCTAAACCATCATCTTCTCCTCCTAATACTAATCAAAGGGTATAACCTCTCAATTTCAGTTTTATATTATGTTTTATGTTCTTCATATGGTTGATTCTTTGTAAACATGAATTTTTATAAAAATTCGTATAAATATGATGTATATATATAAATTGTGTGCATAACATGCTTATACATTATTTTATGCTTAATTAGGTTATTTATTTCATGTATGTATGATGAACACGAGGAATTTATGTTCATCAAAAGTTACAGTGATGTATTTTGAAAATATATATAGTTTTCTTTTATAATCAAAATTTCATGTTTGATTGTTAATTGTTGTTTAAATTAATTGAAAATAATGATAGCATGTTTAGAAACTAATTGATTATGCTTGAAATTGTGTGAATTGGTTTAAAAATAAATTCACAGTGTTCAATTTCATCAAGAACACTTAACAATGACTTTTCTTCTAAAATCATGAAATTGAGATTTTTAAATTATGTGTTTTGATGATTCAATGTGTTAAAACATGTTAGAAGCTTTAAATTTTGTTTTCTATAAAGTTTTATATGAATTATGTTGGCTGAATTCAAAACTCGATGTAGAGGAATAAACCAAATTGGTTTTTTCTCTGCATAGTTCGCGAGCCAGGAATTCGTCGCTGCAAGGGCCCGCCTTGGCGGGGTTGGGGGGGGGGGGGAGTGAAGAAAATAATGATGTATTATTTTTTGGTGTAATTTGAAAAATAACTTAATGTGATGTAATTGATAACATGATAGGCATACATTAAAATGCTAAATGAGTAGTAATGAATTTTTTTAATAAAATATATAATGTGTGATTATAATTAAAGTAAAATTTTAATTTAAATTATAATTTGTTAAATTATAATGAATATAGTTTGATTAATTTTAATCAAAGTAAATGTTTAACATAAATTATAATTTGTTTAAATTATAATTTAATTAATATAACATGTAATTATAATTTGATTAATTATAATTAAAGTGAATGTTTAATTTAAATTATAATTTATTTAATTATAATTTAAATAATATGAGTACATAATTATTATTTGATTAATCATGTGAGTATATAATGTGAACATGTGATGTGATTAACTATGTGATTATTAATTTAATAATTAAAGAGGAATGAGTGAACCTAATGAGTTAACTAAATATGTGAATTAGTTATGTGATAACTAATTTAGATTATTATGATTAAATATATATGTGTAGGATTTGTTAAGGAACATGATAGTAATTGTATCTTGTGCTTGAGATAAGTCTTCTATCCCTAAACTTGTTAATTATATGCAAGTGTTTTAAATTCAAATATTTATTATATTTGAGATTGTCCGTTTATTTCTGCAATGGACAAATACTTAATTAAAGTTCATGAAATTATTAAAGTGACCTTGACTTAATTGTTCAAGTAAGGTCTATCTTATATTTCGTATGCTTTAAGTTTAAATTCTAAAGCATAAGTTATTTCATAATTCGTTATTATTGAATTATTCTTGGTTGTGAGTTGATTCAACTACTCCTTAGTTGTTGATAGCTGAAACTCCAAATTTCTTTTTAGCTATCCAAACAAAACTTTCTTTGGTGCTGAATTGTATCAAATACTGAGATGAACAACCCTATTTATTAGGGGAGGTTACTATACGAAAGCGTTAAATATTTGTGCACAATACATGGTACGAATGACTGATCCTTCTAATAATGAGTTGAGATTCCATAGTCTAAATGATTGTTTATAACCTAGAACAAAGTTCAAGGTCTTATGACCCTCAGATGATTTCAATATTCAAAATTTTAAATATTGATGAAAGAATTATTATTCAATTCTTTATTGTTGATGAAAGTAAATGTAATACCCGAAAATTTCCAAATATTATTAATGATTAAATTAATGAAAATGAATATTTATTTGAATATAAATGATTATGTATTATGAGATGAGTTAACTCAATTACTTCAAATTGAATATATAATAATTGAGAAAAATATGAAGTTTATGATAATCTCGTTGAATGCCTTGTGTGGCACAAGAATGAAATTGATGATGTTTCGATAAATTAAAGAGTGAGATTACTAAGTAAATTGTTTAGCTAATAATATATTGTTAATTAATTGTGATTATAAAGGATAGACAATTAATAAGTACATTATATGGTTAATTAATTACTATTATGAGTAATAGACTATCAATTGATAATATGTTGATTTATTGTTGTTATAATAAAACATAAACGAGTAACTTATTAATATAATAAGATTATATTTACTCGATTAATTGTTATGTGCAATGTATTAAATGTATAATATATATAGTAGTTATATATATATTGTATAAAGTGTAAAGTGTAGTGTGACACTAACATGTGACTATACAATATATGAGAACTATATACTAAGATTAAATAAATTAAATGTGTACATGAGGAAATGTGACTATATGTGTGTGAGAACATTAATAAGTACCTCATGAAAATTTTACTAAGTAAACAATTGTTGATTGATGATTTCTTCAACATTTTTATATAATTAAAATAATAGAGTTGAGATGATATAATGTGATAATACCCACTTGAATTATATTCGGTATTTACGATATGTACATGGATTATATATGTACAAATTGAATTTACTACAATGTAATATTATTTCCTTATTGTAAATACATTGTGACCCTAATTATAACCTAAGTATACATGGTAGGCATATATATAATAACATAAGTGTTATATTCATGTTGCCCAATTGCTGAGCTTTATTAAGCCTTGTCCCATAATGAGAGGTACATTTCTTCCTCACGTGAACACTCAAAGGCTAGCTTATCATCAATGGGGGAGTGGCCTCAATAGTGAAGTTCAACAACTAATCATCAACTCCTCCTTAACCATCATACAATTCTTCATTCCCATTGGTTTGATTTGGAAGGTAATTGCATTAACTGGGTTTTCAATTTTCTATAAATGAGACTCTCTCCTTCTTTATTTCAAATTGCTGAGATATTGCTAAAGGCTAGTACACTTAGATATATATAGAGAGAGATATCAGTTGAGAGAGGAATCAAATTAGCAGCAAGTTCATATTCAATTTGTAGAGGTATAATCCCATTTCTTGTTCTTCATTCTTGAACTTGCTAGCTTCTTAATTATATTAAATTAGATGATAATTGGATTGGGAAATACTTGCTTAGTTGTTATATAGACTTATAAATATGTTAGTTATACAATGTGGCTGATTGGAATGAAATTCGTTGAGGAATTTTGAGATTGGCATGGTTAACTGCTGAACAGAAGCCTTTCTGGTGCTGGCCGACACCCGGCGCAGCTGCGCCAGTATTGTAGTAGGGCGCAGCTGCTCTGGTTTTTGTTTCCTGATTCTGCTGAAATATGCTAAGTGATAACATATTTATATGATTTAGAAAAGCATGAAGGACATGTTTAACACGTATATATATATTTCTTTATATAACATGCATGTCCATGACTATGATAGTATACATTATTGATGAAACAACTTATAGTTTTTGAAATAAACTTAGAGTTTTAAAAGGAACCTTGATATGTTATATTCATGTTAGTATTCTGACTTTGAACGTGTTTGTATGGCATAGAAATGCATAAAGAACATGTTAACATGTGTATATATGTTTCATGATATAACATGCACATGTTGGACATCATTAGTGAATGTTTATTGACGAAAACATAAGTTTTGAAAGTGGACTTGGACGTGTTATATTGAGATTTAGGTTTTGATAATTTTGACATGCTTGAATGTGCTTTTAAACATCCCTAAGACATCATATATATACACACACTTATTAGATGTAATGCAAGTTAATCGAGCATGGGTTTGATTAAGTTTTCAAACAAATAACGATACTAGTTTATGATATAGATACTTGTGAGCATGCCTAAAACAAGTTATGTGACCACCTTATGTGTTTAAATGACAAGCATGATAGTTTATGTGATTTTATGACATTGAATGGCCTAGAGTTATTAAGGGATGTTAATCTAGAACTATAACATGGAAGGTCGGACTTCGATTGACTTAGTAAGCACGAAAGACCCGTTAACATGAGTATATGCCATGTGTAGATGTATGCTAACATATTGAACAGAAATAGTAAGGCAGCAGCCCAACCCTGGTCTAGCCAAGGGACAGCGCAGCTGCGCTGTTCTTAGGCTTAACTAGGGCGCAGCTGCGCCAGGTCACTTTCAGTTCTGATGAAGTTTTCTTATTCTGATTTTAGAAATTCACTTATTATGATGCTCTAATCTGTTAAGGAGGTTATAATTAATACTGATATATGTTTATATGAGATGATGAAGTAACATGATAACATTTAACTTATAAAAGGGATTCTAAAGTTAGTGAAGATAATGTTGATTAAGTGTTATGATACTATACGTGATATAACTATGTACTTGATTTCGTAATGTCTTATATACTGATTACATGACAAGAATATGTAAAGTACGTAATGACGTACGTATAGAGTTACAAGACTAAGTGAGAACCAAATGTGTATACTTGAATTACATATCGAGCTTGTATATCGAATATACTTAGCTAATAAATATCCTATATGTGCAAATATATTATAATAGGATTCGAAAGTGTTGATTAGCTTTACGTGGGTAGACTACGCATAAGGTAAGTTCCCTGACTTACACTCTTTTATTGTGCAAGTTTCCTTGAACATGTTCTTGTATTATTAATTGCAAGTATCCTAACAATTGCATTTGCTTTATGCAATGGATCCTTGTGAAAGCAAGTTTTCTTACTTGTTTAAGTTGAGTTAGTATGCTTATTGAATAAACTCTTGTTTCATTTGAGTCTTATGAAAGCTATTATTCATGTTGAACTTAGTATTGTTCTTAAATATCATGAAAGTGTCTATGCCATTTGATTCGGCTAGACTATATGCATATTTAGAAAACTATAGAAACCAATTGACTGGTGCGAAATCTTTGAAAACTGAGTTGAACAACCCTTATGGTAATGGGAGTTTATATATTGTTAGAAGCCCAACACACGTGTGAAAATTATTGTGGTGTTATGCATAACATAAAGTATTGTAGACTGATCATCTATCATACTTATTTTTGGGTTATCAGTTTAATATTGATAATTCTAGTAGATGTTCAATAGTTTTTAGTGACTGCTCAGTATAAATTATTTTATCTAGTTGGATACGTTGATTGCCTTTGAATTCATATATATCTGTTAGTCTATAATGAACCATCGTTTCACATTCCAAGGATTTGATTTGAGAATTGTTGATACTCGTTGTTCAAGATGTTATTCTTCGAACTCTTGATTATCATCGAGATTATACCTTGATATTTCAAACTCGTGTTATAAAACTCTTCACCCTTATTGTATATTACTTGCTGGGAAATTTGTGCTTATTCTTGCTTTCCCTAAAAATATTTCAGTTAAGGTAGAGCAGGGTGGACCTTCGGGCATCGATAAGGGCAAGGGCAAGGCTACCGACTAGCCAGTCCCTTTATGTTTTAGATATTCTTGTGTTGTATTATGACAACTATGATGATGTATTAAGACTAATTCATAACTATGTTTAAACTTAAGTAGGGTTATGTAATGAGTCTTTATTTGATATTATTATGTAATTTATTAAGTATTGTAGGTTGCGAGACTTGGGGGAATAAAAATAATAAATTATTGTATATTATTCTAGATTATCCGCTGTGATTGTATTATTTTAGTTATTATTGTTAGATAGTGATACACCGAATTCGAGGCATTGTGGCCTAAATTTGGGGGCGTCATAGTAAATATATATAAATTTTTTGAAGTTATTCAGTTATGTCATATTATTGCTGTATTCCAAGTGAGCTTTTGTTTTCTCATTCTTTCATATTTAATAATCCCTTGCAGCTAAAGTCATGAACGTTGACGTACCGTCAACAAGTAAAGGGAAAGGCAAGATGAACAATTGAAGACTTGTTATCTTTTGATTTTGATTGTAATAAGACTTGATGTATTAAAATTTTATTTCCGCATTATTGTTTATGTTAAGGTTAGATAAACCTTGGGATATTTTGATTTAAGGTTTTAATCCTTTTTATAAGGAAGATTTTTATTTACTTATAAGATTGTCATTATTTTGCATTCTTTATTATTGGGTAGATGTATGTTTTATTTAGATAGTGAACACCAAATCGTGTGAAAACGAATTACCCGGATTTAGGGGTGTCACAATAACTAAATAGTTATGAATGCATAATAATCTACTTTTTAGAATTTGCCTTTACCTCTGTCTTTCTTCGAGCCTTCGTCTTAATCTGAAATTTGTTATCATGATATAGCAAGTGTGAGCAACTACTTCTCTCAGCAAGTTTAAATACATTGAAGATATATCATTATTGAAAGAAAGAATAAGCTTTCGAATTTTTAACAATATAATAATTGTGAAAAAGCATGAATGTAATAACTAAGAATTTATGTGTTACATTGTAAATAAATATATTAATTAATCTGTGATATATTATGGATGACTAAGTAATTAAGTGATTATGTGAATAATATGATATAAGTATTTAAAAGAAGTCTCACTAATAAGTTAAATAAGTTAGTGGACTAACCTAAGTACTTTAAGAATCCAGAAAATTAATTTAAGGTGTTAAACCCTAATTACATACTTCAATAAACTTGAATACGGCAAGTCTAATTGGGTTATGTAAGTGAATTAATATTATTGATGGATAAGAATATGTAAATATCAATAATAAGGTGCATTAGTTCACGAGTTAATAAATTAAGAAGAGTAAGTAATTTAAACAAGCCCAATTATTTGATTAAGCATTGGATTTGTCGATAAAATGATTTAAGAGCAATTAAACTACTAAACTAGCCCAATATATCATGTATAGGGAAAGTATTATAATAACACAATTTAATTATTGGTGGAAGCCCAAGTTCATTTTTGTTAGTAAGCAAAATAAGAAAAAAATGCAAGCCCAAAAGAATTAATTAAAAGCCCAAGTTAAGCCCACTTGAGGGAGGGATATTTTAGTCATTAGATGAGCTTCATATAAGAAACAAATGGAAGGAATATAAGGCAAATGGCCGGTTTTTGAAGGAAAGGAAAGGGGAGGAGTATGTGATGACGATGTTTACTTTATTAGGTAAATTACTTTATTAGGTGTTGATTTATTATTTGAACAACACATTTGTTTTTTCTTGCAAGTAAACATTTTCATAATGAGAGAGAGAGAGAGAGGGAAGGCAAGAGTTGGTGATAATGTATAGATATACATTATATAACTATACTTTTAACTTTAAGTAAAATAAGTATAACTTTTCATTTTATTTCCTTTCATTTCCCAAACAAAAGAAAGAGAAAACAAAGAAAAGAGAGAGAGAGAGAGAAAAGAGAGAGAATTCGGTGGGAGCAAGGAGAGAAAAAGAAGAGAGATTGATCCTAGATTCACCCAAGATTCATAACCTATTACGGTTGGAGAAGGAAGGAAGGCAAGAAAATAAGGTATAAACCTATTTTCTAAGTTTTATTTTCTTGTCTTTCAATGATTTATTGGAAAAGGGGTTTTATGACTTGGAAGTTTAAAAGTCTTTAATCTATGTATTTTTTATGGATTCAAGTATGGATCTAACTAATTTAAGTGTTAGAAAGTAGATCAAAAGGAAAGAAATAAAACTAGGTTTCTAGAAAGCTAGAAAACTCTAGCTTTATCTCCCTTTGATCAACTAGTATGTTAGATCTACACCTTCTTTTCACGATACGTCGAAGAAGGGTGCTAGATGTATGTGTTGAAAAATAAAACCAAGTGGTAGCACTCAAAAATCACTTGTTGAAAAGTCGTGGTGTGGGTTTTAGTCAAAACAGTCCATGTAGTAGATAAAAAGGGATAAAAAGTTTCTGATCAGTCTGCTACGAGGGCATTTTTATCAACTTTTTATGCTTTAAAATTCTATAAAAATTTTAAGGGTTAATATCAGAGGTTAGACAGATCCTAGAAAAAATTTAAAATTTTTTGGCCATACCGAATGAGAGTTATGGATTTTACGGAGAATGACTACTTTTAAAAATCTGCCCAAATAACTCTTTGTGTGTAAGTCTAAAAATTATGAACTTTTTACTAGAAGTATATATATATAACAGGAGCATACCCTGAAAATTTCATAATTTTTGGAGACAATTTCTATTTATGAAAAATCTGATAATATTTGACTATTTTGGATTATTTAAATATAGTAAATGAATTTTAAAAATTTCCAAAAAAATAATTTTTTATGAGGGGATTATATATAGTTGCTTTCCAGAAAATAAATGGTTTTAGATATGTTTTGCTATTTATCTTATAAATGATTGTATATGGAGAAATGAATTAAATTGAACATATGATGTGAAAATTTTGGAAAATACGGTTTTACGACTTGAGACCCTTAAGCATGGTTTATGCAGATTTTTGAGAAAGGTTTTGGGTCGGGTGTGAAGAGTTGTTACGTTTATGGCATTTTAGAAAGTTTAAATGAATTAATTAATTAAAGGAAAATAATTAAAATAAATCGTTTATTAATGTATTAAATGATATAAAATAATTTTTTAGTGATTAATGATATTGAATTGAAATATTATTAGTAATATTTGACTTAAATGTTATTAAAAAATTAATAACATTAGCTTAAAATATTATTACATAATTAATAATATTAAATGAGAAATTAAAATAGAGAATTAAGTTATTTTTAAATATAGTTGTGGAATTTGGTATTCAATGAACTATATTATGTATGTAACAGACTGAAATGAGAATTCAGGGTACTGAATTGGATTTCGGGTTGATGAAATGATTTCGGTTTACTAAACTTGATCTTGGTCTACTGAAATAGTGATTTCCGGATGCTGAAATGTAATCTGGTTTACTGAAATAGTATTTTCGGATTACTGAAATACTATCTAGTTTACTAAGATGACATATGATGGAAAAACTTATAAGTATAAGTTATGACATGATTAAAAGATTATTAAAGTATAACAATAACACTAAGACTTTAATGTAATGTCCAATACTTAGCTATATGATTGAATGTTAGACAAGTTAATATAAGATGATAAGATTATAAATGAGTTGTGTTATGACTAATGGAAAGATCAATTATAGGTCTTTTCTCTAAGAGGTTAAAGTAAATTGCATAGTAGTAGACTATGATTGAGGCAAGTTCTCTAACTAAAATTTGAGTTATAATTCAAAGCATATTAGTGAATAATTATTGATGATTATTCACATCTTTATTGATTGATAATATTCGCACTTTGTGCAATTGAATTCTTGTTCTATTATTATTGAACTGTGAATTAGTTAAAGTTCTTTTATTCATGAACTATTTATGATATGGATCTATGCTAGTTGTATCAACTAGATCAAGTATGTTTAAATTTGTTAAATCAAATATGTTTTAAAAGCGGTGCCTAACCAATTGAAATGGAAAGGACTCATGACTGAGAAAAAGAACAATCTTTACTAAAGCATTATTGGAAAATAATTGTTGCTAGTATATTGAGTGATTATGCATATTTCACCAGGTATGAAAGGTTGATCCCTTTGATTACCAAACTTTATTAAAAGGACTAGTTTAATTACTGACAACCTTAGTATATGTTCATGGTTATTCCAAACAACTCAACATATGTTATTCAATTATTCGAATATTCAGTTATAGAGATGTAATTCATGTTCTTTCACAATCGATTTATCTTGTTGAACATTGAAAGCTAAATTCATTTCTAATCATGATATATCTCCTTTGAATTTAAACTTTCTAAGCAAATTAGTTGCTTACCCTTGCTATATTATGACATTTGTTTCAGCTAAGTCAGAGTCGTCCAAGAAGGACAATGGCAAGGGAAAGGTCCAAGAATAGTTAATACGAGTATTTATGTATTATAATACACTATGTTTAATGATTATGTAAACCTTTTGTATTACTATATGTAACTTAATTAAGGTATATTTAAGTAAAGGTAATAGACCTTGGGATATTGTTATAAGACTTTATTATAATGAACAATGTATGTTTATTATTCCGCAATAGTATCTAAAATGCTTATGATGATGATGTATCATGAGCATTGAATCCGAGGTTAAAGAACCGGAGTTTTGGGGGCGTCACAATGAATTAAAATGTCAATAATTGAATAACTGAATCAATAATGTTTAATGTCAACAAGGACCATGAACAACTTTAATTGAACCTTATAGTAATGAAGGTGATCAGTCTTTCATACCTGATGAACATATGCAACATGCACTAAGTGCGAATCAATAATCAGTATAGATGTGAATAATCAACATTAATTATTCCCTAACATTATTTGAGATAATAACTCGAGTTTGAGTTAAGAAAACTTGCATGTACCATCGATTACTGCTACGCAATCTAATTTAATCTCTTTATTGTAAAGACCTATCATTGTTAAGATTGATCTTTGAATCAGTATATCATATTATACCTCATAATACCATCCCTTTATAAATAAATAATCTAACATTTAACCACATAATCAAATATTAGATAACACATTAACATCATACATATTCACCATTCTAAGCCTAGCACACATCGAGTCTTTAACAGTGTTCAATACAATATGCTGAGTGGTTTTCCACAAACAACCAACAAACTAGTTTCCGTCTTGCCTACACTGTTTTCACAGCGAGTTAGATCGGTTTTTAGTTCGTATATATCTCTACTCCCTGAAGGAATAGTTTAACCCAAATACTATACATCAACCATTAAAGATTACGATTGTACCACTACTTTATCATATAACTTGTGAATTAATACTTAATCTTTCATATTATAAGTTCTTCTTTATAATCCATTAAGCAGGATATCTAATCCAGCAACCTAAATTCAAACTGTATTACAATCCAGAAACCTGGATTCACTAATTCAGCAAACCTAATACACTAATTCAGCAAGCCGAATCCACCAATTAAGCAAGCTGAATACAAGTTAACATAATTAATTTAGCAAATCGAATTCAAACTGTATTCTATTTTGAACATATTAAATTTCCAATTCATCATACTATACATTCAATATAGCCTATTGAATGTCCAATCAATAACTTAACACCTCTTTTAAACTCTCATTTAATATTATTAATTATTTAATAATATTCAAATCATTTACTAATATTATTAATCATTAAATAATACGTTAAATCAATGATTTAATAATACTTTAATCCAAATGTTATCAATCACTCAATAATATCTTAATTTAATATTATTAATCTTTTAATAATATTTTAATCATTTATTAAACTTAAAAATAATTTATTTTAATTGTTTAATCTATACTAATTTATTTATTTAACAACCATACAAGGCCATAAACATAATATCTCATCATCAATGACCAAAACCACTTTCAAAAATCTGTATATACCATATCTAGGGTTCTCAAGTAATCAAATCTTATTTTTTATATTTTTAACATTACATAATTAATTTAATTTATTTATTCATAACTAAATCATTTTCATGAAAAATACGAAATCATCTTATTATTTTTTTATCTTTTGGCCATACATATATACATAAATTCCATACACAAAATAATTTTTTTAGAATTTTTCAATTTCCTTTAGTATTTTTCAAAAATATTTTTTTAGTTCGTAACTTAAGAAAATTAGCTATAGCATGCTCATCTCCAAAAATTCTCAACTATTGGAAAAAAACTTACACGTATTAACATGAACTTTCAGTTTAAATTTTGTGACCATCGAAGTTATAGAACTCCAGTTATAGCGGGTTTCGTATTAAAAACTCAAATATTAAAATGACAATAACTCGGTCGATTTAAGTCGGAATAAGCTCATCTTTGGACATGAGATACTTTAAACCATATATTTTCATGTCCCAAAAGGATTGAATTTATTTCATTCATTAAGTTTCCCACACAGCACTTTGAAGTTTTGGGCAGATTACTTTTTGATTTTTTCTAGAGTTTGCCTTCTTTGCTAAAAATTGTCCATACGGATCTCAACAAAGAATTTTGCAGTGATTACACTTGGAAATGTTAGAAGACTCATATATATAACTCCAGAAATTGACAACATTCAAAAATTCAAAATAGAATGAGAGATATGATCGTTTGAATTTCATGTTTCGTTTTCTCAAAAAATTAATTTTCTAACCTTTGTGTTTTGTAAGAAAACTTTCATGATCTCTTGATTATCAAACATTAACCAACATAATACATCCTAATACCTCTTATACTCATGGATCTACTATGATCCATGATCTATTTTATCAAACGTTCACCAAACCCAAATAAAACATAATCTATGCTAAGAAAAAAAAATAAAGATTAGGGTTTTCTAACTTTTTGAAAACCTAGTTTCTATTTCTTGCTTTACATCCAACTTTTGATCCTCAAAATTGATAGATCTACACATAACACACTCTAAATAATGTAGATCTAAGATTTTGAAATCTTGGATCTACATCCCTTCAAAACAAGTTAAACAAAAAGAAGTAAACTAATTTTTTGGTGTTTTATACCTTTGATCTACTTGATCTTCTTCTTCTATGGTTGATGAGGAACCTTTGAGCACACAAAACCTTCTCCTTTTCCTTCTCTATGGCTACCGAAATGCTATCTCTCTCTCTCTTTCTCTTGCCTCTCTCTTTCTTGTGTTTTAGTTAGCAAAAATGAAAGTA
Organism: Panax stipuleanatus; assembly: GCA_020205555.1. NCBI lineage: Eukaryota > Viridiplantae > Streptophyta > Magnoliopsida > Apiales > Araliaceae > Panax > Panax stipuleanatus. Next base: position 89,415,606 of record CM035118.1, read on the forward strand.
GGAGATGAAAGCGAAAGTATGTTTTATGTGTTGGCAAAAATATATAGATATATTATGTATATCCATGTATAATCTCCCAATATATATTTCTCCTTCTCTTTCTCTCTCTCATTTAGCTTGTAAGCTTGGTTAAAAGATTGCTTACAAGCTTTTCCTTACTTGTAGACTTGGTTAAATAGGGTGGATGAATAATAGAGTGACACCTTGCATAGTTGGTAAGGAGTTAGTAAACTAAATCATTACTTACATGCACCTCCTTTCCCTTCCTTCCTCTCTTATGGCCAATATAGTCATTTCCCATAATTTTCTACCTTTAACTTAAGTATGGTTAGTTCCTAATCATAAATATTCTACTAACATATGTCCCATTATTTTGGGTTACTAAATTAAATCCTCATTGGACTTCCTAAATAATTTCTTGTGCTATGTAATTTAACATAGTCCAAAACTTTTAATTTATCTTACCCTAATCGTTTAATTAGGGTTTCCATTCCACCTATTTGTAATTCATATCCTTACTCATGTACATTTAATTTCATAACCCAATTAGAATTGATTTAATTAGATTATAAAATTAATTAGTTGGATATATAAAATAAATCTCTTAGGGTTAGTTTATATTTTAAATACTAACATCCTTCCCTATTATAACCCTTAGGTTAGTTAAATTCCACCAATCTCTTAGATTAGGTCACTAGTATATAATTAAAATATTAGGACCATTAAATAAAGATAACCCTTTAGGTTATTTAGTTCCAATACCTAATAACATTAGGCTACAAATCTTTCTTTTTTAAAATTTCTATCATTCTCAAATAATTTTTTTACATTGCTTAAGAATTTAATTAAAATCATATAGGTTCTATAAATTTTTTAATTAATCTCAAATTCCAATATAGATTTTATTCTTTAACCTTTATTTTAATCACTCAAGATCTTATAAATTTTCAATTCAGGCTCGATTGAGAAATGTAAATAATATATATATATATATATATATATATATCTATATATATATATATATAAAAGCTAAAAAAGGACACGAATTAGCAATCCACACCTGACTGAATGAAATGTTAATATATACAGTTAGTATATATATATTAAAGCTGAAAAGGCCATGAACTTGCAATCCAGGCCAAATAAGTTAGAATAAATATATATATAGGGCTATATGTAGCTACACAGTAGGCTATAGCGACAGTTTTCTAGGGCTATAACGACGGTTTGTCTGTCGCCATATATATTTTGTCTATAGCGACAGACAAACCATCGCTATAGCCCTGGAAAACCGTCGCTATAGCCTACTGTGCACTACACAGCTGTGTACTTATATTTTTCCCATATATATATAAATATATATATATATATATGTATATATATATGTATAGTCAGTTATATATATAATAAAGCTACAAAGGCCACGAATTAGCAATCCAGGCCAAACGAAATATGGTATATATATATAAAAGCGGTAAAAAGCCATTGATTAGCAATCCAGGCTGTAAAAGCAAAGAAAAACTTATATATATACTTATATATACTATAAAGTAAGCTAGAAAGGCCATGGATTTGAAATTCAGGCGAAACCAAAAGCTATAACTTGATATGCACGTTCACATATATGCGATAAAGAAGTAAATAGTTTCTGATCGTAAAAAAACTTACATCGGACAGCTCTACGGGCTTTTAGCCACTCGGAGGGCTTCAAATCTCCGTTTCCACAGGTTAAAACTTTATATATCGTAGAATATACATATGCAAACTTATTGGAAGAATAAAATCAAAGTTTGGAGCACTATAGGTAGGGCTAAGGGTCAAAATGGGCGGAGTTTCTCTATTTTTTTCTATTTTTTTTGCAAGGGTGGGGGGTCTTATTTATATATCATATGGTAGCGGGTATACTTGCGGCAGCCGCGAGTCTACCTGCAGCTCCCTGACTCGGGCTTGCTCTCGTGGGTCCCGTTGTCTCGAAGTACGTACACTCTGACCAATGCTAGATATGCTTTGAACCATCATAACTTTCAATCTGAGAGTCCGTTTGAGGCGTGCTATACCTTTCTGGAAAGCCCTTTCTGAGAGCTACACAATGACATGTTATTTGACCTTTTCAAAATCTTGGACGATGGGTCCTTGACCAGATCTTTGAATTTTTATAGTCCGTCCGTTGAGCTATCTTGTGCTGTTTTCACTCGGGATTGATATTATAGTTCTTTCTGACCCTTATTGCATCAATTTGGCTTGATTTTGACCTGATTTGATGTAAAGTTGGTAAAATGACCATTTTACCCCTCTAAGGGTTAGTAACAAGAATGCAAAATTTTGAGTGTCTACAGATGCCCCTTTTTATCATGTTTATGCAATGCAATGGAATGAACAGGATATAGACTGCTAGACATTGGAAACATGACACATTCAAATGTAATGCAATGCACGATATGCCATGTTATGAATGATATATGCTCTTGTGGTATTAGCTGCAACGGTATTCTATCACTGACTGTTCCCACCACTCCTGCTGGGGATGATGTTGCCCATGATAGTTCTAACTAAACTTTCTTGACACCTACTCGAATTGTAGTTTGCAAAGTTTTGACCATCACCGAACCTTCTCGGTGCCTACTCGAACGATAGTATACAACGGTCGGTTGAACCACTGATCTTTATGATAGTAGTGTGCATACAAGCCAATCATGTATGATGATAAAGCACATACTTTGTAAACAATCTTATTTATTTATTAATAAAATATTCATTTAAGGCATTTGATTATCTACATGGTGCTGTTTTTAATAATATATAAATAACCCATAGTTTTAAGCAATGATTTTAGAATAATGACGAAATCATGCTAATGAGATCTAAATTCTTAGAAAGCTTAAAAACTAAAATAGTTTCCAATTGTGGGATTACTAAAATGGGAATTAGTAAATTCGGATAGATTCGGTACATATGTTGCTTGCTCATTAGACGAGGATGACTGATCTCATGGTCATTTGTGTGGAGACACTAAAGCAAGTATGTAGGTGCATATTGGAGAATAAGTTCACTGAACGTGACTCGCTATGGAATACCTAATGGATTTTTATTTGCCTGTCAATAGGAATTCGTAATGTGATAGTAGTATAAGTTATCCTTGGACTTGAGATCATCATAGTATCTTGTATGTAACAAATTATACTTTGACTTATTCCTTAAGCCCTTTTAAGGCATATATATGGTATGCTTGGGTATAATGGGTTGCAAATGGAGATAATGTATGATCAATAAAGAATCTACCACCTCTAGTAAAAGAGGAGATATGTCCTATGTGATTCGTTAAATGACAACCTAGGAATCCTTGGCTAAGGTAAAATGAAATTAGAAAGAGGTTTCTAATTTGCATTATTTGGAGTTGTGCGTTTTTTAATCGAAATACATATGATTAAATAAATTAAGACTTGACAGTAAATCCATGTCTTATATTTAATTGTGACATTGTATGGTGGAAGGATTGAATTGTACGGTAACTATTAACTCACATGTTCTTTTATGATTAATGTTGAAATCTATATTATCTTGAAAGTCGTTGATCGCTAGGGAGGCTTATCCCTATTGTAGAATAAATGTTATTTATTTAAATAGATTATTAGTTTAATTTATTTATTTAAATAAGATTAGAATTATTCTAATTGATTTATTCACAACCGGTTTAATATGGAGAACCTAAAGGGTCACACCATAAAAGGAAGAAGAATTATTTAATAAGAAAATGGTATGATAGTAATAATGCATTAAGTGTAATTAATTTAATCTATGGTGATAGAATAAAGTAAATAGCTTAATGTTTATTATTTAATATTTTAGAAATATTAAATATAAATTAATAAGAGGAGTCTTATTAATTATAATAATATTATTATTATTATTTTAATTCTAAAGGAGTTTAGGAATTAATATAATATCAGTACTGTCTCTCAATCCTAATAAGATTTAGGATATAAATTAATTAAAAGTAATTAATTAATTAATTAAATAAAATCCTATTCTAATTGGATTAGGAGGGTTAACCTAATATCTATATAAGAGAGTCTTATATCAGAAATAAGGTATGTGAATTTTTCCAAGGGTTGGGAGTACACATATTCTATAGAGATAGAAACAAGGGTTAAGCCAATAACCCATCCTCCTGAGTTCTTCATCTTCCTTGGTGGATCACCGTTAGAGGCCAAACATTTGGGTGGCTGACATTGATCAAGGGAAGGAGCCACTACAGAGGAATGAAAGGAATCAAAGGAGTAGAACTTGTACTTGAGGAAGCTTGGATCTTCAAAGGTATAATTCCATGTTCTCTCTTTTCTGTTATTGATAACTAGCACAAAGCATGATCATGGTTATGGGTTTGTATAAATTTTTGAAAACCTATGTTTCGCGCTTCCTCGCTATTTATGTGATTTGATTGCATGATTGCGTTACGTACAAACCCAACATTGGTATCAAATCCTAACTTTGTGCTAATTATCAATTATATAATTCCATGTATGATGGGATCAGATTTTCTGGGTAAAAACCGATTTCTGGTGATTCTGCTGACGAACGAGCTGCCCAGTTTATTCCAGGCGCAGCTGCGCCGGTCTGCAAAATTCGGTGTCCCAGGCTTCCTGCGCAGCTGCGCAGCAGCCCAGTACATTCTTGGCGCAGCTGCGCTGGTACCTGGACAGACCCTGAAAATTAATTTTATTTAATTAAGTAAACTGCTTATTTAATTAATGAAGTTTTAAAATAAAGATATTTATTTTATCTGAAATATGATTCAGATTGCTAAAATTAAAGGAGTTTAATTTAAATTTATTTTTTATTAAAATAAAAGAGTTTATTTTGTTTCAAAAATAAAATTTAGCAAAACTTTTGTCCATTAAATGACATCGATGTATACATGGAATAGCTTTATAATTCATGAGATGAATGGAAATTTATTGATGTATATGGTGATGTGTATAATAATAAATGGGGTTGATTATGGACTATGACCAATGTGATTGGATTTTATTTTGGATGAATGCTTGAATGAATGAGTTTTATAAAATGGGGTATGTGTACCTCGTCTTCCCTAGTATTATTCTCGATGTAAATTCTATCTCATTCCTATGTACTTTCACTTGACTGTTGATTAAGGTTTCTATTTAATTATAGTTTATGTAATAGATATAGTTAGAATTATCTTGAAGAAACTGGAGACCAAGGAGCAAGGAGCGCGTGAAGACCCATTTGTATGGAGCGCGGGTTTAAATGTAATAGTTACATTTAAATTTAAATTCTTTCACTCCTAGGTTTGACCTTTTGGTTCACTTGGTGGCTCTAGTGAACCAAACTAGAATAAAAGTCCATAATCAATCTGGATAGAATATAGTATTCTATATTGCATGCTAAATATTATATATATATATATATATATATATATATTATATTTTATGCAAACATGCTTCGCATGTTTAATAAAATGACGCGTATTTTATATATATATGTGCATGCGCGCTAAACAAGATGAGACAAATAATAACAAATCCCTCAAAGAAATAATATTAAGTCCGAAGCGTTCAAGTGATATTTAGAATATCGAACGTTGCCTTCTAGCATGATTAATTAATAGAGTATTAAATATTTAATATGAGTTTGTTGTGCTATCCACAAGGCGAGTATTGAGTATTTAAGATGTTAATTAATCACATTTGATGCTTATCAAGAAAATTGAACGATCTAGTCTTGTTGTGCTATCCACATGGACGAACATTTTTCTTTTTTGAATTTATGAAAGTTCTAGGCTGGACTTAACTTAAATCATTTTAGTTCGGATATGCACACACATGACCATTATGATTTAAGAGGTAAAATAAAAGGAGTTACATGGTGATGTAATTAACAAGAGTTGTCTACCTATTTATTTGTATATTGTTTGTTGTGCTATCCACAAGGTTATATACATTTGAAATGGGATCCTTAATCTCACTAGCAAATCTTTAATTAGATGTTGCTGAACTATATAAGTGAGGGTAATATAGTTTGATAAAAATAGTGGGAGATACCAATTTAAAATAAAGGCCTAAATTTATTTTGGTATGCAAAGTTAATAAAATAAATGTTTGCTAAAATGTTGCCTTTTCACATGCAGAATTTTAAAAATGTCAAAATCACTAATCTCACTACGAAGCATACTTGATGCAAATAAGTTTACCGGGCCGAATTATGAGGACTGACTAAGAAATCTGAGAATTGTTCTCACTGTTGAAAAGATTTCTTATGTCCTAAATTCAACTATCCCTGAATCTGTTTTGAAAATAGCCTTTGAGGGAGAGATTGCCACTTTTAATAAATGACAAGATGATGCATCTGTGGCTCAATGCATCATGCTCGCATCCATGAATAACGAGCTTCAGCATCAGCACGAAAATATGGATGCTCCTGCTATGCTGCTTCACCTCAAGGAGTTGTATGGTGAACAGAGTAGGACTGCTAGATATGAGATATCTAAGGAGCTCTTCCGATCTCGGATGACCGAGGGCACTATCGTCGAGACTCATGTTCTGAAGGTAATCAATTTGATTGAACGCCTTAGACAGCTTGGGTTCGTCATGGATGGGGAGTTGAGTCAAGACTTGGTCTTGCAGTCACTCCCTGAGACCTTCTCGCAGTTTGTAGTTAATTTTCACATGAATAAGCTAGATGTCAGCTTGCCTGAGCTGCTTAACATGCTAAAAACTGCAGAAGGTCACTTCTCATCCAAGAAGAACCATGTCTTGATGGTGGATTCTAATAATAAAAGGAAGAGGCCTAAGGTGTCTTCTGAAAAGAAGAAATCCAAGAAGGCTAAGGGAAAGGGGAAAGAAAAGGAACAAAAGAAACCTGAACCAGCTAAAGGAATGTGCTTTCATTGCAACGAGCCGGGACATTGGAAGAGGAACTACAAGAAGTTTCTAGCAGAAAAGAAGCTTGGAGAAGCTTCGACTTCCAATCAAGGTTTGCTTATGATTGAAATTATTTTTTCTGAAAGTCATAATTCTACTTGGGTATTGGATATCGGCTGTGGGTCTCACATATGTAACACTGTGCAGGGACTGGTCAGAAGTAGAAAGCTGAACAATGAAGAGGTGATCCTACGAGTGGGGAATGGAGCAAAGGTTGCTGCATTAGCTGTAGGAACTTATTGTTTAGCAATTCCTTCGGGCAAGTCTATTTATCTTAATAACTGTTATTATGTTTCAAATATTATTAAAAATATTATTTCAATTTCTGTATTAGATATGGAAAGTTTTGACGTTATTATAAAGAACAATGGTTGTTCTATTTATAAAGACGATGTTTATATGGTATTGGAAATTTGCGAAATGGGCTTTATATACTTGACTTGCAAGAAAATATATTTCAAATTGAACAAACTAAGAAAAGGAAAATAGATGATATTAATTATACCTACATGTGGCACTGTAGACTCGATCATATCAATGAAATAAGATTATCCAAGTTGCATAAGGATGGGCTCCTAGAGCTATCCGATTATGAATCATATCCAACTTGTGAATCTTGTCTCATGGGTAAAATGACTAAATCTCCTTTTAGTGAAAAAGGAGAAAGAGTTACAGAGTTGTTGGCATTGATTCACACAGACGTTTGTGGACCTATGACAACAAGTGCACGGGGTGGGTATTCTTATTTTATTACTTTCACTGATGATCACTCAAGATTTGGATATGTGTATTTAATGAAATACAAATCAAAATCATTTGAAAAGTTCAAAGAGTTCAGAAGTGAAGTAGAGAAACAAACGGGCAAGAGTATTACGATACTTCGATCAGATCGAGGTGGAGAATACTTAAGCGGTGAGTTTCTCAATTGTCTCAAAGAAAATGGTATAATCTCACAATGGACTCCTCCAGGTACACCACAGTTAAATGGAGTATCTGAAAGGAGAAATCAAACACTGTTGGACATGGTTCGTTCCATGATGAGTTTTACCGACCTTCCAATTTACTTCTAGGGTTATGCCCTAGAAACGGTTACATACCTACTTAACAAGGTACCTACAGAATCCGCTCCAAAGACTCCATATGAGATGTGGAAAGGGAGGAAACCAAATCTTAAGTATGTTAAGACTTGGGGTTGTCCAACTCATGTCAAAAAATTTGAAAATGATTAGCTACAGACTAAATTCGATAAGTGTAAATTTGTGAGATAGCCTAAAGAAACCATAGGGTATTATTTCTATCATCCAACTGATTAAAAGGTGTTTGTTGCGAAACATGTTGCCTTCTTGGAGAAAGAGTTTATCAATGAAGGGGTCAGTGGGAGCAAGATATATCTTGAAGAAGTTTAAGAACCACAAATTACCACAGATCAAAGTCAGGTACCTGACCAAGTAGAAGAACCTATTGTACCACACCCTATTCGTAAATCTGGAAGAGTACCAAAAATGCCTGAGAGGTATGAATTCATCATAGAGGATGACGATGAGGTACACATCATGGATGCTGATGATCCATTGAATTATGAACAAACTATGAGTAATAAAGACTTAGAGAAATGGTAGATGACCATAAAATCTAAAATGGATTTGGAATCTATGCTCAAGTCCATTTGGATTTTTCTTGCGATTGCAGCTTATTTTTACTTAATCTGGCAAAATGGACGTGGAGATGCCTTTCCTCAAATATACATTATTAGAGGAGAATGTATGTATGATACAACCAGATGATTTTTGTTTCAATGGTAGAAGTAAATCATGTATATGAGCTACATCAATCCATTCGTGGATTGAAGCAAGATTCTCGTAGATGGAACTTTCGTTTTGATGAGACAATCAAAGAGTTTGATTTTATCAAAAACGAGGATGAACCATATGTGTACAAGAAGGTTAGTGGGAGCGCTGTTTCATTCCATGTATTATATGTTGATGATATATTACTGATAGGGAATGAAATTCCTATGCTAAAATTAATCAAAATAAAGTTGTCTAAACATTCCTCCATGAATGATTTGGGTAGAACATCCCGCATTGGGGATATAAATCTGTATTAAAAGATTTAAAAGGATGTTCGGCTTAACCTAAGGAAACGTATATTCATTAGATGCTAAAGGCGTTTAGCATGGCAAACTCCAAAAGAGTGCCTCATGATGATGAGCCATGGAGTGTATCTCTCTAATATTGTCCTCAGTAAAAGAGAGATCGCATGAGTTACTATCATGTATGCAATGAAATATACGAGACTTGATGTTGATCAGTTATATTCTGGAGAAGATCACTATGAGACAGTGATAAACATCCTAAAGTACTTAACTGACACTAAGGATGTCATCATGACACATGATGGGCTTGAATGAATCTAGAGTTCTAAACAGACTTAAGTTTTCAGACTGACCAAGACGACAGTAAATCCACTATAGGGTAAGTCGTTACCTTGAAAGGTGGTGAAGTGAATTAGAAAGGTTGGATACAGCAAAAGGTTGTTGATTTAGTGACAAAGACAAAGTATATAGCTGTAAGTGAAGCTGCAAGTTCATGTTTCGGATGAAAAGTTCATTACAGAACTAGGAATAGTTCCTAAGTCTCATCTTGAATCTAAAACATGTGTTGCGGCACTTTGATTAAAGAAATCATTGAAAGAAGAGCATATAGACTCTCAAGATAACATCGTAGATCCATTTACTAAAGCTCTAACACAATAACAGTTTGATCGTCACTTAGAGAAGATGGGTATGAGATACCATGGCGATTGGCTTTAGTGCAAGTGGGAGATTGATAGTAGTGTGCATACAAGCCAATCATGTATGATGATAAAACACATACTTTGTAAACAATCTTATTTATTTATTAATAAAATATTCATTTAAGGCATTTAATTATCTACATGGTGCTATTTTTAATAATATGTAAATAACCCATAGTTTTAAGCAATGATTTTAGAATCATGATGAGATCATGCTAATGAGATCTAAATTCTTAGAAAGCTTAAAAACTAAAATAGTTTCCAATTGTGGGATTACTAAAATGGGGATTAGTAAATCCGGATAGATTGGTACATATGTTACTTGCTCATTGGATGAGGTTGACTAATCTCATGGTCATTTGTGTGGAGACACTAAAGCAAGTATGTAGGTGCTTATTGGAGAATAAGTTCACTGAACGTGACTCGCTATGAAATACCTAATGGAGTTTTACTCGCCTGTCAGTAGAAATTCCTAATGTGATAGTAGTACAAGTGATCCTTGGACTTGAGATCATCATAGTATCCTGTATGTAACAAATTATACTTTGACTTATTCCTTAAGGCCTTTTAAGGCATATATAGGGTATGCTTTGGTATAATGAGTTGCATATGGAGATAATGTATGATCAATAAAGAATCTACCACCTCTAGTAAAAGAGGAGATATGTCATATGTGATTCGTTAAATGACAACCCAGGAATCCTTGGCCAAGGTAGAATGAAATTAGAAAGAGGTTTCTAATTTGCATTATTTGGAGTTGTGCGTTTTCTAATCGAAATACATATAATTAAATAAATTAAGACTTGACAGTAAATCCATGTCTTATATTTAATTGGGACATTGTATGGTGGAAGAATTAAATTGTACGGTAACTATTAACTCACAGGTTCTTTTATGATTAATGTTGAAATCTATATTATCTTGAAAGTCGTTGATCGCTAGGGAGGCTTATCCCTATTGTAGAATAAATGTTATTTATTTAAATAGATTATTAGTTTAATTTATTTATTTAAATAAGATTAGAATTGTTCTAATTGATTTATTTACAACCGGTTTAATATGGAGAACCTAAAGGGTCACACCATAAAAGGAAGAAGAATTATTTAAGAAGAAAATGGCATGATAGTAATAATACATTAAGTATAATTAATTTAATCTATGATGATAGAATAAATTAAATAGCTTAATGTTTATTATTTAATATTTTAGAAATATTAAATATAAATTAATAAGAGGAGTCTTATTATTATTATTATTATTATTATTATTATTATTTTAATTCTAAAGGAGTTTAAGAATTAATTTAATATCAGTACTCTCTCTCAATCCTAATAAAATTAGGATATAAATTAATTAAAAGTGTTTAATTAATTAATTAAATAAAATCCTATTCTAATTGGATTAGGAGGGTTAACCTAATATCTATATAAGAGAGTCTTATATCAGAAATAAGTACGTGAATTTTTCCAAGGATTGGGAGTACAAATATTCTATAAAGATAGAAACAAGGGTTAAGCCAATAACCCATCTTCTTGAGTTCTTCATCTTCCTTGGTGGATCACCGTTAGAGGCCAAACATTTGGGTGACTGACATTGATCAAGGGAAGGAGCCACTACAAAGGAATCAAAGGAATCAAAGGAGTAGAACTTGTACCTGAGGAAGCTTGGATCTTCAAAGGTATAATTCCATGTTCTTTCTTTTCTGTTATTGATAACTAGCACAAAGCATGATCGTGGCTATGGGTTTGTATAAAATTTTGAAAACCTATGTTTCGCGCTTCCGCCCTTTTTATGTGATTTGATTGCATGATTGCGTTACGTACAAACCCAACACTTTCTTTGTGTTCCAGCTAGGGATTTGTATAACAGATTCATCATCTGTCCTCTGTGGGAAAAATTTCTCCATGGTTCTCATCATCGGATCTCTCCTGATGCTATGCTGGAGTTATCGCTAACGGTTTGTCATGTCAGATACTCTGACTTTCGTTGAAGCAGTTATCAACGGCTTTCATCACCGGCTCATTCCCGATGCCAAGCTGGAGTTGTTGCCAACGGTTTGCAATATCATCCACTCGGACCCTCGCTGAAGTAGTTATAAACGGCTTCCATCACTGGCTTATTTTCGATGCTTCATTGAGGTTGTTGCCAACGGTTTGCAATGTTAGATACTCTTACCCTTCTTGAAGTGGTTATCAATGGTTTTTATCATCGGATCTTTCCTGATGCTATGCTGGAGTTGACACCAACGATTTGCAATGTTAGACCTAGTCGATCTCGATGTGGGCGTATCTTTCTGAAGACTACATTGGAGTTTTCGCCAACGGTCTATAATATCAGACCATCTGACCCTCGTTGAAGTAGTTTTCAATGATTTTCATCACCTGCTCGTTCTCGATGCTACGTTGGAGTTGTCGCCAACGGTTTGCAATGTCAGACCTAATCGATCTCGACGTGGGGGTGACGTTTCTGATAAATCCCACCCTCGGACAAATCTGGTTACTTTGACGCATTCAAAATCTGCTGTTCACAATGTCGGACCTTCCCGATGCTTTGACAGAGGGAGTTTTCAGCAGTTTTTAGCATTAGCATTTCGAATTCCACATCAAGGCTTCTACTTATGGCTTGCAGGAATTTTCTTCCTTCGTCAGGAGCTTGATGCTTAGAATCAGGTTTTCCAGCTATTGCGCTCAATCACAAAGAAGTTTTTTTTCCCTGATTTGACTTTTTAGTTTCTATAAACTCCGCTTTATCTTTAATCGAACTAAACCGATGGGGGTGGGACCTACCTTAGTGAATCGCAGGTCCACTTGCGACTGCCACAGGTGTAGTTGCTACTCCCTTCGAGTATAACTTGGCCCCCGTGGCTTTTATAATTCATTTTCATGTTTGAACTATAAAGGAAATCACAGATTTATTCTTCAGATCTACTGTGTTCAGACCGCGTTTTTCAAATTCCGTCACCGTACAATCATTCTGCACATCTCTGGTAACGTTCACATCCTTTCTTTTCAAGTTCTGACCGTTAGAACGTTAGATTTCATATAGTATGCTTCTAAACACAATATAGCTAATATGCATGCTTATATGACTTGATAAAAATTTCCAGACTTAGTAAATATGCATATTTTACTACGCTGAACAATTTGATTTGAAAACATTTGATTTTTGAGATAGTCATTCGGCGCCCTTTTTGGCCAGTTTACTCATCCTATTTGAGGGCAAATGAGCCTGGATTTTCAACTAAAAATACACATGGCAATTTAATTGCCATGGGGATTTTGATTTTGATTTTTTTATATATATGAACTGTTCATGTTTTTGGGTAGGTGTGCTACTGAATGGCCACATAGTCATGCCTATGTGCATGCGGACAATCCATTTTACAAAGGAGACTCTGGTGAAATATTTACAAAAGCCTGGGCATTTAAGAACATATAATTTTAACTCTACTGGGGATGTATATTAACTAATGCATGATGTAGGACTTAAAATATGCTTGAAGCAAGGATTTAATCTTAACATGCCATAAGTTTAAGGCTTACCTCACCCTTTCTGAGGTTATTTGGAGACTTTGTTCAGGTTATGAAGCCAGATAGATCAGGCATTGCTAGTAGGGTCTCTGTAGGTGTGAGGCGGTGGAGAGCTTCTAATGTCCCCCAGCCTCGTCTAGCTCGGCTGCCTCACCAATTGGCTGAGTCTGTGATTCGTCTGATCCAGGCTGAGAGGCCGGATGATATGGACGTTGAGGATGCCCTATTTGTGGATCATGTTCCAGCTCATACTCCAAGTAGGGAGCGGGAGCTTCCAGCCATCATTGTGCCACTTCTAGAGCTTCTAGGTGATTTGAGACGCCATCCCTCGAAATACCTTTATGCCAATGAGGTAAGTGAAGTTTTCATTTACTTTGGACTTTTCTTTCTTTTGCCATTTCAGGGCACAGGGTTAATCTGGACTTTCTACTTGATGCAGGTTCCTAATTTTATGCAGCTCAGGTGGAACAGGTTCAGTGTCCACTCTTTATATTATACTCTGCATTCAGAGTATCTGGCCATCGTCAACACTTGGGGTTTCAAGGCCTTTTTTTAATTCCTCCCCGTCGTTGCCCTTGGGGTTATTTGCGAGCATTATCTGAGTGCTGGTTCTAGCAGACTTAGTCTCTCCATTTGTTGGACTGTTAGGTGATGATGACACCGATGGATTGGCAGTTCATCATGGGGATAGAGTTTGCAGGGGATCCAGTGCCTTTGGTGGCTGACATTTCACTTGCTGCCGTGAGATCCCTTTTTAGAGTTCTTATGACGGCCATCAAGGGTCGAACTGTTCGTTCTGGTCCCTTGAGTGTTGATGCCTAGAGCGGGGCTTTGACTGAGCTTCTTCTTGATGATCAGAAGGTTATAGATCGCATACTTCGATAACTATTTTCGGTGATCATCAGGGGTTGTTTCATTGCAGACAACACCTTGACGGTGTCTTTCGCTCTGGTTAGCGCTATTCGATACGTGGAGCGCCTCAGGGATTTTGATTAGGGCACTTATACCTTTGCCTATTTTTTCGTGGGATGCGCCTACGCTCTTAGGGAGTGACGAAGGTTTGGCTAGGTTTTTATCCCTTCATGTTGGTGAGTAATTTCTCTTTCACCTTTCAATTATCCTAATTTATGTTTAACAATTTTACCACTAAGGTCATTTGATCTTTGCATTGCTAGTTTTGGGCATATGAGAGGTTCCCTTGCCTACGCACTGCCACAACTTTGGGCTTGGAGACATATCCGTGGGGATGGCGTTGGCATCATTCTACCTAGACGGAGGTCCTTGTTGAAAGTAGTATGAATACAAGTTAATCATGTATGATGATAAAGCATATACTTTGGAGACGATCTTATTTATTTATTAAAAAACGTATTCACTTATTAAAGGCGTTTCATTATCTACATGATGTTGTTTTTATAATATGTAAATAACCCATAGTTTTAAGTTATAATTTTAGAATCATGATGTTGATCATTCTAATGAGATCTAAATTCTTAAAAAGCTTAAAACTAAAATAGTCCCCAATCGTTGGATTACTAAATATGGGATTAGTAAATTCGGATAGATTGGTACATATGTTACTTGCTCATTGGATGAGGATGATTAATCTCATGATCATTTGTGTGGAGACACTAAAGCAAGTATGTAGCTGTTATTGGAGAATAAGTTCACTGAACGTGACTCGCTATGGAATAACTAATAGAGTTTTACTTGATTGTCAATAGAAATTCCTAATGTGATAGTAGTACAAGTGATCCTTGGACTTGAGATCATCATAGTATCTTGTGTGTAATGAATTATACTTCGACTTATTCCTTAAGCCCCTTAGGGTATATCAAATGGTATGCTTGGGTGTAATAAATTACATATGGAGATAATGAATGGTCAATAAAGAATCTACCACTTCTAGTAAAAGACGAGATATGTCCTATGTGATTCGTTAAATGACAACCCAGTAGTCCTTGGCCAAGGCAGAATGAAATTAGAAAGAAGTTTCTAATTTGCATTATTTGGAGTTGTGCATTTTTTAATTGAAATACATCTTATTAAATAAAATAAGACTTGACAGTAATTTCATGTCTTATATTTAATTGGGATATTATATGGTGAAAGGATTGAATTGTACGGTAACTATTTACTCACATGTCTTTTTATGATTAATGTTGAAATCTATATTATCTGGAAAGTCGTTGATCGCTAGGGAGTTTTATCCCTATTGTAGAATATATATTATTTTTTTAAACAGATTATTAGTTTAATTTATTTATTTAAATAAGATTATAATTGTTCTAATTGATTTATTCACAATCGGTTTAATATGAAGAACTTAAAAGTCACACCATAATAGGAAGAATAATTATTTAAGAAGGTAATGACATAATTGTAATAATTTATTAAATGTAATTAATTTAATCTATGGTGATAGAATAAATTAAATAGCTTAATGTTTATTATTTAATATTTTGGAAATATTAAATATAAATTAATAACAGGAGTCTTATTAATATTATTACAATTATTATTATTTTAATTTCTAAAGGAGTTTAGGAATTAATTTAATATTAGTACTTTCATTTATTCCTAATAAGATTAGAAGGAAAATTAATTAAAGAAGTTTAATTTATTAATTCTAATATGATTGGGAAGCCTAATTAATTAAAAAAGTTTAATTAATTAAATAAAACGATATGTCTAATAGGATTAGAAGGGTTGACCAATATCTATATAAGAGGAGTCTTATGTTAGATATCGATTGATGCAATTCCAATTGTTGGAGAGTATTCCTTTTCTATAGAGGATAGAAAAATAGGGTTTAGCCAAATACCCTCCTTCTTGATAATTCCTCTTCCTTAGTGGATCACCTTTAGAGGCCAAACACTTGGGTGGCTAACGTTGATCAAAGGAAGGAATCTAACCTGGATAATTCAAGGAGATCGCGAAGAACAAAGAGTTGAACTTGTACCTGTGGAAAATTCATTCTACAAGGGTATGAATTCCATAACTTCTTATTTATCATTTTAAATTAATAATTTGCATAAAGGATGACCCGGGTAATGGTTTTGTAGAAAATTTTAAACTCTGTTAAACCATGCTTCCGTTAATTTTTGCAATTTGATTGTGCCCACGATTTCGTACAAACCTAGCAGTGGTATCAAAGTCAAACCTTTATGTAATTATTAATTATTTTGATTCCATATATGTATAGGTATGTATTTAGAATAATTTATTGGGCATAATTAATTGTATAAAATTATTTTCTTATGAAAAGAAAAAAAATAGGAATCACGATTTTTTTTTTGGGGACTAATCACATTACTATATATAACGAAAGTGACTGGTTACCTGAAAGTTTTAACGAGGAGGTTTTCATACATATATATATATATATGTATATATATATATATATATATATATATATATTCTTAATAATTTTATAATTAAAATAAAGAGTTTATTTTAATCTTGAAATTGGATTTCATGCAATTTAAAATTGTCCATTAAATGATACTCATATATATATGGAATGATTTTAATTAATGAGATGATCATTTATTTATTGATGCATATGGTGATATGTATGATAATAAATGGGGTTGATTATGGACTATTGACCAATGTGATTGGATTTTATTTTAGTTGAATGCTTGAATGAATGGGTTTTATTAAATGGGGTTTGCGTACCTCGTCTTCTCTGGTTTTTCTTGATGTAAAATTCTATCTCCCTTATATGTACGTCCTGTTAACTGCTGATCAAGGTTTCTACTTGAATTAAATAGTTTAATGTAATAGAAATAGTTAAAATTATCTTGAAGAATTGAAGACCAAGGAGCATAGAGCGCGTGAAGACCTGTTTGTAATGGAGCCCGAGTTTAAATGTAATAGTTACGTTTAAATTTAAATTCTTGCCCTCCTAGGTTTGACCTTTTGGTTTACTTGGTGGCTCTAGTGAACCACCAAGTAAATGTAATATCGAACGTCGCCTTCTAGTATGATAAATTAATAGAGTATTAAATATTTAATATGAGTTTGTTGTGCACACACAAGACAAATATTAAGTATTTAAGATATTAATTTAATCACATTTGATGCTTATAAAGAAAATTGAACAATATTGTTTTGTTGTGCACACACAAAGACAATATTTTTCTTTTTGAATATATGGAGTGCCAGGTTGGGCTTAACTTAAATCATTTTAGTTCGGATGTGCACACACTTGACCATTATGATCTATGAGGCAGAATACGAGGAGTTACATGTTGATGTAATTGACAAGAGTTGTCTACCTATTTATTTATATATCATTTGTTGTGCACACACAAGGCTATATATATTTGAATTGGGATCCTTATTCTCACTAGCAAATCTTTAATTGATGTTGCCGAACTATATAAGTGAGGGTAATATAGTTTGAAGAAAATAGTGGGAGATACCAATTTAAAATAAGACCTAATTTATTTTGGTATATATAATTAATTAAATAAATATTTGCTAAAATGTTGTATTTTCACATACAGAAATTAAAAATGTCAAAATCACTAATTTCACTGCGTTGCATACTTGACGCTAACAAACTAACCGGATCGAATTACACGGACTGGTTAAGGAATCTAAGAATAGTTCTCACTGCAGAAAAGATTTCTTATGTCCTAAATTCACCTGTCCTTGGAACTGTTCCAGAAACAGCCTCTGAGGAAGAGATTGCCACTATTATAAAGTGGCAAGAGGATGCATCTGTAGCTCAATGCATCATGCTCGCATCCATGAATAACGAGCTTCAGTGTCAGCATGAAAACATGGATGCTCCTACTATGTTGCTTCACCTCGAGGAGTTGTATGGTGAATAAAGTAGAACTGCTAGATATGAGATATCTAAGGAGCTCTTCCGATCTCGAATGACCGAGGGCACTGCCGTTGAGACTCATGTCCTATGGTGATCAATCTGATTGAACGCCTTGGACAGCTTGGGTTCGTCATGGATGGAGAGTTGAGTCAAGACTTAGTCTTGCAGTCACTCCCTAAGACCTGCTCCTAGTTCACTATAAATTTCCATATGAATAAGTTAGATGTCAACTTGCCTGAATTACTTAACATGTTGAAAACTGCAGAAGATCACTTCCCATCCAAGAAGAACAATGTCTTAATGGTGGATGATTCTTCCAAGAAAAGGAAGAGGCCCATGGTATCTTCTAAAAAAAGAAGAAATCTAAGAAGGCTAAGGGCAAGGTGAACAGAAAGGATCAAAAGAAACCTGATCTAGCTAGCAAAAGAATGTGCTTCCATTACAATGAGTTGGGTCATCGGAAGAGGAACTGCAAGAAGTTTCTGGCAGAGAAGAAGCTTGAAGAAGATTTGACTTGCAATCAAGGTTTGTTCATGATTGAAATTAAACTTTCTGAAAGTCAAAATTCTACTTGGGTATTGGATACCGGCTGTGGTTCTCAGATATGTAATACTGTACAGAGGCTGGTCAGAAGTAGAAAGCTGAATAAGGATGAGGTTATCCTACGAGTGGAAAATGGAGCAAAGGTTGCTGCATTAGCTGTAGGCACTTATTGTTTAGCACTGCCTATGGGCAAGTCCATTTATTTAATTAACTGCTATTTTTTTTCTTCTGAATATCATTAGAAACATTATTTCTATTTTCGTATTAGATATGGATGGATTTGACATTATAGTAAAGAACAACAGTTATTCTATTTATAAAGATAATGTTTTATATAGTGTTGGTAATCTGCGAAATGGACTTTATATACTTGACTTGCATGAAAATATATTTCAAATAGAACAAACTAAGAAAAGGAAATGAGATGATGTTAATTATACTTATATGTGGCATTGTAGACTCGGTCTTATCAATGAAACAAGATTATACAAGTTGCATAAGGATGGGCTCTTAGAGCTATCCGATTATGAATCATATCCAACTTGTGAATCTTGTCTCATGGATAAAATGACTAAATCTCCTTTTAGTGGAAAAGGAGAAAGAGTTACAGAGTTGTTAGCGTTGGATCAGACAAACGTTTGTGGACCTATAACAACGAATGCACGGGGAGGGAATTCTTATTTTATTATTTTTACTGATGATCACTCAAGATATGGATATGTGTATTTAATGAAATATAAATCTGAATCATTTGAAAAGTTCAAAGAGTTTATAAGTGAAGTAGAAAAATAAACTGACAAAAGCATTAATATTCTTCGATCAGATTGAGGTGGTGAATACTTAAGCGGTAAGTTTCTCAATTGTCTCAAAGAAAATGGTATAATCTCACAATGGACTCTACCAGGTACACCACAGTTAAATGGAGTATCTAAAAAGAGAAATTGAACATTGTTGGACATGGTTCGTTCCATGATGTGTTTTATCGATCTTCAAGTATCATTATGGGGTTATACCCTAAAAGTGGCTACATATCTACTAAATAAGGTCCCCTCGAAATTCGTCCCCAAGACTCCATATGAGATGTGGACATGGAGGAAATCTGGTCTTAAGCATGTTAATATTTAGGGATGTCCAGCTTATGTGAAAAAGGTTTCAAAATGAAAAGCTTGGGATAAGATCTGATAAGTGCACGCTTGTGGGATATTCTAAAGAAAGTTTGGGATACTATTTCTACAATCGTACTGAGCAAAAGGTGTTTGTTGCGAAACACGCTGTCTTCTTGGAAAATGAGTTTATCCTTGAAGGCTGGAAGGAAAATAGATCTTGAATAAATTCAAGAACCACAAACCACTACAGATCAATTGGATGACCCTGTCCAAGTAAAGACACCTACTGTACAACACTGTTGGTCGTTTTACCAATCAATATATTTCGTGCAAGTATACACGGTCAACAAGTAATAAAGTGTAAGTACAGATATCGTTCCCACAGAGAAATAAAAGATAAAAGGTCGCCAAACCACTAGCACATAATCATTTCAGTCTTATTTAAACGAGCGGTAAAGAGAATGAATTTAAACTAAGTTAATTAGGCAAGGAATTTAACTTAAACTAATTAATCGTAGAGTAAAATCAGATAATGAAGGCATGAGATTCAAATTTCCCCTAATGCTTCATCTAAGTCAATAAACTTCCAATTGGGTCAAATTAATCGTCTAATGTTGTTAGTCGAGAACACGAAAGTGAGAGAAGGCCATCTTTCGATGCACCTAATCCATATCACATGCAATCCACAGATGATAGATGCACGTAAACACCCACATTACCTAAACCCCTATATGTCTATGGTGTTTACAAATAAATAGGGTTTAAGGTCAAGTTCTCATTTGACTACGAGCGGCGCTTTGGTATATATCTATCCTAAGCATAAATCATACGTCCAACGCCATGTGAACAAACAATCGCCCGCTACTACGATTAGATCTAAACCTACACTTCGTCTTTCAAGTCCACATAGGTTGTCACAGTAATTGGTCATGACTCAATTAAGCAATGAAAGCATAAATCGTAGTAGACAATCACATAGCAATCACTAAGAACCAACATGGAAGAGAAATCAACATAGACTAATCATTACGTTCCATTGGAACCTCAAAATAGATTTAAGATATCATAATGAAGCGCATCTATCATCCACAAGTTGAATACATATCATGAGATTACACAATTAGAAAGCAAAGAGAGTTTAAGGATAAGAAATGCAAATCTGAGTCTCTAAGCATCCAATATTGAATCTTCAATAACATCCACTTGTTTCAACCATCAAGTCTAATAAAACTCTAGAAAACTAATTACTATAAACTAGCACTAATCTCTACTCCTAAGCTATATAAAAAATGTAAAGGAAAAGGAAGAGAGCTAGGGCTAGGGCTTAAGGCCCAAAATGTGATGTATTTCTTGCCAAAACCGAGCCCCCTTATATCCCATTCTCTAGCTAAGTCCCGTGCACTTGAAAAGTCAAGTATGGCTGCATTTTTTACTGGCGTGGTCGCGCCTAAAATGCACTAGAAATCCGCGCTTCCGCTCCAAGGATTTTCTAGTGCAGAGTCCTTTGGTAGAACGGCCATAACTTTTTATCCGGGAAGAGTTACGAGGCCTGCCACCTGTTAAATTGAAGCTATCGAAGAGCTCTACAACTTTTATTATTTGAGCATTGAGAAATAAAGGATGGATGAAGGCTGAAAATGAGCTGCAAGTGACAGCTGTGCAATAAAAGCCCAAAACTATAAAGTTTGACGTCCGTTGGTATACGGGGCATAACTCTCACCTCCGAACTCCAATTTGGATGATTCAAGATGTTCCAGAAAGCTTATAAGATGCTCTACAATATGAACCAAGTTCCAATCTAAGAACAAGAAATGAACATGAACCACCCAAATGATGTCCGGATTGCATTTGCTTCCCATTGTCATGCAATCATTTCATTCTTGCTCCTTTTTGCCTCATTTTGTCCTTTTAAGCTCAATATACGCCAAGAGAGTTCCTAAACCTGAAAATCACAAAACAAAGGAAAAACACGTAAAAAGCACAAAAGTACTTGAGTTTCGACAACAGAACAAGCTGGTTACTATCCGAATAAGGGGTCATAAAGACCACTTATCAAATATCCCCAAACTTAAACATTGCTTGCCCTCAAGCAACCCAAACAAAACTAAACACAAGATGCAATGCAATATATACAATGAATGCAACCTATACTACTATGAATGCGAATCCAAGTCTTAGTCAGTATAGAACTTTTAAGGCAATGCCTTAGAAAAACCACAATATAATCAAACATATAAGCTACCCAAGACAAGATCATAAGGCATATTCTTGCAAATCCAAAACTGTCAGCACTGATGTATTGTGCGTTGTGTGCCTAGCAACCATTAGACATGTATTCAGATAAATAATTCACATACTATGCTTCTTAGGGGGAAAACAAGCTTTAACTTAAGAAAAATAGTAAATTATATAAGTTTTAACTAAGACCATGTATTACTAAAGTTAAGAGTCAACATGGGGTTTTCATTCAGGTTTTATTACTCATGAGGGCGTATTCGCACTTTCCCGTGTACACAATCGACTGTGTAATGCCTAGTTCTCTTAGGCTTTTCAGTGATATCCATGTAGCGAGCTTTCGACCAACGACTCCCAGACCAGACAACCTTAGGGCGTTGGGTGTAGAGACACCCCGAGGGCTTACTTGCTCGAATATTAAAGGCCATAGAACTCGACGTAGCCGAAGTGTTTATTCTATTTTTTCTTTTTCTGAATCTTTTTCTTTTGTTTTCTCTTCTTTTTCATAAGGGAGTGCGTCTTACGCTCCATCTCCCCAAATATCATGCAAAACCCCTGTTTCCCCCCAAACTTATGCTTTTAACAATCTTAGTTATTATTACATGAGAATTGACATTCTTTCATTCAAACATAGATTTCCCACCAGAAGACAAGTATGTGAAAATTTAAACTTAGTATGCCATGGTGGTTACTCTATTGTGCTGACTGGCTACACAGTATCTGACAGATAAGGATTTACATATATGACAGTATTATCAAGCTTAAGTCTCAAATCAGTTCAAAAATCAAGTGATTTCAGTTTCTTTATAGGCCAAATACATAACTCACCAACTAAAACTGGATTCATGCAGTATGCTCTAACACAAAATGCAAAATTTTTTAAAATTTTTTAAAATTTTAATAAAATATGACCTACATGCACTATATGAACTGTCACAACATGAAATGAACTAACTACATGTAAAATAAAACCAATACCCCCAAACTTAAACTGTTCAATGTCCTCATTGAAGGTAAAGGTAAAAAGAAAGAAACTCCCCTATTCGACTTCTTATGCTGCATGAAATGAAGTGGCATCCTCTCAGAAGTTTCCCCCGTCTCTCTGTACTCAACGAACCAAACTCAACTCAATATCAATCGCTCTCGAACCCACACTCACTGTCTCAATTGATCAGTTTGAGAAGATGAGTTTGATTGGTGGATTGCTACTTTGGATTGAATGTGATGGCAGAGATGGGGGATTGCTTGAAGGGACTTGAGGGTTCGGGATTAGAGAGACTAAGGTTTAGCTGCTATTGATAATTGACATGAATTGATGCCCCTAAAATCTGGCATTTCCATAAGTTTGTGCCCAGTTTGTGAGAGGCGCGGCTGCGCGCCCCAGCAACCATATCCTGGCGCGGCTGCGCTGCTTGCCAGATCTGGTTTTCTGTAGCATTTGGCATGGGTTTATGATGGCCCGTTGAGCTTTCCTTCTTGCAGCATGGATTGACCCTGAGAAAGACATATAACCTTTATTAAGCCCTCATACACTATCAAAAGTATATTAACTATTTACATCTAGAGAATTAAACATGGAAAGATATATGCATTTAAATTCCCAAAAATTTCTCTATAGGAGCGTATATGTAACATGCTCGTGATTCAAAAATGTGCAATAAACATTTAAGTCCCAAAAATAGATACATCAATGCCTAAGTTCAAACATGTAGGCAATGAACTCCTAAATCTACGAGCGTTCAAAAATTTTAAACTAAATATTAACTAATAAGAATTAAATAAGGGGGAGGGAAATGTGATAGAAAGCAGATAATGGAGAATTAAACAATTAGGGAGAGAGAGAAATGATGGGGTGCCTCCCATCGAGCACTTAATTTATAGTCGTCTAGCTGGACTGTGTCTGACCACTACTATTCGACCCCCCGACGATATTTGAGAACCCCTCCATCCATCAAAATTGCAATGTGCTTTTGGAGGCTTCCCAATAGGAGAGGACTAGGAATTAAACTACCTAGCATCGGATGTGTATAAGAATTCCCCATGCTGAAGATTGGGGAGCTAGACATTGGTTCCGTTGTGCTTGTGACATGATAGGAGCATTGAGATTCACACATCATAACGGGCTCTTCTTCTATTCTCTCTTCTGCTAACCACCATGGTTTCAAGACTGCGGACTCTCTCATATCATCGAGATCCGTCTCTGTAATGTGGCTACCAAGGGGATAAGGGTGTGCAAACTTGACGGGTGTTTCAAACTTCGGCGGAGAAGGTTCTTGGGGAATTGTCACTGTCGGTTCACTTTCATTTTCCACATCCCCAATCGTCTCCTCGATATCCATTGCCTTAAGCTCATCTAGTTTCAGGTACACTTCAGGCTCTTCATCAGTTTCTGCATCCATGTCATAGCACCACGTATCTTGGGGATCATTACTCACGGCTTCCAACATCTGAGGCATAGGACTTTGAATATCTTAAGCTTCGGTTACTTGCTCAATCACCTTTTCATTCCTTAGAGCCGTGCTAATCTGCTCTACCAAAGTATGAAGATCCTCAATTGACTTCTGTTGTTCGACCAAGATCTCCTTTGTTGATGCTAAGGAATTTCCCCACAAACTTGCCAATCATTCCTTTTCTGTTTCAGCCACGGGATCCATGTAATGAGTCTCACAGGTTGGAGTATTGCTGATTTGGGCCATCTGAGTCTGAAAATTTTGGTTTGATGGTTCTTGGCTCTTAAGCATCTCTTCTTGGTTTGCTGAGCTCTTATACATAAATTCCATTGTGGACTGTTCTCCTTGTAAACATGGAGATTGATATGGGGGTTTTGGTGCGTAAATTGGACTTTGATCATAGTATTGGTCTTGATAGCTCACAGTATGGGTCTGCATCCCTTTCCCATCCTCTTTCATCAAGGCCATGCTAATTTGCTCTGCCCAGTTCTGAATATTCTTGACTGACTTTGCTTGCTCAATCAAGATATCCTTCAACGATGCTATGCACCTCCTTCGTCCACTCGTTCTTGGTCTGTCTCACCCTCAATGTACTCAGGCTCATGAGTTGGAGTCTGGAAGGTGCATTCTAGGGCGCAAGCGGGATTTGGATCCCTGTATTGGTCTTGATAATAGTTTGCTGAAGGGTTTGGGTGATACCCCCAATCTTGCTGAAAATTGGGATAAGGCTCATTGTAGGAGTACTCACCCCCATACTGCTCCTATCCACAACTGATAGGCTCCTGATGGCTCATATAGCTCCCAGCACCATAATCATAATTCATTGTCGTCTCTTGACTCTGCTGGGCTGAGACAGTATCCAGCTTCCTCGAAAGAACCTCTAACTGTTCTGACAGTGAAGCAATTGGGTCAACGCCATCAATCCCTATTTCTCTTAGTAGCTCTTGTCTTGCGTAGTTCCATGGATAAAAATTTAAGTCCATTGTACCTGACAAGAGAATATAGGAAGAGAATTAAAAAAAAAATAAAAATGTTTAAAGTAAGACTAATTTGATTTAAACTAATGTTGGCAAATAGTTATCCAATTAATTCCCCGGCAACGGTGCTAAAAACTTGTTGGTCGTTTTACCGATCAATATATTCGTGCAAGTATACACGGTCAACAAGTAATAAAGTGTAAGTACAGATATCGTTCTCACGAGGAAATAACGGATAAAAGGTCGCCAAAGCACTAGCACATAATCATCTCAGTCTTATTTAAACGAGTGGTAAAGAGAATGAATTTAAACTAATTAAACTAGACAAGGAATTAAACTTAAACTAAATATTCCTAGAGTAAAATCAGATAATGAAGGCATGAGATCCCAATTTCCCCTAATGATTCATCTAAATCAATAAACTCCCAATTAGGTCAAGTTAACCGTCATGGTTGTTAGCCGAGAACACGAAAGTGAGTGAAGGCCATCTTTCGATGCACCTACTCCATACCACGTGTAATTCACAGATGATAGAACGCACGTGGACACCCACATTATCTAAACCCCTATATGTCTATGGTGTTTACAAATAATTAGGGATTAAGGTTAAGTTCTCTATTGACTACGAGCGACACTTCGGTATATGTCTATCCTAAGCACAAATCATATGTCTAACGCCATGTAAACAAACAATCGCTCGCTATTATGATTTGATCTAAACCTATATTTCATCTTTCAAGTCCACATAGGTTATCATAGTAATTTTTAGCTAAGCAATTAAGCAATGAAGGCATAAATCGCAATAGACAATCACATAGCAATTAACAATAACCAACACGGAAGCAAATCAATATCAATTACTCAAAAGGTTCCATTGGAATCTCAAAATAAAACCTAAGTCATAAATGACTCAAGTATATCATCCAAAAAAGGAATACACATCATCCACAAAAGGAATACACATCATCCAAATATAAATGAATAACAAGGAGAGTTAAAGTAAGAGAGTGCAAATCTGTGTTCCTTCTCCAAGCTTGGATCTTTGATGTCCTCCAATTGTTTCAACCATCTAGTCTAATCTAACCCTAGAAAACTAACTACTAACAACTAATCTAACACTAATCTACTCCTAAGCTATACAAGAAATGTAAAGGAAAAGGAAGAGAGCTAGGGCTAGGGCTTAAGGTCCAAAATGTGATGTCTTTCTTGCCAAAACCGAGCTCCCTTCTATCCCAATCTCTATCCAAGTCCCGTGGACTTGAAAAGTCAAGTCTGGCAGCATTTTTTACTAGCGCGGCCGCACCCAAAATTCACTAGAAATCCGCGCGCCCGCGCCAAGGATTTTCTGCTGCAGAGTCCTCTGGTAGAATGGCCATAACATTTTATTCGGGAAGAGTTACGAGGCCTGCCACCTGTCAAATCGAAGCTATCAAAGAGCTCTACAACTTTTATTATTTGAGCATTGAGAAATAATGGATGGATGAAGGCTGAAAATGAGCTCCAAATGACAGCTGTGCAATGAAAACCCAAAATCGTGAAGTTTGATGTCCGTTGGTATACGGGGCATAACTCTCGCCTCCGAACTACGATTTGGATGATTCGAGATGTTCCGGAAAGCTTATAAGATGCTCTACAATATGAACTAAGTTTGAATCCAAGAACATGAAATGAACGTGAACCACCCAAACGATGTTCGGATTGTATTTCCTTCCCATTGTCATGCCATCATTCCATTCTTGCTCCTTTTGGCCTCATTTTGTCCTTTTAAGCTCAATATGCGCCAAGAGAGTTCCTGAACCTAAAAATCACAAAACAAAGGAAAAACACGTGAAAAGCACAAAAGTACTTGAATTTCGGCAACAGAACAAGCTGGTTACTATTCGAATAAGTGGTCATAAAGACCACTTATCAATAAGTTCACTGAATATGACTCGCTATGGAATATCTAATGGAGTTTTACTTACCTATAATTAGGAATTCATAATGTGATAGTAGTACAAGTGATCCTTGGACTTGAGATCATCATAGTATTTTGTGTGTAATAAATTTTACTTTGACTTATTACTTAAGACCCTTAGGGTATATCAAATGGTATGCTTGGGTGTAATAAGTTACATATAGAGATAATGAATGGTTAATAAAGAATCTACTACTTCTAGTAAAAGAAGAGATATGTCCTATATGATTTGTTAAATGACAACCCAGTAGTTCTTGGCTAAGGCAGAATAAAATTAAAAAGAAGTTTGTAATTTGCATTATTTGGAGTTGTGCATTTTCTAATCGAAATACATATAATTAAATAAAATAAGACTTGACAGTAATTCCATGTCCTATATTTAATTGAGACATTGTATGGTGGAAGGATTGAATTATACGGTAACTATTTACTCATAGGTTTTTTTATGATTAATGTTGAAATCTATATTATCTAGAAAGTCGTTGATCGGTAAGGAGGCTTATCCCTATTGTAGAATAATATTATTTATTTAAATAGATTATTAGTTTAATTTATTTATTTAAATAAGATTAGAATTGTTCTAATTGATTTATTCACAATCGGTTTAATATGAAGAACTTAAAAGTCACACAATAATAGGAAGAATAATTATTTAAGAAGGTAATGACATAATTGTAATAATTTATTAAATATAATTAATTTAATCTATGGTGATAGAATAAATTAAATAGCTTAATGTTTATTATTTAATATTTTGGAAATATTAAATATAAATTAATAACAGGAGTCTTATTAATATTATTACAATTACAATTATTTTAATTTCTAAAGGAGTTTAAGAATTAATTTAATATTAGTACTCTCATTTATTTCTAATGAGATTAGAAGGAAAATTAATTAAAGAAGTTTAATTTATTAATTCTAATATGATTGGGAATCCTAATTAATTAAAAAAGTTTAATTAATTAAATGAAACCATATGTCTAATAGGATTAGAAGGGTTGACCAATATCTATATAAGAGGAGTCTGATGTTAAATATCGATTGATGCAATTCCAATTATTGGAGAGTATTCCTTTTCTATAGAGGATAGAAAAATAGGGTTTAGCCAAATACCCTCCTTGATAATTCCTCTTCCTTGGTGGATCACCTCTAGATGCCAAACACTTGGGTGGCTAACGTTGATCAAAGGAAGGAATCTAACCTGGATAATTCAAGGAGATCGCGAATAACAAAGAGTTGAACTTGTACCTGTGGAAAATTCATTCTACAAGGGTATGAATTCCATAACTTTTTATTTATCAATTTAAATTAATAATTTGCATAAAGGATGACCCGGGTAATGGTTTTGTAGAAAATTTTAAACTCTGTTAAACCATGTTTCCGCTAATTTTTGCAATTTGATTACGCTCACGATTTTGTACAAACTCAACAACTGTAGCAGAGGGGTTTACCCATTCCCGCTTGCAGCTAGAACTGTTGAATACCGATTCTATCATGTGGGTTCCTTAGACCGCAGACTATCTAACAGTTAGGTTCGAGGATGGTTTTTCGACCAGGATGGAGTTTACATTGCCCACTCGTCTGATTCTCCTTTTGACCGAGGGAGGTTGGGAGCTCTATTTGGGAGAGCGTGCTATTTGAGCGTCACAGGAGATATCCGCATTCCCTTTGTTCCTCCTGCTTGGCATTATTAGCCCTTGGCTCAGTCGATCACAGATATTCCCTTGATGGGCATAAATGGTTTTACCCTGTTAGAGGGTCCTCACACTCAAGAGGCATTTCATCGCTGGTGGAGTCCTCGCACTATTAGAGCTCAGACTCTTGCTACCCAGCTTATGGCAAACATGGTGCATGGGTCTATTATGATGATAGATTTTATAGCTTGCCTCAGAGAACCTACTCATCTGGTGAAGATTTCAGGATTGACCCAGCGGTCGGAGCGGGCTCAGTTTTTCATCAAGCACCTTGGCCGGGATCATTCAGAAGCAGATTCGTTTCATCGTTTCAGCTACGGAGTTGGCCTATCAGCAGATCCATATTCTGGTAGTTATGCAGGTACCGATCCTCTTTTGAATCGACCAAACATTCCTACTGGTCGAGATTCAGTGACTCAGGAGGAGCTGCAGTAGGTCGATCTCCTGGATGCGAATATTATAGATTTCTTTGGATAACTTTCTCACTATATCTTTTGATAGGTCTCCATTAGATATTGGGCAGCTGTGCCCCATTTCTCGTTATATCTTTTGATAGGTCTCTGTTAGTCATTGGGCAGCTATGCCCCATTTCTCTGTACTTTTTATTTTGCATTTTATGAGTAGACAGAGATGATGCTTTTAGTAGATAGTGTTTTTTAGAAATGCATTGTATTTCCTATCTTTTGCATCCTATTGTCATTTATCATTGTCATTATGCATGTATTATGTCATGGATATGCACTTAGATAGGTGAATTTAGATTTGACCCCTGGATGGTCTCATAATACGGTTCTATAGATATTTTCATCTACCGTCAATCGTATCGAGCACCTGCCACATTCTTTGATAACATCTTCTTTGAGATCTTGGTATGACAGTTTGCCTCCCACAGACAGGGGGATAGTTGATCAGATGATGGGGCATTATTTGGCCATTTTAGCTTTTCAGGTTCCACTGGGCTTTGTGAATAGTATGTTATCTTGTTAGATATATGAGTGCCAGGTTTTTAGATTTGGCCTTCATTAGCTGACTCCTACACTGGAGGAGTATGGGTGCTTCACGGGTTTGGCATTAGATCTGCCTTGCGCTATGATGGCCATTAGTGACATGAGACGACCGTTCATAACCATAACTAGTCTAAGGCGCATAGTCGTCACTGAGGAAATTATTGTGGGGCATTGTGGTGTCCCTAGACTTCTTGATCGATCGCTTTGGCTGACTGGACAGCTATGAGCGATATTCAAGAGACTTTCTCATCCTTGCAGATGAGTGACAGTTTTCACGCGTAGACGTTCTGTTGATGTGCGTTATAGCTTATTTGTACATGCCACTTTATATGGACCACTTGGACATTAGCCTGATGGTAGTGATTCGTGGTCTCAGACAAAGTTGTACTATCCTACCCATGATATTGGTCGAGTCCTTGTGGTCGGCCACATTCTGTCACACCCATCCAGTGGGATTTTTCAGGGGTAGCGCCGTTTTGCTGTACGTGTGATTCATGACATACTTAAGACCCATCGGCACTTTCAGAAATTATGGGTATTGCTTAACTCATGATATAGTAATGTCCTTTTCTTTTCGGTCGGCGGAGTGTACAGATGCGACATTATGGTTAGCCTTTTTGACGACGATCGAGCATCCATTTTCGATCTTGCCCTGCTCAGGGTTTAGCTCCCCTTACCGCTTTATTACTCATGTATTTGGAATGTATTGCCTGCCCTTAGCGAGTTTTAGAGGGGTGACCACATATCATCAGCTGGCTGTCATGGGACAGTTTGATCAGTTTCAGAGCATCCACCACTTTGAGGGGCTATGGATCAGCGGATATCAACTTCATCTTTGTCGTCAGATGACCTCACCAAGACTTATGAGTGTTGGGCTCATAGGGAGATGGCTGATTTTTCTACTAGCCATCCGGATCGTTCTCCAGAGTATTCTTCATGGTTGGAGGTAGATATTGCACTAGCTGCGGTTATCCACTCAGCTCCGAGTATTGATTCTGATGAGGAGGAGCTTATGGAGGATCCTGATTCTCCCACCGAGGATTATTTATTTGCTGGTTTAACAACATCTTTAGTCAGTGACCCCCAGAGCATTCCTACTTGGACAGATCCAGCTCTTATAGATTCATTAGCTTAGATGACCTTTGAGAGGGATCAAGCTAGAGCACTGATGTTGACAGCCCTTTCTGGCAGGGATGCAACTTTTGCTAATAGAGATGAGGCTCGAGCTACCCGGGATGCAGCTTTTGTTGAGGTTGAGGAGGCTTTAGTCGCCCGGGATGCTGCTTATATTGAGAGGGATGAGGCTCTAGCTACCCAGGATGTTTGTATTGCAGATAGCACTAACTCATGTCATATACACACAGCATCATCGCAGATATGAGTGCCTTTATAGATGGTCATAGCAGCACTATGCAGATAGTTGTGGATCTTCTTGCTCGCATGGAGACCATGGGACATGAGCTTACAGATGATCCTCCATCTTCTGAGAGGGATGCTATGTTGGCATTGCTATCCTGTTTATCCATGGGCTTATAGACTAGTTTTAATTTTCCTGCACATACTAGATCGGCCATTTTTGTCATGTACAGGATACATTGTATATATCAAACAGTATTATATAGTAGAGAAATATATTTTGATTCACTTTCTTGTTAGATATATATTGTCATTATTGAGTGATTACCACTTATTTCATAACTTGCTATCTTGTTGTATTATGAGTTTTTCCTTGATGGATTGACATTGAGATGTCAGAGAGTACATCAGCAGGACCTGTTAATCAAGGAGGCTTGATAATATTTAGTTTTATATGGGCTTCGGTGTCTTGGGATTGGTTTTTATTGGTATTATTTTTTTTCTTGAAGGTTAGAACGCACCAAGAATGGCTGCCTACGTACTCCCAAGTTGAGGGAGATCAAGTCATTCGTAGTTCAGGCTTTTCCTGAATGGTTTGAGAAGTATTTATTTTGGGTTTGAGCATGGCTTGATGGGTTTTTGAATTTTTTGTTTGGTTTGACCGCACTGTAAATGGCTACCTACTTCCATAGTTGAGGGAGATCAGGTCATTCGTAGTTCGGGCTTTTCGGGAAAACCAGAATTAATTTAGTTTTTCTCAAAGGACCATGATGATGGCTTGCCTGTGTTTCAGATATAGTACTTTTTTACGGTGTCTGAATTGATGAGCTGGGGAAATTCTTTCCCATCCATTTCTTGCAATCTGATGGCTCCTCCTGTCAACACTTCTTGGACAATGAAAAGGCCTTCCCAATTTGGGGCTAACTTTTCTTTAGCTTCATCTTGATTGGCAAGGACTTTCTTCAATACCAATTCATTTTCTTTGAATTGTCAGAGTCGAACTCTCTTGTTGTATGACCAAGCAATCCTTTGCTGATATAACTACCCGTGAAAGATGGTTGTAGCCCTTTTTTCATCTATTAGGGACAACTGGTGGTACCGCTCTTGCAACCACTGGTCTTCCTCCATCTGAGCGTCTGTTAGCACTCTCAATGAATCCATTTCTACTTCTATGGGGAGTACTACTTCCATGCCATAGACCAATGAGTAGGGGTAGCCCTAGTAGAAGTATGCATTGACGTCCTGTAGGGCAACAAAGTTAGAGGTAATAGGAAAGACAATCTTTTGTGATTGGTGGCCATTTTTTGCATGATCTTCTTGATATTTTTTTGTTGGTCGCTTTGACAACACCATTCATCTTGGGACGATAGATGACGGAATTGAGATGCTTGATATGGAACTTACTGCATAACTGTCTTATCATCTGGTTGTTTAGATTCTTAGCGGTGTCTGATATGATCACCTCCGGTTGTCCATATCGACAGACGACATTATTTATGATGAAACTAATGATTACCTCTTTGGTGACTTTGGGAAAAGAGGCAGCTTCAACCCATTTGGTGAAGTAATCGATCATGGTGAAGATGAATCGATGACCATTGCTGGCTTTGGGTTCTATTGGACCAATCACATCCATTCCCCACATAGAAAAGGGCCTTGACGAACTCATATTGTGCAGTTTATTTGGAGGAGCATGGATGGCATTTCCATGGACTTGACATTGGTAGCATCTCCTGACATGATCATCACAGTCCACTTTGAGAGAGATCCAGTAATGCTTGATTCTTAATATCTTTCTAGACACCAAATGACCACTTATGTGTGGGCCACAGACTCTACCGTGGACTTCATCCATCAATCTTTAGGCTTGATCTTTATCTAGGCATCTCAAAAGGCCTATTCAAGCATCCCTTTTATAGAGTGCATCTCCGCTCAGATAGAATTTTATAGCTATCTTGTGAATTCGCTTTTGTTCAGCTTGACTTGCCCTGGCCGGCGTAGATCCATCTCAAAGATATTCTTTTATGTCTTAATACTAAGGCTGTTGGATAGGAGGTATTTCATCTAATATTTCTCCAATGTAATTCCCATATGATGGGGCTTTTTGGCTTGCAAATTTTATGTCGGGAACTCCCATTCTATCAGATAGGTGGATTAAGGAAGCTACTGTTGCCAATGCATCATCGAAGTCATTCCTACCTCGAGGGATGTGGATGAAGGTTATCTCTTCAAACTCCATGGATATCTTGAGAACCTGTCGATGATATGGCAGCAAATGAAATACCTTAGTGTGATATGCCCTGGTGGATTGTCTGATGACCAACTCAGAATCCCCAAAGACTAGTAAACGCTTAATACCCATGGATTGGGCTAGTTTCAACCCCATTATGCAGCCTTTATACTCAGCTGTGTTTTTGGTGTTGACAAACTGCAACTTGATAGCCACATGATACTGTTCTTTTGTACCAGAGACAACGACTGCCCCATCTCTGGCACCTTCCATGTTCACGGCTCCATCAAAATACATCTTCCACTATTGGACTATATTTTCTTCAGGGATTTGATGAACTGCCATGATCCCATCATTCTAGAAAAAAGTTTCCAAGTGTTTAAAGTCCGCTGACGGTGCTTCGGCCAGTTGATCCTGCAATTCCCTGACCTTTGATAGACTTCGGAGTCACGTAGACAATGTCGAACTAATGTAGAATCAACTGCCATTTGGAAAACTGGTAATTTAATATGGGTTTGCTGCATACGTACTTCAGTGGATCCATGCGGGATATGAGATAGGTCGTGTGCCCATACAGATAATGTTAAAATCTCATGGCGGCCTATGCTATCACACAACAGGTATTTTCAATCACAGTGTACCTTTTTTCGCCGCTACTGAATCTTTTGCTGAGGTAATAGATAGCTCTCTATTTGCTTTTATCATCTTTCTGCTCTAGCATACAGCCCATTGCATTGGCATTAACTGCTAGGTAAATATATAGGGGAGCCTTATCCCTTGGGGGTACCAATATAGGTGCTTCAATCAACTACTTCTTGATGGAAAGGAATGTTTTTTGACAATCTTCATTCCATTTCATGGAGGAATTCTTCCTTAGCAGCATGCAAATGGGTTCACACGTTGCCATGAGTTGAGAGGTGAACCTGCTTATGAAATTAATTCTTCCCAGAAACCCCTGTATTTCCTTCTCTTTCTGAGGCACAATCATCTCGGTGATGGCTTTAATCTTTTCGAGACCCAGTTCAATACCTCTGTTGCTCACCAAAAATCTTGACAACTTGCCTGATTTGACACCAAAAGCACTTTTTGTTGGATTCAGCTTTAGTTTGTACTTACACAACCTGTTAAAAAGCTTTCTGAGATAGCTGATGTGGTCATCCTCCTTCCGGTATTTGATGATGATATCATCCACATAGACCTCTATTTCTTTGTGCATCATGTCATGAAAAAGGGCCATCATGGCTCACTGATATGTGGCAGCAGCATTGATAAGGTCGAAAGACAAACGTCTATAACAGAAGGTTCCCCAAGGAGTGATGAAGGCTATTTTCTCCCTGTCCTCTTCAGCCACCATGATTTGATGGTATATGGAAAAGAAATCCATAAAAGAATACATGTTATATTGTGCCATATTGTCTATCAGGATGTGGATAAAAGGTACGGGGAAGTTGTCTTTGAGATAAGCCTTTTTCAAATCTCGGTAATCCACGCATACTAGTACCTTTCCTCCGGGCTTAGGCACAAGAACTATGTTGGATAGCCATTCAGGGTAAGTCGATACCATGATGATACCAGCTTTGAATTGCTTGACAATCTCTTCTTTGACTTTCAAACTCCATTCAGGTTTCAATCGCCTGAGCTTTTGTTTGACTGGCTTGAATCAATCTTTAATGGGTAGTCGATGGATGACAATGTCAATAGACAAGCCAATCATGTTTTCATGTGACCATGCAAACACATCCTATGAGTTAAGAGTTCAATAAGGTTGGCTCTTTGGTTTTAGGTAAAGTCTATGCCTATCTGGATTTCTTTAAGGTTTTCTGAGGTTTTGATATTGACAATGGTGGTTTGATCGAGGTTTGGTTTGGGTTTATCTTCGACCCATTCTTTGATCTCCTCGGCCACCTCATAGTCATCTATCTCCTCTTGATCAATCTCCATTAAGTCGAAGTCCATTTCTACATCAAAGTTGTAGTCACTGTGAAAATTTGGCATCTCATCAGTAGGGAGAAACAAATCTAATTCTGGAGTTGTGAAAACAAAGTGCTTTCACTTTAATATATGAAACTATTTAATCATAGAAAACATTTATCAAAAGCATGACAAAAGTAACTACTATCGTTATGCAATAAAAATAAGTAGTAAATAAAACCATATTTCAGGGCAGATGGACTTTCTACCCTTTTACCCTTTTTGAATGAGGCATGGAGTGCTGCTCCAATTGTTCAAAGTCAAGTCCTCTTGAATAGGGAGGATAAAGGAGTACTGCTCGTCTTTGTTCTCTTTGATGACGACTGAGACATCCTTTATATCAGGGTCGGGGTTTTTCTTTGAGCTACTACCCCTATCACTCTTGATGCGAAGGATTCAGTTTTGATCTTCCGAATCATCATTGTCTGGGATATTGTCGTTCATACCCTCATAGTGGATCAAACAATACATGTTTGCAAATGGGTTTGTCCTTCATGCATGGACTTTTCTTTACCCTTTTTGGTTTCCCCCTTAGGTTTTGGGGCTTTCCTCTCACTAGTCTGTTTGACCGGAGGAAACATCATACCTGACACACCAGCAGGAATCATCCTCATTGGTTTCTCAAATTTGGCATCAGTGAGGTTTGGCAGCAGGATCGTGGAAGTAGGAACAGTTGGATGCTTTTTTGGGTTCCGATGGTTTGATCCGGATGAATAGCCCAATCTGGCTTTCCCTGATTGGCTAAGGATTTACACTGGACTTCTGATTCCTTGCTGATTTTTCCCTAACCCTTCTCCAGGGCAGAATCCCAAGGATACCATTTCCTGACTGACTGTCATTACTTCGGGGGAAACTCTTGGTTTTAAGGCTTGTGCCCCAACAAGTATTAAGTATTGCTCACCTCCAAAGATTGAAAACTGATAGGCTCAATCCCTTCATCGAGGCTGATTACCAGCATATCATTCTATGTGTAGACAGGATATTCTAGCTCGGCATTTACCATGATCAGGTTGCCATTAATAAAGTACTTGAGTTGCTAATGAAGGGTGGACGAAACTACTCCTGCCATATGGATCCATGGTCTTCCAAAAAATAAATTATATTCGGTGGTAATGTTTAGTACCTAGAAGGATATATAGAAAGTATAGGGACCAATCTCCAGTGGAAGCTCAATCTCCCCCACGGCCTCTCAGTGAGATCCATCGAAAGCCCGGATTACTACATGACTAGTCCGGATTTGGTTTGGATTGATCTTTATTCTCTCCAAGGTGTCGTAGGGACAGATGTTCAGGGAAGATCCTCTATCTATTAGCACCCCTCCAATCACATACCCGGATGACATCACTGCTATGTGCAAAGACTTGCAATGAGTCGTCCCTTTGGCGGGTATATCATCGTCAGTGAAGGATATCACATTTGCTGTTGAAATTGTGCTCTATCACATGACGAAACTTCTCAGTATCTACCGTCTTTTGCAGATGTGCTTCCTCCAGTACTTTCACCAGGATTTTGCAATGATCCTCCAAGGATAACACCAGATCCAGAATGGATATTTGTCGGGGTGCCTCTTTCAAGCTTTGCACCACTTTGATCTCAGTATGCCCCATTTTGATAAGAAATTCTTCAATTTTCACTTCAGCCACTCTTCCTATAGCTTTAATGACTGAATTGAGCACTCGCTGAGGCAGGTACAATGGGTTTTCCTTTGATATACTGGCAATGTTGTTTGATGTTGAACCTTCATCTTTCCCATAGTTCCATGAGGCCTTTTTCAAGCTGACCACATGATATAACCTTAGAATAAAACTAGATAATGAAGACATGAGATTACAATTTCCCCTATTAATTTATCTAAATCAAAACACTTCTTGTTAAGTCAACTAAATTATCACAGATTATTAGCCAAGAACACGAAAGTAAGACAAGACCATCTTTCGATGTACCAAGTCCATATCACATATACTCCACAGATGATAGAATACACATGAACACCCTAATTATATAAAACACTATATTTATATGTGATTTATCAATAACAAGGGTTTAAGTGCAAGTCCTCAATTGACTACAAGCGGTGCTTCGGTATATGTTTATCCCAAGGACAAATCATACATTCCATAACCATGTAGAACATACAAACACAAGCTATTAAGATCAGATCTAAACCCATACTTTGTCTTTTAAGTTTATATGGATTATCACAGTAATCGATGGCCAATCAACTACGCAATTAAGCATGAATCTTAATAAAAAAAACCCAATAGCAATCAATAATACTAACAATGATATGCATCAACATAAACTACTTAATAGATTCCATTGCATTCTCAAAATAGAGTCTAACTCAGACTTGAATCTTATCTACCATCCATAATTTGTATAAACATAGAAGATTACAAATAGAAGTGAAAGGGAAATTATAAATAGGAATTGCAAATCTGATCTATTCTCTTGCTTTAAATCTGAACTTCCAAAAATATTCAATTACTTTAACCTTCAGATCTAATCTAACCTAGAATCAATCTACTCCAACTCTAATCTACTCAAAATATAAAGAAAAGAGAAGAATAATATTAAGCTAATTAGCCTTCAAAGGGAGGAATGTCTAAATAATATGAAAATAGGTCTAATATAAGTTTCTCACTCGTTTGCCTCCTTCCCCAAGTAACAATGCTATTGGTCAGC
Source organism: Panax stipuleanatus (assembly GCA_020205555.1). NCBI lineage: Eukaryota > Viridiplantae > Streptophyta > Magnoliopsida > Apiales > Araliaceae > Panax > Panax stipuleanatus. The sequence continues at coordinate 89,453,927 of CM035118.1, forward strand.
TTAAATAAAGTCAGCTGTCAAAAACTTGACCAGCAAAGCTACGCTCCTTGAAAGCTTTAAACTGGCGCAACTACACCACAGGGTGTCCGGGTTGAGTCTCTGGCGCAGCTGCGCTGCACCCAAGGACAAATTTGGCGCAGCTGCGTCGTGCACCAGACTGAGATTTCTGATTCTGCTGCTGCAGCTTGCTGATTCCTTCCCAAACTTTGACACTTGCTCCTTTTCTTCTTTCCATCATCCTTCCTAGCTCCATTTGCACTAAGAAAGTTCCCATTTATGAAAGCTACAAAAGAAAGCAAAAATGCATGAAAAGCTACAAAATCACGTGAGTTTAAACAACAATCGAAGTTAGTTGATATTTAAATAAGTTGTTATAAAACCACTTATCAAATACCCCCAAACTTAAACCGTTGCTTGTCCTCAAGCAACCAAAACAAAAGTGCAAAGCAATAACTACAATGCATGCAACCTACACTAACACATGAAAATTAATCCAAGTTTCAGTCAGAAATAAAACTCAAATGAAATGCCTGAGAAAAACTACAAGATATTCAAACAGAAAAGCTACCCAAGAACAAGATCATAAAGCATATCACTCTGCAAATCAAAACCTGTCAACACTGATGTAGTGTGTGAGAGTGAAGCAACCATTAAACATGCTTTTGAACAAATTCTTCACATGCTATGCTTCTTAGGAGGAAAAACACAGTTTTAACTTCAAGAAAGCAGTAAGCCAGAAAATCTCTAACCAAAACTAGGCATCACGTAAGTTAGAAGTCAACAGGGGGTTTATTATAATTTTATTTACTCATGAGGGCGATTTTCGCACTTTCATGTGTTTACACTCGACTGTGCAATGCCTAGTCCTCTTAGGCTCTTCAATGATACTCGTGTAACAAGCTTTCGACCAACAACTCCCAAACCAAAAGGCTTTAGGGCGCTGGGTGTAAAGACACCCCTAGGGCTTACTTGCTCGAATATCAAAGGCCACAGAATTCGACTTAGCCGAAGTGTTTATTCACATTCTATTTTTTTCTTTTTTTCTTTTCTTTTTCTCTTTTTATTTTTTATTTTCCATATATAGCATGCATACCCCTTGTTTTCCCCCAAACTTAAGATTTTGCACAATCTAGTTATTACTACTAGTTTACTAACCTTTTTTCTTCTTCATAAAAACAAAGATTTCCTGCCAGAAGACAAGTATATGAAAATTTGAGCTACGCTGAGCATGATGGTTACTCTAGCGTGCTATTCGGTTATATCAGCATTAATAGGTAAGGATTTACATCATGATATGACATTATAACCAAGCCAAAGTTATCAAAACTGTTCAAGAATCAAGTAATTTCAATTTCCTCATAGGCCAAATGACTAACAAACCAACCAACACTGGATTCATCCAATATGTCCTAACACAATCAACTAAAGCAAAATAAAAATTTTTGAAAATTTAAAAAAAATACGCAAAATACTTCCTAACATACACTCTATGAACTAAACTAGATGCAATATGATATAAATTAAACTAAATGAAATATGAACCTAATACCCCCAAACTTAAAAACTACAATGTCCTCATTAGAGATAATTAGTTTAAGAAACTCCCCTAAGTGTCCTCGTCATCGTCCTCTTCCTTAGTCTGCTCTGGTGGTGTGTCTAGAGGAGGGTATGAGCTGCCTGTGCCAAATATGGGAAATCGAGCATGCATTCCATTCATCTCGAAGGCACGAGACAAGGCCTAAGAGAACTCAGATGTGTAGGTCTGAAAATCAATGTACATCGTATCTATTTGTCTCCTCAGCTGTCGCATCTCCCTCTTCTAATTAGCATATTCTTCAGAGGTTGGCCCTGCTGCCTGCGGAGCCTGAACTGGAGCACCTATTCTTATTCTTCTTCTTCCTCATCTGAATCTTCGATTATAAATCCCAGTCCTCGAGGATGAGACTCTGCACCATCTCAAATGTTGTACTGCTGAATGGATGTATGATTAATGTCTCGCATCGGGAGCTGCAAAGCCTCATTGTCCCATACCACTCCCGCAGCTAGGCACAGACGAGTAATGACTGAAGCATGCAAGATCCCCCCAGAAGTGCTCCCTCTCATGAATCTGAGAATGGATTGGTTAAAGATATGCGCTATGTCAATTGACTTCCCCTTAATGATGCCATAAAGCAACACAGCCTTGTCAATAGTAACATCTGCATGATGGCTGGAGGGAAGTATATTCGTACAAATGAAACTGTACCACGCTTTGGCATAGCGACTCAAAGCAGTCTGTGGGAAGTTCACTTTTCTATATGTTCCTGCTTTAGTCGTCTACTTAGTGCCCGGCTTGCACATTTCCTTGATAAGCTTATCTAGGTCAGTTTCAAGATGCTAAGATTCCGCCTAATTTGTTGGACCAGAAGGGATAGTTGCCACATGAAATATAGCATTGATAGCTTGCTTGGTGTAGGACACTTTTTTCCCTCTAACATAAGATATACCGTTCTGCGTCTCTCGCGCGTTTGCGTAGAATTCTCTGATGAGGGGCATGGGAGCTAGCAGTGGCTTGGCTACAACTAATGCCCAACCATGTTCAATAATCTGCTTCTTCATCAGCACATCATCGTTTCCCGGTTTCAGCCCCCTTTCTTTCACAATTGTTTTGCCATCCAAAATGTCCACATAGTAGTGCTGGGCCGAGAGGTTTACAAATCAAAAATTGTCCAGCACATCTCTGGTATTGCCTTCACCCTCATGCTCACTGGTAGGAGGAGGCAGGATGCAAATTTGTTTAGGCATACTTCTTGCAGATACTTTGAGTTGATGAAAGAATTAACAAACGAATGAAAACCCAAAGCTCTCTCTGCACTTTGATTGAACGGATTGTGTGCAACCCTAACTGCCTTGTATGCTTAGAAGTTCGATTGTGAACAGGTAGGGTGATGATGGAGGAGAGGTACAGTTAGGGCTTTGTGGAGAAAGTAGAGGGTGTGTAGATGAACTAGGGTTTTGATAGGAATGGAGTAGGTGAAGATATAGAATTTGATTGGGAGATACAGTTGAATTAGGAGATGAGTTGTGCCGAGGCTGAGAGGTAAAGGGTTTATGTATGACTATTTGGTTTTGTGTTTGAGAATGAAGGCTGCCAAAAAATGAGTTTTTGGGACTGATATAAGCCGCGGGTCGGGCTGTTTTAAAAACAAAATTCAGAGAGGGGCGCAGCTGCGCTGAGGTTTCTCTTGATAAAGGTGCAGCTGCGCTGTGTGATTTTCAAGGTTGTTTTGTCTGGCGCAGCTGCGCAGGGTTTACCCGTGAAGGTGGCGCAGCTGCGCTTCCCTATGACTTTTAGATTTTTGCAAATTTTGAAGTTCAATTGATCGTAGACCTTTGCACCACCTGGATTGAACCTGAGTAAAGCACACAAACATTTATTAAACTATGAAAACTACCAAAAACTATTATTAACTATTAACTATATGAAGAATTAAACATAAAAGGGGGAAAATGATAGAAAGTATATAATGGAGAATTAAACAAAGAAGGAGAGATAGATTGGATGGGGTGCCTCCCATCGAGCGCTCGGTTTATCCGATTCCTCTACGATAAGCGAGGAGCCCTCCATCCATTAGGACCGATATATGCTTTGATAGGTTCCCCTTAGTGAGAGTCTTCGAATTTAAGTCACCTAGCTTGCTTCTTGTAGGCAAGTTATCAATTTCCATTGTTAAATAGCTAGGCGCTTCTTCCGTTGTGTTTGTTAACCGATTGGGGCATTAAGGCAAGAACAACACAACAGGATCTTCTTCAATTTTCTCTTCCTCGGCCCACCATAGCTTCAAGAATGTAATATCTCTCATATCATAAAGATCCTTGCCTTCGAGTTGACTACTAAGGGGGCATGGATGTGCAAAATTGACTGGATTTTTCAACTTTGGCGGAGAAGACACTTGGGGTATTATCAAGGTCGGCTCATATTCATTATTTTCCATATCCCTATTTATCTCCTCGATGTCCACTTCTTTCAGTTCATCCAGTTGCATATACACTTCGGGCTCTCCATCAGTTTCAGCATCCATGTCATAGTACCAATGATTTTGATGACAATTGTTCACGGCTTCAAACATTTGATACAATTGATTCTAAAGATTTTGAATTTTTATCCATTGCTCAATCAATTTCTCCTTAATTAATGCCATGAACATTTGATTCATCCCATTCTGAGGATTTTTAATTGACTTTGCTTGCTTAATCAAGATCTCCTCTGTTGATGCTCTACGAAATTGGACCACAAATCCTCCAATCTTGAATTTTTTATTTCAGCCTCGAAATTCATATATTGTTGATCATTGATTGGAGTGTTGGTGAGTGGTGCCATATGGTTCTAAAAATTTTGGCTCGACATTGCTCGACTCATCCTCATCTCCTTTTGGTTTGCTAAGAGCGTATACATAAATTCTTTCCTTAACTATTCTTCTTGTAGAAATGGAGATTGATCTGTGAATTCTGATGCATAGGTTGGACTTGGAGCACAATATTGGTCTTGATAATGATAGCTCCATGAAGAATCTGGGTGATATCCCCACTCTTGATGATAATCGGGATAGGCATAGTGGTTGAGGTAATCACCCCATACTGAACTTGTCCAACACTGATGGTGCACTGAAGACACGGATGATTTCCAGCACAATATTTACATGTAACTACTATCTCTTGAGTATGTTGGCTTGCAACAAGGTCCAACTTCCTCGAAAGTATCTCAAATTGTGCGGACAATGCTGAAATTGCATTGAGTCCTTCAACCCCTATTTCCCTTGGTTGAGTCATCCTCGAGTATGGCCATTGATAAGCAAACGCATCCATGGTACTTGAAAAGATAGAAATATAGGAAAATAAATAAAAACTAAAATAAAATGCTTAAATCAAGACTAATTTGATTGAAGCTAATGTTGGCAAAATTTATTAAATTAAGTTCCCCGGCAACGGCGCCAAAAACTTGTTGGTCGTTTTCCCGATCAATATATGCGTGCAAGTATACACGGTCAATAAGTAATAAAGAGTATATAAAGTATCGTTCTCACGGAGAATTAGCTAATAAAATTCACCAAGCACTAACCTATAACCATTTCAGTCTTATTTAAACAAATTATTTAGTGTTTTGAAAAACTATGAAATTAAACTAATACTATATAACCCTAGAATAAAACTAGATAATGAAGACATGAGATTATAATTTCCCTTATTGATTCATCTAAATCAACACACTTCCTGTTAAGTCAAATCAATTATCAAAGATTGTTAGCCGAGAACACGAAAGTAAGACAAGACCATCTTTCGATGTACCAAGTCCATATCATATATAATCCACAGATGATAGAATACACATGAACACCCTAATTATATAAAACATTATATTTCTATGTGATTTATCAATAACAAGGGTTTAAGTGCAAGTCCTCAATTGACTACAAGCGGTGCTTCGGTATATGTTTATCCTAAGCACAAATCATACATTCCATCACCATGTAGAACATACAAACACAAGCTATTAAGATCAGATCTAAACCCATACTTCGTATTTCAAGTTCATATGGATTATCACAGTAATTGATGGCCGATCAACTAAGCAATTAAGCATGAATCTTAATAGACAAACCAATAGCAATTAATAAGACTAACAATGAAGTGCATCAACATAAACTACTCAATAGATTCCATTGCAATCTCAAAATAAAGTCTAACTCATACTTGAATCTTATCTACAATCCACAATTTGAATAAACATATAAGATTACAAATAGAAGTGAAAGAGAAATTATAAATAGGAATTGCAAATCTGATCTATTCTCTTACTTCAAATCTGAACTTCCAAGGATCTTCAATTGCTTCAACCTTCAGATCTAATCTAACCTAGAATCGATCTACTCATACTCTAATCTACTCAAAATATAAAGAAAATAGAAGAATAATATTAAGCTAATTAGCCTCCAAAGGGAGGAATGTCTAAATAATATGAAAATAGGTCTAATATAAGTTTCTCACTCGTTTGCCTCCTTCCCCAAGCAACAATGCTATTGGCCAGCTTAAATAAAGTCAGTTGTCAAAAACTTGACCAGGGCAGTTGCGCTCCTTGAAAGCTTTAAACTGGTGCAGCAGAGCTACATGGTGTTCAAGTTGAGTCTCTGGCACAGCTGCACTGCACCCAAGGCTAAATTGGGCGCAGTTGTGCCGTGCACCAGACTGAGATTTCTGATTCTGCTACTGCAACTTGCTGATTCCTTCCCACACTTTGACACTTTCTCCTTTTCTTCTTTCCATCATCCTTCCTAGCTCCATTTGCACCAAGAGAGTTCCCATTTATGAAAGCTACAAAAGAAAGCAAAAATGCATGAAAAGCTACAAAATCACGTGAGTTTAAATAACAATCGAAGTTAGTTGATATTTAAATAAGTGGTTATAAAACCACTTATCAATAACCATAATCTTGATTTGCCTTCATTAGCTCACCACTTTCAATTAGATTTTGAATTAAATGACATAATCCCCAACAATTCTCGGTGTCATGATCAGGCGCGTTGGAATGATACTGACAGATCATGTTAAACTTGAACTTCCTGGATTAAGGGTTCACCGGGGGTAACAAATCTGTGGCCATCCCTTCGTAGATCAATATTTGGAGAATTTCATTCATAGGTTGATTCAAATTAGTAAAATTCCTCTAGAAGGCAAATTCCCTATTAGCTTGGAACTTCTCTTCCTTGGCCACCTTGTCGGCCCAGGGTTCAAGCCCATGAAAGCGATAATGATCCCTCATAGAAATGGGGCTAATCTCAGGAGTAGGAGGACTTGCTTTATGCTGGATGGTCTGATTTATAAGCTATCTGGTTATCTGATGCTGATATACTATCAGCTCTGCCAACTCTCCAACCTGTTCCTTAATAAACTTGATTTCCAGTTCTATCAAGAACAACTTTTCTTAGAACTCCCAATTATTTGGGCTATTGGTTCTTGCTTGGGTTGACTATCCAACATACTAGAGGTACTTGGATCTTTCTCCATTTCCTATGCCGATCATATTGACACTCTCCTTGTTGTGTTGAGCTAGAGGGTTGTCTTGAACATTTGGTTGTTCTTGTTTTATCACCACAATTTCCCCATTATCTATTAGGTCTTAAACTTTGTGCTTAAGGGACCAACAATCTTATGTGTCATGGCCCGGTGCTCCCGAATGATAAGCACACTTCTTACTCGGGTCAAAATTTCGTTCGCTTGAACTGGCCGGCGGAAGGAGTTGAACGATCTTCTTTTGTGCTGTCAGCAGTTTCAGCACATTTTCTAGTCAATCCCCAAAGGGTGTAAACGTTCTTCGACGTCTAACCTCTCCATCTTTCTGGAAGGGAGGATTAGAAGATTGTGCAGAAGCTTGGAAAGGGGAATAGTTTCTTCTTTAAATAGGCAAGCTATTTGAATTGCTTCTTTAATTCTGTCCCTAAAGTATCATGAACACCTCCTCCTCCTTCTTGTGTACTCTTCGAGGATTACTTCCATAGCTTCCAGATTAAATATACTCGGCCACGACCTCTAAGGCAGTGAGGTGTTTAATCTTCCCAGACTTTAGACCCATTTCGACCATTTCTCCATATTTTATCATCTCCGAGAATGGTTTTCCTATACCTTCTAGGACCCTCTTGTAATATGGAGCTTCTTGGATGTCTATAAAAGTCAGGAATATTTCAATCTTTATCATAGGCATAGTGACTTATGCTGCCATCCGTCTTCATCGTTGGGCATATTCTTTGAATGAGTCAGCGCTTTGTTTCTTGACTTTGGTGATTTGATATCTGTCTGAAGCCATTTCAGACTAAAAACTGTATTGATTCAGGAAGCTGTGTGCTAACTCTTCTCAACTGTGAATTTTGGAATTGTCCAGTTGAGCATACCAGGCTCTAGCCTCTCCGGTCAGACTCTTCTAAAATAATTGCATCTTGAGCTTCTCGTCCTCTGCATAGGATCTGAGTTCTCCAATGAACACTTTTAAATATGTGTAGGGATCTCCTAATCCATCATATTTTTCAAAATTAGGGACTTGAAACTTATATGGATATCGAGCCCCTGGGAATATACATAAATCTGAATAGTTAACAATCCCAAATGCCCAGTTCCTTTAATGGACCGGATTGTTTCTTCCATTTGTTAGACCTTTTTCATAATATCATCAGCTTCCTGCTCTCTTTGTTGAGGTTGATGATTTCAGGGGTTTTCCTGGTCAGGTTCTTGTTTTGGGACTCAGAAGTCTGAGTATCTTTGTTGTCGATACCCTGACTGCTACCGGGTGTGGATGATTCTGTTTGACCGGGTGTTTGTTTACCCTAAAGAGTTTTGCTTTGCTCTTTGAGAAAAATAGCGAATTCCGCTATATGGTTTTATAATCCTTTGAACACTTCTTGGGAGACCGGGGTGGATTTAGGTTGGGCACTTGAAGCCATGATTGAAGATGGGCTTAGTGCTTTTTTAGATTTTGATCTGGCAATGGGACCAATTTTTTCCTAAAATAAAAGTACGTGTGTTAATTTTGATATATATATATATATATATATATATCTCAACAGGATGCATGCTATGCAAATGTGTTTATTTTTGAAGTTTTTTTAATCTTTTCCTACAAAACAAAGGTCAGTTGTTTTGATGGCAGGATAATATGACAGGATTTACAATGAAATGTATATTTACATTTATTTAACTTGAAATGTACATTGAATTGAAAGAGGAAGGCATGAAGAGGTTTCCATTTGGATTTGGTTAATCAGAGGCTGACCTATCTTAGATACTCTCGCGGATTTTTGGCATAAAGGTCCCCAGATCATCGCAATCTACTCGAGGGGAAATTAATTCGATCTTTTAATTGGAACGGATCTGAGTGGTGTCTTTCCCGAGTCTCGCAGGATTAATCTCCTTTGAGTCCAGTAATCAATCACCGATGGGTTCGCCTTCTGGTGGAGGAATCACACGGCATATATTCACATACATCGTGTATCACCATATGAAATGATGACATTGTGCGAAGCACTAACATAAAGCAGTAACACATTTATTCACATCCATTCAATGTAAAACACATCATCCACACATACACAGATAAAAAGGGAAATTTTGAAAAGATTTGAGTGTAGCTTAAGCCCTTTACTGTCCCCAGCAGAGTAGCCATCTGTCGACGTCGGAAACAATTTTCAGGCAGATCTTCCTCTCCCTAAATTTGATGTTTTCTACCCTTGTTTGTCTTATCTGTTTTATGAAGGGTGAAATTTTTAGGACAAGGCCAACATATATCATGTCGACGATTTGAAAGGTTTATAGAGTCGCCAGTTGGTATATTTTGAAATGGTTATACCAACTAAATCGAGTTTTGTTTGAATTTGTGCAAGTAGTCCCAATTACTGGACGCTGTCAAAACTTGGCCTTGAAAACCGAGATACTTAAAGTTTAGGGGCTTGGTTAAGCGGGGGGAAGGTGTTACCGCATCTTTTCAATTTTCCCTTTCTTATTTGCAATGTGTGTATGTATGCTGGATGTAATTGAGCCTACGTGTTTGTTTTGAAAGTAGTGTCATGCTTCGTTGGACCTATATATGAAGGGTTTGATTTGTTTGAAAAGTCCTTTTTTAGACAAGATATGAAAATGACATTTTGAAAGATGGTTTTCAAAACCTTTCACTTGCATAGGAATTGAAGCCTTTTGATACTTCCATTTTATTTTATTTCGTGTTCAGCTTGATTTGGATGTTTATTGTCGGGATGCAAAGCACCCTCGACCACAGAATGTATATACAAATGCCGGTCTTTTTAGGGGCATGAAAGCCATCAAAGTGACCATAGCTCCACAAACCACATTCCACTATGTTGGGACTTTAAATCCGGATAACCGTTTTTATGTCCATCTAATTTACATTTACAAGAAAAAACTGGTAGGATGTATTTACAATGTGGAGTTGTCCATCATGGGAATCAGATTTAGATCCTTGTGGTTGATCATTAATCCCATGATTCCTAGGCTCACAGAGAATGATAAAGAAAATATGCACAACACATATATTCACATAAAATGCAAATTGTACTATAGACGTCGCAAAACAAATGATTCATCAGTTAAATCCTTGTATACGCATTGCCGAAGATTCCCGTTCCCACTAGATATTGATCTAGGGTCGCGTAGTCGCTTTAATATTTACAAAACTAGGAAGAAAGCTAGATTTAAATAAATCATAGCCATTCTAGCTCCCCAATTTCGGTTTGACCGATTTTGAACTGTTTGAATGTTAGAAAGGGCTAGATTTTGATGAATCTAATCCATAAAATTTACATTAGCACATATTCATATCAAATGAATATTTAACACGGATATTTACTCACATTGAATAAAGAATATATATATATATATATACACTTATATATATAAAAGTTGTAAAGGACCATGCATTTCCAATCCAGGCCCGACTGAGAAATGGAAATATATATATATATATATATATATATATATATAAGCTGTAAAGAGCCACGAATTTCCAATCCAGTCTCGACTGAGAAATATAAATATATATATATATGCACACTTATATATATAAAAGTTGTAAAGGGCCACGAATTTCCAATCTAGGCCCGACTGAGAAATGGAAATATATAAATATATATATATATAAGCTGTAAAGAGCCACGAATTTTCAATCCAGTCTCGACTGAGAAATGTAAATATATATATATATATATATATATATATATATAAAAGCTTAAAAAGGCCACGAATTAGCAATCCAGGCCTGACTAAAAGAAATGTTAATATATACAGTTAGTATATATATATTAAAGTTGAAAAGGCCACGAATTTGCAATCCAGGCCGAACAAGTTAGTATATATATATATATATATATATATATATATATATATATATATATATATATATGGTTATACATATATATAAATGCGGTAAAAAGGCACTGATTAGCAATACAGGCTTGATTGAATTGAATGTTAGTTTAGATATAGTCAGTTATATATAGAATAAAGCTACAAAGGCCACGAATTAGCAATCCAGACCAAACGAAATAGTATAATTATATATATATATATATATATATATATATATATATATATAGTAAAGAGGTAAAAAGTCACGGATTAGCAATCCAGGTTGTGCAAGCAAATAAAAACTTATATATATACTTATATATACTAAAAAGTAAGGTAGAAAGGCCAAGGATTTAAAATTCGAGTAAAACCAGAAGTTATAACTTGATATGCACGTTCACATATATGAGATAAAGCAATAAATAGTTTCTGATCGTAAAAAAAACTTATAATGGATAGCTCTACGGGCATTTTGCCACTCGGAGGGTTTCAAATCTCCGTTTCCACTGGTTAAAACTTGATATGTCATAGAATATACGAATGCAAACGTATTGAAAGAATAAAATCGAGGTTTGGGGTACTAGAAGTAGGGCTAGGGATCGAAATGGGCGGAGTTTCTCTACTTTTTTCTATTTTTTCTTCTTTTTTTGCAAGGGTGGGGGGGTCTTATTTATAGACCAGATGGTAGCGGGTCTGCTCACTGTAGCCGCGAGTTTACTTGCGGCTCCCCTAGTGGGGCCCGCTCCCGTGGGTCCTGTTATCTCGAAGTACGTGCACTCCGACCAACGCTAGGTATGCTTTAAACCTTCATAACTTTCAATTCGGGAGTCTGTTTAAGGCGTGCTATACCTTTCCGAAAACCCTTTTCCCAGAGCTACACAATGACATGGGATTTGACCTTTTCCGAATCCTGGAAGATAGGTCCATGACCAGATCTTTGAATTTTTGTAGTCCGTCCGTTGAGCTGTCATGTGCTGATTTCAGTTGGGATTTATATTAGGGTTATTTCTGACCGTCATTGCATCGATTTGGCTTGATCTTGTCCTAATTTAATGTCAAGTTGGTAATTTCCCCTCCAGGGATTGTCTCTAGGACTGACATGGTTTTTAACTATTTTCTCGGGGTTGTCTCCGAGGTTTGATCCCAGCCGACTCTGTTCTTCCTCAGGTTATCTCTGAGGTTGACTTGGTCTCCCAGGGTTGTCTCTAGGGTTTGTTTGATGCTTTGGGTTTGATTTCGAAGGTTGATCTAGTCTCCCTGGGTTGTCATCGGGGTTTGGCTTGACATCCTGGTGTTGTCGCCGGGGTGAGTTTGATCTCCCGGTATTATCGCAAGGGTTCTTGTTCCTCCCGGGGTTGTTGACGGGACTTGATTTGACATCCTGGTGTTGTCATTGGGGTTGCGTTTGATCTCCCAGTGTTGTCGCCGGGGTTCTTGTACCTCCTGGGGTTATTGTCGGGGCTTGACTTGACATCCCGGTGTTGTCGTTAGGGTTGAGTTTGATCTCCCAGTGTTATCGCTGGGGTTACTATAATGATTTGGACTTCCAGAGTTGTTTCTGGAAGGTAAAAGACAGTTTTGCCCTCCAGCAGGGTTAGTAACAGCAATGCAAAATTTTGAGTGTCTACAACATACGGAGTACTATCATATATGTCTTAAAGTTTAGAATATAAATATTATCATGCTCGTAGATATTAGTTTCAAGATTTCAAGTTTTATTTTAAAAGTCATTCTAGATCAAAGATAAAGCAAGTTGATTTTAAGACAAACAACTTTAAATCACGCCTCATGCTCATTCGTACGCATAACTCAACCTTATACATATGCTACGAAGTCAAAACTTAGATATCAAAAGTTTTATAAATGTTTGTTTTCAAAACACTAATTTTTATTTAGAAAATATACTTTAATTAAAACAAGACAACTCATATTATATAAAGAGACTCTAGACCACATGCCATACACATTTTCATAGCGTAACTAAGTCAAATAACCATGTTAGAGGTATCACATTACAACAGAAAATCACCACCATATTCTGGTGCCCGACGCAGCTATGCAGTTTTGTACTGCGAGAGAGGCGCAGCTGCTCCGTCCTGGGACAGAGCCATGAAAGGCTTTGCAAAACAGTATAACTTAGCAATCCAACATGCAAACTTACAATGTAGCATGCTCTAAACAACTACATTGACTCCATAAAACTCAAATAACATCCTTATATCAATTCACATGTAATTCATGAAAATTCTAAAAATCTATCAAACTTGAAATTAAGAACACATATGAGGATATTACCTCCTTTCAAGCTATAATGATAACTTTTGCTCCCAATTTTAGATTGCTCACCCAATTTTTAGCAACTCAGTCTCTAATCATACCAACTAATAACTTGAATTTGAGAAGAAGAGAGCTTCCTATTTATAGCCAAGCTTTTATCCAAATGGTAATTCTCTCTCTATAAATTAAACCAAAGGATAAAGGGGTGTTGGTGAAAAGTTTCACCAACTCTTACTAACTCTCCACCTTTATCATGATTAACCCACATGGGATTGCTTGCAAACAAATTTGGGAAGAAAATTTTAGCATTATGGCTATGGAAGAGGGGAATTTTAGATTATGGGAGGTTTATTGCACCCATAATACATTTTCTTGTACTCATTATACCATATGCTAAGTTGTGGTTACATATGCACACGCGCGAGCGCACACACACACACACATTCAAATATATATAAGTATACTGATATTTTAATATATACAATTACATATAACATCATATAATCCATGTACATTGGGTTAGTCCAATTAGAATTTGAATTGGGTTATAATATAAACTAGTTGGATACTAACAACCCATTATATTCCAAAAACTAATTATTCTCATTATACCCAAATAACATAACAATAATTAATATCAATTATTTATTTCCTTAAAATTTATTTTTGCCCATAAATTAAAAATGCACATTTTTATTTATTCTCCATGAACCATTATGTCATACAAGACTCATATTTGCTAACTTAGTAATTCGCATAACTCAAACTTATTATAATATAGTCTCACAAAATAATATTATAATATTATTCTTAATATCCCATCTTATATTTTAGGCATGATGAACTTTATTTCACTACTATTCATATGACCACACAATACATATAATTGCATATAACAATAATAATAACAATAATTAATCCATCACATTGTTTAATTACTCCCTCGTTAATTTAAATAATAAATTTCTTAGTCCATCTCTATGCCACACTAGGCATATCACATAAGCTCAATATTATTTCCACCACATTTCTCAATTATCAAACACTTGATTCAATTTATATCGAATTACCACCTTTCCAGACACAAAATATGTATGCACTCAAAATAAATATTTTAACATCTTTATTTTCATTTATAAGGGGTATTACATCCTCTTAGGGGAGGTGGGATCTTCCATAGGCTCCTCATCAACCGAATCTATACTCAGCCTTGAATGAACAGCAAGAGTCGCTACTATATCTGCCTCCAGCCATGCAGAATACTCTAAAAAATGACCCGGTTCCTGATGAGTCCAGAAATCATACACTCGGGCTAGATTATCCTCAGATAAGGAAAAAGTAGAGGATTTGTGGTCTGATGCTCCATCAAAGGAGTGAACATCCTGAAACTGATCAAACTACCGCATGACAGCTAATGGATGGTACGTGATCACCCTACTAAAACTGGCCAATGGCAAGAAGTACATGCCCATGGCCTTAGTGACAAAGATCAAAGGGGAACTAAATCCTAAATAAAGCAAGACGGTGAAGGGCTCCCCAATAACTGTCAAAAAGATAAACCAGGATGTTGTGTCAGTGTAGTCAGCAGGGCGAAAAGAATAAAACATCGCTATGTCCCAACTGAAGCAGCAGCTAAGACGCCGAAATGTGCATATCGGACTTAGATGGGTCATAAACCAGACATAAAGCAATACAACACTACCTCAAAAATACTCATTAATACGAGCATGGAAATGAGAAAGTGAAATGAGGGTCTCTGCTAAAATCATGGGAATAATGGTATAGCCCTCCCGCAAAGCACTGACTTTTGTCACTAGTCCAATATTTATGTGATCCATGTACACGGCATATATAAATACCCTAGAACGCACATCACCAAGGTATCAACTCTGGCAATCCTCCAATGATCCTCCGAATCAATAAAATCCTCGAAATGCATTAGAAAGCTATCAACTGTCCCGAAGTGGTCAATCAAGAAGTCTATAGAAATGACGTGACTGAAGGTGATCTCATCTAAAACCACTATCCGTCTTAAACATGTCATAGATATAAACTGCTTGTGCATATGACCAACAGCTACCCAGGCACAAGGCCTGTTCAAGACGAGTCCGGTAATGTGGTGATACTCCTCCAAAGTGGGAGTAAGCTCATCTAAACCAAATCTGAAGACCAATCTCTCAGATATCCAACAGGACATCATACCCTTTATAAAAGCCTCAAGGACCTGAAAAGTTAGAAACAACATGGAAAGTCCCAACATGCCACCTGCTAATGAGCGATCTGTCTCTAAAAGACTATCAAACCAGGACCTCAAGCTCGAAGTAAAGCGGGTGGAAGGAAGGTGATCAATATGTTATACGAATGAGGAAAACATCTGCGAAACAGTATCACGTGACCATACAAGGGTCAATTCTAACTCATAAAAATTAATGTAAATCTATGATAGATAATGCATGCATCATGATAAATGATAATATAATAGATACAGTAAATGAAAAGCATTATAGATATATCTCTATAAAATATAAAATTACATACATCATGAAAGCAAATACATCATCTTTGTCTGGGAAAAAGGGCACAACAACCCAATATCTAACAAAAGCCTATTTGAAGAAGTCTCAGATATTTATATCCTCAATATGATCAACACGATCTAACTCCTCTTGAGTTACTGTATCTCTGCTAAAGGGAATATCTGGATGATACAAAGGAGGATCTACTCTGGTAAAACCAGAAGTATATGGGCCGCCTGATGAACCAACCCCTGATCCGAATGAATCAAAAGTATATTCCTTTGCTAGATCTCTACCTAAGTGGTGAATGAAAAGATGGGCAATGTCCAACCGCTGGGTTAAATCTGCTATCTGATTCAAATAGGTAGGCTTTCGGACGCAAGCTATCCAATCTATCATCATCGCAGACTCCAGTACTATGTCCGCCAGGAACTAAGTAGCACGGGTTTGAGCCCCAATAATACAAGGAGTCCACCACCGATGGAATGTGTCATGTGTGTAAAGACCATCGGATAATGTGAATCCATCCAAGCCCATCAAGGGAAAATCAATAACTGGTAGGGACAAAAGCTAGTATCGCCAGGAGGGAGGAAGTTATGGAATGTGAATCTCCCTTGTGATGCATCTAATAGCTCTCTCTCCTAAGTAGAGCTCCATACCTCCCTCAGTCAATAAGGGAATTCGATGGGTAGACAATGCATACTCCGCCCCTGTCGGGAAGCCATCCTCAAAGCCTACTGTTAGATAGTCAGGGTATAGGTAACCCATGTGATGACATCTGCAGTCAGTAGCTCCAGCTGTAAGCGACAATGAGTAAAGTCTCCTGCCACAAGGACCTCTATAAAAGTAGAGTGATGCCAACGCTGTCCCCGCGGATATGTCTCCAAGCCTAAGGTAGTAACTGGACGAAGGCAAGGAAGCCTCTCATAAGCCCAGAACTAAAAAAGACAGAAATCAACTACATCAGTCCATTATTAAAAATAATTGAAGGTGGGAAATGAAAGATAAATTAAAGCTACTCACCAGCAAAAATGGGTAGAAGCCTAACCAAGCCTCTGTAATGCCCTCAAGGCGTAGATGTATCCCACAGAGAAAGTATGCAAAGGTGAAGGATCCCCAATCAAAATCTTTAATGCGATCTTCATTGCGGAGAACGCCAATCAGTGCAAAAGAGACAACCATGGAGTTATCTACAATGAAGCATCCTGTGATAATAGTCAAAAATAATCACAGCAGAATGTGATCTCTCTCCCTTTGATCAGCAGGATGAGGCTCTGATAAATCTCCACTAGAAGCATCAATGCTCAAGAAATCGTAACGGAAGGCCCGTCCCTTAAGGGTCGAAAGAGGGACTCTCAACAAGGATATCACAGCAGCAGGGGAGATATCCGTCACCAAGGGCACCCTCTCACCAGTAAACTCCAAACCTGTGATGAATCGTCAATCCATCGGCCTCATCATCACCTCATAATCTAGCAAATAGAGTGAATGAGTCTGATGAAACCATCGCTCGGACAAAGCTCTTAGATAACCTTATGGGCAACGCCCTGGTGCGATGGAAAAGAAAGCCTCGAAGCCCCAAGAATATACAATGGCCTGGTACTCGGGATGAAGATTCCTATATAAGGAGTGAACACTAAACCAGTTCCCCCTCTGTTGAGTAAATCCGGGAACCTGCATTATAAATCAAGGTTTAGCCATTGCCAAGAAATGGAAGAAAAAATTCAAAAAATAAAAACTTT
This sequence comes from Panax stipuleanatus, assembly GCA_020205555.1. Taxonomy (NCBI): domain Eukaryota; kingdom Viridiplantae; phylum Streptophyta; class Magnoliopsida; order Apiales; family Araliaceae; genus Panax; species Panax stipuleanatus. The sequence continues at coordinate 89,471,343 of CM035118.1, forward strand.
CGGTACCTCATTAGCATGTAGATGGACCGAGGGATGGCGTCTTAGATCGCCAAGAAGATCGAGAATCATCACCTCTATACTAGGAACGTCCTGGCGATCAGTGGAAGAAGAAGGAGCTGTATCTGCAGCCGGAACATCCTCCTCCTCCTTAATAACATTCGTCCTATTAACTCTAATAGGACGGATCACAGACTCGGTCAACCGACGCACCTGTCGGGCTGGTCGAGGCAATGGAACGTCCGAAGCTGTCCTCTGAACTCCCGAAGAAGTCCTACGGGACGTGGAACTGCTAGGCCTATCAAAATTCATGCTTGATAAGAAACTCTAAATCGCCTCAGAAAGAGTGAGGTATGCTTCTACCCCTGGTCAATTCAATTTAACATATGCATCCACCTAGGATAAGAGACTCTTAAAAATATCTAGATCATCACATCATGTATGATCTATTTGTGAAAATTCATGTTACTTTAACATACATCCCAAGTAGAGTTAAACAAGCATGCACATTAAAATGCCCAGACTCGTGAATTTTTTTTGCTAGAGCCTCGTTTGTAAAATGGACTATCTGCATGCACATAGGCATAACTAGGTGGCCATTCAGTAGCACGCCAACCCAAATCATGAACATTTTATAATGTTAAACAGTAAACTAAGCCCAATGGTAGCTAAATTGCCATAGGTATTTGAAAACATTTTTCATGCTCATTTATCCTATCATAGGATAGCTAAATTAGCAAAAATGAGTGCAAAATGACATTTGGAAAAGTTAAAATTTTCACATCAGAACGTTCAACATGGTAAAATACAAACATTTACTAAGCCCGTTCAATTTTATTAAGTCATCTATGCATACATAGTTAATACATTGCGTTTATACTCATTATATATGGAATCTAGCATTTTAACGGTCAAAACTTGGAAAAAAAAGAATGTAAACGTTACCAGAGATGTGTAGAACATTTGTACGGTGACAGATTTCATGAAAAGCAGCCCGAATTGAGTAGATTTGAGCAGGAATGTTTGGATTTTTTAGTAAAAATTAAGTTGAAAATGACATGTGAATGGGCTAGGGGGTATAAAATAACCCGCGGCCTTCTGCGAGTCTACTTGCAAAATGCATAAGTTTACCCACGAAAGTCCAAGGTAGGTCCCAACACCTCCGACTTGATCAAATTTGAGTCTTGGCAGGTCCCCCTGAAGTCAAAAAGTTAAATCAGCAAAAAACGTTTTCCGCGATTGAGCGTAAAAGGCCTGAAACCATGCAATATGGTACCCAACTTCTGATGAATGATAATCGTCATGTAAATCATTGGCATCAATCCAACGTAACATCGGGGAAAGATCCAGTGATGTAAGTCATTGAACACTACTTCAGTGAAGATATCGTGATGTTTGATATTGGAAATCGTTGGCGTTAATCCAGCGTAGCATCGGGGAAAGATCCGATGATGTAAGTCGTTGAATACTACTTCAACGAAGATATCGGGATGTCTGATATTGTAAACCATTGGCGTCAATCTAGCGTAGCATCGGGGAAGGATCCGATGATGTAAGCTATTGAACATTGCTTTAGCAAAGATATTAGGATGTCTGATATTGTAAACCGTTGGCGTCAATCCAGCGTAGCATAGGGGAAGGATCCGGTGATGTAAGCCGTTGAACACTACTTTAGCGAAGATATCGGGATGTTTGATATATTAACCCATCGAAACATTAGGAAAGCCAGATGATGACAACCATGGAAAACTATCTTCATCGGGAAGGGCCGATGATGAAATCTGTTATAAAAGAAATCTCTAGCTAAGGCATCGAGACAGTTTGATGAGGGAGACCTTTGTAAACTACCATTTGAGTAGGTATCGAGACAGATTTGGTGATAGGAGACCTTTGTAAACTACCATTCTAATAGGCATCGAGAAAGTTGGATGATGGTCAACCTTTGTAAACTACTGTTTGAGTAAGCATCAAGACAGTTCGGTGATGGTTAACCTTTGTAAACAACCGTTTGAGTAGGCATTGTGAGTGTTCGGTGAAATTAATCATTAAAAGCTCTATCCCCAGTAGAAACATCAAGAATAGCCGGTGGTCAAAGCCGTTGGAAATAGCTCCAACAAGAGCATTAAGCGTTCATAACATCATATCATATTGCATTGTAATGCATCATTATATATGGTTATGTTTCAAGTGTCTAGTAATCTATATCATGTTCACTCCAGTACATTGCATAAACATGATAAAGTGGGGCATCTGTAGACCCTCAAAATTTTGTTTTCCTATTACTAACCATGTAGTAGGGCAAAAATATCTTTTCTCACTCCGAAGACAACCCCGGAGGATCAAAAACGGTCATTCTGGAGGCAACCCCAGAGGACTACGTCAAATCCAACCCCTTAGAAGGTCCCGAGGGATATCAACCCTTAGGAAAGAATAGAGTTGGCTGCAATCAAACCCCGGAGATAACCCCAAGGGACAACCAAACGCCACATCAACCCCGATGACAACCCCATGAGGGAAAAGATGTAATTTCACCAGATAAAATATAAAACAATAATCGTCCAACTGTAGATCAGGTCACAAGAGCTACTGCAGCAATCCAGAGTGCAAACTGCGCAAGACAGCTCAATGAACTTCCTGCGAAGACCCGAAGATGGTATTTTGGTTATGGACCCATCTACCCGGATTCAGAAAAAGGCAAGTCGTATGTCATTACGTAGCTCTTGGAAAGAGTTTTCCAAAATGGTATGACACACCTCCATAGGATTACCGAATTGCAAGTTATGAAGGTTTCAGCAGACTACGCGTTGATCAAGGGAACTGACTTAGAGACAGCAGGACCCACTGGGCCCATTTGCAAGTGTACATGCGGAAGCTCGGGTCTATATATATCAGCCCCCCCATCAGCTCATAAAGGGGATATAAGAGAAAAAGAAGGGCCCAGGAGAGAGAAATCTAAAATCTACTGTGTCAAACAGCTCAAATCTTGCTTTTAAACCCTGTAAACTTGACTTCTAAATCATCATATACATATAAACTTTGTCATATGAAGTTTTAACTAGTTGGAATCGAGTTTAAAGGTGCTTAAAGTTGTTTGATAGCTAATCTCATTCAAGGTTGTAAGATCTCTTCATATCTGCGTTCATTTACTACTTTATTATATATATACAAGTGCTATTTATATATAGATATTGCTTGGTGGCGCCGAGTTATTGGTTTTAATCGTTCCTTTCTGTTGTAAATAGTTAATATTTGCAGTGTATGGACTACATCTATACTAGATCTTGCCAGATCTAGAATTTAATCGGTTCAAAAGTTGTATAACTTGAATCATTCAAGCTAGACTGGCTAGGATCTAAATAGATCTAGTTTACTTTCTAGTTTTGTAAATATTTGACAATCATGTGACCCTAGATCTGTATCTAGAGGAAACGAGAAGCTTGACCACTTACATACAAGAATTTACTGATGAATCCTTTGTTCAACGATGTCTAGAATAGATATGCAATTTATTTTGATATATTCATTCTGTAGTCTGGTTAAATGATATCATGTGATCCTAGGAGCCGCAGGATCGATGATTCAATCAATGGATCTAGATTCGGTTCCCATGATGGACTTGTTTAAGTTATACAGTCAGCTTGCAACCCATTATAAATGTAAACCTAGAGCCTTAAAACGGTTATCCGGATTTAAGGCCCCAAAATAGTGAAAACATTTATGTGGTGCTCGAGCTTATTTCGATGGCTTTCATGCCCACAAGGAGCCCGACACTTGTAAATATTTTTATTTATTGTAAAAGATTCTTCGCATCTCAATAAAGTCAAATCAAGCCAAATTTAGAATAAAATTGGAAGTATCAAAGGGCCTCAATTCCTATGTGAGCGAAAGGGTTTGAAAACAGCTTTTCAAAACATTATTTTCATATGCTTGTTTAAAATGAACTTTTTAATAAGTCAAACCCTTCGTATATAGGTCCAACGAGGCACAACACTACTTTCAAAATAAAGCGCTTCGAGCACATTTAGCTGCAACACACACACACACACACATACACACATACACACACACACACACACACACACACACACACACTTCTCATGGTTAGGGAATGAAAAAGTAGCGATAATCGTGTTTCACGGAAGTCGGGGAGAGCCTAACACCTTTCCCTCGCTTAAGCAAGCCTCTGAACTCTAAAAATCTCAAGTTCCAGACCAATTAAACGGAGTCACATATTGGACCATATTGCGAAAACCATTAAAAAATCCGATTGAGTTGGTACAATCATTTGAACTCATACCAAGTGGCGGCTCTGTCTAAATCGGCCAAATCATTAAAATCAATCTTTTTAAATCGTCGATATTATATGTCGGTCTTTTCTAAAATCTCATCCTTTAAGAAAGATAAAATCAACATAGCAAAATCTAAAGGGTAGAGAACACGGGAAGGAATTTTTTCGGCGTCGACATCAATATTTTCCCTTACATAGTACTTCATTTGTTCTAAAATATGGGAATAATTTTGACTTATTGAAGTTAATTTAAAATATTTTTAAATTCAAAATTGATATGAATTCATATAATTTTAGGCAATATAATTATGAAAATCATATACTGTCTACAATCTACTAGTTACAAAATTTATTTTTAAAAAAGTTAAATGAATTGCACCAATTTGAAATTTAAAAATATCTCAAATTTACTATAACAAATATATATGGGGCCCGATTTAAATTTATCAAATTCAATTAGCACAATTGTGGCCACTCATTCAGTGATAAAATATGGGCTTAAGTACACTTTAGACCTTAAAGTTTTTCAATTTTTACACTTTAAACCTCAATATTATAATTTTGAGACAATGAACATTAATGTCTCTATATTTTTATAAAAACAATATTTTGGTTACCGAATTAAGCATTTCTTATTGGAATAAGTAATGTAACTCAAATAATGGGTAATTAAGTCGAATTGAAAGAAAGTGAAAAAAATTGATAATTTAATGACCTTATTAAAAAAATTGAAAGGTTGATCACCAAAGTCGAAAAAGGTTAATAGTTTAGGGTAGTAATTTATGTTTAAGCAAAGATAGTTAAGGTCTTCTATCATTTCAGGAAATTAAGTATTTTAACAATATATATGTTTTATAATGAATTAAAATTTTCTATTTTTTTCATCATCGCACACTAATCATTGTTGACGCCAAGGATAATTTTTCCTAATTATGGATTTCTACCCTTTTAAAGATTTTTATTTAAAGGGTGATATTTAAGGAAATGACTGACATAAATGTCGACAGGGTTTTGAAAGATTGATTTTAATGATGGGACAATTAGACATATTCGCCAGTTAGTAAAAGTTTAAATGGATAGACCAACTCATCCGAATTTTTGAGATTTTCACAATATGACCCAATATGTGACTCTATAAAAGTGGTCTCGAAACGGAGATTCATCAAGTTCGGGGGCTTGCTTAAGCGAGGAGAATGATTTAGGCACCCCCCGACTTTCATAAAAACACGGTTACCACATATTATTGTTTTCCTAAATTGAATTGTGTGTGTATGTTTTGATAAGACATAGGAGATCTAGCTTTTGAATCAAAATCGTGTTAAGTGCGTTCAATTTTTAAAACTGATTCTAAGCCCCTTTTAGCCTATGTACTAAGAATTTGATTTGAGTAAAGATTCATTTTTTATTTAAATTTGATAAAGCATTTTGAGGTGACATTTGGAAAACGATGATTTGATAAGGAAAAGCTTATTTTTCTTTTAATTTTGATAAAACCTTTTGAGGTGAAGTTTTGAAAAACTTGGTTTTCAAACCTTTATGCTAAATAAGAATTGAGATTCTTCATTACTTTTAATTGTTAGTCTTACGTAGTCAAACGCGAATCGATTTGATTTTTTAAAGGTCTTTGATATTTTATTTGTAAATCGATTTTATATGATAATATACAAAATCAAGCATGAAATAGAAGTCGGGACCACCCGTGGGCATGAAAGTCGTCTTAGTAGTCTCGAACGCCCGCAATCATAATCTTTCACTATTATGGGGCCTTGATACCGTTTTAAGGCCCAAATTTACATGTACAGCCTAGAGTTTTCTATCTTGGATTTTTGAAAATGAAGAGAAATGAGCTTGTATATATAAAATTTCAAGGCTAGGGGTATTTTGGTCATTTGGTCAACTTTTTACCATTTTGCCCTTGGATATTTTCTTTAATTAGCTTCTAACTTTCGTTTAGCTTCTCCTGGAATCTTCGCTGCTCCGTCTTTCAGAATTCATCCGACAGTTGAAAAACTGAGGTTCTCCGATTCTAATTTTTTATATATATTCCGTCTTTCCTCTACAGATTAACTTTTACGCATTCGTCAGAAATTGAAAAATTGCGAAAAACGTTTATGGTGAATAGTGTTTTTCGGTGACGTTTTCCTAGAAAATAGTTAAACGACCGAAAATTCGATAAAAATTATTTTCATCATTTTCCTATTTCGTCTTATTACTATATGTTTTTCGAGAAACTTTTATTAGAAAATACGACTTTTCACGACGTATTACCGACAAATCTTAAAATAGAATATCGTTAGGACATACCAATCTCTCAAAAGAGCTTAGGGTTAAACCCTAACTTATATCATTCTATGGGGTGAATAGTGTTTTTACGGACATTTTCTCAGAATTTTTTTATTTTCGTCTTCAAAATTTTTAATCGTTTATTCTTGCACGTAACAAAAATACTACTATATTAACACCATCATAGGTCATAAAACGACCTTTAAACACATAATACAAATAATATTCATTAAATATTATTTTATTCATTAATATCCCACAAAACTTAATTATTTAAACTAAATGGAATTTCTCGGTCAGTACATTCTTCCCTCCTTATAAGGATTCTATCCCCAGAATCACGATACTAACACATAAAATAGGTATAGTCATTCTTCCTTTCTTTAACTTTTACATTCTTACTTTGCTTTAAAAGCATTATGTTTTACATTCATACCACCTTTACAAAAGGTATACATTACTTCTCCATACTTATATTTCTTCTCAATTACCCGCATAATAAATACTCATTTATCAACCTTTTTATACTCCCATATAGTTCCTTAAACTTACCATATATAATGGGTTTAGCAACTTACCACAATAGTATGAGTTTAGAAGCCTATCCTAGTAATGTGCAGTCTAAGAACAAATCAGGGGCTCACTATACGCTCGAAGGTTCAAAGCATATCATACGACTATGAGTCACAAACTTACCATAAGCATGAGTTTCATGAACTCACACTTAATCTTCTCTTACTATCAAATACATTTATGAGAAAATAATCTCCTTATCACCATATATAAATATCAATAGCATGACACCAACCTTTCAACGATTATCAATGTGATAAACTAAGTAGTCGCTAGACCAAGCACAAACCTCTGCCAATACAAAGGTTTATACAACTAAGTGAGCACATGAGTCCTTAATTGAAATCCCACCAAATACTATTTCATATTACCTTTTCTTTATAGCATCAAGCAATATCCTTTCAATTATTTAACAGATAATCTTTTACTTTATAACTTAACTTGATCACGTCGTGATCTCATTTCATAATCATTTTATATGATGATTTCATTTGCGCTTATCATCTTATGACTTAAAACTATTTATTTAGCTTCTTCTTCTAATTCAGGTACCACTGGTACCTTGCGTCTTTTCTTATATATTAACATTACCACTTTATTAACTTAAACTTAGTTATTTTCCATTAATTTTTAACATGCCTTTTATTAGATTTGTGTCTACTTTACTCTGTTCATTATAATGAACGAGTTCCCATTATCATTACCCTTTTATTCGACTTCTTCATCTTATTCCTGACTCCGCTTTATTCATTTTCGTTATTAACTCAACTTGAGCTATTAACACTAACAACTTTTCCCGAACCTTGTAATCTTAAGGCGTTGGTCATTATCCTTGTCTTCCTTGTGATATAAAAATTTCACAATCTTAATCTTTAATTAATTATAGCTTCTTTCTTAGCTTTACAATTATCTTCTTCTACACATAGATAAAGGTTAGACCCTAATAGTCCACGTACACCTCACATTCCTTAACATATAATTAATATCTCCAAATCTTTAAGTAAACACAGTTGTTGCTAACTCTCGCTCACGAATAGAGCATCCTCCTTCACAATCTTTAACTACTATTATGACAACCCGGATTTTCAAGAATTAATAAATAAGAATTTAATAAATAAAATTCTTATTATAAGATGTTCCGAGTACGAGTATGTGTATATGTGTTATATTCTAAAATGTGTGATTTGGTATGAAGAGAATTATATTCATGTATTAGGGAAAGAGGTTTAATATTTAATTAAAATATTCAAGAAAGTGAAGAAAATTAGTTAATTTAATTGAGTTGAAAATTTTATTATGGGACAATATAATTTGATTATTATTCTGACAATGGAAGTTATGATGAATTAAGTTTCATAAATAATGTGAGTGATTCACTTAATTAAAATAGTGAATTAATGTATTTGTTTTAATAAAATAAGAGATTAATAGATATTACATATAGACGTAATATGTTCATGTAATATGATTGTGAATTTCATGAGTAGTTAAAATATTTATCGAATTAAATAAATATTCTAATTGGGATATTTATGGAACAAAACGAATATTTGATGGAAATTGTTATGGGATAAATTGTTAAGGTATGATAATATTGATGAGATTTATGATGAGTGATTCTATAATCGGTGCGTAGCTTATTACGGTAATGGAATGGAAATATTCTAATTTAATTAAATAATTAAATTAGAGGATTAATGATTTGTTGAATAAAATTATAATTGTATTGGTTAAGTAAATATTTTGGAAAGATTATGATTAAATTAAATAAAGGTGTGACAATGGGACTTATAATAAGAGAATTATTAAAATAAATAGAACAGAGTTTTATTTGGATAAGCCAAACAATGCCTTGTGACTTTTGGTTTTATAACTGATATGATTATTACGTGGGTGTAACTCCCAATTGTAATAAGGGTTAGTTTTACGTTATTTGCAAAGGCAGAGTAGAAAAGAGAGAAATTGAGAGAGAAGGTGATTCTCTATGGAATTCTGAGAGAGGAAATTCTGTGAAATCAAATGAAGAAGGAGAAGATTTATCAAGTTTCATATCATCTAGCTAAGCCTAAAGAAGGAATCGAAAAGGTATTTAATTAAACTATAAACATTAGTTTAGTTGTTATTGAGTTTTTCATCTAATAAGAATTTTGATGATAGATGTTGTAAGAACGTTGAAAAACGAAAAGAACATAAGTTGAATGAATCAATTTGGTTAAGAAACGAATACATAGTGAATGAATTCGCTAATCATGTCAAAACATAAAAAATTTAGTATGAATATGAGTTTTGGGTTAGTTAAAGTTTCTGTAAATTGTTGATTCTTTGATATGTTGTAGTTCTATGAATTACGAATCCATAGAATCGAAAACGGACTAATTTGGATGTGTCTAACTCGAGTTATGAAAATCAGAAGGAGAAATGGTTTGAAAATCGCGAAGAACAAAAACTGGGAAAACCCATTCTGCTAATGGGCGCAGCTGTACTGCCCCAAAGCCATTTTGGGCACAGCTGCTCTGCCCCCAAGGCCATTTGGGGAGCAGCTGCGCCGAAATAGTGTCAGGCGGGACTGTTTTGATCTCATGTAGTAAAACGGGCATAACTTCTTTATACGAACTTCGATTAAGACGATTTAGGATGATTCGGAAAGATAACAAGTAAACCTACAATTTTCATTCTTTAAGTTTTTCGATTTGAAGTCGCTAGCAAGGTTAAAATGGATATTTTTGTGACTGATACGTATTCGAAGGCAATCGGAGGGCATCAGACATGCACGTACGTAAGTGTAGTGCTCCTAACGATAAAAGATATTATTCTAAGTTATAAAACATGAATATTATGAAATATAATGATGCTTAACATTAATCAATGATGTTTTAGACAAGTTGTATGAGCATGTTAAGCGTACGCAAAAGGGACGAATCAGGCGTGCAAAGAATGAACGTCGAAACGCCGTGCCAGGTGTTAATGAACTTAAAAAGTGTTTTAACTCAAATGGAATAAAAATTATAGGACATGGAATGGGATTAATATAAACCAATAAGGAGTCCCAGTAAGACTTAAACACTGGAATGAACTTTGAGTATGACTAAAAAAAAATATAGTGAGATATAAGTCGAAAGTTAACACAATCAAATTGAACATTTTGTATTAATTAATAGGAAGGGTTATGGATGTAGAGTAAAGTTTACATTACAACTAATATTTGCTATGAGACTAATAGTTGATGTGCATGATTATATAATTTTGTAGGGCACGTGAAGTGCAGATAGCTGTAAGCTGTTAATCTGTTATCGGTAAACAACAATTAAGGAAAGTCTTTTAGTTCCTATTTGCTTTATGAATTTGGTAACTGATTGTTATAGTTCAGACTGTTGAATGTATGTGAAATTATAAATGATATTTTATACTGTGAAAGTCAATTTATGACTAAACTGATTGGGTTATGTAACTCAGTCTTTAATTGAGATGTGAAGTACAGAATGTATGATATGTTTAGTTAAACGATTATGATATATGATTTGAGAATGATAATATGTGCTATGTGATACATGAAAACTGTTAGATTTACTGAGCTGTTGAGCTCATTCTTGCAAAATAACCTTTTATTAAGGAAAATCTTTTAGTTCCTATTTGCTTTATGAATTTGGTAACTGATTGTTATAGTTCAGAATGTTGAATGTATGTGAAATTATAAATGATATTTTATACTGTGAAAGTCAATTTATGACTAAACTGATTGGGTTATGTAACTCAATTTTTAATTGAGATATGAAGTACATAATGTATGATATGTTTAGTTAAACGATTATGATATATGATTTGAGAATGATATTATGTGCTATGTGATACATGAAAACTGTTAGATTTGCTGAGCTGTCGAGCTCATTCTTGCAAAATAACCTTTTTTGCAGGTCAAGGATTCAAGGTAATGATACGTGCTAATTGAATGATAGAGATCAATAACGATTCAAGAAGATTATTTGCTTTTAGATGAGAAATATATCTGATGGTTTGGATGTATTGTAATTATTGAGTTGTAAGTTAAGTTATCCGATGTATAATGGATATTGATTTGTAGTATAAGATTTTGTTTATACATCTGATGAAGCGAGCTATAAAATAGATTTGAATCAAAGATATGTTAATGATAAAGGTTGTGATTTAGGGAAATGAAGAAAGAAAATAGAAAAGTTTAAATTATTCCGCATTTTATTAAGTTTAATACTGATTATTGATGTGAAGTTAGAAGTTCGATGTATTGTTAACGACCGATGTCGAGAATTGTATACAATATTTACTTAACCAATACAATTATAATTTTTTTCAATAAATCAATAATCCTCTAATTTAATTATTTAATTAAACTATAATATTTCTATTCCATTAGCGTAATAAGCTAATTAAATTCTTATTTATTAATTCTTGAAAATCCGGGTTGTCACATCCTTCCGTCCTTATAAGGATTCTGTCCTTGGAATCAACGAAACCTCCCTTACTCGGTTCACACTAAATCTCTTTCACAATTATCGTTGAATAACCATCACTAGGAAAGAGAAAAATGATCTTTAAGTTATCTCAAGGAAATTTTCTTGAAATTTCGTCATAGGACATATTGGTCAAAATCAATTTTCTTTAAGGATAAAATTGTCAATTTATTACAGTTAGGAAATTTTCTAGAAATTTCCTTCAAGGGTGCCATAGTCATTAACAAATTTCTCTTGGGCAAAATTGTCATTCCACTATTACTAGGAAACTTCCTAGCAATTTCCTTCATAGGACACAAAAGTCATTAATAATTTTCTGTTATGGCAAAATAGTCTTTTGCCACTTCAAGGAAATTTCTTAAGAAACTTCTTAACCATCATAACCCATCATTACTAGTGTGTTCCACCATTATATACCAACACTTTCCTACATTTAACTCAAGTATGGATAGTTCCTAACCATAATTATTCTGCTAGCACATATCCCACTATTTTGGTTTATTAAATAAATCCTCATTGGGCTAAGATTGGGTCAGGCCTTTAATCCAATGGTTATGGTTGATATTAGGTGTCAATATATGGCTGATAAGACTCTCTTTTAGCACATGTTGAAAATCTAGCAAATGATGACTCATAGATTTGGTCTTATCACCTAAAATAGAAGATAAAGGATATTTTGGTAATTTCCCCTATAAGAAGGGTAATTTAGTAATTTCATGATTATTTTTAGGGTAATTTAGTCATGTCACATATTTCTAAAAAATCTAAACTTTTTCTCTTAAATTTTGATCATTAGGGTTTTATTAATTGTAATTAGGGTTAAATGAACAAATATTAGAGTTTCCTAATTATTAATTAGGGTTTCCTAATTCTCAATTAGGATTTCTTGATCAACATTAGGATTTCCTAACTGATCATTAGGATTCCTAACTATCATTAGAATTTACTAATGTTACACTTTATCTGATCAATACTTAACATTAATCGCATAAATCACATAATCTGAAATACTCTTATAATAATAATTGGATTAATAATCAAAGCCCTATTCAAATTAAGGTTTTGATCAGCTATTCATTATTACCTTCTTTACTTTTCGTAGTCAACTTAAAATAAATAATTTGGCTAGTTTGTTGAATTCATATCACGTATACTAAAAATAATTATAACCACAATAATGATAATTAAAATTAAAAAAGAAAATTCGTAAAATATATAATCATGTAAAATTTTCGGTCCTTACATTCTCCCCTCCTTATAAGGATTCCGTCCCCGGAATCACCATTATTGTATACTTAATTTATATCTATCTCTAGATCTTTATTCCCTTTTCCATCCTCTTCAGGAATAGAAACCCTTTGCTCCGCCTAAGTCTCATTTTACTTGTCATGGCTCATAATTTCTTTCAAAATCCTTTTATTAACGAGTTACTTATCTTAACAATGTTTTTCCCTGGAATTTTCTTGAGTATGCCTATATTCAAGGGGTCCTAATGTTTACAAAGGTAACTGCATTTTTCTTAGTAAACTCACAGTACATAAGAGAAATAGGATATCCATTATCTGGATAGGAACCTTTACCTAAGATGAATCATTCTCGGTCTGCACAGGTACATATTGTATTCTATGTTCTCTTGATTAATCCCACATTAACCATTATAAATCATCATAATACATCCAAATACTTTTATACTCAAGGATCTAACATAATCTATGGTTAATTTCATCAAATTCTTTTAATAAACAAGCAAAACATAATTTAACCAAAGAAAATTTCAAAGTTAGAGTTTAGAAAACTTTTAAACCTTTGCTATGAATGGTTGGATGATGGCTATTCCTTCTTGGGTGATCTTGAAGACATCCACTAGCTCTTCCTCCTCTCCTTTTCCCTTGGTCAAAACCATGGCCTCTCCCTCTCCTTCTAAAGCTCTCAAGCTTATACTAGGGTTTGAGTGAGAGTTATGGAGAATACTCATGATCTCCTCTTACTCTTCTTCCTTTTTTCTCTCTTCTCTCTACCTTTCTATGGCTGTCCACTCTCTCTCTTCCTCTCTTATTGGATGGGCGTGGAAGGTGAAAATAAGGAGAAAATTGCTTCTCTTTTTCTTTTTATTTCTCTTTCTTTCTTTTTCTTTCTTTCTTTTTCTTTGTTAAGTTAGTATAGAAACTTAAGACTAAGGGCCAAATAGTCTTTAACCATCACTAAGAAAGGGAAAATTGGTCTTTAAGTTATCTCAAGGAAATTTCTCGGAAATTTCCTCATAGGACATTTTGGTCATAATCAATTTTTTTTTAAGGACAAAAATCTTATTTTATTACAATTAGAAAATTTCCTAGAAATTTTCTTCAAGGATGCCATGTTCATTAACAAATTTTTCTTGGGGCAAAATTGTTATTCCACTATTACTAGGAAACTTCCTAGCAATTTCCTTCCTAGGACACAAAAGTCATTAATAATTTTCTGTTAGGGCAAAATAGTCTTTTGCCTCTTCAAGGAAATTTCCTAGGAAACTTCTTAACCATCATCAACCATCATTACTAGTGGGGTCCACCATTATATACCAACACTTTCCTATATTTAACTCAAGTATGGATAGTTCCTAACCATAGTTATTCTGCAAGCACATATCCCAATATTTTTGTTTACTAAATAAATCCTCATTGCGCTAAGATTGGGCCAGACCTTTAATCCAATGGTTGTGGTTGATATTAGGAGTCAATATATGGCTGATAAGACTCTCTTTTAGCACATGTTGAAAATCTAGTAAATGATGACTCATAGATTTGGTCTTATTATCTAAAATGGAAGATAAGGGTTATTTTGGTAATTTCCCCTATACTAAGGGTAATTTAATAATTTCCAAATTATTTTTAAGGGTAATTTAGTTATTTCACATATTTCTAGAAATTCTAAACTTTTTCTCTTAAATGTTGATCATTAGGGTTTTGTTAATCGTAATTAGGGTTAAATGAACAAATATTAGGGTTTTCTAATTCTCAATTAGGGTTTCTTGATCAACATTAGGATTTCATAATTGATCATTAGGATTCCTATCTATCATTAGAGTTTACTAATGTTACACTTTATCTGATCAATACTTAACATTAATCGCATAAATCACATAATCTGAAATACCCTTATAATAATATTGGATTAATAATCAAAGTCCTATTCAAATTAATATTTTGATCAGCTATTCACTATTACCTTCTTTACTTTTCTTAGTCAACTTAAAATAAATAATTTGGCTAGTTTGTTGAATTCTTATTACGTATACTAAAAATAATTATAACCATAATAATGATAATTACAATATAAAAAAAATATTCGTAAAATATTTAATCATGTAAAATTCCAGGTCCTTACATTCTCCCCTCCATATAAGGATTCTGTCCCCGGAATCACCATTACTGTATACTTAATTTATATTTATCGCTAGATCTTTATTCCCTTTTTCGTCCCATTCAGGAATAGAAACTCTTTGCTCCGCCTAAGTCTTATTTGACTTGTCATGGCTCATAATTTCCTTCAAAATCCTTTTATTAACGAGTTACTTATCTTAACATGTCTTTCCTTGGAATTTTCTTTTGTATGCTTATATTCAAGGGGCCTTAATGTTTACAAAGGTAACTGTATTTTTCTTAGTAAACTTACGGTACGTAAGAGAAATAGGTTATCCATTATCTTGACAAGAACCTTTACCTAAGATGAATCATTCTCGGTCTGCACAAGTCCATAGTTTATAATATATTTAAAATTAGGATCTCATTTATTCTCTTCAATATCCAAGATGGTTCAATGGATCTCGACCACGATTTCCTTTTCTTACCAAAATGTATTTTATACTTTCAAGTAAACACTTTTAAGAACATATGATTCTTAACCTTAACCTTAAGCTCTCATCATTTTCTATTGATCCCAAGATGCTTGTAATCTTTCGCATATAAACCTAATTATCTTCCTTTTTGTGAAATTATCTCGAATTTTAAGTTATTTTCCTCGACCTTGAGTCTTTGTTTTATAGGCGCCATACTTAATCTTTACTGAGTTCCTAAGTGTGTTTGAAAACTCCTTCATAATTTGAATTTTACTGTGACTCTCGATCTGACACATGAACTTTATACCTAGAGGTATTATTACTTGATCGATTATTTCTACATTAAATTAATCCTAATAGGCAAGAAATTTAGGTTAATTTGATGAAATAATCAACTATTCCCTAAATAATATTGTGATATTTCTTATGTGATAAAAAGACCTATTACTAACTCCATGACTATGTGATCCATTCTTCACTCAAAAATTTATAAGGGTTGTATCAACACACTTGGCTTTTGTGTTTAATTTTAACTATAAAGCGTTTACTTACCTATTCCCTTATTTATTGTTTAACATTGACTATTAATCAAGTTAAGCACTCACTATCTCTTACTTTAATATTACTTGAACTCAAATTTCTCCTTCAAAATTAATCATAATCTTATCCATCTTTAACTTTGGAAATCCTTCAACTTATCTTCTTATATTTTATATCTTTGATATTTTACCTTATTCACTCTTCAATTCTGATACTAAATTGTGACTTTCATGATATTTTAACTACAATACTTCACAATGGTACCTATTAGCTTACCACCGACCAAATCGGCGTCCTTTACGAAGAGTCTGGCTTCGATGCTTATTTTTATTAACTTATTTCTTTATACTTTAGTACTCTATCTCTATCTTTTCTGAATTTAATATTCATTTTATAAGTTGTCTTGGTTTATTCCTTGGACACTTTTTATCATTCCCTTGTATTTCTTTGATTACATCTTATTAAGGTCGAACTATTATCCATAACAGGTAATCTTTGGGTAGAGTTAGTTGATACTCTTACCTTAATCTCAAGTTTATTAAACTCTTTTATCAGTACCTCGTTGTTTTATTATTACTTTTAACTTTTCTTGATTCTTTTGACTTTTAAAGCGTCTGCAACGACATTGGTTTTAATGAGATGGTATAAGATTTTTCAATCAAAATTTTTTCTATCCCTTTGTCGACGTTGGAAAATTTAAGAAATACCGCGGGTCGGTTCATAACCCGATTTTCCTCAAATTGATCTTCCTAAGTTATCTCTACCCTTATTCTTTTTATTTGCAAAAAAGGTGTTGAAGGGTTTTTTAGGAAAGAGGCCAACATGTGTAAATGTCGACGATTTGATTTGATTTGATTTAAACAGGGTCGCCAGTTGGTAGATTTAAAAATAGTTGTACCAACTCAACCGAGTTTGACTTGAAAAGAGGCCCAATTGCTGGACACTGTCGAAACTTGATCTTTAAAATTTGAGTTTTGAGTTCGGGGCCTTGGTTAAGTGCGGGGAAGGTGTTAGGCACCCTAGGACTCCCGTGTAGACATGGTACCGCATCTTTTCAATATTTCCCTTAAAACTGGAATGCGTGAGTGAATGCTGTTTGAAAATTGGGCCTATTGATTTGATTGATTGAAAGTAGTGCTTTGCTTCGTTGAGCCTATATACGAAGGGTTTGGTTTGATTTGAAAATCAGTCTTTAATTTGATTTGCAAAAGCATTTTGATTAGATTTTGCAAAAAGCTTTTCTTTTGATTGAATTGAAAATGATGTTTTGAAAGCTGTTTATCAAACCCCTACGCTGGCATATGAATTGACGCCTTTTGATACTTCCAATTTATCTTTATAGCCTTAAGACTGCATGAGAATGGTGATTTGCCGGGCTGCGAAGCATCCTCGTCCACAAAAATATAAAGTGTCGGTCTCCTCATGGGTATAAAAACTATCAGAGGGACGCTGACACAACAATCCATATTTTCACTATATTGAGACCTTAAATCCGGATAAACGTTTTAAGGTCTGTGTATGTACATTTTACAGCAAAACTGGCAGGGTACATCTGTAAATCAGAGTTTGTCCATCGTGGGAATCAGATTCTGATCAGTTTGATCATGAATCCCATGATTCCTAGGCTCACATATGAGTGGAAAAACCTACATAATTCAAATTTGTACAGAAATAGATGAATATCCCAAAATCCAGAGATTCATTCAGCAAATCCAAGTCCGCACGGCCTAAGCGTGTCGTTCGGACTAGATAGCGATCTAAGGGATGCGAGGTTTCTTTTGAACGCTGAAACTATAAAAATAACTAGATTTAAAGAAATCTAAAAGCATTATAGCTTCCAGGTTCTATCGGGACCTATTTGAAACCGATTGAAAGCTAGAATTGGCGAGATTTGGATAAATCTAGTCTGCCCGCATATATGTCAGTGCAAATTCATATACAAATGAATGTTAAATGCAACAGTTGAATAAATTGAATAAAGCAATATATATATATATATATATATATATATATATATATAAAAGCTGTAAAGAACGATGGGTTTTCACTGGCAAGCCCGGAGTGGAATTGAAATATATATATATTGACAGGAACGTAGTCAACCAATACTGGTGAGAGAACCAGTTATGGTGAAGGCTGCTCATATATGCATAAATATATATAAAAGTAGTATGGGCGATGGGTTTTCATCCTTGTGCCCAGACTAGAATTGAAATATATACATATATATATATATATACATATATATTCGACAAAAATGTAGTCAACCAATACTAGTGAGAGAACCAGTTACGCTGAAAGTCGCTTATATATGCGCATATATATATATATATATATATATATATAAAAGCGATAAACTACCTCGGATTTGACATCCAGGCTTGACATAATTAAAATATTAGTATATATACAGTTAAATATATACAAAAAATGCCCAAACCCATACTGGGAAGACAACCAAGTCTGGCGAAGTTGCCAAACGGTGTGTGCTAGTGCATTGAAGCTGTTGGAGCTGACGTATCGTCAATCTGAGTTGTAGAAATGTTGAAAACGGAGTTTATATACAAAAATATATTAATTTTTTACGAAAATGGCCATGACACTAAGTTTCAGGCATATTTAGAAGATAAAACTTAATGTGCAGGTGGAAAATAGTGCAAAGTAATAGTATTGACTTGCTGATAGTAAAAATACTTACAATGGGCTGCACTGCAGACTTTTAGTCAAATCGTAGGCCTTAAACGTCCAAATCTTCCGGTAGATTTTTGATATGTGGTAGTATATGGGTATATCTATGTGTTGGAGTGAAAATATTTGGGTTTGGAAGAGTTGTGAAAGTCAAAAAATTTGTCGGATAGGGCTTCGCTGCACTTCTTGCTTATGAAAATGAGAGGGGGCTACCCCTCTATTTATAGAGGGGGGAGCCGCACCTCTACATGTGACTACCGCAGGTAGAAGTGCGGCCCCACGTGTCTGGCTTGGTCGTCTCAAAGTACGTGCCCTTCGAGCAATGTGATGTCCGGTCGAAAACTTTCTAACTTTTGATCGGAGCGTCCGTTTGAGGCGTGCGATACCTTTTCGGAAAGCTCTCACCGAGAGGGTTGCAATGACATGGGAAAAAACATTTTTATGGGTCCAGGAATATGGGTTCATAACCAGGTCTTCGATTCTCCGTAATTTATCCGTTGAGTTGTCTTGCTTAATTGCCACTCGGGATCGTAGTAAGGGTTCGTTCTGATTTTGGCGGCATCAATTTGGTTTGAGTTTGACCAAGTCGGTTGAGAATTGGTAAAATGACTGTTGTACCCCTCCCAAGGCTGCCTGTGGTGTCGGTATGGTCGCTGGTTGACTTTCGGGTGCTAATTCCAAGGGTTGGATCCCGGTCGAGTCTTTTAACCTCAGTTCTGCCTCTGTGGCTGATGAAGTCATTCCAAGTTTTCTTTTGGAGTCATTGTGATGCTTCAAGTTTATGTCTGAAGGTGATCTGACTTCTGGGGTTGCTGTCGGGGATGACCTGCAGTTCCCAAGTTGCTGCCAGGGTTGAGTTTGACTTCCCAGGTTGTTGCCCAGGATGAACTGTGTCTCCCGAATTGAGACCGGAGATGGCTTGACATGTCCTCGATTGATGTTGAGGTTGACTTGACTTCCTGGATTGAGACCAAGGATAACCTGATGGTCCGATCTTGAAGTCGGGGTTGATTGGTACCTCCCTGGTTGCTGTCGGGGTTGAATTTAACTTTCCAAATTGATGCCCGGGATGGACTTGACTTCTCGGGCTGATACCGGGGTTGATTTTGATGGTCTGATTGACTGTCGGAACTTGATTGATGGTCCGATTGACTGTCAGAACTTGATTGATGGTCTGATTGACTGTCAAAACTTGATTGATGGTCCGATTGACTGTCGAAACTTGATTGATGGTCTGATTGACTGTCGAAACTTGATTGATGGTCCGATTAACTGTCGAAACTTGATTGATGGTCCGATTGACTGTCGAAACTTGATTGATGTTCCGATAACTATCAGAACTAGATTGATGGTCCGATTGACTGTCAGAACTTGATTACCGATATTGGGAATCGGATTTTAGGTTGAAGGACCAGCGTTGGTGGCCGAATTTGGGTTGATTGATAGTTTTGCCCTCCTACCGAGTGAGTATCGGGGCAAGGAAAATTTTGAGTGCCTACAGATGCCCCTCTTTATCATGTCCATGTAACGTAGTGGAATGTACATGATAAAGACGAGTAGACACTGGAGATAGAGCATGCCAGAGCCATTTTGAAGGCTGGGCGTCCTGGAGTAGAATGGGGCTACTTTTAGCTGTGTGCGTTATCACGTTGCTGAGGATGATGCTATCCTGTATTGCCATTGATGGTGTTAGGAAGTTATTGCGAAGTGGTCTTGTCATTCTCTACTGTGGATGACATCATTCACTACGAGTTGATTGAAGATAAGCTATCACAGAATTTCCCGTCTTGATCCACTGGGGATGACTTCCTCTCCAATAGCTTTGTATATACTGAGGAGGTGAGCTATCATAGATTTTTTTATCTTGATTTGCTGGGGATAACATCCTCTGCGATAGCTTCGGAGACTCTGATGAGTTTATTTAAGATGAATGATCACAGATTCTACCGTCTTGATCTGCTGGGGATGACGTTCTCCAGTGATAACTTTGTAGATAATAAGGAGGTGGACATGATTGATAATGCCCCAGTGATCCCCTTTGAGGATGTGTATAACACATTCCATCATCTGCCCTTTGTGAAGATGGAGTATTATATGCCTTTTGGCCGTAGATCGTCTCCCGACGTTTCATGGCGTTAGTCTGACGGTTGCAATTGGATTTCAATTTATATCTGAATTTCGCTGGATTTGGACCAACAGCTAAAATTGTCACCGGTCAGTACCCGATGCTTTGCTGGACTGGCACCAATGGCTAAAATTGTCACCGGTCAGTACCTGATGCTTCGCTGGACTGAGCCAAAGGCTTAAATTGCTTCAGTTGGAATCCGAACTTCGTTGGGCTGAGCCAACAGCTAAAATTAATTCGGTCAGTACCCGAACTTCGCTGGGGCTGAGCCAAAGGCTGAAATTGACTTCAGTCAGAACCCGAACTTCACTAGGGCTGAGCCAAAGGCTAAAATTGACTTCGGTCAGAACCCAAACTTTGCTGGACTGAGCCAACGGCTATAATTGACTTCCATCTGTACCCGAACTTCGCTGGGGCTGAGCCAACGGCTGAAATTACTTTGGTCAGAACACGAACTTTGCTGGGGCTGAGCCAATGGCTGGGATTACTTTGATCAGTACCGAACTTCGCTGGGGCTGAGCTAACGGCTAAAATTTCTTCGATCGGAACCTGGACTTTGCTAAGGTTGAGCCAACTGCTGAGATTGCTTCGGTCGAAACCCGAACTTCAAAAAATGGCAGTTTTTGGCAGTTTCGCGCAATTCTTGTGCAGTTTTTTTGTAGTTTGATCTGTTGATTCCTGGACACGGATTTGGGATGAATATAAAGGGTCTTTGGAGAGTTTCCCTTTCTGTCAGGATCACACTGCTTGAATGTAGGATTCCAGAACAAACCGCTCAATTACGTAGCGATTTCTCTTCAGATTTAACTTGGCAGCCCGTTTAAACTCCGTTTTGACTCGAACAGAACCGGGCTCGGGGTACTGGGATCCACCTTGGTTGCCGCAGGTAGATGTGTGGCTGCCCGGGCTTTAAATGTGCTGCGAGATTTTCATTTTGCAAGTTTCCCGTTTGAGCACTGAAAAGATTTTTGATTATCTTTTTCAGATCTACAGAGTTTTGGCAGTCAAATTATGAATCCGTCAGTTCCTACTCATTCAGTACAGCGCAGGTAACGTTTTACATTCTTCTTTTAAAGTTTTTGACCATTAAAAGCATGTAAACCACCTAGGGTGCTTTTAAACGCATTGTACGCAAAATGTATGCCTATAGGACCTGCTAAAAATTTTCTGTCTACATATGTATGCATATTTTACTGTAATGCACGTTTGGATGTAAAAAAATTTAGGTTATAAGATAGTACTATTTTGAGCTTTTTTGGTCAGTCTACTCATCCTTTTTGAGGCCTAGCGAGCCTGTATTTTTCAACTAAAAATTGCCTATGGTATTTTGGAGACCATGTGAGGCTACTTTTTGATAAAAAAAAATTTAGATATATATGAACTGTTTCTATTTTTAGGTAGGTGTGCTACTGAATGGCCACCTAGGCATGCCTGTGTGCATGTAGACAGTCAATTTTACAAAGAAGAATCTGGCAAAATTTTCCCAAAATCTTTGGGCATTTAGAATCATGCATTTTTGACTCTGTGGGGAGTTTTTACTGACCCATGCAGGTTTAGAGTGTTTTGGTTGTTTTGTGTTGACCCATGCATGTTCTAAGACTTAGATATGTATGCTGGATTGATTGATTAATAAGCCACAGGTTTTAGGCTTACCACACCTTGTCTGAGGTGATTTCGGAGTACTAGTTTATATGATGGATCACGATAGATCCGACAACTCTACCTGGGATTCATCAGGCTTTAGACGGAGGAATGCTTCTGCCATTCCACAGCCCCGTCCAGCTAGGACGCTTCGCAGAATTGGTAGAGAGCAGGATACGTCCAGCACAGGACAAGCAGCCCATTAACATTGATGACAAGGTGGCTGCTTTTGTTGCTCCTATTTTCACCCAGGTTCCACGTGTGGAGGTCTCGTGCATTACTGTGCAGACACAGGAGCTGCTGGGTGACTTGAGTCACCATCCTTCGAGATATCTTCAGGACAACGAGGTGACTTAAAGTCTTTGTTCCCTCTGGATTCTTTTCCCATCTTCTGGCCATTCTTGGGGCACATGTTTTTGATATGGGTTGGTTTTTGATGCAGGTCCCCGGCTTGACACAGCCTCGAGGGAACTAGTTTAGCGTGCACTCCTTCTATAATACTCTGCACGGGGATTACAGGGAGATCGTGGATAGCTAGGGGTTTCAGGCCTTCTTCTCGATCTTGCCCCGCCATTGCCCTTGGGGGTATATGAGGGCTTTGTCTGAGCGCTGGTCCCACCAGACTCAGTCCCTTCATTTGCTTGATTGCGAGGTGATGATGACTCCTATGGACTAGAGATTTATCACCGGCATTAAGTTTGAGGGCGAGACAGTGCCTGTCGTGTCTGACATTTTGCCCACCGCAGTCAGATCCCTGTTGGGAGTCCCTCAGTCGGCATTCAAGGGTCGGGCAGTCTGATCTGGTCCCTTGAGTATAGATGCCTAGGATAGGACTTTGCAGTTGCCTCCGCCTGATGATCAGAGGGTTAGAGATCGCAATCTGAGGCGATTATTTTTGTTGATCATCAGGGGTTGTTTCATGGTAGACAACTCATCGACGGTGTCTTTTGCTTTGATCAGCGCCACTCAGCATGTAGAGCGCCTCAGTGACTTTGATTATGGCCCCTATATCTTTGCCTATTTTCTCCAGGGCATGCGCCTGCTTTCGAAGGGTGTGACGGAGGCTTGGCTAGGATTCCATCAGTTTTTGCTGGTGAGTACATCTTTCTGTACCTTTTTGTTTTTGACACTTATTTTTGGCAGTCTTGGTCACTAAGGACTTTTGATATTTGCATGGATAACTTTGGGCATTTAAGAGGCTTCCTTGCCTACGGCCCACTTCAGCATTAGGTCTAGAGACCTATCCACTTGGACGGAGATGGCATCACTCCATTTTAACGGAGGTCACTGTTGTTGAGGGATTCACTTATGCCCGTCTGTAGTTGGAGCTTTTGACGGTGGGCTCGATCACCTGGACGCCGTACACATCCGAGCACTTGACTATCGGATTTGACGGAGGTTTCCCTACTGGTCGGGAGTTTGATTTATCGACCTGCAAAGTCCTTATGTTAATTGAGGGAGGCTGGGAGCTCTATCTTAGAGAGCGTGACATTCGAAGCGTTATCAAGGAGATTTGCATTCCCATTGCTCCTCATACTTGGCATCATTGGCCATTGTCCGTGCCTTTGACAGACATCCCTTTGGAGGGTATAGACGGCTTTGATTTATTAGAGGGCCCATATAGCCAGGCAGCCTTTTACAGTTGGTGGAGTCCTCACACTATTAGGGCTCAGACTCGTGCCACCCATTTTATGGTAGACATGGTTTCGGGGTTCGTAATGATGACAGACTAGATAGCTTGTATTAGAGAGTTTACTCATGCAGACCAGATAGCACATCTGACCAGATAGTTGGACCAGGCTCGTTTCTTTATTAGGCACCTTGGCCGATATCCATCAGGGGCATCTTCATTTGACCCATCTAGCTTTGGAGCAAGCCCCTCTTTAGGTCCATTAAGTAGAAGTTATACAGGGGCAGATCTTCCCTTATACCGCCTAGATATGCCTAATCCCAGAAGCTTTGTGCAGACAGAGTTTCTGGAGCATGTTGATCGATTTGATACCGAGGTCTTTGACTTCTTGTGATAGCTATGGCAGCTATATTTTTGGTCAGCCACTATTTTAGCTATTTGGTGTCTGTGCCATCATTTTAATAGACCACTGTATTAGCTGGGTGGTGGTACCCCATTTCCTTGTATTCTTCTTTTCACTTTGTATCAAGATATACGGATGATGTATGCAGTAGATAGCTATTTGTAGATATTTCTGTCATCTTTATTTGCTGCATCATGTTTATATCACTGTCATCATGCATGTATCATGTCTATGCATTCAGACAGCTGCGATTTGACTTAACCTCTGGACGGTCATGTGATACGATTCTACAGATGACCATGGCTGCAGTTAGCCGTATAGAGTATTTGCCACTGTCAGAGGTGGCAGCATTATTGCGGTCATGGTATAATAGTCTGCCCTTTCCAGCTAGAGGGACAGTTGACCAGATGCTGGGGAATTCGATGGCCCTTGTAGATTTCAGGGTTCCGGACGGCTTTATTAATGGCGTCCTACACTTATGGGTACCGAAGAGACAGGTATTCTGCATTGGGTAGTGTGAGCTATCTCCTACTCTAGAGGATTACCAGAGATTTACTGGCTTGGATTTAGAGTCGCCGTGTGCTCGGACTACTATCAGTGATATGCGGAGACAGTTTATTCGAATGTCCGGTCTTCGGCAGAGCATAGTCATGAATGAGATCATTTTGGGGCATGTGATCTCCCTTGACTTCTTGATAGAGCACTATGGCGATCTTGATAGCTACGACTGCCATGTCAGAGATTTTATCATTTTTGCAGAGGAGTGGCAGACAGCCAGGATAGACATGCTGCTGATCTGTATCATGGCGTATGTTTACATGCCATTGCGTTCAAATCACCTTGATGTGGGATTGGTTGTTGTAGTCAGAGCCCTTAGGCAGGGGAGTACCATTATCCCTATGATCTTGGCAGAGACTCTGAGGTCGATCACCTATTGCAGTACCCATCCAGCGGAGTTTTTTCGGGGTAGTTTAGTCGTGCTGTATATGTGGTTGATGTCACACATACGACCGATTGGATCCATTAGACCTCATGCCTATTATTTTAGTCACGAGATATCCTCATTTTATTCCTTTCATCCTCCTGATTGCGTCGACTCAGAGTCCTGGTTAGAATTTTTATCGAATATTGAGCATCCGTTCACAATTTTTCTATGCTCAGGGATGGCGACCCCGTTTAGCTTTATCACTCATGCATCTGGCATGGATTATTTTCCTTTGGCAGGATTGAGGGGTGTGACTACCTATCATCCCATAGAAGTTATGGAGTAGTTTGATCAGTGGCAGAGTATGCACCATTTCGAGAATTCTGTTGATTAGAGGATGTTAGCTTCATCTATGTCACTAGCAGACTTGGTTAGGGTCTATGAGTGTTAGACTCACAGGGAGAGGGCTGAGTTCTCTAGTAGACATCAGGGTCGTTCTCCAGAGTATTTTGCATGGCTAGAGACAAAGCCCGCAGTCGCAGTAGCAGAGCTTCATTTACCTCCGCTTGCGGATTCTGATGAGGAGCAGCCCATGGACGATCCAAATTCTCCTACTGAGGATAAGCTGTTTGCATATTTGGCTGCATCTTTGATTAGTGATCCCCCGGTTATTCCCATAGGGACAGATCCAGCTTTGTTAGATTCTCTATTCAGAATGACCTTTGAGAGAGATTCAGCTAGAGCGCAGATGTTGGCTGCCATATCTAGCAGAGATTTAGCCTTTGCTAAGAGGGATGGTCTCAGGACCGCTTTGGATACTGGATTGTTTGAGCGGGAGAAGCTTCGCTCAGCCAGAGATGCAGCATATGTAGAGATTGAGAAGACTTTGATTTCTCGGGATGCAGCTTTTGCAGAGAGGGATGAGGCTATAGCTTCCTATGATTTCCACATTGCTGATAGTACTGCTCTCCGATCTTACACCCATGGTTTGGTTACCGAGATGAGTGCTTACATTGTTGACCACAGTGCCACCTTGCAGGTGACTGTGGACGTTCTTAGCCGTATGGAGGCTGAGTGGACTACTCTTACAGATGCTCCTCCATCTTCAGAGAGAGATGCTATGTTGGCATTTCTGACCCGCTTGTCCTAGGGTCCATAGACTAGCTTTATTTTTCCTGCACAGACTAGATCAGCCATTTTTGTCATGTACAGGGCACTATGTATATAAAGTAGTTTATATATTAGAGAAATATATTTTTGAGATACTTCCCTGCTTAGATATTTATTGTCATCGCTGAGTGATTACCATTTCCGTTATGACTCATAATTATTAATGCATTTTGAGCTTTTCCTTGATGGACTGACAGTTGAGGTGTCAAGGGAGTTCCTCACATGGGTCTGGTAACCAGACAGCTCGACAGTATTTTGCTTTTATTCGTCTTCGGTGTCTTGGAACTGGTCTTCCATTTTTTTGTTTTTCTTTAAGGTCAAACCGCGCCGTAGAGGGCTGCGTACTTACTCCCGAGTTGAGGGAGATCAGGTCATGCGTAGTTCTGGTTGTAGAGGTTTGCAAAGAGTTTATTTGGGGTTTGAATTTGGTTGGATGTGCTTTGGAATTTGATGTTGGGATTTGCAAGTTCTTTGGATTTTTTTCTTGGTTTGACCGCACGTACTCCCGGGTTGAGGGAGATCAGGTCATTCGTAGTTCATGTTCCTATTAGTGAAAAGCCGAACTTGATTCGATTTGTAGGACCTAGATGCGGGTATGCATGTGCTTCAGACGTAGTACTTTTTCACGGTGTTTGAATTAATGAGTTGGGGAAATTCGTTCCCGTCCATTTCATGTAGCCTGATGGCTCCCCCTGTTAGCACTTCCATTACAATGCAAGGGCCTTCCAAGTTTGGGGCAAATTTTCCTTTGGCTTCATCTTGATTGTCAAGGATTTTCTTTAGCACCAAATCATTCTATTTGAATTATCGGATTCGAACTTTCTTATTGTAGGACCTGGTGATCCTTTGCTGGTATAACTGTCCGTGGAAAATGGTTGTGGCCCTCTTTTCATCTATCAAGGACAGTTGATGATATCAGTTTTGCAACCATTGATCTTCGCCCATCTAAGCATCTATTAATACTCGTAGAGACTCCATCTCTACCTCTATGGGGAGGACTACTTCCATGCCATAGACCAGTAAATAAGGGGTAGCCTCAGTAGAGGTGCGCATTGACGTCCCGTAGGCTAACAAGGTGAGAGGTAGCAGGTCAGGCCAGTGTTTGTGATTGGCAGACATTTTTTGCATGATCTTCTTGATCTTTTTGTTGGCCGCTTCGAAAGCACAGTTCATCTTGGTTCGATAGATGACGGAATTGAGATGCTTGATGTGGAACTTGCTGCACAGTTCTACCATCATTTGATTATTCAAGTTTTTGGCGTTGTCTGATACGATCACCTCCGGTTGTCTATATCGACAAACGACATTGTTTCTGATGAAACCGATGATGACCACTTTTGTAACTTTAGGAAAAGAGGCTGCTTCAACCCATTTGATGAAGTAGTCGATCATAGTGAAGATGAACCGATGACCGTTGCTGGCTTTGGGTTCGACTGGACCTATCACATCCATTCCCCACATAGAAAAAGGCCATAGTGCACTCATGCTGTGCAGCTCATTCGGAGGCGCATGGATTGCATTTCCATGTATTTGGCACTGAAAGCATCTCTTGACGTGATCATCGCAATCAGCTTTGAGCGAGATCTAGTAATGTCCTTTATTGATTATTTTTTTGGTTAGTAGATGGCCGCCCATGTGTGGACCACCCACTCCGCCATGGACTTCATCCATTAGTCTCTGGGCTTGCTCCTTGTCAAGGCATCTTAACAGGCTTATCCCAGCATCCCTTTTGTAAAGTGCATCTCCAATCAAATAGAACTTTATGGCCATTTTGAGAATCCGTTTCCGCTCTGATTGGCTTGCACTAGCGGGTGTAGATCCATCACAGAGATGTTCCTTGATATCTTGAAACCAAGGTTGCTTGACAGGAGGTATTTCGTCTAATACTTCTCCAATGTAATTCCCATATGTTGGGGCTTTTTGATTTGTGAACTGTATGTTGGGAAACCCGCTCCTGTTGGATATGCGGATTAATGAAGCCAACGTTGCTAGTGCATCGGCAAAGTTATTTCGGCCCCGAGGAATGTGGACGAAGGTTATTGCTTCGAACTCCTCGGACATTTTGAGGACTTGCCTATGATATGGCAGTAGATGCAGTTCTTTAGTGAGATACTTGCCGGTGGTTTGTCTAATGACCAACTCAGAATCTACAAAGACCAATAAGTGTTTGATACCCATGGATTGGGCTAGTTTCAGCCCCCCTATACAGCTTTAATACTCGAGCATGTTGTTGGTGTTGTCAAATTGAAGTTTGGTAGCCACAAGATATTGATCACCTGTACCAGAGATAAGTACTGCCCCAGCTCCAGAACCTTCCATGTTTACCGCTCCATCAAAATACATTTTCCATGGTTGGACTGTATTCTCTAACTGGAGTTGTTGAATTGTCATAATCCCATCATCTGGGAAATATGTCTCCAGGGGCTCGAACCCTTCTGAAGGTGCTTCTGCTAATTGATCTGCAATGCCCTGGCCTTTGATAGACTTTTGAGTCACGTAGACAACGTCGAACTGCTGTAGAATCAACTGCCATTTAGACAGCCAGCAATTTAACATTGGTTTGCTGAAGACATATTTGAGTGGATCCATGCGGGATATGAGATACGACATAAGCCCATGTAAGTAGTGTTGTAACCTCATGGCGGCCCATGCTAATGCACAACATATTTTCTTGATCAGGGTATACTTCTGTTCCCCACTACTGAATCTTTTACTGATGTAGTAGATAACTCTTTCTTTGCTACTATCATCCTTCTGTCCTAGCATACAGCCCATGGCATTGGTATTGACGGACATGTACATGAATAAGGGAACTCCATCCCTCGGAGGTACCAAAATAAGTGCTTTGACAAGCTAATTTTTGATGGAAAGGAAGGCTTGTTGACAATCTTATTCCATTTGACGGAGGAATTCTTCCTTAACAGCTTGAAGATGGGCTCACAAGTTGCTGTGAGCTATGAAATGAATCAACTTATGAAATTGATCCTTCCCAAGAATCCACGTATCTCCTTCTCTGTACGAGGTACGGGCATTTCTGTGATGGCTTTGATTTTGGCGGGGTCTAACTCAATGCCCCGATTGCTCACCAGGAATCCTAATAATTTGCCTGCTTTGACGCCAAAAGCGCATTTGGCGGGATTTAGCTTGAGGTTGTATTTGCGTAACCTGTTGAACAGCTTCCTGAGATGGTCTATGTGATCATCTTCCCTCTGGGACTTAATGATGATGTCGTCGACTTAGACTTCTATTTCTTTGTGCATTATATCATGAAAGAGGGCCATCATTACTCACTGATACGTTGCTCCAGCATTGATGAGGCTGAAGGATAGTTGTCAGTAGCAAAAGTTCCCCAGGGAGTGATAAAAGCTATTTTCTCTCGGTCTTCTTCAGTAACCATAATTTGATGATAACCAGCAAAGCAGTCTACGAAGGAGTACATGCCGTACTGCGCAGTATTGTTGATTAGAATGTGGATAAAAGGTATGGGGAAATTGTCCTTGAGACAGGCTTTGTTCAAATCCCGGTAATCCACACAGACTCGTACTTTCCCTCCAAGTTTAGGTACGGGGACTATATTTGATAGCCGTTCGGGATATGTTGATACCATGATGATCCCGACTTTGAATTGCTTAACAATTTCTTCTTTTACTTTGAGACTCCACTCAGGTTTTAATCGCCTGAGCTTTTGTTTGACTAGTTTGAACCCTTCTTTGATGGGCATTCGATGGATGAAATGTCTGTGGATAGACCAATCATGTATTCATGCGACCATACAAATACATCCTGGTACTGTGTCAGGAGCGCGATCAGGTCAGTTTTTTGATCCGATGTAAGGTCTGATCCTATTTGGATTTCTTTGATGGTTTCGGAGGTTACTATATTGATGGTGGAGGTTTGGTCGAGGTTTGGTTTAGGTTTGTCTTCGACCCATTCCTTGATCTCCTCTGACACCTCATAGTCATCTTCCTCCTCTTGATCAAGACCCGTCAAGTCGAAGCTCAATCTTGCATCATAGTTGGAGTTATTTTGACAGGTTGGCATCTCATCAGCAGACACACACACATCCAATGCTGGGTCCTGAAAACAAAAATGCTTTCATTAATATATACAACTGCTTAAACATACATGGCATTTAAAAAGCATGACAAAAGTGAGTGCTACAGCTGTACAATCAAAAGTAAGCAGTAAAGGAAAGCATGATTAAGGGCAGATGTACTTTCTGCCCCTTTACCCTTTTTGACTTAGGCAAGGGACACTGCTCCAGTTGTCTAGTGTTAGATTCTCATGGATAGGGAGGATGCTGCAAGTGTGCTCGGCTGTCTCGTCTTGGATGACAACTGAGACATCCCTTAGGATATGGTCGAGGCTTTTCTGTGGATTGTTCCTTTGTTTGCTGCGAGAAAAGTGAGCACGATCTTCGTCGTCACTATCTGGGAGTTCATCATTCATACCCTCATAGTTGAGAATGACTCTCATATTAGTGAATGGGTCTCGTCCTTCGTACAAGATCCTTTCTTTTCCCTTTTCGCTGTTAGCCTTAGTCTTGAGGGATTTTCTTTCATGGACAGGTATGATTGCAAGAAATAGCATGGCTGATGTCCCCGTAGGGATCTTCCTAATAGGTTTCACCCATCCGGCACTCGTGAGGTTTGGGAGCAGAATTATGGAGGCTTGAGCCTTGGGATGTTTGTGTGGATCCTGGTGGTTTGACCCGGATGAAAATCCCAATCCTGCTCTTCCCGTCTAACTTGGGATTTGGATTGGCATCTTAATGTCGTGCTTGTTTTTTCCCAACCCTTCTCCAGGCTGGAAACCCGCAGCTACCATTTCTTGGCCTATTGTCATTACTTCAATGGAAATTTTAGGCTTTAGGGCTGGTGCCCCAATCGGGAGATATTGAATATTGCTCACCTCAAGAGCTTGAAAACTTGTAGGTTCAACCCTGGCGTCCAGGCTAATCACTGGCATGTCCCCATGTAGGTAGGTAGGGTACTTTGGCTCGGCATTGACCGTGATGAGGCTGCCATTGATAATATATTTGAGTTGCTGATGGAGGGTTGATGGCACTGCCCCAGCCATATGGATCCATGGCCTGCCCAACAACAAGTTGTATCCGGTGGCTATGTTGAGCACCTGGAAAGATACATAAAAGGTGTGTGGACCAATTTCTAGATGAAGCTCAATTTCCCCCATAGCCTGGCGGTGAGATCCATCGAAAGCCCGGATAACCATGTGATTGGCTTTGATCCGGTTTGGATTGATCTTCATTCTTTCCAATGTGTCGTATGGACAAATATTGAGGGAGGATCCTCCATCAATAAGTACTCCTCCGATCACGTATCCGGAGGACATAACGGCTATATACAGGAACTTGTGGTGGCCCCTTCCCTCAGCTGGGATATCATCGTCTGTGAAGGAAATCACATTGTTGTTGAAAATGTGTTCTATCACGTGACGGAATTTCTCTGTGTCTATCGTGTATGGCAGATGAGCTTCTTCTAGCACTTTCACTAGGATGTTACGGTGATCCTCTGATGATATAACCAAGTCAAGGATAGAGATTTTCTTGGGTGTGTCTTTCAAATTTTGCACTATCTTGATCTCGTTGTGCCCCATCTTTTGAAAAACTCTTTGACCTTTTCTTCAGCCACCCTTTCTTTTGCTTTGGTAACTGGTTTAATCACCCATTGAGGCAGGTACAATGGATTATCCTTTGATAGGATGGAAATGTTGTTCGAAGTAGATCTTTCAATGTCCCCATAGTTCCATGGGACCTTCTTTAGACTGAGGATTGGAAATTGAGGCCTGAAGGGCAGAATTAGAGGCTGAGGTGCAGCCACCTTCATAGGATTTTGTTTGTCTTGGACCCCTTTACCTGTCAGTACCAGGGGTGTGATGATTGATTCTTTATAGTAGGATATGACAACCACTGTGTCCTGATACCATGCATCGGGTATCCAGAGGCTATCTATAGCTGTCATATCGAGGATTTAATCTCCTCTAATTAGGTCACCTTTCTCAATTAGGTCTTGAATTAGGTTACGAAGTGCCCATCATTCTTCTGTATCATGGAGAGTTGGAATGATACTGACATATTTGGTGAAGTTTGAATTTTCTAGGATTGAGGATTCAGCGGAGGTAACAAGTCTTCAACCATTCCCTCGTTGATCATCATTTCTAAGATTTCCTCCATTGACTGGTTCAAATTTGTGAAATTCCTTTGAAATAGGAACTACCTTCTTGCTTGGACACTTGCTTCTTCGATCCCGATATCAGTCAAGGGTGTAAGATCACAAGTTCGGCTACGATCTTGATTGGAATTGACTCCAGTTGGAGGAGAGCTACTGCCAATAGATTGATGGATTTGCTTCAACATCTTTCTGGTAATTTGATGTTGATAGACGACCAGTTCAGCCAACTACTCGACTTGTTCTTTGAAAGACTTAATTTCTTGCACTATCAGGAATTATTTTTCAAAGCTTCCTAACTCATTGGGAGGATGTTGTTAGATTGAGTTGATTCTTCCATATAACGGAGGTATTTGGATCCTTCTCCATTTGAAGTGTTGATCATGTTGACACTCTCCTCCTTGTGTTGTGGGAGAGGGTTATCTTGGACATGTGGTTGATCGGGCTTTGTGACCACAATTTCTCCATTATCAATTAGATCTTGGATTTTGTGCTTGAGGGACCAACAATCTTGAGTGTCATGGCCCGGTGATCCGAAATTATAAGCACATTTCTTATTAGGGTCGAAGTTCCTTGCATTAGTGTTAGTTGGCGGAAGTAGTTGACCAATCTTCTTATGAGCTGTCAGAAGTTTGAAGATATTCTCGAGTGAATCCCCTAGTGGGGTGAATGTCCTTCTGTTCCTGACCTCCATGTTTTTCTGGAATGAGGGATTTTAAGGCTGAGTTGCAGTCCGGAAAGAGGTATAGTTCCTTCTTTGGATGGGCATATTGTTTGAATTGCCGCTTGAATTTTGTCCTTGTAACACTAAAGAAACTTCTTCATCTTTCTTTTCCTCTAGGGATTACTCCCGTAATTTTAGGATTTGATATGCTCAGCAACAGCCTCAAGTGCTGTTAGGTCTTTTATTTTTTTGGACTTGAGTCCCATTTCGGCCATTTCGCCGTGTTTGATCATTTCAGAGAAAGGTTTTCCTATTCCTGCTAGGACCCTTTCATAATAAACGGCCTCTTGAATATCGATGAAAGTCATGACTATTTCAGATTCAGTCATGGCAAGGGTGACTTGTGCTGTGACCCGTCTCTATCGCTGAGCCAGTTGAGATTAGAAACTGTACTAGCTGAGGAAGGCATGGGCCAATTCTTCCCAACTGTGGATTTTAGAGTTGTCTAGACGGGCATACTAGGCCCTGGCTTCTCTGGTTAGACTTTTCTAAAATAGCTACTTTCGAAGTTTCTCGTCCTCAGCATAGAATCCGAGTTCTCCGATGAAAACTTTCAGGTGTGTGTATGGATCCCCCAACCCATCATATTTTTAGAAATCGGGGGTTCTGAATTTCTCAGGATAACGAGCCCCGGGAAATATACAGAGGTCGAAACAATTCACACTGCCAAATACTCCAGTTCCTTTGATAGACCGGACAGTTTCTTCCATTTGTTACATTTTCTTAAAAATGTCACCAGCTTCCTGCTCTTTGCTGCTGGTGGTGATTTCTGGAGTTTTTTTAGTTGTATCCTGGTTTTGTGGTCCAAGAATCTGAGTTTCGGCATTTTCTGTATCTTGACCGCCAGCACCACTACCAGATGCTCCTGGTTCTGGATGAGTTTGAGATTGTTTCCCTTTAAGGGCCTTGCTTTGTTCTCACAGAAAATCGGCTAGCTCGGCTATCTGATTTTTCAGTCCTTCGAACTCTTCCCTGGAGAGAGGGGTGAATTCTGGTTGAGCACTGGAAGCTATGTCCGTGGATG
Organism: Panax stipuleanatus; assembly: GCA_020205555.1. Lineage (NCBI taxonomy): Eukaryota > Viridiplantae > Streptophyta > Magnoliopsida > Apiales > Araliaceae > Panax > Panax stipuleanatus. Next base: position 89,505,843 of record CM035118.1, read on the forward strand.
GACTGGGTGCTTTTCTAGCCTTAGATCTAGTGATAGGACCAATTTTTCCTTACCTACACCAAAACATATGTGTGTCAGTTCCCTGTGGTATGTAATGACTGGATGCATTTATGATGTGTGTTTTTTTAATTTATCCTGCAAAATCGAGGTTAGTTGTTTTGATGGAAGGATGACGGGAAAATAAATCTTTCATTATTGTCATTTACATTGTGCTCCTCAGTAATTGGAGACTTGACATGGAATTGAAAGAGGAAGGCTTGAAAAAGCATCCCGTCAGATTCAATTGATCAGAAGCTGAACTATCCTAGGTTACTCTCTCGGCTTTTGTTTTGGCATGAAGGTTCCCAGATCATCGCAATCTATTAGAGGGGAAATTAATCCGATCATTCAACTGGAGCGAATCTGGGTGGTGCATTTTCAGGAGGCAGCCCCGAAGACTTAGTCGTCCCCAGAGTACTTACTTATCACCAACCGAGTTAGCCTCCTGGTGGAGGGACTCACAGCATTCATTCACATACATCGGCCTTACCTCTTATGCATGCAATGACAGTTCGTGCAAGGCACTAATATGGGTGCAAAGCATTACAACATTCATTCTCATTCATTCAATGTAAGGCATAGCATTCAGACATTCAATGAAAGACGCAGCATTCACTCATCCATTGACTGTGGAGACGCAGGATTTCACGCATTCAATAGTTTTGAAAGGAAAATTTTTGAAAAGATTTGAAAGCAGCCTAAGCCCTCTACTGTCCCCAGTAGTGTCGCCACCTGTCGACGTTGGAAAATTTAAGAAATACCGCGGGTCGGTTCATAACCCGGTTTTCCTTAAATCGATCTTCCTAAGTTATCTCTACCCTTATTCTTTTTTTTGCAAAAAAGGTTTTGAAGGATTTTTTAGGAAAGGGGCCAACATGTGTAAATGTCGACAATTTAATTTGATTTAAATAGAGTCGCCAGTAGGTAGATTTGAAAATGGTTGTACCAACTCAACCGAATTTGATTTGAAAAGAGGCCCAATTGTTGGACACTATCGAAACTTGATCTTTGAAATTGGAGTTTTGAGTTCGGGGGCTTGGTTAAGTGTGGGGAAGGTGTTAGGCACCCCACGACTCCCGTGTAGATACGGTACCGTATCTTTTCAATATTTCCCTTAAAACTGGAATGCGTGAGTGAATCCTGTTTGAAAATTGGGCCTATTTATTTGATTGATTGAAAGTAGTGCTTTGCTTCGTTGAACCTATATACGAAGGGTTTGATTTGATTTGAAAATCAGTCTTTTATTTGATTTGCAAAAGCATTTTGATTAGATTTTGCAAAAAACTTTTCTTTTGATTGAATTGAAAATGATGTTTTGAAAGATGTTTATCAAACCCCAACGCTGGCATAGGAATTGAAGCCTTTTGATACTTCCAATTTATCTTTATAGCTTTAAGGCTGCATATGAAAGGTGATTTGTCGGGCTGTGAAGCATCGTCAGCCACATAAATATAAAGTGTCGGTCTTCTCATGGGTATGAAAACCATCAGAGGGACGCTGACACGAATATCCATATTTTCACTATGTTGAGACCTTAAATCCGGATAACCGTTTTAAGGTATGTGTATGTACATTTTATAGAAAAACTAGCAAGGTACATCTGTAAATCAGAGTTTGTCCATTCGTGGGAATCAGATTCTGATCAGTTTGATCATGAATCCCATAATTCCTAGGCTCACATATGAGTGATAAAACCTGTACAGTTCATTTTTGAACATAAATAGATGAATATCCCAAAATGAAGAGATTCATTCAGTAAATCCAAGTCCGCACAGCCTAAGCGTCTCGTTCCCACTAGATAGCGATCAAAGGGACGCGAGGTTGCTTTTGAATGCTGAAACTATAAAAATAACTAGATTTAAAGAAATCTCAGCCATTATAGCTTCCAGGTTCTATCGGGACCTGTTCGAACCGATTGAAAGCTAGAATTGGCGAGATTTGGAGAAATCTACTCTGCCCGCAGATATGTTAGTGCAAATTCATATACAAATGAATGTTAAATGCAACAGTTGAATAAATTGAATATAGCAATATATAGTTAAATATATATATAAAAGCTATAAAGGGCGATGGGTTTTCACTCGCAAGCCCGGACTGGAATTGAAATATATATGTATATATATATATATATATTGACAGGAACGTAGTCAACCATTATAGGTGAGAGAACCAGTTATGGTGAATGCTGCTTATATATGCATAAATATATATAAAAATAGTAAGGGCGATGGGTTTTCACGCCTGTGCCTCGACTGGAATTGAAATATATACATATATATATATATATACATATATATTTGACAGAAATGTAGTCAACCAATACTGGTGAGAGAAAAAGTTATGGTGAAAGTCGCTTATATATGCGTGAATATATATAAAAACGGTAAACTACCTCGGATTTGACATCCGGGCTTGATAGAATTGAAATATTAGTATATATACAGGTAAATATATACAAAAAAGGGCCATACCCGGACTGGGAAGACAACCCAGTCCGACGAAGTTTCCAAAACGGTGTGTGCTAGTGCATTGAAGCTGCTGAAGTTCACGGATCGTCAATTCGAGTTGTAGAAATGTTGAAAACAGAGTTTATGTACAAAAATGTATCAATTTTTGACAAAAACGACCACGTAACTAAGTTTCGGGCATATTTAGAAGATAAAACTTGATGTGCAGGTGGAAAACAAAGCAAAGTATTAGTATTGACTTGCTGATCGTAAAAATACATACAATGGGCTGCACTACAGACTTTTTATCTAATCGTAGGCCTTAAACATCGAAATCTACCTGTAGTTTTTTGATATGTGGTAGTATATGGGTATATCTATGTATTGGATTGAAAATATTTTGGTTTGGAAGAGGTGTGAAAGTTAAAAAATCAGTCGGATAGGGCTTCGCTGCACTTCTTGCTTATGAAAATGAGAGGGGGCTGCCCCTCTATTTATAGAGGGGGGAGCTGCACCTCTACATGTGACTAGCGCAGGTAGAGGTGCGGCCCCATGTGTCCGGCTTGGTCGTCTCGAAGTAAGTGCACTCTGAGAAATACGATGTTCGGCCGGAAACATTCTAACTTTTGATCGGAGCGTCTGTTTGAGGCGTGCGATACCTTTCTGGAAAGCTCTCGCCGAGACGGTTGCAATGATATGGGAAAAAACATTTTTCGGGTCCAGCAAGATGGGTTCATAACTAGGTCTTCGATGCCCTTAGTTTGTCAATTAAGCTGTCTTGCGTAATTGCCTCACGAGATTGTCGTTAGGGTTTGTTCTTACTTTGGCGACATCGATTTGCCTTCAGTTTGACCAAGTTAGTTGAGCATTGGTAAAATGACCATTGTACCCCTTCTGGGGCTGCCTGTGGTGTCGGCATGGTCGCTGGTTGACTTCCGCGGGCTGATTCCAAGGTTTGGATCCCGGTCTAGTCTTTTGACCTCAGTTCTGCCTCTGTGGCTGACATAGTCATTCTAGGTTTTCTTCTGGAGTCGTTGTGATGCTTCAAGTTTATGTCTGAAGGTGATCTGACTTCCCAGGTTGCTGTCGGGGATGATCTGCAGTTCCCGGGTTGCTGTCGGGGTTGAGTTTGACTTCCCGGGTTGCTACCGGGGATGAACTGTGTCTCTCGAATTGAGACCGAAGATGTCTTGACATGTCCTCGATTGACGTCGAGGTTGACTTGACTTCCTGGGTTGAGACCAGGGTTAACTTGACGGCCCGATCTTGAAGTCGAGGTTGATTTGTACCTCCCTGGTTACTGTCGGGGTTGAATTTAACTTCCCGGATTAATGTCGGGCAAAGGACTTGACTTCCTGGGCTGATACCGGGGTTGAGTTTGATGGTTCGATTGACTGTTGGAACTTGATTAATGGTCCGATTAACTGTCAGAACTTGATTGATGGTCCGATTGACTGTCGAAACTTGATTGATGGTTTGATTGACTGTCGAAACTTGATTGATGGTCCGATTGACAGTTAAAACTTGATTGATGGTCCGATTGACTGTCGGAACTTGATTGATGGTCCTATTGACTTTCGAAACTTGATTGATGGTCCGATTGACTGTCGAAACTTGATTGATGGTCCGATTGACTGTCGAAACTTGATTACCGATATTGGGAATCAAATTTTAGGTTGAAGGATCGGCGCTGGTGGCCGAATTTGGGTTGATTGATGGTTTTGCCTTCCTACCGAGTGAGTATCGGGGCAAGGAAAATTTTGAGTGTCTACGCCCTTCACCTCGATAATAGACCATACAAGCCTTTCTATGAAATTCCTCTATTTATATAATTGTTATACCCCAAAGTTTTTTCAGTGACCAATCACCGTTGCACACTACTTTTGATTTCGATGCATTTTATAATTTTGTTCATTTTTAATTGCAGTCAATCATTAACTTATGATTAACTAGTTGATCCTTAAAATTACCTTAAACTCTCTTAACCAAAAATGTATGTCCTTTAATCACTATACAATAATTTTTATATTGTTTTAACGAAAACTATTTCTTTGTGAAAAGTTTTTATATCTATGTCTTCACATGACATCTTTTTATGTTTTTAGAAAAATTAATAGATCTGAACGAACAATTCGCACAAGAATAAAATATCATATAAGTATTTAAAATATCGATTTGGGAGAATACATGTTGCCACTTCTTGTGCAACAACATCCCTCATCGTCATGTTACAGGTTCTAACGCTTTTAGACGACTCTGACCAACCTCTCCTACTACTACTGGTTTTAAGTTTTGGTTTCCCCCCTATGTTCGAATTTCAAGGTTTTGAACAAAATTTAGCAATATGTCCCTCCACCCCACAGTTAAAACATATAATATTATTGATCTTGTTATTCTTACTATACTTTTTATGTGAGAAACTATTTGAGTAATGTCCAATGTTTCCACAAGTAAAACATTGAGTCCCCCTAAAAATACATACCCCTCCGTGCTTCTTCCCATAAATACGACAACCTTCATTCCTCTAACTAGTGTTGTTATTTCCTCCCTTATTGACTTTATTGCAAAAATTATTGCCCCCTTTCCCAGAATTATTAGGAAAAGTGGCATTCCACTTCCTTTTGTTATTTCTCCTACTTTGACATTTCCTTAATGCTTCATTCGCTGGTTTATCAATCCCTTTAAACTCAGGTGGTCCGATTAACTTAAAGTTTAAGGTAATATTTAGAGTATTAAGTTTAGCTTGTGGTGGATTCTCGGATCTCCCCTGTAATGCTCCTAACAAAATATTTATCAAATGTTGGGTTGAGTTTGGCTCTAATTGTTCCACGTCGATCTCTTATTGTGATCTTTCGTGTGTTGCCATTTATCTAACAATAAAAATAACTAAATATAAATACAAGTACAACCAATAATTAGGTTAAACGAACAGAATTTGTCATCACATACTTGACTAGTGTTTTATATACTATCAATAGCTTTCCTGAAGAACACATTAAGAATACTATAAATTTATAGGTTACAGTTCATCTTATAATTGTTGCTATATATATTACATATCCCTTTATTACAGTCAGAAAGTTAGAATCTACTATTATTCCTTAACTTATACCAAAGTTTTGAACTTACACACTACACACAGATGTATATTCATATCTATTCATTCATAAGATATTATCATATCTTCCTTATTATTCAAAATATTACTAAATTTCTAATACTCAAACTTCATTTTATGTATTTTCACTTGTTTACCACGCCTTCTTACTAAAACAATACCTTATGCCTTTTCTACATACGTTTTTATGCATCTTTCCACAGTTCTTCTATTTCTTTTTGTTTACTTTCTGAGCTTCCTAGATCACTGTTATTCCATATTTTATTTCCCCTCATTACTTTGAGTTTTTACATTGTATTTCAAATCTCATCTCCTCAACCTGTTTCCTAAACATGTTATGCTCTTCTGTTTCTTTTCTTTTTTTTTCTGTTTTCCCCTTTTCTAGCTTTATATAATCCCAATTGTGATTTGAGCCTCCATCTTCCCATATCTCCAACTCCGGTACTCTTCATGAGCAGTCTCTAAATCTTCCATAGGTTTGTCTTCTACAGCTTCAAACACTATTCTATAAGCTACTTCAGTTGGCACTTATCTTATCCTATCCTCTGGATCAATCTCTATTGGCCTAACTGATTATGCTTCAGATACCAGCTCAAACAGAACGACCAGTTCCTCACTCAATTATGTGAATATCCTTAAATTCTTTATTTTCAATCAACTATATTAACTTGATTAACACCTAATATACATTGTATACATATAGCAAATAATAGTTTTCTTTAGGTTTGTTTTTATCTAATTTTACGATGAATTTCCTTAATTCATCTCCTATAAACTCTTTTTGAGTTTATATTTGCACTAACTTTTCTACTACTCCTATTCCTCTAAGGTTATAGCCCAAGGTGTCCTCACCTAAGGTTTCTAACCTATAGCTCTGATACCAAATTGTGACGCCCCCAAAATCTCTACATTCCCTGTAGCAGATTTGGTGCTCATGTAAATATTCCATAAGATAATAACTTCTATAAATCCAAAATTCACAGTATCCATATCAGATAATAGTTCTCCTCAGAATAGTTACTATATCTAGATACCCTTACTTGGATGAATAGGTTTATAATCTTACGGATATTTCTTTCATATCAATAATTCCTATCTATCTGACATTCGCAGTATTAATGCTAGGATCAGTCTTGGAATTGAGGGGCGCGACCTCAATGCATCAAAGAACTCCAAGATCTTTCAATACTCCCATTCAAATGTATAGTTCATATAGATAATGTACTTCTTCCTATTTTGTAGAAAGGTAAAACTAATCAATTGACAAAAGATAATAATATATTACATATTCTTAAATTTGAATACAATAAATCCCAACTTACTATTACATCAGAATTTTCAAAGATGTAACCAAAACTTAACTTAACAAAGTTTTTCTATACATGTGATTGAGTTCTGGAACATCCGTTATGTCAATCAAAGTTGCAATGGAAAAGAATAATTGCAAGGATGAGCTACAAAAAGCTCAGCAAGTTTGAAACAAGTTATACTTTATACTCACACTGAATCTGAATTGAATGAACATATTGTTCAGAGTTTTTCCATATATATACTTAGGTTTGATCTGCCAAACCACACATATTATGAGTTTCTTTCAGTTATATAAACTTAGCAACCTGAGTTCATTTGTTCAACCAAACATTCTAGGAGTATGCATATCATCCTATCATAAGCACCCGGTCATTGTAAAACTGTCGGTCATTGATAACTACCCGGTCAGTGTAAAACTGATGGTCATTGATAACTACCCGGTCAGTGTAAAACTGTCAGTCATTGATAACTACCCGGTCAGTATAAAGTTGTCGGTCATTGATAGTATTAATATATATATATTTGTACCAAACAACATTGGTTTTACCATAGTCTATGTTTTGATATAAAATTAAATACATTTTACGCAAACAACAGTTCATATGGTTTAGTTATGCATGAACAATAAGCAATAACCCTTTTCAAATCACAGCTATCACGAATAATGTTTATAACAAGTTCGTATATCAATATATATGACTTACATTTAATATAGAAATTAAATAAAGTTAGAAAAACTTGCCTGCTCTGACAATTACCGCTAAGCAATCTAAATTAATCTCTTAGAGAAGACCTGTCATTAATAAGATTAATCTTTGAATCAGTATAACATATCTTGTTCCATAATACTATTATGTTATAAGTAAACTATCTAACACTTAACCACATAGTCAAATATTAGATAACCTTTTCAGTTTTAATTTCAGCATCCTGAATTGTTCAATTCAGCAACCTGAAATACCCTTATCACGAAAATACCAAATCACCTTATTATTTACCTATCCTTTGGCCACATATATATACATATATTTCATACACAAAAATAATTTTTCAGGAATTTTTCAATTACCTTTAGTATTTTTCAAAAATCCGTTTTTAATTCGTAGCTTAAGAAATTAGCTACATCATGCTTAACTCCAAAAATTCCCAAATCCTGGTGGGATCTTACACGTTTTAACGTGAGCTTCCAGTTTAAATTTTGTGGCCATCGGAGTTATAGAACTCCTATTATAGCGATTTTTGTTTGAAAAACCCAAATATTGAAATGACCATAACTCGGTCAATTTAAATCCGAATAAGCTAATTTTTGGACAAAAGCTACTTTATATCATATATTTTCATTTTCCAAAAGGCTGGAATTTATTTCATGAATTAAGTGGCCGAAACTGCCACACAGCTTGCTCAATTTCATTTTTTAGATTTTGCCTACTTCGCTAAAAACAGTCCCCACAAAAATATACAAGGAATATTTTAGTGATTCCACTTGAAAAAGTTAGAAGACTCATAGATCTAACTCTAGTACTTGACCACACTCAAAAATTCAAAATATAATGAGAGATATGATTGTTTGAATTTCGCGTTTTGTTTTCTAAAAATCTGATTTTTCTACCTTTGTGTTTTCTAAGAAAACTTCTATGTTCTCTTTATTAATCCCATATTAACCATTATAAATCATCATAATACATCCTAATACTTCTTATACTAAGGATCTAACATGATCCATGGTTAATTTCATCAATCTCTTACAATAAACAAGCAAAACATAATTTAACCAAAGAAAATTTCAAAGTTGGAGTTTAGAAAACTTTTAAGCCTTTGCTAGGAATGTTTGGATGATGGCTATTCCTTCTTGGATGATCTTGAAGACATCCACTAGCTCTTCCTCCACTCCCTTTCCCTTGTTCAAAACTATGGCCTCTCCCTCTCCTTCTAAAGCTCTCAAGCTTACACTAGGGTTTTGAGTGAGAGTTATGGAAAATCTTCTTCCTTTTTTATCTCTTCTCTCCTCTACCTTTCTATGGCTTCCCACTCTCTCTCTCTCTCTTCCTTTCTTACTAGACGGGTGTGGAAGGTGAAAATAAGGAGAGAATTGCTTCTCTTTTTCTTTTTCTTTCTTTATTTTTCTTTCTTTCTTTTTCTTTGTTAATTTAGTATAGAAACTTAAAACCATGGGAAAAATAGTCTTTAACCATCACTAAGAAAGGGCAAAATGGTCTTTAAGTAATCTCATAGTACATATTGGTTATAATAAATTTTCTTTAAGGATAAAATTGTCATTTTATTACATTTGGGAACTTTCCTTAAAATTTCATTCAAGGATGCCATGGTCATTAATAAATTTCTCTTGGGGAAAAATTGTTATTCACCTATTACTAAGAAACTTCCTAGCAATTTCCTTCCTAGGACACAAAAATCATTAATAATTTTATGTTAGGGCAAAATAGTCTTTTGCCACTTCAAGGAAATTTCCTAGGAAACTTCTTAACCATCATCACCTATCATTACTAGTGGGGTCCACGTTTATATACCAACACTTTCCTACATTTAACTCAAGTATGGATAGTTTCTAACCATAGTTATTCTGCTAGCACATATCCCATTATTTTGGTTTACTAAATAAATCCTAATTGGGCTAAGATTGGGCAAGGCCTTTAATCCAATGGTTGTGGTTGATATTAGGTGTCAATAAATGGCTGATAAGACTCTCTTTTAGCACATGTTGAAAATCTAGCAAATGATGACTCATAGATTTGGTCTTATCACCTAAAATGGAAGATAAAGAGTATTTTGGTTATTTCCCCTATACTAAGGGTAATTTAGTAATTTCTTAATTATTTTTAAGGATAATTTATTCATTTCACATATTTCTAGAAACTCTAAACTTTTTCTCTAAAATTTTGATCATTAGGGTTTTGTTAATCGTAATTAGGGTTAAATGAACAAATATTTTACTAATTCTCAAAATTTTGATCATTAGGGTTTTGTTAATCGTAATTATGGTTAAACGAACAAATATTAGGGTTTCTTAATTCTCAATTAGGGTTTCTTGATCAACATTAATATTTCCTAACTGATCATTAGAATTCCTAACTATCATTAGAGTTTACTAATGTTACACCTTATCTAATCAATGCTTAACATTAATAATCGCATAAATCATATAATCTGAAATACCCTTATAATAATAATTGGATTAATAATCAAAGCCCTATTCAAATTAAGGTTTTGATCAGCTATTCACTATTACCTTCTTTACTTTTCTAAGTCAGCTTAAAATAAATAATTTGGCTAGTCTGTTGAATTCATATCACGTATACTAAAAATATTTATAACCACAATAATGATAATTAAAATAAAAATATATTATTCGTAAAATGTTTAACCATGTAAAATTCCCGGTCCTTACAATCTCGAACATTTCCTCATTCCACATCTACTGCCAATATCCAGTTCTCAAATCTATTTTCAAAAATATTTTTTTTCCATCCTTCAACTATTCAAAAAGAACTTCTGTCATAACAATCTGTACATACTCTTAATCATTACTTTGTTCAACTACTTATAGTTGATATAAAGTCTCAACACTTCACTCTTCTCCTTTTTCTTTACATATAACACTGTTGCTTCCTACGGAAACATTCTCAATTGAGTACAATCCATACTTAATAATTCTCCACTTCTATCAATAATTCCTTCATTTACTTTACACTATCTTATATAACATTCTAAAAAACTAATGCCTTTATGGCACAACTCTCTTACAACTCTTTCTCCTTATCTAGCGGAAAACCTGATAATTAGTCCAGAACTACATCCACTAATTTCTTTACTACAGGTATCTAACCAGTTTCTTACTCTTACTCATTCGCTACAACTTAAGTTTAAATAACTCATACTTTTCGTTCTCTTAATAGCCTTCAAGCCCTTAACATATTTAAATCACCAAAAATATCACGACAACTTACTCCCTTAAAAACATTAATTTAGTCTACTTTAAAATTCAAGGCTTAAAATTATCTTTTAACATTTAATCATTGCCCTCTGGTTAAACAACCAATCTTTCACAGATTTACATTAACTCCATTCAACGCAATAGAAATTATATCAATTATCAATATCTTACATCTTCAAATCTCAACACATCACTTGCTATGATCAAACTCCATAGAAATTTCTTCCTTACCCTTCTTCTCTTTAACATATATGTTTATCTCACTTCTTCATTCGACTATAATAGTCTTCCTAAAAACTTTTCAAATTACTCCTCTCAAAATGTTAACACTCTAATATCTCTAGGTTTCCACCTTTGCTCAAATATTCTTCTTTTTCTCTCTCTTTCATAATTACTTAATATGAACAAATTTAGCCAGTTCAACGAACTTGGCGGCGTACTGAGGATCTAACACACCCCACTAATTTACTTTATTACCCGCATTCCCATGTGATTACTTCACTACTATTCCTTACTTATCCTGGTATTACTAAACGTCTTCTCTCTCGTTCAAACTCTAATTGAACCTTTAGCAACTAAGTGGTCTCCTTAAATTTAGGAGGTCCCACACTCTTGAAAATTCTTTTAAACTAGCTACTTACACAGCTAGAGGATTTACCTTTACTATAAGATCCTGACATTTATGAAATAAAAGTCTAATTTGATTTATGATAATTATTCTTAAACTGTAAAATGTTAAATTGATAAATGGTCAAACAGACAATTAAACGGATAAGTGAGTTATTAAAAGTAGAAATAAATTTAATTATTGTAACGCCCGAGAAAATTGAACTTTTATGTAAATAAATTTTATTTAATTTTATCGAATAAAATTATAATATATGTTTATTAAACTAAGTAAGCTGGTTGAAGGTTATTCTATGACTTAGAAGATGCGAATGTGGTTAAGATTTTGGGTATGTGCTTGAATTAAATGATTTAAATTTCTGAGGAATTTTTGTAAAATCACTATTCATCCATTTCTGTTTGGGAATTATTTTTGAATTTCTGAGAAACGCGAAATGATAGAATTTAAAGACGAGATGGAATATCTAATAATATTTCAATTATGGCTCACGAAGTTTTTGCTTACAGACTTAAAACCCAAAGGGTTCAGGAAAGTAAAATCTAAGAAGGAATTGGTGGAGTATAATAATAATGATTATTATACATAATGAATACGAGTATAATACTAAATATTATACGAGTATAATACGAAGATAATGCGATGTATAATATGAATATTATACAAAGTATATACGAGGAGAATACGCGAGTTATACAATAAGAATACGATAATCTTTAATGTATTTTAACCCTTGGACTTTGTCAAGCCCAATTGGTGATTGACTAAGGCCCAAATGAAATTAATTAAAAGCCCAAATCAAGAACCAAACCCATGGGTCGAACAAATGGGTTAATGGGTAGGTAAAATCCATGGGTAACCCATGTGGTAACACATGGGAAGTGATGAGTGGGATTTATACCCGCAAATCGGATACTTTATGGCTTAAATAGTTGCCTGATCTTTGTAGTTTTTATATAGTTTTATATGTTTATAGTATTATTTTGCTTAACCGATGTATTGCAGGCTTTACAGAACTTTTCTAGCTTTCAGGGGACAAAACGAACAATTTACATACACTGGCGCCGCAGCGCCAATGTCTAGTCCTAATCTCGCGCCGCGGCGCCGCCCCTGGTCCTTGCTGATGTCATCCTGGAGCTGCAACGCCACAGTTCCTTTATGGACTTGCGCTGCAGCGCGACCTCCGGTCTTTTGATTTTAACGTGGCGCCGCAGCGCCACTTATAAACCTATTGCCCGTGCCGCAGCGCAACCTCTGGTGCCCAGGCAGAAAAGGCTTGCTTTTGACCTAGAAAAAGAAGAAAGCAGATATATATATATATATATCAAGGGAGCCTCTGCCAGAAAAAGTGAAGCGAGAAGAGGGAAGCGAGAAGAAGGGAGCGAGAAGAGGGAGGAGAGAAAGAAGACTGGGATAGAATCGGTTAGCTTAGCTTAGGACATATTAGATCTCTTTTGTACTTTCTCTCTCTAGTTATTAAGTAATGTTTGTAAATATAGATTAGGCAGATTAAGATAAAGTCTGGGATTTCCTTGGAGCAACAAGAGCTGTGAGCTACACGGATTGGAGAGCTTGAAAGGAGCGAAATGCTTGGAGACTGACGAGCCTTGACAAAGTTTATTCTTATCCACTTATTTCCTCTAATTTTGTAATCCATAAATGTTATCTTTATTGCTACTTATATTTTGTTCAATAGCTATGAACTAAGTATTGGCTCTAAGGTTATAATGGAACCCTTTGTTAGTTAAATTGACTATCTTATCTCTTTGGTTGGCACCATACGGTTTGGTTTAATATATTCATGCTTAATGATTCTCGCTAAGACATTAGTGATGATTTTGGTAATCTTTATAATATCGAAAGAAGGATTATAGATTTACACCTAAATATATTGGCATGTGATTATGAGTTTCGACTGCATAAATTGTGCGTAGAATAGACATATATCTGTGTGCCACGTGTGACCTAATTGAGAACTTATGCTTAAATCCTTGTTAGGTTAATTCGCATAGACATGTGTAGGATTATCACCTAGTTTGGGCGTTCTTTTCTGTTCTATTCCCTATCGGGTGGATCTGGAGAGGATATGTTTGTGCATACCTCGACAGAGGTGTATGAGCACCTGTGTGTTCTCGGTCGACAAACTGTCGTGTCCATTAAGACCAAAGAGAGAAGGGTAGGAAGTTTGATGAAGCATAGCACGCCAGGTGTTCGACGAAATGCCTGTGTGGGGTGAAGTTGTAACCTTAGCTTGTAATTCCTTCGATTACCATTCGTTATCCGTTTACTTTCTTTAATAATTAGTTATAACTAGTTTAACCACACTCCTATTAGTTTACTGTTCGAATAAGACTTAAGCGATACAAAGTTGGTATTTGGTAAATATTAGTGATAGTTCCTCGTGGGTACGACACTTTCCTTATCACTGTATTACTTGTTAGACCGCGTATACTTGCGCGTGTTTAGTGATCGGCTTTCCGACCAACAAGTTTTTGGCGCCGTTGCCGGGGAACTATTATTCTAATATTATCCAATATTGATTTAAATCAATTTAGTCTTAATTTGAACGTGTATATATTTCTTTTATTTGTTTAATCTTCCTTTTTATTTTTCAGTTTATAGGTTATGGACAATAAATGTTATCAATGGCCTTATGAGAGGATGACACAACCAAGCTCGGAAGAAGGACTCGAGCAATTGCGAGTTCAAATTGCAAATGTCTTGAGGTTTTCTCATAATCTTAAGTGTCAGTCCACTCAGACTGCCTACTGTCAGGAACGAGCTGACATTGAACCGATTTACTATCATCCATATTGTTAGGGTTATCCAAACTCTTGGGACTACAGTCAAGAGCAATATCATGATCCGAATTACTCCTATCCGAATCAATTTGAATATCCATCTGCTCCGTAGTATAAGGTGACATTCCAACCCAATGAGAGCTTTTCGGTAGACTTAACAGACGAGAAAAGGCTTGAAGAGCTCCTCACCAACTTTATAGAAAGAAATGAGGTTCGAAAGGCAAGCCAAGACGCCGCATTGCAAAGCCTCAAAAATCAATTGGGACAACTCGTCAATGCCATCATAAATCTACCGCAGGAAAATCTATCGGTCATAACCAATCTCAACGATGAAGCAGTAGAGCATTGCACGGTGGATACGCAAGGAGAAGGCGATGAGTCTCACAAAGTTGTTGAGGGAGATGTCAAGGTGCAAATTGTCCAACCAGCGGAGTCTGAAGTTGGAGAAAAGAGGATCAAGAGTGGTTGTATTGTCAAGACTAATCAACAACCAGAGACCACGCTCACTATTGTGGAAACCCTGGAGGGCCCACTAGCGCACAAAGAACGCTTTCAACTTGAATAAAAAGGCGAATTATTGGATAATTCCAGTGGTGAAAGATTCTTCGTGCCGATGGGTGAAGAAAATAAGGATGATCAATCATCCATGTCCGCCACAAATTTAAAGGAATTGACAAATAGGCGGCATGAAATACTCATTTTTGACTATGAGCCGGATTGAGCGGCATCGGTATAGTCAAGCCGACGACTTTAAAACAAGAGCTTGGTGGGGAGGCAACCCCATCTCAGTATCATTTTTCTCTATTTTTCTTTACTTATGTCTAGTTTATATTGTGTCTTTTCTTTTTACCATGTAAACATCGTTGCCAATGCGTATGTTTTTGTGATTATAGGATGCAGGCAGCATGTTATTTAGTATGTTACTAGTGTATATCTTTGTTAGAATTTAGTATATAGCATGTTATTTACTTAGCATGATATCTGTGTAATATATGTTGTCTAATACATGATTTTTGTGCAGAAAAAAAAAACTCAGATACAAGGCTGGCGCCGCAGCGCCAGTATATACACTGAACTTCGCGCCACAGCGCCATGATATTAATTCAAATTTCCTATCTCGCGCCGCAGTGCCCAGGAACAAAGGGGGACTCGCGCCGCAGCGCCAAGGTGAGACCAAGTTACTGCCAAATCGTGCCGCGGCGCCAATCAACGAAGTAATGCTCGCGCCGCAGCGCCGGTAGCGAGTTTTGGTTTTTAAAAGCACAACTGAAGCCAGCAGTTGCCCATTACCTCCCATTTCTCTCGACAGTTCGGCAGCACAAAGAGAACCCAACTGACCCAAAACCAAAACATGCCTCATTTCTCCACCCCGAGCCTTTGATCAATTCTACTCACAAGAGAGAAATCCGTACATTCTTCCCACAAGACCCCAAGCCAGTGCACGCAGCAAGAGGAGATCAGAGTCAATCTAGGGTTTCCCACTTAAGGTATTTGGGTGATTTCAGTCATTCATTTACCGTTTGATTTCGATATTTAGGTTGGTTTTATTCTGTTGATTGGGTGATTTCCACTGACGGAAATCGGGACAGAGCACTGTCAAGCAAGGGCTGTCCAAAATTGGATTTTTAGAACACACACAAGGTGTTTGATAACTTGCCTAAGAGAGAAATTTGACTGATTTTACAATTAGTGGGTTTCATTAGGGATTTGCTACCTATTTCTTTAAGGGTTGCTTCTACAGAGAGTGGCATTGCTTAGGTGCTATTTTTGTCCACGGCAACTGAAAATTTTGACATGGCATCAAAGAGGCAACGACTGAGCGTCGGCGGTTCCTCGTCCGCAGCACCAACGGCATGGGACAACACCAAATTTGTTAACGAAGAGGCATGAAAACGTTACAAAAGCTCCTTTGCCGTACGGAATTTGATTCCCGAAAGGGGTTTGAGGCCTGACAAAATAAAGGATGGCGAGTTGTTAGCCATGATTGCGGGTCGCCAGTGGGTGCACTTCACAAAACCACCCGAATCGGCCATTGTTTCTGTGGTCAGAGAGTTCTATGCAAATGCCAATCCTGAAGGTCCTGCTATTGTTCAAGTTAGGGGGCGGTCAGTGGTGTTTGGAAGACAAGCCATCAATGCATTATTCGCGACGCCTGGTTTTGAGGGTAAAGACTATATGGAGCCGGGACTCCGCAGCTATGACCTCGAGGATATTGTTAGGAGGCTCTGCAAGCCCAGGACTATATGGAAGACATATGACTTCACGGGTGAGAGGACCAGTTTCCCGCATGCTGCACTCAGTCGCTATGGGAAAGCATGCTTCAGCTTTATTTGTGCCAACATGATCCCGACTCATCACCTGAGCAATGTGACTAAGGATAGAGCGATCCTATTAATTGCCATTGTCACGGGTCTGAACGTGGACATCGGAGTTCTCATCCATGAGTCCATCTTGAAGGCGATCAAGAGTAACATCTCTACGGGGCTTCCACATCGATCCTTGATCACCCGGCTGTGCAAGAGGGCAGGTATCCATTGGGGGCCAGAAGAGATAGCTTTGCCACCCATGTCAGTCATTGACCATCAGACCATCTCACGCTTTGATGTGTGGGACGGGGCTGTTTCTCATGTTAGAGGCGAAGGATTCAGGCCACCTACTGAGCCACCTCCTACAGCAGAGCCTTAGCAGCCACCAGACGTAGGCCCAACTTCACAGGGACTACTGGCAGAAATCATGGCATCCCTTACCTTACTACATCAGAACCAGGACGCCAATCCTCAGAGGCAACAAAGGCACATAGCAGCGGTGGCCTTGAGGCAAGACATAGTGATGCAGTATCAGGCTGAGCTGGTCAACACGATGCAGAGCATATACACCGTGTATAGTGGCAAGGATTCTGAGTTCACGCCATTCCAGTTCCCAGAGCCTCCTGTCTTCCCACCATACCCTCCACCATCACCGCCCGCCGAAGCTGACGAGGACGCTGCTGCTGCCGAGTGACCAGACTTCAGGGAAGCCCTCTTGCTTAGATTGATATATGTTTAGCAATGAGGGCATTGCTCACCTTAAGTTTGGGGGTGTTATGGTTTATTATCTATTTTATTTCTGTCTATTGCCATATTAGGTTGCTATTTTAGTACTTTGCTTATGTTTTTATCAGGATTATAGTGCAGTCGTTTTGAACTGCGGTATTATGTTTTGGGTTTATTATGATGGATGCCATGAACGGTTTTTGGTTATTTATTAACGCGTTGATTATTATTAGCATGTTTGTGGTTTATAGCCATCTTTTTTTGGGCTTGTACAGATTTAGATGCTTGTGCCATATGAATGGCCTTATTCCCTTATTTTGAGCTGTTTTTATGCAAGGGTGTTATATTTTTCACTTATTTTTGATCGTGGCTAATGACATGCGCCTTGTAATTATGTCTATTTCTTAGAGTCGTGTCAAGCATGTATGAGTCAGGGGTTGTTCAATCGATAAGTTGAGACTGTTATTGATCCGTCCTTTTTAGCAAGCACCGACCAACTGTGTTAACTAGTTATTTTTTGAATTTAGTTCGCCTGTTTATTGCTTTGGGAGTATGTTCACTTTTATAAACTGTCATTGTTACAAGGTAATAAAAGACTTCGACGCATATACAGTTTTGGATCTTGGATTCTGGAAAGTTGACAAATAAAAAAAAATTAAAAGAAAAGATGATTAAATATCGAAAGTCTTGCGGTGGGTCGAGATGGAGCGTGAAACGCACTCGCCCATAAACGCAGGACCGATGTTGAGATGGAGCATAAAATGCACTCGCCAAATAAACCTCGAATTTGTAAAGTCTAATTTGGCTTATGTTGATTACGTGGCCTTTGCTGCTCGAGTTATTAGATTCATAGGGGTGTTCCACACCTAGTGCCCTAAAGTCATCTAACTTGGGTGTCGCTGAACAAAAGCTCATTAATGGGTAGCTCTGAACAGCCTAAGGTAATTAAGGACTGTCCGAGTCAGATTTTACTGTCTTCATGCTAAAGTCTTTTGATCCTTTTCTGCACTTGCGTCTTATTCTTAATGCTTGTTGAATGTTTAAGTTACGGAGTGTGCATATTGGTATTAACAATCGACTGTGCGAACTTATTTGAGCAATGATTAGTTAAGATGGTTGGTCTCCACACACACACAGAGAATGGATCAAATACAGTCTTATGCTTGAAACTGAATGAACTCTTACTAATATCTGTGTTTGCCCTGTTCTTTGGGAGTAGCTATGATCGAGCTTAGAAGCCATGATACTAGTATACAGTGATATTTTTATTTTGCGTATGTTTTTCTATTGTGAGTTGTGTTAGATAGTTTTCTCGAGGACAAGCAAAGACTTAAGTTTGGGGGTATTTGACTGAGTGGGATTTATACCCGCAAATCGAATACTTTATGGCTTAAATAGTTGCCTGATCTTCGTAGTTTTTATATAGTTTTATATGTTTATAGTATTATTATGCTTAACCGATGTATTGCAGGCATTACAGGACTTTTCTAGCTTTTAGGGGACAAAACGGATAATTTACATACACTGGCGCCGCAGCGCCAATGTCTAGTCTTAATCTCGCGCCGCGACACCGCCCCTGGTCCTTGCTGATGTCATCCTAGAGCTGCAGTGACACAGTTCCTTTATAGGACTCGCGCTGCAGCGCGACCTCCGGTCTTTTGATTTTAACGTGGCGCCGCAGCGCCACTTATAAACCTATTGCCCGTGCCGCAGCGCAACCTCCGGTGCCCAGGCAGAAAAGGCTTGCTTTTGACCTAGCAAAAGAAGAAAATAGATATATATATATATATATATATATATATATATATATATATATATATATCAAGGGAGCCTCTGCCAGAAAAAGGGAAGCGAGAAGAGGGAAGCGAGAAGAAGGGAGCGAGAAGAGGGAGGAGAGAAAGAAGACTGGGATAGAATCGGTTAGCTTAGCTTAGGACAGATTAGATCTATTTTGTACTTTCTCTCTCTAGTTATTAGGTAATGTTTGTAAATATAGATTAGGTAGATTAAGATAAAGTCTGGGATTTCCTTGGAGCAACAAGAGCAGTGAGCTACACGGATTGGAGAGCTTGAAAGGAGCGGAATGCTTGGAGACTGACGAGCCTTGACAGAGTTTATTCTTATCCATTTATTTCCTCTAATTTTGTAATCCATAAATGTTGTCTTTATTGCTACTTATATTTTATTCAATAGCTATGAACTAAGTATTGGCTCTAAGGTTATAATGGAACCCTTTGTTAGTTAAATTGACTGTCTTATCTCTTTGGTTGGCACCATACGGTTTGGTTTAATATATTCATGCTTAATGATTCTCTTTAAGACATTAGTGATGATTTTGGTAATCTTTATAATATCGAAAGAAGGATTATAAATTTACACCTAAATATATTGGCATGTGATTTTGAGTTTCGACTGCAGAAGTTGTGCGTAGAATAGACATATATCTGTGTGCCACGTGTGACCTAATTGAGAACTTATGCTTAAATCCTTGTTAGGTTAATTCGCATAGACATGTGTAGGATTATCACCTAGTTTGGTTGTTCTTTTCTGTTCTATTCCCTATCGGGTGGATCTGGAGAGGATATGTTTGTGCATACCTCGACAGAGGTGTATGAGCACCTGTGTGTTCTCGGTCGACAAACTGTCGTGACCATTAAGATCAAAGAGAGAAGGGTAGGAAGTTTGATGAAGTATAGCACACCAGGTGTTCGACGGAATGCATGTGTGGGGTGAAGTTGTAACCTTAGCTTGTAATTCCTTCGATTACCATTCGTTATCCGTTTACTTGCTTTAATAATTAGTTATAACTAGTTTAACCACACTCCTATTAGTTTACTGTTT
The DNA here is from genome assembly GCA_020205555.1 of Panax stipuleanatus. Lineage (NCBI taxonomy): Eukaryota > Viridiplantae > Streptophyta > Magnoliopsida > Apiales > Araliaceae > Panax > Panax stipuleanatus. The sequence continues at coordinate 89,526,009 of CM035118.1, forward strand.
GAATAAGACTTAAGCGATATAAAGTTGGTATTTGGTAAATATTAGTGATAGTTCCTCGTGGGTACGACACTTTCCTTATCACTGTATTACTTGTTAGACCGCGTATACTTGCGCATGTTTAGTGATCGGCTTTCCGACCAACAGGAAGTCTTGTGGATGACATGTAATGCACATGGGAGACATAAGCAAGACATGGGATGTGGAGGAGGTTTGGTATAATGACTATCCTACCCCAACTCTTGAGAATTCTACATACACCAAACCATTTCAAACATTTCTCTCTCCTAAAGTTATCATCTTATTTCACCAATAAAAAGTTAAGCAAATATTGAGAGAGAAGAGAGTGAGAAATAACTAATCAAGGAGCAAAGAAGCTAGTTAGGTCTTGTTATCAAAGACAACTTCAAGAACAAGGAAGAACATCAAGAGGTATACTTATTTTAAACCTTAATCTTTCTCTATTTTCTTTTAGAAGATTGATAGAGAAGTGAATTGGCGAAGCATGTTATGTAAGGAGTAATAAGGATGGTTTTTATTGGATTTAAAACACTAATAAACCATGAACAAGTAAAATCATAAAGATTGATTAAGAACTTAATGAAGAAACCATTAAAATCCAAAGATTATGGTTTATAAAGCATGGGAACCAGTAAAACTTAAGTTTATATTGGTTAAAATCGTAAAGGAATAACCAATAGATTGATTCCATTGTGTTCGGAGTAAAAATCTTGAATAACGAAGTTATGGCGAAAGTTACGAGAATTAAACGTTAAACGTCAAAATCATAAAATTCCCGGAATGGAAGTCAAAAGTCGCCGTTTAACTCAGAAACCTTGGTTTTCAATGACGTAATGTATAATTAGGTAAATAAGACTTGTGGGAGCAAGAACAAACGAATTCGAATTTAAAACGAAGAAATGAGCGTCGAATGTTCACGAACATTTAATGAATGCGTAAAAATGGACTAAACGGCGAATTTCTCGCCAACGGATTCAGAAATGAATTCCAACTGGATAGAATCATAGAAAATTTATATGTGAACTAATGGCTCTAGAATGAGCGAATTCCAAGTTCTAACGATCGCGCTACGAGCTTCAAAATTTCAAGTTTTGAAAAAAATTTATAAAGCTCAGGGTCGGAGTCGCTGCGCCGCCCAAGCCTTGTTTCCTAGCGTCGCAGCTCTAGTCTGGGAGGAATTCCCTACAGATATGGCGTTGCAGCGCTGCTCCAAGGGTTAATCCTGGCGTCGCAGCACCCTTAAAGAAAAATTTTATGACATGGACATTTATGAACCCAACTTTGTGCATAGTAATTATGGGGCATGAATATAATTAATATACAAAAAGAGAAAATCCTTGAGCAACATATTTAAGATCAGTTTTAAGAATTAAACGTTGAATAAACGTATTTAAATTTAAAACTCAAGATACAAAAATGTAAAACGTGAATCGTAGTCGAGTTCAACGCACGTCTTATAGTCATATGGTATGAAATAGATGTGCGTAGTAGGTAAATGATAAGAAATGAAGATAAAACTCATGTAATTTCTATACGGAATTAGATATAGGTAATTATGGGGAATGTTGTCTAAATTATTGACACAATTAGGGTTTTATCTATCATTGTGTTTAACGATGAACGATGAGAGTCGACTTATAACATATATATGTTAATAAGCCGTAACGAATGTTAAATAACTTAAACGAATGTTATTAATTTAACAATTCGGATAAGCTATACAAGAAGGAGAAGATAGTTTATACAATCAATTATGGTAATCTCATTGGTATATGTGTTTGTCTTGTAGAAGTTGTAAAGTAGACTTAACGGATTAAAGATGCAAAGGCATGTTTCCTAAACTCTTGTCTACACGTTATGTTGGACAAGTTGTTAATATGTATGGTTTCATATGCATAAATAGTTACTGAATAGTCAATGTCATTTGATTCTGCTAGACTGAGACTTAAAGTATTTTAGTTGGCTTTCCACAAATCTTTCCAAAATATTCATAATGTTGCTATCATATGCCAATTGATTTGGTATGGATTCAAAGGTAAGCTTGAGTATGAATACACAAAGGTTTTTTATGTCGTTAAATCGACGGGCACCTGAAGTTGCAAAAACTTAAAAATAAATACGTTTAATAAATGAGTCTTGATCAACATAAAGTACTACAAGATGATCACATGGATGTGCTTGTAAGCTATATCGAACTTGCGGTCTCAGTGTCGAGTTATTCTTTTCATGAATGAAAACTAAATGGAATGTTTATGGTCCTTGACTAGCTCAAATTCTTAAGAGACTATAAGTCCTTGGGAATTGTTTTAAAGGAAATCAAAACGCTATTTTGATTATTCGTAATACTTCATAACTATTGTACAATTATTGAAGATGAAGTCGTATGAATCTTGATTTTGTGGTTGCAAATTAAAATATTAAACTTGCTGAGCTAGTTATGCTCATTCTTGCTTAAAATTATATGATTTCAGCTAAGAGCGAACGGATCGAAGGATCCGGTAAGGACAAAGGCAAGTCCAAGATGGATAAATAGTTATCCTTGTAATAACATAGTATTATTTTTGTAATGAATGATATTATGAAACAGAACGAATGTAAGGTTATAAAGAACTTGGGAAAGGATTATTATAATGTAATATTTAGTAAACTTATACATGTTATTGAAGTTTTCAATTGAATGTATGAGTAGATAGTATCACCGTGTAGCACCATATCCAGGGTTTGAAGGTACCAGTATGACAACCCGAAAATTTATAAGATCTTAAATGATTAAAATAAAGGTTAAAGATTAAAACCTAGATGACAATTAGAGGATTAATTAAAAATTTTAAAGAACCTATATGGTTTGATTTGAATTTTTAAGCAATGTAAAGAAATTAAATGAGAAAGATATAAATTTTGAAAAAAAAGAAAAAGATTATGTATGTGGAAAATTTTATTAAGAAAATAAATTTCAAATGAAGAGATGCTAAAAGAAAATGTGTATATGTATAGGTACATATATATACTTAGTGATATGCTATATATATATATATATATATATATATATATATATATATATATATATAAATTTGATCAGGTCCGGACTCCCGGACAGAGCAAAATCCGGACCTCATTTTTTTTTTTTTTGCTTTTTTTTAAAACAACTAATAAAAAATGTATAATATTTTATGGAACTGAATTTTTTCCATACTACAATATTTTGGGTGTGATTTGGATATATATAACAAAATAGGTCTGTACAACTTGTTTTGTTATATGTATCCAAATCACACCCAAAACACTTTATTATGAAAAAATTCCAGTTCCATAAAATATTATACATGTTTTATTAGTTGTTTTAAAAAAAAGCAAAAAAATAAAAAATAGGTCCAGATTTTAGCAAGGTCCGGGAGTCCGGACCTGATTCAGCCTCTATATATATATATATATATATTGGCAAGAGGAATGATAAGGATAAATGCATATATTGTAAATGTGTGAGATTAAGTAAATGCATATATTGTAAATATGAATATATATATTTAATCTTTATATAAAGAGAATTAGGATAAGCCTTGTAGCCTAATGTTATAAATTAAGTATTAGAATTAAATAACCTAAAGGGTTATCTTTATTTAATGGTCATAGAATTTTAATTATATATATATTAGTGACTTAATATAAGAGATTTATTTTATTATCTCAATTTATTATTTATTTTAAACCTAATTGAAGTAAGCTTAATTGGGTTATAAAATTTAATGCACATGAGTAATTAATTAAATTCAAAATGAGTGGAATAGAAACACTAATGAAATGGTTAGGGTAAGATAAAATTAAAAATATTGGACCATGCTAATTCTTATAGCCCAAACTTTTTAATTAGAGAAGCCCAATGAGAATTTAATTTAGTAGCCCAAAATAATAGGATATGTGCTAGTAGAATAACTATGGTTAGGAACTAACCATACTTGAGGTAAATGTAGAAAATGTAGGAAATGACTATATTATCCAAAAAGAGAAGGAGAGATGAACATGTGATGTTATTATTGTTTTTACCAACTCTTACCTACTCGCTTATGTGTCATCCTTATATTTAGCCACACACTTTATCTAAAATTGCAAGTAAGGTAAAGTGTGCAAGCAATCTTTTAACCAAACTTGTAAGCAACATGAAAGGAGAGAAAGGGATGTATTAGGGGATTTAGAATAGATATACACATGTATATCTATACATTTTTACCAATAATAAATACACCTCTCTTTAGTAAAAATTAATTTTTACTTCTTTTCATTTCGTTTATTCCAACTTGCTAAAAAAACAAATACAAAGAGAGAGAGAGAGATAGAGGATACCATTTTTGGCAGCCACAAGATGGATAGGGGATGAGGTTTTGATAATTCATACACCAAAGATCAACATCTATTTTCGAAGAACAAGGAAGGCTAGCAAAAGATAAAGGTATAAAATATTTTTTCTCAAAGTTATTTTAGTTAATTGAATTAAAACTTGGATCTTTGATTCCAAGATTCAAAACCTAAGATCTACATGTTAATACGTGTGTTATGTGTAGATCTATACCTTTTGAGTGTCAAAAGTTAGATCTAAAGTAACAAAAGCAAAACAGTTTTTGAAGGATTAAGAAAACCCTATCTTTTGATCACTTTGAACACTCACCACTTGAGATCTACACCTCCATTTTGCGTTCTGTCAAAGAGAGGTGCTAGATATATAGGTTAACTATAAAACACAAGTGGTAGCGCAGAAAAATATTGAGTTTACAAGTCATGGCGACTGTTTTGGCAAAAATAGTCCAGCTTTTTGAAAAAGGAAAAAAATAAAATAATGTTTCTGGTCAGCCACTTCCAGGGACAGTTTCGTCATATTTTTGTGCTCTAAAAATTCTGAGAAAATTTGGAGAGATAATATGAGAAGTTATGTGAGTCTTGTAAAAATATGGAAATTTTTGGCCAAGTAGAATGAGTGTTATATTTTGGAATTTTCTGACAAAGTTTCGATTTATGATAAATGTATCAAGATTTGGCTGTTTTGGACTATTTAAATATAGTAAATGATTTTCAAAAATTCCAGGAAATATATATGTTCATAAGGGATTTATATTCTGTCAAATCCTAGAAAATAATTTTTTTTAGAACTGATTTGATATTTTTCATAGAAATGATTTAGTTATGAATAAATGAATTAAATTAATTGTGTAATGTTAAAATTTTAGAAAATAGAATTTTATGGCTTGAGAACCCTAGATACGCTATATGCAAATTGTTGAAGGGTGTTTTGGTCATTATTGATGAGATATTGTTTTATGGCCTTGTATGGTTATAAAATAAATGAATTAGTAAAGATTAAACAATTAAAATAAATTATTTAAAAGTTTAATAAATGAATAAAATAGTACTAAAAGATTAATTTTATTAGATTAAGATATTATTAAGTGATTGATAACATTTAGATTAAAGTGTTATTAAATCATTGATTTAAAATATTATTTAACGATTAATAATATTAATAAGTAATTTGAATATTATTAAATAATTAATAATATTAAATGAGAGCTTAAGATAAATAAGGAGAAGCTAAGTTATTGAGTTAAACACTGAATATGATATATAGAATATATAGTTTGAGAAATTGGAAATTCAATATGTTAAAAAGGAAAAATAGTTTCAATGTAGCTTGCTTAATTAGTGAATTCGGTTTGCTGAATTAGATTCCAGGTTGCTGGATTGTAGGATTGTTGAATCTAGGTTGCTAGATTAGGTATTCGGTTTACTAGATTATAAAGAAGAACTTATAAAATAAAAAATTAAGTGTTAATTCACAAGTTATATGATAAAGTAGTGCTACAGTCGTACTCTTTAATGGTTGATATATAGTATCTGGGCTAAATATACGAACTAGCAACCCATCTAACTCACTGTGAAATATAGTGTAGACGAGACGGGAAACTAGTTTGTTGGTTATTTGTGCAAAACAACTCAATATACTATACTGAATACTTTTAGAGACTCGATGTGTACTAGGTTTAGAATTATGAATATGTATGGTGTTATCTAATATTTGATTATGTGGTTAAATGTTAGATAATTTAGTAATAAATTAGTGGTATGATGAGGTATAATATGATATACTGATTGAAAGATCAATATTAACAATGATAGGTCTTTACAATAAAGAGATTAAATTAGATTGCGTAGCAGTAATCGATGGTACAGGCAAGTTTCCCTAACTCAAACTCGAGTTATTATTTTTAAAGAATGTTAGTGAATAATTATTTTTGATTATTCACATCTATACTGATTATTGATTCGCACTTAGTGCATGTTGCATATGTTCATTAGGTATGATAGGCTGATCACCTTCATTACCATAAGGTTCAGTTAAATTTGCTCATGGTCATTGTTGACTATCCAACTTTATTGATTCAGTCATTCAATTATTGAAATTATGAGTTATGTTCTTTCACAATTATTATATTGTTAAAAATTTGAATGCTTATTCTTTCTTACAATCATGATATATCTTCATTGAATTTAAACTTGCTGGGCAAAGTAGTTGCTCACCCTTGTTATATCATGATAAAAAAATTTAGATTAAGACGAAGGCTCGAAGAAAGACAGAGGCAAAGGCAAAATTCCAAGAGTAGATTATTATGCGATTGTAACTATTAAGTTATCTGATGTAAATCATATATGTGAACCTTTTAAGTTACTTAAGTTATGTATTCAGTTAAGGTTAATAGACCTTAGGAAATGTTATAGAATCATGTGAAATAAACAATTTATGTTTATATATTCCTGCATTAGTTTATAGAATATGTATGAAGATGAAGTACCGTAACATACTAAGTCTGAGGTTTTAGGACCAGAATTTGGGGGCGTCACAGTTTGGTATCAGAGCTGTAGGTTATAAACCTTAAGTATGGGTACCTTAGGCTATAAACGCAGAGATGAGGATAAGGAAAAAACTCAAATAGAGTTTAAAGTGCTAAGAGATGAATTTGGAAAATTCATTATTAAGTAAAGAAGAAGATAGATAAGATTCAAAGAAGAACTCAATGAGTTATAGAAGATTAGAATTCAGAGTTACCTGACTCCAATAATAAAGATAAAAAGTAATGATAAATAGACTGATGCTTATAAGACTAAAAGCATAAATGAAATCATAATATAACATGATTAAAAAGAAAGATAAGAAGATAGTAAAACCAAACGATATAAGATAGAAATAAATCGAATATAAGATGATTATAAGAAAAAGATCAAGATGTGATATGACTAAGACATGGAAAGACAGATGATCAATCACATGATCGAAGACTTTATAGCAGAATTGCTGTACGAAAATAGTACTATAAAATAGTACAAGAAAAACTCGAAAAGACTTGTAGATGATGCGATACGGATTAAATAAAATTCATATTGAATAAAGAGAAAGCTATAATTATGTGGGATTTTAACTAAGGACTCGTGTGATAGCTAAATTGTACAAACCTTTGTATGGGTAGGGATTTTGTGCTGGGTTTAACAACCATTTAGTTTATCACATTGATAATCATTGAAATGTCAGTGTCGCGCTATCAATATACATATGGTGAGAAGGTGACACTTTTCTCATATTATATTTGATAGTTAGAGAATATAAGTTTAGGTGCGAGTTCTTAAAACTCATGCTTATGGTAAGTTTGTGACTCATAATCGTATGTTATATTTTAGAACCCCTAAGCGTATGGACAGTCCTTGATCTGTTCTTGGACTATGTATTGCTAGGATAATTTCTTAAACTCATATTATTGTGTTAAGTTCTTGAACTCATAACGTGTGGTAAGTTTGATGAAATATACTGGGGTATAGAAAGTAGTCTATTTAGATATGAGGATTGTTAGTGTAGTAAGCTTTAAGGATGATATAAATAGATAAAATTATTAAGCAATGGAGTATCGAAGAAAATTGGAGTTGATGGAGGAAACATAGGTATTTCAAATCTTGTAGTATTGCTAGATTTTGAATTTATTGACATCGTGCTAATAAAAGCATTTTTGAAAAATATCTGGTCAGATTACTAAACTAATGAGTTTTAAAAGTTATATTATTCAAATGTATAAGCTAATTGTTTCGCCTAGACAAAAATAATTTGAAATATCAAAATGTATTTTATATATTATCAATGCATCATTGAACCTGGTGTAGTGATGATAAAAATGATGGAGTTATCAATGCAGTCTTACCTAGTGTTGGAAGTGATCTAAGGATTGTCAGCCCACTATGGTATGTTGTAGTATGACAAAGTCACAACATGACGAAATCCTCAAACGGATAGTAAATATAGTGAAATATCACGACGTCATAAAATGATTTTTAAAATTTTGAACCATTTAAAGAAAAGTCAAGTGCCAATTGAATTTGGCCAGACATATGTTTCGATTGATGTTCGAATTATTGATATACGTCTAAGCTAATTGATTTAGCTAGACAAATCTTTATGAAAATTTAAGTATTATTTGAGAGCTTATGCCAAACCAAATTATTTTGGTTTCGGAATCTTATGTTAAGTTGGTATCAAATGGATACAAGTTGGTATCCAACACAAGTTGGTCTCAACATTAAGTGATATAAGTTGGTATCAAATTGATACAAGATGGTGTCAATTTAATGCGAATTGATATCAAATTTACACAAGTTGGTGTAAAGATAAAACGGTTTGTAGATGAATTTATGTTAAAACCTTTTCAAGTGAATTATATTACTTCATAATTACTGAACAATTGTGAAGATTCCTTAATGATTTGAATATGTAAACTCCTTAGAGAGAAGTCATGGAAGAATGTGATGATAGAGGAGATCCTCATAGAAGGAAGCAGTATATACTCATTAATTGAGAATGAAATCAGATAAAGGTTAAATTGAAAACATATTTTTTTTAGTGACTACAAGAAGCAGAGATTAGTAGACTGTAATTTTGAGAACAAAATTCTTAGAAGAATGGGTTCGATATATATACTTTTGATGCAATAGTGGTTCCTAGGACAGAAACCTTATATGAGAGGAAGAATATGACAACTCAAAAATTTATAAGATCTTAAATGATTAAAATAAAGGTTAAAGAATAAAATCTAGACAGGAATTAGAGGATTAATTAAATTTTTTAAAGAACCTATATGATTTGATTTGAATTTTTAAGCAATGTAAAGAAATTAAATGAGAATGATAAAAAATTTGAAAAGAAAGAAAGAGATAATGTATGTGGACAATTATATTAAGAAAACAAATTTCAAATAAAGAGATGCTATAAGAAAATGTGTATATGTATAGGTACATATATATACTTGGTGATGTGCTATATATATATATATTTCAACAAGTGGAATAATAAGGAGAAATGTATTTGACTTATGTGGGACATGTTTGAGATTAAGTAAATGCATATATTGTAAATATGTATATATATTTATTCTTTATATAAAGAGAATTAGGGAAAGCCTTGTCGCCTAATGTTATAAATTAAGTATTAGAATTAAATAACCTAAAGGGTTATCTTTATTTAATAGTCATAGTATTTTAATTATATATATTAGTTACCTAATCTAAGAGATTTATTTTATTATCTCAATTTATTATTTATTTTAAACCTAATTAAAGTAAGCTTAATTGGGTTATAAAATTTAATGCACATGAGTAATTAATTAAATTCAAAATGAGTGGAATAGAAACTCTAATTAAATGATTAGGGTAAGATAAAATTAAAAGTATTAGACCATGCTAATTCTTATGGCCCAAATATTTTAATTAGAGAAGCCTAATGAGAATTTAATTTAGTAGCTCAAAATAATGGGATATATGCTAGTAGAATAACTATGGTTAGGAACTAACCATACTTGAGTTAAATATAGAAAATGTAGGAAATGACTATATTGTCCAAAAGGGGAAAGAGAGATGAACATGTGATGTTATCATTGTTTTTACCAAATCTTACCTACTCGCGTATGTGTCATCCTTAGATTTAGCCACACACTTTATCTAAAATTGCAAGTAAGGTAAAGTGTGCAAGCAATCTTTTAACCAAACTTGTAAGCAACATGAGAGGAGAGAAAGGGGATGTATTGGGAGATTTATAATAGATATACATATGTATATCTATACATTTGTACCATTATTAAATACATCTCTCTTTAGTAAAAATCAATTTTTACTTCATTTCATTTCCTTTCTTCCAACTTGCTAACAAAACAAAGACAAAGAGAGAGGGAGAGAAAGAGAGAGAGAGAGAGAGAGTGAGAGGAGGCCATTTTTGACAGACACAAGTGGGATAGGGGAGGACGTTTTGATCATTCATACACCCAAGATCAACATCTATTTTAGAAGAACAAGGAAGGCTATCAAAAGATAAATGTATAAAACACTTTTTATCAAAGTTATTTTTAGTTGCTTGAATTAAAACTTGGATCTATGATTCCAAGCTTCAAAACCTAAGATATACATGTTAATACGTGTGTTATGTGAAGATATATACCTTTAGAGTGTCAAAAGTTAGATTTAAAGTAAGAAAAGCAAAACAGTTTTTGAAGGCTTAAGAAAACCCTAGCTTTTGATCTTTAAACACTCACCACTTGAGATCTACACCTTCGTTTTGTGATCTGTCAAAGTGAGGTTCTAGATATGTAAGTGAACTATAAAATCCAAGTGGTAGCACTCAAAAATATTGAGTTTACAAATCATGGTGACTGTTTTGGCAAAACAGTCCAAATTTTTCAAAAAGTCAAAAAAATAAAACAATGTTTCTTGTCAGCCACTTCCAAAGCCACTTCCAGGGGCAGTTTCGTTAACTTTTTTTGCTCAAAAAATTTTGTGAAAATTTAGAGAGATAATATGAGAAGTTATGTGAGTCATGTAGAAATTTTGAAATTTTTGGCCAAGTAGAATGAGAGTTATGGCTTCTACTGGTAAATGACTGCTTTTAATAGTAAACTTAAATAACTCTTTGTATGTAACTCCAAAAATTATTAAATGTTTACTGGAAGTATATATATACATATAACAGGAACATACCATGTAAATTTTGGAATTGTCTGACAAAGTTTTGATTTAGCAAGATTTGGCATATAACAGGAACATACCATGTAGCTAGATTTGGCTGTTTTGGACTATTTAAATATAGTAAACGATTCTTAAAAATTCCTAAAAAAAATATATGTTTATAAGGGATTTATATTCTATCAAATCCTAGAAAAGAATTGTTTTTGAACAAAATTGGTATTTTTCATGGAAATGATTTAGTTCTGAATAAATGAATTAAATTAATTGTGTAATGTTGAAAATTTGAAAAATAGAATTTTATGGCTTGAGAACCCTAGATATGCTATTTGCAGATTTTTAAAGGGTGTTTTGGTCATTATTGATGAGTTATTATGTTGATGACCTTGTATTGTTATTAAATAAATGAATTAGTATAGATTAAAAAATTAAAATAAATTATTTATAAGTTTAATAAATGATTAAAATACTATTAAAAGATTAATAATATTAGATTAAGATATTATTAATTGATTGATAATATTTAGATTAAAGTGTTATTAAATCATTGATTTAAAATATTATTTAAAGATTAATAATATTAGTAAATGATTTGAATAATATTAAATAATTAATAATATTAAATGTGACCTTAAGAAAAATAAGGAAAAGATAAGTTATTGAATATATAGTATGAGGAAATGGAAATTCAATATGTTAAAAAGGGAAAATAGTTTCAATCTAGCGTGCTGAATTAGTGAATTCGGTTTGCTGAATTGGAATCCAGGTTGCTGGATTATAGGATTGTTGAATCAATTTTGCTGGATTGTAGGACTGTTGAATCTAGGTTGCTGGATTAGGTATTCGGCTTACTGGATTATAAAGAAGAACTTATAAAATAAAAGATTAAGTGTTAATTCACAAGTTATATGATAAAGTAGTGGTATAGTTGTAACGACCGAGAAATTTCACTTAGTCTAAAATTTAAATTTTGAATATTATTTGTATTGTGTGTTTAAATGTCATTTTATGACCTAGGACGGTGATAATATTGAAGTATTTTTGTTGCATGCAAGAATAAAGAATTAAGAATTTTGAAGACGAAAATAAAAAATTTCTGAGAAAGTTTTGCGTAAAAACACTATTCACGTGAAGAACGATACGAGTTAGGTTTTGACCGTAGGTTCTTTTGAGAAATCTGTACGTTGTATTGGCTTTCCGTTTCAAGATCTACCAATAATACGTCGTGAAAGGTTTTATTGTCCAACAAAAAATTTCTCCGAGAAAACGTCATGCTTGACACCTCGTGCTTAAAGTTTTTCTTTCATTTTTGGACTTTTCAGTATATTGATTTTGACAAGTTGCTTTGTCGTGCTTACACTGACAAAATGCTTTGTCATGCTTACACTGACAAAATGCATTGTCGAGCTTGGTTGCAAGCTGCTGTGTCGAACTTGGTAGATATTTTTGTTGGCAAGCTACATTGTCAAACTTGGTTGCAAGCTGCTGTGTCGAGCTTGGTAGATATTTTTGTTGGCAAGCTGCATTGTCGAGCTTGGTAGATATTTTGTGGCTTAAAGACCAAAATACCCTAACTTAGGAAATCCTATAAATCGGCCATTCCTCATTCATTGAAATTCACAAAGTTAAAATCTCAAGTTGCAAAGAAATAGTTAAATCTTACAACTACAAGGGGTAACATCCGTAGTCGTTCTTATGTTTGATATTATTTCATTTTATAGTCTAAAAAGCTCAAGAACATAAGTCGTTTCCATGTTTGGATTTTCCAACTTTTCGTCCTTCATAAGTTCTTAAGCAAGACGTTATTATGTTCAATTTTATGTAATTGCATAGTAGAAATGTCAAGAACATAAGTCGTTACCATGTTCGGATTTTCCAACTCCGTGTTTCTTCATGTGTTTTTGAGCAAATCCAGTATTATTTAAGTTTATATTATTTCATTTATAAAATGTTATAATCACATATGCAAACCATTATAATGCCCAAATTATTTTAATTATGAAAACCAAAAAGTCAAGAACATAAGTCGTTACCATGTTTAATTTTTTGTTCTTCGCATTCTTCGCATTCTTCGTGTGTTCTTTAGTAAAATTCCTAAATTTTACATAACTAAGTTTATGATTTTATTTTTTTTCATGTTATGACGTATTATTAAGTGTTAGAACATTTTATCCTAGCAAATTAATGTTCGTGGTATCATGTTTTACCAAATGAAATGAAAAATTGTGAAAAAAATCACAATTCTAACATATTTGTCCATTTTCCAAAATTTTAAAATAGGAATTTGTTTTTGAAATGAATAACAAAGTTGTAGATACGGAAGTTAAGAGCGCGTAGGTGTAAGAATCACCCAAAAATGTTTTGAAACGAACAAGTTATGGCAGTTTCCGTAAAGGACGTCAAAGCTAAACATTTGTTGGAGGTTTTCTACTTTAAGGGCTTAAAAGTGTGATTTTGATTTAGGTTGTTAAAAAGCTTATATCGGCTATGAACATAGTTAAGTTAAGTTATTATATAACATATAAAGTTATAGGATACGATGAATCTAACCGCTTATGCACTATATGATTGTGTAGGGTTATTTTAACAAGGTTACGCTTATTGTTTATTATACTAAACACCAAGGCAAGTTTTCCTGCACTATGTGCAAACTTTCTATTTTCATTGCAAGTTTTCTAACTTCATTTGATTTTCGTATTGAATGCAAGTATCCGAACTTTACTTCTTCATTGTGCAAGTATTCTATCCTTTAATTTATTACTTTACGCAAGTACTTGAACCCTATTGGAATTATTTTCGATATATTATACCGAACCAAGTTGTTACCAGTTATTGTGAAGTTATTGCTATTGTTTCAACATAACTTAAGAAATTAACTACTTATTCAACTAATATTGCACTATTGTTTATCAAGCATAAACTGGTGAGTCAAACCAAATTGTTTTGGTAAGACATCCTATACTGAGTTGAATTTACCTTTGTGTGGGTATTACCCTTAATGTATGGGTATTACATTGTGTCTACAAATTGACACTAAGGGTAGGATGATATGCATACTCCTATGATGTTGAATGGGCTGATCTCCTATCTCAAATCCGAACTATATAGATTTCTAAGTCTTTGTGACTGACGAAAATAGGTTATATAACATAAATTCCAGAAATGGTTGAACAAGTATCTAAGTCTGTGTGACTGACATAACTGGTTGAGTGAACTAAAAATTCCAGAAATGGTCGTCAACCCTCAGTGAATTAAAAATTGTTGAACTATCGTTTATTCAAAAATATAACATTTTGTTTATAAATATAAACTTGTTGAGCATGTCATAGCTCATTCTTGCAAATTATTTCCTTTGCAGTTTTAGATGATAAATCCAGAATGTCTGGGATACATAATGGAAAGAAGCTATGCTTAGACTAGTTTAAATTATTGTCTATATTAATGTAAGTCTTATAAGTTGTAATAAGAACTCAATGTTGATAACCATGTAACCGAACCTATTATATGAAATATATTATCATCTTTTGTTTCCTTAAGCGTGTTACTATTACATTATTAGTTATTTTAGCAATATTATTGAACTTGTACAGTATTCATATAAACTATACATCTGAATGAGGGTATTGAATGAATTTGGGAGTTCTGTAAGCACTGAGGTCACTCCTCGGTTCCAAGAATAATCTTATCATTAATACTGTGAATGTCAGATGGATAGGAACTATTGATATGAAAGAAATATACATAAAATATAAACCTATTCATCCAAGTGAGGGTATCCAAACACGGAAACTGTTCTGACGGGAACTATTATCTGTTATGGGATATTGTGAATATTGGAGAGATAGGAATTATATATTATGAAATATTTATTGACGTGAGCACGGAATCAGCTACGAAAATTCTAGAGAATTTGGGGGCGTCACAAAATGATATCAAAGCATTAGGCTATAGCTCTAAGGTAGAGGTATCTTACGATATGGTCTTTGAGTCCGTAAAAAAATAATTAATTACACATAAATGACTTAAAATGTATATTATATTTTTATGTAAAGTTTATATCATATATATATATATATATTAAATATTTGAACTAATGATTCTTAAGTCTATGTGATCTCTGGGAATGATTGCCATGTCTGGTTGAACAGAAAAAACCTATGAGTTCTAAGTCTTTATGACTGACGAAATCTAGAAAATGTGGGGTTGAATTGATAAACCTGATCAGTATATATATGTGGAAAAATCTTTGAACTATATGTTCATTCAATTAAAACATAGTGTGAGTATAACTTGTTAAATGTTTAAACTTGCTAAGCCTTCTCTAGCTCATCCTTGCAAATATAGTTTCCTTTTCAGAAAGGAAATGTGTATAGTGAACATTGTTAACCTAATTTAAGTATTAGGAATTTGATGTGAGAATTGATGAATTAAGAAAATTCATATTGAAGAATAAGTTAAAGATAATTTCAAGGACGAAATTCTTATAAGGAGAGAGAATGTAATATCTTGAATATTTATAGAACTTATAAATATGATATTTAATGACTAAAGTTGATTGTAAAATAATTTCAAGGATAAAATTCTTAAAAGGATGTTCAATAACGTTCGTTTATGTGTGTTTTTTTAAAGTTATATCATCTATATAATAAACAAGTAAAATTTCTTTTGTACGATGTCAAAAGATAAGAAGTTGTGAAAGATGTGTTGAAAAGGCACCAGTTTTGAGGATATTATATAAGAAAATATAAAGATAAAGATGTAAAATAGTTACTCACATCTTTTTATTGGTAATGTGTATCGTGATTCTGAGGACAGAATCCTTATAAGAGGGGAAGAATGTAATGACCGAGAAATTTCACTTATCTTAAAATTTAAGTTCTGAATATTATTTGTACTGTGTGTTTAAATGTTGTTTTATGACCTAGGATGATGATAATATTGTAGTATTTTTGTTGCGTGCAAGAATAAATAATTAAGAATTTTAAAGACGAGAATAAAAAATTTTCGAGAAAGTTTTGCGAAAAAACACTATTCATGTGAAGAACGATACGAGTTAGGATTTGACCCTAGGTTCTTTTGAGAGATCCGTACGTCGTATTGACTTTTCGTTTCAAGATCTACCGGTAATACGTCATGAAAAATTTTATTGTCCAATAAAAATTTTCTCCGAAAAACGTTGTGCTTGACACCTCGTGCTTAAAATTTTTCTTCCGTTTTTGGACTTTTTGATATATTCATTTTGACAAGTTGCTTTATCGTGCTTACGTTGACAAAATGCTTTGTCGTGCTTACACTGACAAAATGCATTGTCAAGCTTGGTTGCAAGCTGCTGTGTCGAGCTTGGTAGATATTTTTGGTGGCAAGCTGCATTGTCGAGCTTGGTTGCAAGTTGTTGTGTCGAGCTAGGTAGATATTTTATGGCTTAAAGACCAAAATATCCTAACTTAGGAAATCATATAAATAGGCCATTCCTCCTTCACTTAAATTCACCAATTCACAAATTTATAATCTCAAGTTGCAAAGAAATATTTAAAGCTTGCAACTACATGAGGTAACATCTCAAGTCGTTGTTTTGTTCGATTTTATTTCATTTTATAGTCAATAAAGGTCAAGAACGTAAGTCGTGGCCATGTTCGGATTTTCCAACTTCGTGTCCTTCATAAGTTCTTAAGCAAGACGTTATTATGCTCAATTTTATGTAATTGTATAGTAGAAATGTCAAGAACACAAATCGTTACCATGTTCGGATTTTCCAACTCCGTGTTTCTTCATGTGTTCTTGAGCAAATCTAGTATGATTTAAGTTTATGTTATTTCATTTAAAAAATGTTATTATCACATATGCAAGCCATTATAATGCCCAAATTATTTTAATTATGAAAACCAAAAGCTCAAGAACATATGTCGTTACCTTGTTCGATTTTTCGTTCTTCGCATTCTTCGCGTTCTTCTTGTGTTCTTGAGCAAAAGTCATAACTTTTGCATAAGTAGGTTTATGATTTGATTATTTGTATGTTATGAGGTGTTATTAAGTGTTATAACATGTTATCATAGCAAAATAATGCTCGTGGCATCAAGTTTTCCCAAATGAATTGAAGAATTGTGAACAAAATCATAATTCTGACATTTCTATCCATTTTCCAAACTTTTAAAATTGGAATTTGTTTTTGAAATGAATAAGAAAGTTGTAGATACGGACGTTAAGAGCGCGTAGGCGCAAGAATCACCCAAAAATGTTTTAAAACGAATAAGTTATGTCAATTTTCGTAAAGGACGTCAAAGCTGAAAATTTCTTGGAAACTCTCGGTTTTAAGGGCTTAAAAGTGTGATTTTGATCTAGGTTGTTAAGAATCGTATATCACCTATGAACATAGTTAAGTTAAGTTATTATATTACATATAAAGTTATATAATATGATGAATCTAACCGCTTATGCACTATATGATTGTGTAGGGTTATTTTAACAAGGTTACGCTTATTGTTTATTATACTAAACACCAAAGCAAGTTTTTCGCGCTATGTCCAAACTTTCTATTTTCATTGCAACTTTTCTAACTTCATTTGATTTTCTTATTGAATGCATGTATCCGAACTTTACTTCTACATTGTGTAAGTATTCTATCCTTTAATTTATTACTTTGCGCAAGTAGTTGAACCCTATTTGAATGATTTTTGATATATTATACCAAACCAAGTTGTTACCAGTTATTGCTATTGCTTCGGCATAACTTAAGAAATGAATTACTTATTCAGCTAATATTGCACTATTGTTTATCAAGCATAAACTGTTGAGTCAAACCAAATTATTTTGGTAAGACATCCTATACTGAGTTGAATTTACCCTTGCGTGGATATTACCCTTAATGTGTGGGTATTACATTGTGTCTTCAAATTGACACTAAGGGTAGGATGATATGCATACTCCTAGGATGTTGAATGGGCTAATCCCCTATCTCATATCCGAACTATATAGATTTCTAAGTCTTTGTGACTGACAAAAATAGTTGATATAACATAAATTCCCGAAATGGTCGAACAAGTTTCTAAGTTTGTGTGACTGACAAAAATGGTTGAGTGAAATAAAAATTTCAGAAATGGTCGTCAACCCTCAGTGAATTGAAAATTGTTGAACTATCGTTTATTCAAAAATCAAACATTTTATTTATAAATATAAACTTGTTGAGCATGTCATAGCTCATTCTTGCAAATTATTCCCTTTACAGTTTTAGATGATAAATTCGGAACGTCTGTGATACATAATGGAAAGAACCTATGCTTAGACTAGTTTAAATTATTGTCTATATTAATGTATGTCTTATAAGACTTTTGTTGTAATAAGAATTCAATGTTGATAACCATGTAACTGAACCTATTATATAAAATATATTATCATCTTTTGTTTCCGCAAGCGTGTTACTATTACATTATTAAATGTTTTAGCAATATTATTGAACTAGTACAGTATCCATATGAACAATACCTCTGAATGAGGGTATTGAATGACTTTGGGAGTTCTATAAGCACTAAGGTCGCTCCTCGGTTCCAAGAACGATCTTATCATTAATATTGTGAATGCCAGATAGATAGGAACTATTGATATGAAAGAAATATACATATGATATAAACTTATTCACCCAAGTGAGGGTATCCAAACACGGAAACTGTTATGACGGGATCTATTATCTGTTATGGAATACTGTGAATATTGGAGAGATAGGAATTATATATTATGGAATATTGATTGACGTGAGCACCAAATCAGCTAATGGGAAGTGTAGAGAATTTGGTGGCATCACAATAATCGTACTCTTTAATGGTTGATGTATAGTATCTGGGCTAAATGATTCATTTAGGGAGCAGAGGTGTTAGATCTATGTGGCACAAAAGTTATCTAGAACGGGGGTTGAATAGATATTTTATAACTCTTTCCTTTTCAAAATATTTATCAGACTTGTTAATAAATTGACCACAGCGGAATATGATTTGTTTGGTCCCCTAAAAATAAAGCAAGTTTAGTTTGATAAGCAGTTTTAGCAGTTATAACAGATATATCAGTTATAGCAGATATATCAGACTTAGTGATTTTAAGTGGTTTAGAGCACTCCAGGCTCCTAGTCCACTCCTCTACTCCACGAGTAGGAAATCCACTAAGGATATCTTTATAATCTTCAAATCACTTAGATTCCTTCAAGACTAGCAGTCATGGAACTTCTTACTTCACTTAGAACTCTTCAAGTCCAGCAGACTTGGAATACACTTGATGAGAGTTGAGTTCTTGGGTGTGCTACGCAGTTGTAGTTAAGCATACATTCGAAGGAACTGAGTAGCGAAGCAAGCTTTCTTTTAGGATCGTAGAGTTTGGCTTTGTGTGTTCTTGAGCTTTGTTCGTTCTTGCTTGCTTAGACTGAATGTACAATCTGTTCTGCTTATATAGGAACCTTTGAAATCTTTCCGTTGAAGGCATCCATTGTAGCATTTAATGTTTCAGACATTTCTGAGCGCTGATGTTGACTTCTTGGGAATGTGGTGTCTGCTGTCTGACTTGCCTGACACAGCAGACTGCTTTCTCACCTAAAACCTGAAAAGGTGTTTTCAGTAGACAGAAAGTACTCTCCTTAGCTTCTTCTATACGCTTCTTTGATTCAAACTAAGAATGAGTGTTGGATCGTTGTATGTTGTCGTGCTCGTGCTTGATTAAGTCTTTATCGTAGAGAACACTACAATTTCGTTTAAGCTCTGATTGACTACGATCTTAACTTGCTCGTTTAGCAGACTCCACGTTTCCGAGAGCTGACTGCGATTCTGAACTTGGCTCGACAGGCGCTCGGACTATCTCCACGATTCTGAGTGTGGCTTCCAAGACAGACTAGAGCAACTTCCTCAATACTCCACTATTCTGCCCCGGCTTCTGCAAATTCTTGGCTTGCTCGACAGATTATGATTCTATTGAGGCCTATCTATTACATTACAAGAGATCAACCTAACAGATTTGATCTTTCTTCTATACATTCATTTATAGAATGATAAACATTTAGCTAAGATCAATTTAACAATTTTGATCTACTATCTAAGTCCTTGTACATAAGTTCTAATAAGGACTTTACATATAAGCATATTTATTTACTTTCAACATCAAATTTTATCATATAATTCCCAACAATTTCCCCTGATTTGATGTTGACATAACCAAGGAGATTTGCATCATATCATCAATTTCTAAATGCAGGTTGCTAGAAAGCAAAATATGACTTAGTGTTTTAGTGAGTAACTGAAATTCTTAGAGAATAAGCATGAATTTATTGATGTTGTGAAAGAGATATTACAATTTAGCACAATTACATCAATAGGAAACAAATTTAAACTTATCTCTATCTTCTTTGCCTCTTGGTCCTCGGAGGATTAACATACTCTTCAACTCTCCTTCTTTTGCTAGCTTCATCTCTCCTTTCAATCTCTTCTAGCTCACTTGGACTGAGCATTTCTCCCCGATCATGTCTATTCATGATGGCATGATCTCCAATAAGCATGCTCAAGCCAGTGTTGGATACTTATGGTGAGCTAAAGGGAGGGCCTTAACTCCTCAGAGGGTACGTCATGATGATTGGTTGGTGCTGCTGTTCAATTCTTGTAGGAGGCTGATTTCTAGGATTGCTCCTTGAAGACTGTGCAATTTGTTTCCCTTTGCCTTTGCCTTTGTCTTTCTCCCCTTCTTCTTTATTCTCCCCCTTTATGTCAGCATCTAGGGTTCTAATGTCTTTGGACATACGATTAACTCCTTACACCGGCTTATGCATTTGAAAATTAGTTTGAGCAATGTCACTGCTATTCTCTTCAACCATGGCTTCAATATTTGTTCTCTGTTGATGTAGCATGGCCATGGCAGCGTCAGTCTGTCTTACTTGAGTCATAAAATATTCTTTGAATTCTCGCAAGGAGATACTCAGCTTATGAATCTGATCAATAATAACATTATTTTGAGATTCTTGAGTCTTCTGGAGAAGGAGAACTGCTTCCTTATGCTTGTTGGAAGCTTAAAAGTGGATTGCATCCCATTGTCTTAGACTGTCGCTCATCTCCCTTATGATCTCCTTCAGTCATTTTGAGAGCTCAGTTGCCAAATTTCCAGGCAAAGTGTTGACAGATTCGATCATGATTGAAGCGTTGATGAATTGCCAAGGAGTGAGCTGCAAGTTTCTCCTCTGTCTCTAGGACCACTTGGCTTGTGACATCGACGAGCTTCTCTTTGGTGGGGAGGAGAGAGAGATGATCAAAGATTTTTTGGACATCAGGATGGGAGGTTGTAGTGTGTGCCCTTGGCATGCTTGTCAAAGCAAGTTCCATATAAAAATATTTATTGCTTGAGGAAGAGGGGATATCAGATTGTGTAAGAGAGGCTTGGGTTTGGTGTATGGGAGAGGAGGATGGTTCAGTATATAGGATAGTGGGCTCGACGATTAGGTTTGGTGGCTCTATGGTTGTGGTGTCGTGTAGTTGTTTGATGATTGTGAATCGTTGCTCGACGACCATAGGTTGTTGTTCGACGAGCGTGAATCGTTACTCGATGACCATGGAGTTACTGACAGTTGGCTTAACGATAATGGAAAGTTGGTTATTTGTTCTTAACCCACTGAACCAATTTCCAGTTACAGAATCCCAAATCTCTGTAACTATCATGTTTATGAACTGTAATGGAATGAACAAGATAAAGACTGCTAGACACTGGAAATATGACATATGTAAATGTAATGCAATGCATGATGTGTCATGTTACGAATTTTATATGCCCTTATGGTGTTTAGTTTCCACAGGTAGGCTATCACTGGCTGTTCTCGTCATTTTTTGCGGGGGTGGAGTTGTTCATGATAATTTTTATCTGAACTCGATGTTGGAGTTGTCACCAACATCTTATATCTCCAGATAAGCTTTTTGACTTTTCCTCTGCTGGGGATGTTCCTTTTTTAACCAGCGACCTCATGGGGGATTCCTGATGCCTATCCTGTAATAGCTTACACCAGTTCACGTCATCGGATCTCTCCCAACGCTATGTTGGATTTGTTTCCAAAGGTTTGGATTGTTGTTCTGTTAAAGCAGACATTTCTGTTAAGGATAGAAGTATCATGATCTACTCAAAAAAATAGTTGACAATGATTTTACCATCATCGAATCTTCTCGATGCCTACCTAAATGGTAGTTTACAACGATCGATTGACTTGATTTGATTCCTACTTGAATGGTAGTTTGTAGAACTTGACCATAATTGAACCTCTTCGGTGCCTAGTTGAACGGTAGTTTATAACGGTCAATTGAATCATCGATCCTTCTCGGTGCTTTCGCTGGGAACTTGCATAACAGTTTCCATCATCTATCCTTTATGGGAGACAATTTGTATATGATTCTCATCACCGGCTCATTCCCGATGCTTCGTTGTCATCTGTCATCATTCATCATCAGCTCGTTCCCGATGCTTCGCTGGAGTCATCGCCAATGGCTTATAATGTTAGTTAATCTTACCTTTGCTGAAATGGTCTTCAACGGCTTTCATCATTAGCTCGTTCCCGATGCTTCGCTGGAGTTATCACCAATGGTCTATAATGTCAATGCTCTGACTCTCGCTGAAGTAGTTTTCAACGGCTTTCATAATCGGCCCGTTCTCGATGCTTCGTTGGAGTTGTCGCCAACGGCTTAAATGTCAGATGCTCTGACCCTCGCTGAAGTAGTTTTCAATAGCTTTCATCATCGTCCTGTTCCTGATGCTTCTTTGGAGTTGTCGCCAACGCTTTGCAATGTCAGTCATGATCGATCTTGACGTGGGGGCAATCTTATGTAAATCACACCCTCAGACCAATCTAGACACTTTGACATGTTTAAGACCTATTGTCCACAACGCTGAACCTTCCGGATGCTTAGACAGAGGCAGTTTTCAGTAGTTTCTCAACAGCTTTTCATCATCGGCACTTAGAATACCACATCAAGGGTTCTACTAATGGCTCATATGAAATTCCTTTCTTTATCAGAACTTGAAGCTTAAAACCAGGGTTTCAGGCAATTCCGCTCAATCACGTAGCAGTTTTTTTCCCTGATTTGACTTTTCAGCTTCTGTAAACTCCACTTTGCCTTCAATCAGACCAAACTAGAGGGGGTGGGACCCACCTTAGGGAGCCGAATGTCCACTTGCTTTTGCCTCAAGTGGAGTTGCTACTCCCTACAAGTATAACTTAGGCTCCTGTGGCTTTCAAAATTCATTTTCAACTTTAAAATCTAAAGAAAATCCAAAATTTCTTCCTTAGATCTACTAAGTTCGGGCTGCTTTTTTTGAATTTCGTCACTGTACAAACTTTATGCACATCTCTGGTAACGTTTACATCCTTTTTTTTCAAATTTTGACAGTTAGAATGTTAGATATCATATAGTATGCTTCTAAACACAATATATCGAATAGGCGTGCCTATATGGCTTGATAAAAAATTTCAGACTTATGCATGTTTTACTGCGCTGAACATTTTGATGTAAAAAAAATTTAATTTTTGAGACAGCCATTTGGCGCCCTTTTTGGCCAATTTACTCGTCCAATTTGAGGGCAAATGTGCCTGGATTTTCAACTAAAAATACACATGGTAATTTAGCTGTCATGGGGAGTTTAATTTTTAATTTTTTTTCATAAATATGAACTATTCATGTTTTTTGGGAAGGTGTTCTACTGAATGGCCACCTAGTAATGTCTCTGTGCATGTGGACAATCCATTTTATAAAGGAGACTCTGGCGATTTTTTTTCAAAAGCCTGAGTATTTAATGAACATGAAATTTTGACCATACTGAGGATTTTTGTTAACCAATGCATGGTTTAGGACTTAAAAATGCATAAAGCAATGATTTAATTTAATAAGCCACATATTTAAGGCTTACCTCACCCTTTCCGAGGTGATTTGGAGACTTTGTCCAGGTTATGGAGCCAGATAGACCAGGTAGTGCTAGCAGAGTCACTTCAGGTGTGAGGCAAAGGAGAGCTTCTGATGTTCCTCAGCCTTGTCAAGCCCAACCACCTCATAGGTTGGCTGAGTCTGTGATTCGTCCGATCCGGGCTAAGATGCCTGATAATTTGGACTACTAGGTTGTTTCATTTGTGGATCCTGCCCCATCTTATGCTCCATGTAGGGAGCTCCCAGCCATCACTGAGCCAATTCCAGAGCTGCTGGGTGATTTTAGCCGCCATCCATCGATATTCCTTCACGCTAATGAGGTGACTGAAGTTTTCATTCTGGATTTTTCTTTCTTTTTCCATTTCAGGGTACATGTTTAATCTAGACTGGCTATTTGATGCAGGTTCCCGGCTTTACTCAACCTAGGGGGAACTGGTTCAGTGTCCATTCTTTATATCATACTCTTCATCTGGAGTATCAGGCCATCGTCAACACCTGGGGGTTCGAGGCCTTTCTTTCTATTACTCCCCGTCGTTGTCCCTGGGGTTATCTGAGGGATTTATCTTAGCATTGGTTCCACCAGACCTAGTGTCTCCATCTCTTGGATTGCGAGGTGATGATGACGCCTATGGACTGGAGGTTCATCACTGGGATAGAGTTTGCAGGCGAGCCAGTGCCGTTGGTGGCTGACATTTCACCTGCTGTCGTTTGCTCCCTTTTGGGAGTTTCTGCTATGGCCATCAATGGTCAAACTGTCTGTTCTGGTCCCTTGAGTGTAGATGCCCAGAGAAAGGCTTTGATTGAGCCTTTACCTGATTGTTAGAGGGTTAGAGAACGCATCCTTCGACGACTATTTTTGGTGATCGCCAGGGGTTGTTTCATTGAAGACAACTCCTCGACGGTGTCTTTCTCTCTAGTTAGCGCTACTTAATACGTGGAGCGCCTCAGTGATTTTGATTGGGGTAATTATACCTTCGCCTACTTTCTTCGAGGGATGCGCTTACGCTTTGAGGGCGTGACGGAGGCTTGGCTAGGTTTTTATCCCTTCCTGCTGGTGAGTATTTTCTCTTTCACTTTTTAATTTTCCTCCCTTGTGTTTAACAATTTTATCACTGAGGTCATTTGATCTTTGTATTTCCAGTTCTGAGCATATGAGAGGCTTCCTTGCATAATTCTTGCCACTACTCCGGGCCTGGAGACCTATCCGAGGGGACGACGTTGGCATCACTCCACTTTGACGGAGGTCCCTGTAGCCGAGGGATTTACCCACTCAAGCTTCCAGCTAGAGTTGTTGACTGCCGATTCTATCGCGTGGGTCTCTTATACCTCAGACTACCTGACAGTCGGGTTTGAAGATGGCTTTTCGACTAGTCGGGAGTTTGCATTTTCCACTCGTCTGGTTCCCCTTTTGACCGAGGGTGTGACGCCCCCAAATCCACGTTCCTTCGAAACCTTGAATTCGGTGCAGTCACGATACTACTATCGCCAAACTATTACATCTTTTATTCATTACTAAAAGAATACAACTTTGTTTATTATAATTTAGAATATAAATTCTATTCATATCCAAGATCTCGTCTTCACATCATATTCGATGTTACTAAAATGCGGAATAATTTAAACTTTTCAATATCCTTTGAACAAATTCTTTTATTGATTCCATAACTTGATACCGATTACAAATCTTGAATCAACTATATAATATGATTCCTTCTTATCTGAGTTATCGTATAAACATTAACAACTCAACTCGATATCCTCTATGTATTATCTAATACATCTTTATAGTACGACAAGCATTAAACCTTGTAAACAAATATCAAGTACAACTACTAGAACCTAGACATGGTTCGAGTAATAATCTAATCAGTATTCTTCGTTGTGATACTATCTATCTCTATCAATCAAGAAGCATGAAGTCTTTATCGTAAGTCCTTAACCTGCAAAAGTGGTTATTTGCAAGAGTGAGGTCGACAGCTCAGCAATTCTAACAGTCCTCATGCATCACATAACATATAACATCATACTCAGTTCATGCATTTATAAACAGTTTATATTTACTACGCATGTTACTTTTCACATAACAAGTATATCATCAAAGATCAACTTTCAATCTCATTTATATCTCATATACAATTCATATATAAGTTCACATTATCACAGCATAATATAATTCAACTAACAGTTATTGAATTCATATATCAAATAGGAACTGAAAGACTTGCCTGATTCGTAGTTTAACAACTACGACTTAACTGCTTAAGAATCTCTGCACTTTGTGTAATCCTACACAGTTATATTAATCATAGAGATCACACCTATCAGTTATACACTTCCATACATTCTCAATATAATAATAAGTATTACATTGTTGTCTAACTTGTTTCTTAGAACCTTCGTTTCACTTTCTTATCATACGTTTAGTATAGCTAGGTACGCATAGGTATACCTTAACTATACTCAATTAATATCATCTTTCATATACACATGTCCGCCTACAACTAATCTATTTACCTATAGTTAGTGTAGTACATCTTCAAAACATGCTCGCACAGTGCATATCATGGTTAACTAGCGGGGTGCACATACCAATCACGACTAGAGGCATATAAGTCCTATCATGCATGTTCATAAAGTTAGAATGCCAGTAACTCTATGTTCAACCATTCTACTTTCAAAACTTCATAAGTTTTATTCTCCAAAAATCAATGTCATGCTTAAGTAATCATGCAAGGCTACTTTGAATCATTTTATATCTACTTATGCCATGTACGTATGTTATCATATTTAGAACTTTAAGTACACAAGTTCCTTTAAGTTTAATTTCAAGGCTTCAAGTTTTCTCTAGAACCGCACACTAAAGTGACCAAGAGGTTCATGGTATTCAAAGGGGTTTGAAACCACATGGCATACCTATTTCCATGCATAACTGGGTCATACAATCATCCTTAAAAAATCAGAACATACACATCATATGTATATGTCAAGGTTCGTTTATAAAACTGTAAGTCTATTTTCAAACTACAAGTCTTTTCTATCAATAATGTATGGTAGTGTGATTAACACCTTAAACATGTATTTCATGTCAATATAAACCATACTATCGGGTTCACAAAATCAGAATATAAACATGACTTATATACGCCAAAATTCGTTTATAAAACCTTAAGTTTATTTTCAAAACTATAACTTCATCGTTCACGTAAGCGATCCAAATATAATATGCACATACTAGTTTAACAAGTCCATATATATGTATTAATCATACCAGCATGCTTGTCCTAATTTCTTTCAATATCTATCACTTAGCAGACATCAAGCAGGAACAAAATCTGCAGAAACTGGGATCAGGAACCGGCGCAGCTGCGCAGAGCCCCAGTTCAAAACTGGCGCAGCTGCGCAGGGCCTTGCCCAACTCAAGTCTGGTACCGGCGCAGCTGCGCCACTGGCCGGCCAGAGACAGTGACTGCTCTGCTTCGGCAGAACTTAGCCCAAACTCAAAATTTTCCACAGCAATTCGATTATGAGCAACTATATAATAATTCTAACATACAAGTAAGCTAACATAGCAACTAATACACACTCTCTAATCAACTTATCATCAATTAATGCTTAACCAAGAAATCTAGAATTTGAAAATTAAAGAACATAGGTAGGGAGTTATACCACTGCTATATGCAATTCCTTCAATTCACTGACTCCTTGCCAACATGCTATATTCTCTCTCAATTTTCACTTAACATAAATCTCAGCAAATGAAAACATGAAGGGGAGAGCTATATTTATAGAGGATTGATTACACAGATAATGTCATTTTCCACCAAATCAAACCAACAGAAATGAGAAGAACACATTGGTTCATAGGGAGTAGTTGGAGTAGTTGAAATTAATCATGAAAGCCATTCCCCATCCACTCATTAGCTACCATTGTGAGGAAATTGAGAAGAAGTAGAGTAGCATAGGTGCTTGTGTGTTCACGTGAAGAGTGCAATGTGCACTCAACTGGGGACAAGGAAGAACTCAGCAATAGCAACTTGCAAATATATATAAACACTTAGGTTATATATACATTCTATATACATTTAAGTCACAATGTACTTTCAATATATAACTAATATTACAATGTAGCAAGTAGGGATACATATATTCAATATATAATCCATGTACATTTTACTAATACCAAATGTAAATCTATTGGGTATTATTCATTATCACAACAGTTCATCCCACCAGATATAATTCTTTCGGGTACCATCACAGTGTATTGTCTCCTCTATTAGTAAATTCAATAATTGTTTACAATATATCTATGATATATTATTTTATTGTATACTTAATATACACATTGTCACACCCACATTTCATGTACCTATTACAACTCAATAACTTTACTATATAGTTTATATTCATATATAACATAGTCGCATTGCACTTTATACTTCGCATAACATATAGTTAACTATCATACGTTATACTTTAATATCGCATGGTTGCACATAGAAATTAATAAATTACTTATCTTATCAATTAATTAATAATAATATTAATTAATCCATTTCTCATTAATCCATGGAATTATAATTCCCACGCTAATTGATTAACACTTTATATGATTTATTATCACGTTAAATAAATATAAATCTTTTTATATTTATAAATCATTTACTCATTAATCATATTATCAAATAATTACTTGATAATAGTATATTGTTCATAACAATAATTAATATTAGAAGACAATTTATCTCATCACAAATCCGATTATACTTATAATCGATTTCCTTATTATTATACTATCACTAGCCATAATAATTTAACATACTATCATAATAACAATTAACAATTAATTTAGATTAATTGTTTAATTAATAATTCCTCCATCATTAAATTAGTCAATTCATTACTGAATCTATTATTGTGCCACACAAGACATTTCTCACAAGCTCAATCTTAAGCTTATCATTATTCTCATCACTTACTCATCTCTCACCACATTACTACTTATAACCTGTTCAATTAAATTAGAACTATTAAATCCAAGGTCCACATATAAATATTTTACAAATCGAATATTCAAATATTATATATAACCTTTACGGAAATATAATAACTCAAGCTATTAAAATGCTAAACTACTTCAATTAATTATACTTTAATAAGTATAACCTTTACGCTTATAATAATTAATATATACTCTATTAATTATTCTAATAATAATATTCACGATCAAATAATAACTTAAGTTATTTAATATATTAAAATAACTTAGTTTTCTTTCATTAATTAAACTCCCTTGAAAATACATTTAAAATTATGTATTTAGCCATATCATAAAATATTATGTTTTCTCCGAATAAAGACATTCATTATTAGAAAATAATTTACTTATTGTCTCATGATATTATTCTTAATATAATATCAAATAACTATATGTATGACACATGTACATATATTATATATAGAAAATAGATAATAAGTTTATTTTCTATTATAATAAATCGTTTCCATCAATTTAATTACATATAGCAAATATGTTTTAATATATTTACTATATTAACCAATCACACCTCATACAAAAACATATAAGGTAATATTATTATTCAAAAATAACATTTCCTCCTTTTATTAAAATAATTCAATATTACAAATTATTTTAATACCCTTTATTAGAAAAATCATATCTCTTTCTTTTCTATAAATTGTTCCCAAAACAATTTCTTCAAATATTCATTTAAAGATATAATGATTTCCATCTCCCTTTAATAACGTATATATATTTAACGTTATTTGCACATTAGACTTTCTCACATATTACGCTCTAAGTAATATATATAAAAAGTATCAACTATAATTACATATTCAACACACATATTAATTCACTCGTTTACTTAAGTAAATTAAACATTGTACTATATCACCTTAGTTAATTAAGATTCAATACTGACATTATATTATTCCATAATATAACTCACAACTTATATTAACTAATATTTATTCTTATTAGTTAATTCCTTAACTAACTCATGCTTCACTATCCACACCTATTCACAGATAGCTTAAGTGTTATTAATAACCTATATTATAAACATACTAGTTATTAATACACATACTCAAGAATATGGTGATTATACATTAAGGATATTTAATGTCACCAACTTACTATGAAATAATTCTATAAATTATTTAATATCGATAGGAATTTATCCACTTCCTTTATCTCCACTGAATCGTCTCTACGCTAAAGAACAAATATATATTAATAATATATTTATAAATCACAAAAACACATATTACATAGTCCATATTACCCTATGTAATATAATACCACATACCTCATATCACATATATATATTTTTATTCGAACCCATCTCACGGTTTAAGAATTTTATTTATTAAATCCTTATTTAATAATATCTGAAAATTTGGGTTCTCACAGAGGGAGGCTGGAAGCTCTACTTGGGAGAGTGTGCTATACAGAGAGTTACGTAAGATATTCGCATTCCCTTTATTCCTCTTACTTGGCATCATTGGCCATTAGCTCAACCACTAACAAACATTCCCATGGTGGGCATAGATGGCTTCACCTAGTCGAAGGGTCCTTACAGCCAGGAGGCATTTCATAGCTGGTGGAGTCCCTGCACTATTGGGGGCAAAGACTCCTACCCAGTTTAAGGCAGACATGGTGTTAGGGTCTGTGATGATGAAAGACTAGATAGCTTGCCTCCGAGAGCCAACTCATCTGGAGCAGATTTCAAGATTGAACCAGTGGTTGGAGAGGGATCACTTTTTCATCAAGCACCTTGGCAAGGATCCTTCCGAGGCAGATTCATTTGATCTTTCTAGCTCCGGAGCTGGCCACTCAGTAGATCCATTTTTTGGCAGCTATGCAGGTGTTGATCCTCCTTTCTATAGACCGGACATTCCCACTGACCGAGATTCTATCACTCAGGAGGAACTGCAGCAGGTTGATCGCCTGGATACAGATATTGTAGATTTCTTCTGAGAGCTTTTCTCGATATATCTTTTGATAGGTCTCTGTTAGATATTGGGCGTCTGTGCCCTTTTTCTCGTTCTATCTTTTGATAGGCCTCTGTTAGTTGTTGGGCAGTTGTGCCCCATTTCCCTGTACTTTTTACTTTGTATTTTATGAGCAGACAAAGATGATGATTTCAGTAGATAGTGTATTTTAGAAATGCATGATGTTTTTCTGTCTATTACATCCAATTGTCATTTTATCATTGTTATTATGCATGTATTATGTCATGGATATGCATTTAGACAGGTGAGTTTATATTTGACCCCTGGATGGTCTCATGATACAGTTATACAGATGTCTTCATCCAAAGTCAGCTGCATCGAGCACTTGCCATATTCTTTGGTGGCATCTTCACTAAGATCTTGGTATGACAGTCTGCCCCCTACAGCCAGAGGGAAAGTTGATCAGATGCTGGGGCATGCTTTGGCCTTTTTAGCTTTTGAGGTTCCACAGGGGTTTGTGGACGGCATATTATCTGGTTGGATACCCGAGTGCCAAGTTTTTAGGTTTGGCCTTCATGAGTTGACTCCTACGCTGGAGGAGTATAAGCGCCTTACGGGTTTGGCATTAGATCTTCCTTGTGCCAAGATATCCATTAGTGACATGAGACGTCCATTTATGACCATGATTGGTCTGAGACGAAGAGTCGTCGCTGAGGAGATTACTGCAGGACATGTGGTGTCCACAGACTTTTTGATTGATTGCTTTGGCCGGTTAGACAGCTATGAGCGATATTAAGGAGACTTCATCATCCCTGCAGATGAGTGGCAGTTTTTGCACGTGTGGACGTTCTGCTCATGTGCATCATGGCTTATTTATACAGGCCACTATATTTGGACCACTTGGATACTGGCTTGATTTTAGTGGTTCGTGCCCTCAGACAGCGTTATACTATCTTGCCGATGATATTAGCCGAGACCTTGAGGTCGGCTACATTCTACAGTACCCATCCAGAGGGGTTTTTCAGGAGTAGCGTCGTTCTGCTGTATGTGTGGTTCATGATATATTTGAGTCATATTGGCACCTTTAGACATTATAGGTACTGCTATAACCATGAGATAGGCATGTCTTACTCCTTCTGGCCGGCGGAGTGTACAGCTGCAGCATCTTGGTTAGCATTTTTATCGACGATTGAGCAACCCTTTTCGTTCTTGCCCTGCTCAGGGCTTAGCTCCCCTCACTCATGCAACTGGCATGAACTATCTACCCCTGGCGGGTCTGAGAGGGGTGACCACATATCATCCATTGGTAGTCATGGGCCATTTTGATCAGTTTCAGAGCCTCCACCATTTTGAGGGGACTACGGATTAGCGGATATCAGCTTCGTCTTTGTTGTCAGCTGACCTGATCAGGACTTACGAGTGTTGGACACATATGGAGAGAGCTGATTTCTCTACTAGCCATCCGGATCATTCACAAGAGTATTCTGCATGGTTGGAGGTCGATATTGCACTGGCTGCAGTTATTCAGTCAGCTACGAGCATTGATTTTGACAATGAGGAGCCTATAGATGATCCTGATTCTCCCACGGAGGATGAGTTGTTTACTGGTTTGAGATTATCCTTGGTTAGTGACCCACTAAGCACTCTGACTGGGACAGATCCGGCTCTTATTAATTCACTATCTCGGATGACCATTGAGAGGGATCAGGCTAGAGCGCTGATGTTGACAGCCCTTTTTAGCAGGGATACAACTTTCGCTGATAGAGACGAGGCTCGAGCTACTAGGTATGCAGCACTTGTTGAGAGGGATGAGGCTCGATTTACTTGAGATGTGGCTTTTGCTGAGATTGAGGAGGCTTTGGTCTCCCGGAATGCTACTTATATTAAGAGGGACGAGGCCATAGCTACCCGGGATGTTTATGTTACAGACAACACTGCACTCAGATCATATACACATAGCTTGGTTGCAGATTGAAGTGCTTTCATAGATTGCCACAGTAGTACTATGTAGATGGCTGTGGATATCCTGGCGCATATTGAGACCGTGGGACATGAGCTCACAGTTGCTTCTCCATCTTCTTAGAGGGACGCCATGTTAGCACTGCTATCCCGATTGTCCACGGGTTCATAGACTAGCTTTAATTTTCCTACACATACTAGATCAACCATTTTTGTCATGTACAGAACACAGTGTATATATCTAACAGTATTATATAGAAGAGAAATATATTTTGATTCACTTCTATGTTAGATATGTATTGTCATTGCTGCGTGATTACCACTTCTTTTATGAGTTGCTGTCTTGATTCATTATGAGCTTCTCCTTGATGGATTTACATTGAGATGTCGGAGAGTATCTCAGTAGGGCATGTTGACCAGGGAGGCATGATAGGATTTGGGTTTTATAGGGTTTCGTTGTCTTTAAACTAGTTTTTATTGGGTTTTTTTTATTTTTCTTGAAGGTCAGACCGCACCATGAATGGCTTCCTACGTACTCCCGGGTGGAAGGAGATCAGGTCATTCGTATTTCGATCTTCTAATGAAACTCGAGATGATTTGATTTATTCGCAGGAACATGATAATATCTTGCAGGTGTTTTAGACATAATACATTTTCACGGTGTCTAAATTGATGAGCTGGGGAAATTCGTTCCCATCCATTTCTTGCAATTTGATGGCTCCTCCGGTCAACTCTTCTTTAACAATGAAAGGGCCTTCCTAATTTGGGGCAAACTTTCCTTTGGCATCATCTTGATTGGCCAGAACTTTCTTCAGTACCAAATCATTCTCTTTGAATTTTCGGAGTCAAACGTTCTTGTTATATGACCGAGCAATCCTTTGCTGGTATAACCGCCCATGGAAGATGGTTGTATCCCTCTTTTCATATATCAGGACAACTGATGGTACCGTTCTTGCAACCATTGGTGTTCCTCCATCTGAGCGTCTATTAACACTCTCAGGGATTCCATTTCTACTTCTATGAGAAGTACTGCTTCCATTACATAGACTAATGAATAGGGGGTATCCCCAGTAGAAGAACGCATTGATGTCTTGTATGCCAGTACAGTCAGAGGCAATAGGTCATGCCATCCTTTATGATTAGCGGATATTTTCTGCAAGATCTTCTTGATATTTTTGTTGGCCGTTTCAACAGCACCATTCATCTTGGGTCGGTAGATGATGAAATTGAGATGCTTGATCTGGAACTTGCTGCATAACTACCTCATCATCTAGTTGTTTAAATTTTTAGCATTGTTTGATACGATCAACTCCGGTTGTCTATATAGACAGACGATATTGTTTATGATGAAACCAATGATTACCTCTTTGGTGACTTTGGAAAAAAAGGTAGCTTCAACCCACTTGGTGAAATAATCGATCATGGTGAAGATTAATCGATGACCATTACTGGCTTTGGGTTCTATTGGCCCAATCACGTCCATCCCCCACATGGAAAAAGGCCATGGTGAACTCATATTGTGCAACTCATTTGGAGGAGCGTGTATGGCATTTCCATGGACTTGGCATTGGTAGCATCTACTAACGTGATCATCATAGTCAGCTTTGAGAGAGTTCCAATAATGCTCGGTTCTTAATGATAGTAGTGTGCATACAAGCCAATCATGTATGATGATAAAGCACATACTTTGTAAACAATCTTATTTATTTATTAATAAAATATTTATTAAAGGCATTTAATTATCTACATGGTGCTATTTTTAATAATATGTAAATAACCCATAGTTTTAAGCATTGATTTTAATTAAATGCAACCGCTTGTGCTTGTGTTGTTTAGCTTCATCGATTTTTCTGATTCTTAAAGCTTCTACTCGATTAAACTTTTAGCGCTTATCTGAAGTTGTTTAGTAGTTACGGTTATTTAGATCGCTCGTTTCTATCTAACTAAAAATAAGTAAAGACACGGAATAATTCTGATTGGTGAATTAATTCTAACGATGAATATTCAAGATACTAATTGTGTATGCTTGAGTCAATGATCAGTGTATGTTTCTAAGGTGGAAGTTGACTTAACCCAAGGTTTGTTCTCTTGATTTAATTCGTTACATTATTTTACATGTCAGTTTAATATTACTTAATAACATTCAAAAAACCCCTCTTTTGGAATACAAAGTATATGAGAATATATTAATCAGTCTCTGTGGGATCGACTCTTACTTGCACTACTACATAATTATCTTTCGCAGTAAGGTTTTATTTTTGGTTGCCTGCGACAGCATACAAGTATGCTAGTATCCGTAGTTTTTGATCGAGACCCAAGATTCACTTCACGATTTTGGGTCAGCTTGTAGAAAGCTATGGGCACTGATTTACGATTCAGTTCTGCATATCGATCTCAAACGGACAAGCAATCGAAAAGGAGTATTCAAAATCTTGAAGATCTATTAAGACTCTGCATTCTAGACTTTAAATGAAGTTGGGATAAGTACTTACCATTGGTGGAATTCTCCTATAACAACAATTATAAAGCAAGTACAGGCATGGCTCTATTCGAGGTGTTGTATGGATGAAAGTGTCGTTCTCCGGTATGCTGGGATGAGGTGGTTGAAGCAACATTGTTGGGACCAGAGTTAGTATGTATGACTACGGAAAAGATTCAAATGATCCGACAACATATATAAACATCACAAGATCGACAAAAGAGTTATGTTGATCTTCATCGAAAGGACGTGGAATTTAATATCGGAGATCATATATTGTTATGTGTTGCTCCATAGAAAGGAGTCACGAGATTTGAAAGAAGAGAAAAGCTCAACCCACGATTTATTGGTCCATTTGAAAATACTCGATCGAGTAGGAACAGTGGCCTATAGACTCCCCTTACTGCCAAGCATGTTTCGTGTTCATAACATTTTTCACATATCCATGCTATGTAAATATGTGAAAGACCCAAACCACATTATTGAATTAGAACTAGACGAGATAGCCGAAGATTTAACTTATGAGGAGGTACCTGTCAATATCTTGGATAAGAAGGAACATATTCTACGCTCAAAGATTATACCTTAAGTCAAAGTTTTATGGAGAAACCATGATATCAAGGAAATGACCTGAGAGTTAGAATCTAAAATAAAAACAAGGTATCCTCACCTCTTCGAAATAACAGGTGCGTACGTCAATTTCGAGGATGAGAGGTTGTAAGACACAAACTTTTTATGAATAAAATTTAATTTTCTCTATATATTATTTTAAATAATAAGGTGTTGATTTGATAAATGTGATAGTTATGGGTAATATGTGCATTTTTTACAAGTACGCAAGTTGTCATAAAATATTCAATTGGTCGGGGAAAATTCATTTTGTCAGGGAATATTCGTACGACGGCATAATCATTGATGGGCTCCATAACGGAAAATTGTCGGATGAAAAAAACGATAAAAAATAATTTTTCTAAAAATTGACGGCGGAACTTTTACCGTTAACTGTTGAAATACCCGGTAATAAAAGTACAGTAATACGCGTTATTCCA
This sequence comes from Panax stipuleanatus, assembly GCA_020205555.1. Taxonomy (NCBI): domain Eukaryota; kingdom Viridiplantae; phylum Streptophyta; class Magnoliopsida; order Apiales; family Araliaceae; genus Panax; species Panax stipuleanatus. Next base: position 89,562,440 of record CM035118.1, read on the forward strand.
CAGTAGTACGCGGTATTGCACAGTATCTCTAATTATTGATTTTTACGTAAGAAGTCACTCAGTATTTCATTCAATAATTGCTACAGTGATAATTGTATATTATTTTATATTATTAAATCAATAATTGCGACAACACAGTAACTTATATTATTTAAATGATATTATTAGATAGCATTATTGGCAATGTCTAGAAAGTTCTGTCAAGGAACGAGATTAGGTTATATAATTGCACACCAATAAAGATAAATCCTTATCGAAAAGCCACATCTTTCCTGAAAATGACCTGATTGTCAATATTGTGATGCTGTAATATTAATTGTGAATAATAATTGACGAATAAAAATATTTTAATTAATGGTAAATATTAGTTCAATTTTATAAATGGAGGAATTTAGCATGAGATATTTGTTGAAAGTTTGGCATATTTTTCTGTGAAATTATAATTATCTCCTTCGATAAAATATACATTCAAATATAATATTACAATATTATGTTATAATAGGATAGTTTTTTAATATAAAATTATAATAATATAATATTATAATATTATATTAACTTTGTCAGATTGTTAAGTTTTTTCAAAACTTCTCATGCACTTCTCTTTTACTAATGGGAGAAATACTTCTCCTGTAAATCATGTTTTCTAAATGTGTGGGCCCTCAACCAATAAGAAATGAAGGTTAGGCAAAGAAAGAAAGGAAAAAAGGACAGCTAGGCGGACAAAGAGAAAAGTTAGGCAAAGTTAGGAAGCTCATTTGATTTTTCCTCCGAGGTTACACTATAAAAGGGGGGTTATCCCTTCATCCTAATACACCAAAAATATAAGTGCTCTTACTGCAATATTTTGAGTATTTCTTTTGAGTATAAGGATACTTTAAGTGTAATTTATAGTGCAAGATTTTCTCAAAATAATATCCGGTATACCAGTCAAATCTAGTTTTCTACTAAGGTAAAAGATGTTATTTTCATTCAATATTCGTAAAGGATAATATTTTATTTCATTACTCATAAGAGATATCATTTTCTTTCATATTCCATATTATGTAAGTGATATTATTTCATTTCATATTCCTAAATTTAAACTTACTATGGTAAGTATTGCTTCTATAATTCATGAAATGATTTGAAATTCCTTGAGTTTTGAGCTTCATCTAATATCATTTCACTGGAATATTGGTCTAAACTTTCTTGTCAAATTTTATTATTTTCATGTCGGGGTACTATTCATACGGGGTACTATTCACAATAAAAATTGGTTTTTTTTCTGTCCAAATTATATTTGATATATGAATATCATTCTTGAATTTTACTCCACAATTGATTATTATGTTAACAATCTGAACATTCTTGAACTTGGATAAATTAAATTATAATTCTCTAATATTTATCCTTGATATCACTTGATTTGTTCTTTATATCTTTTTTCATCATCCTTAGTCTTAAATTATGGTGAAAGTTATCTTTGGCCCGTAGTGCAAAGATGAAATGTTGATTGATGAATATCTTTGGCACATAGTGCAAAGATGAACTGTTGATTGATAAATATCTTTGGCCCGTAGTGCAAAGATAGATAGGTGTTTGGCATGATCATGACCACTGGTGATACAAATGAATATCTTTGATCCGTAGTGCAAATACAAATTATTGATTTGAAATATTTATTGATTGATGTTACATAGATAAAACATTGATGATGGACTTTTAAATCATAGAAGATATTAGACATCATACTCTACTCGACTCTTCTAATGGATTGCTATTTTTGCGGTAGTTGTTGATCTAAAACTTGTTGTCCATTGTATTTTATCTGATTTATTATTGTTATAGGCTAAAGATAATTTATTCTTCATTATATTAGTCAAAATATTCTTTACTAGGATAGTTAAGCTAACCATTTTCTTTTATTGTTCTCTTCAGGAAATGACAATATAGCTGGGACTAGTCGGGAAATGGAGTAATGGTCAGAGATAGTGCTATAGTAGTCCTCACTATTTTGTAAAACAGTGTAATAATAATTGTAATGAGGACTTAATTTGAGCGTTGATATTTTTGTATTATATTAGACATAATATTTGTATTGAAGCTCATAGTTTGTGTGGTCATATTTTGCACGACAGTTTGATATTAAAAGATTTGGATTTGGATTTTGTACCATGTATATGGCGACTCAGAATGGGTTGTGTGGACCTATTTTGGGGGCGTCACATGATCTCCCCCATCACCGGGAGTACGTAAGCATCCATCTATGGTGCGGTCCAACCTTCAAAAGAAAAACCAAACACTTTACCTATACACTCAAATATCCAATTAAATACCAGTCACAAAACACTAAATCTTATATAAAACCAAAATCCTATAAAGCCTCCACGATCAACGAATCTTTCTGAGAGACCCTCCGACATCTCAATGTCAGTCCATCAAAGAAGAGCTCGTGATACAACAAGATAATAAGTCACAGAGAAAATGGCAATCATCAAGCAAAGATCAAGATATATGCAAAAGGGAAGTAAATTAAGATTGTACGTACTTAAAGACGACGTGACCCACTAGGGACTTTCGCAGGTCTACCTGTGGAAGTCATGGCTTTATAAACAAGCCTCCCACCAGCTTTAAGAAGAAGAAAAAAAAAAGAAAAAAAAGAAAAATAAGAGAAAGAGATAGAGAAGAGAGGAAAAGAGAGAAAAAGGAAGGATTTCATGCTGGAAATTGCTCTGATCTTGATTTCAAACTTGTAAACTCCACTTATAAGCTTTCATATACGCATCTATTACAACATATCTAGATTTAACCGGTAGAAATCAGTTCTAAAGCCGTTTAAAACCGTTTGATAGCCCTTCTCGTGCAAGGCTATAAGGGCTCTTCTTCTTTCAATTTTTCTTGCTTATATACATATATATGAGTAATACATATGTATATTAGGTTGTTTTACCGTTTAAATATCATTTTTAGCTTTTCCTAACATTAATATATATATATATATTATATATATATATAATATATTTCGATTTATATATAGTAGTTAAGCCTAGATTGCAAATTTGTGGCTTTTTACTGCTTTATTATATATAGAAGCATATATATATTATTTAATCTTTATTATATATATATATATATATATATATAAGTTTTATCGATTTATTATATATATATATATATTTAGTTAATCATTGTGATTAAATATCAATTGTAAACGTTTATATGTTGTAAATCTGCAATATTTAATGTGTGTTGACTAGATTTATATAAATCTAGCCATTTCTAGTTTTTAACATATTCAAAAGTTGCCAAACTAGAACCATTAAGCTAGAATGACTAAAATTTATTTAAACCTAGTTTTCTTTATAGTTCTTAAATATTTGGTAATTACGGGATCCCTAGATCCGTGTCTAGAGGAAACGTAAAGCCACGGCTACGTGCATACAGGGATTGAACTGATGAATCTTTTCTTTTGCGAAGTCTAGAATTACATATGCATTTTATTTTAAGTTATGCATTGTGCAAGCTTCTGAATAATCTTCTTTGAGCCTAGGAATCAAGGGATCTATGGTTTAATCCATGAATCTAGGTCCAGTTCCCATAATGGACATGTTCAAGTTGTAAAGTTAGCTTGCATCACTTTGTATATGTAAATAAGAGGGATCTTAAAACGGTTATCCGGACTTAAGGTCTCAATATATTAAAAGCATTGATTGTGGTGTTCGGGTCACTTTGATGGCTTTTATGCCTATAAGGAACACGACACACAATTATATATATATATATATATATATATATATATTATTTCGTCGATGATGCTTCGCATCCCAAGAATAAAATCAAATCAAGCTGAATATGGAATAAAATAGAGGTATCAAAAGAATTCAATTCCTATGCGAGGGAAAGGGTTTGAAAACTACCTTTCAAAACATCACTTTCGTATCTTGTCTAACAGAGGACTTTTTAATAAATCAAACCCTTTGTATATATGTCCAACGAAGCACAACACTACTTTTAAATAATGCACTTAGGCCCAATTACTGCAATACACACACACACACACAAATTAGGGAAACAAAAATACGGTAACTGTGTTGCACGGAAGTAGGGGGTGCCTAACACCTTTCCCCTCTTAATCAAGCCCCCAAACTCTATGAAATATCGGTTTCCAAGACCAATTAAAAAGAGTCCAGTAATTGGGCTATATTGTAAAACCTTTCAAAACTCGATTGAGTTGGTACAACCATTTCATTCATACCAACTGGTGATTCTGTCTAATTTGGACCATTAGAATCAAACTTTTCAGATCGTCGACATTATATGTCGGTCTTTTCCTAGAAATTCACCCTTCAGATCAAAAAAAACCAAATATAAAACATAAAGGGTAGAAACATTCAGGAAGAGGGAACCCAAATTTTTCCCGAAGTCGACAGGTGGCTGTCGACGTTGGTTTAAAGAATCCATGGGTAGGGTCACAACCTGGATCTTTTAATCTCTTTTCCTAAGTTCTCTCTACCCTCACTCTTTTTATTTAGCAAAAAGGTTTTGAAGGGTTGTTTAGGAGAAAGGCCAACATGTATCATGTCGACGATTTGAACGTTTTACATAGTCGCCAGTTGTAGATTTGAAATGGTTGTACCAACTCAATCGATTTTTGTTTGAAAGAGGCCCAATTGCTGGACACTATCGAAACTTGATCTTCAAAAAACAAAGTTTTGAGCTCGGGGGCTTGGTTAAGTGTAGGGAAGGTGTTAGGCACCCCATGACTCATGTGTAAACATGGTACCGCATCTTTTCAATATTTTCCTTTAAAAACTAGAATGCGTGACTGAATGCTGTTTAAAAATTGGGCCTATTTGTTTGATTGATTGAATGCAGTGCTTTGCTTCGTTGAACCTATATACGAAGGGTTTGATTTGATTTGAAAATTAGTCTTTGATTTGATTTACAAAAGCATTTAATTTGATTTTTCTTTGAAAAGCTTTTCTTTTGATTGATTTGAAAGCTGGTTTATCAAACCCTTACGCTGCCTTAGGAATTGAAGCCTGTTGATACATCCAACTTTATCTTTATAGCCTTAAGGCTGTATGTGAATGGTGATTTGTCGGGCTGTAAAGCATCCTCGACCACAGAATATACAAGTGTCAGTCTCCTCATGGGTATGAAAACCATTGAAGGGACGCTGACACGACAATCGACATTTTTTCATTGTCTTGAGACCTTAAATCCGGATAACTGTTTTAAGGTCTATTTACATGTACATTTCTATAGAAAAACTAGCAGGGTACATTTCTAAATCGGAGCTTCTCCATCGTGGGAATCAGATTTCGATCGTTTTGATCGTGAACCCATAATTCCTAGGCTCACATATAAATAGCAAAAACCTGCACAATTCAAATTTGACAAAAACAGATAAATATCCCAATATTGCCAGAACCGAGGATTCATTCAGTAAATCCTGGTTCGCATGGCCGAAGCATCTCGTTCCCACTAGATAGCAATCTCAGGGACGCGAGGCTGCTTTTTAGGCTGAAACTAGAAAGAAAGCTAGATTTAAAGAAATCTCAGCCATTCTAGCTTCCCGGTTCTATCTGGAGGTTTTGAACCGTTTGAAAATTAGAATTGGCAAGATTTAAATAAATCTAGTCCGCCTACAGATATGTTAATGTCAATTCATATAAAATGAATATTTAAAGCAGCAGTTAAATAGAAAGCGAGTAAAGTAATATATTTATATATAAAAATATATATAAAAGCTACAAAGGGCGATGGGTTTTCACGCCGATGCCCGGACTGGAATTGAAATATATATATATTGACAGAAACGTAGTCAACCAAGACTGGAAAGAGAACCAGTGATGGTGAAGGCTGCTTATATATGCATAAATATATATAAAAGTAGTAAAAAAGCCACAGAATGATCCAAGGCCAAATTAGATTGTAAATACACAGAAAAGTAGTCAACCAGTGACTGGCGAGATCACCCAGTATGGCAAAGTATCCAAAAAATAGTATAAAGGCCACGAAATAGTTCAGGCCAGACTGGAATGTAAAATTACATAAAAGTTGTCAACCATTGACTGGGGAGATCACCTAGTATGGTGAAGTGTGCAAAAACAGTATAAAGGCCGATGAGTTTTCTCGCCGGTGCCCAGGACTAGAATTGAAATATAGATATATTGACAGAAATGTAGTCAACCAATACTGGGAAGAGACCCCAGTTATGGTGAAAATCGCTCATATATGCGTAAATATAAATAAAAGAAGTAAACTACCTCGGATTTGACATTCGAGCTTGACAAAATTGAAATGTTAGTATATATACAGTTAAATATATATAAAAAAGGGTCAAACCCAGGACTGGGAGGATAACCTAGTCCGGCAAAGTTGCCAAAATGTGTGTGCTAGTGCATTGAAGCTGCCGGAGCTGATGGATCGTCAATCCGAGTTGTAGAAATGCCAAAAAATCAATTTATGTACAAAAATGTACCAAATTTTGACGAAAACGGACACGGAACTAAGTTTTGGGCATTGTTGGAAAATGAAACTTAACGTGCAAGTGTATAAAAGTATGTAGGAGTAATATTCACTTTCTGATCGTGAAAATACGTACAATGGACTTATACACGGGCTTTTTGCCAAATCGTAGGCTCTATACATCCAAATCTATCTGTTAGTTTCTGATATATGGTAGTATATGGGTATATCTATGTGTTAGAGTGAAAATATTTGGGTTTGGAAGAGGTGTAACAGTCAAAAAATTGAACTGACAGAGCTTCGCTGCGTTTCAGAATTCTTAAATATGTGGGGGTGGTGCACGTTTATTTGTAGGCCAGGGAGCCTCCACTCTACCTGCTGCTACCACAGGTAGAGGTGAAGCTCCCCAAGGTGGGGTCCACATGCTCGGCTTCATCATCTCAATGTTCGTGCATGCCAAACAATGCTTTATCAGGTTCGAAACTTCATAACTTTTGATCGAAGCGTCCCTTTTAGGCGTGCTATATCTTTTCAGAAATCCTTCACCATGAGTGTTGCAGTGACACATGATTTAACCCTTTTTAAGATAAAAAAGGCGGGTTCATGGACGGGTCATTATTTCCCCATAGTTTGTCCGTCGAGCGTCTTGCGCTGTTTGCACTCGGGATCATCGTTGTGGTTCATTCTGACTTTGGCGGCATCGATTCGGCTTAAGTTTAACCGAATCGGCAGAGAGGTGGTAAAATGAACATTTTGCCCCTCCTAGGGTTGCCTCTAGTGTTGGCTAATAGTAGTGTGCATACAAGCCAATCATGTATGATGATAAAGCACATACTTTGTAAATAATCTTATTTATTTATTAATAAAATATTCATTTAAGGCATTTAATTATCTACATGGTGCTGTTTTTAATATTATGTAAATAACCCATAGTTTTAAGTAATGATTTTAGAATCATGATGAGATCATGCTAATGAGATCTAAATTCTTAGAAAGCTTAAAAACTAAAATAGTTCCTAATTGTGGGATTACTAAAATGGGGATTAGTAAATCCGGATAGATTGGTACATATGTTTCTTGCTCATTGGATGAGGATGACTGATCTCATTGTCATTTGTGTGGAGACACTAAAGAAAGTATGTAGGTGCTTATTAGAGAATAAGTTCACTAAACGTGACTCGCTATGGAATACCTAATGAGTTTTACTCGTCTGTCAATAGGAATTCCTAATGTGATAGTAGTACAAGTGATACTTGGACTTGAGATCATCATATTATCTTGTATGTAACAAATTATACTGTGACTTATTCCTTAAGGCCTTTTAAGGCATATATAGGGTATGCTTGGGTATAATGAGTTGCATATAGAGATAATGTATGATTAATAAAGAATCTACCACCTCTATTAAAAGAGGAGATATGTCTTATGTGATTCGTTAAATGACAACTTAGGAATCCTTGGCCAAGGTAGAATAAAATTAGAAAGAGGTTTCTAATTTGCATTATTTGGAGTTGTGCGTTTTCTAATCGAAATACATATGATTAAATAAATTAAGACTTGACAATAAATCCATGTCTTATATTTAATTGGGACATTATATGGTGGAAGGATTGAATTGTACGGTAACTATTAACTCACTTGTGCTTTTATGATTAATGTTGAAATCTATATTATCTGAAAAGTTGTTGATCGCTAGGGAGGCTTATCCCTATTGTAGAATAAATGTTATTTATTTAAATAAACTATTAGTTTAATTTATTTATTTAAATAAGATTAGAATTATTCTGATTGATTTATTCACAACCGATTTAATATGGAGAACCTAAAGGGTCACACCATAAACGGAAGAATAATTATTTAAGAAGAAAATGACATGATAGTATTAATGCATTAAGTGTAATTAATTTAATCTATGGTGATAGAATAAATTAAATAGCTTAATATTTATTATTTAATATTTTAGAAATATTAAATATAAATTAATAAGAGGAGTCTTATTAATATTATTATTATTTTAATTCTAAAGGAGTTTAGGAATTAATATAATATCAATACTCTCTCAATCCTAATAAGATTATGATATAAATTAATTAAAAGTGTTTAATTAATAAAAAAAACATATTCTAATTGGATTAGGAGGGTTAACCTAATATCTATATAAGAGAGTCTTATACCAGAAATAAGGTACGTGAATTTTTCCAAAGGTTGGGAGTACACATATTCTATAGAGATAGAAACAAGGGTTAAGCCAATAACTCATCTTCCTGAGTTCTTCATCTCCTTGGTGAATCACCATTAGAGGCCAAACATTTGGGTGGCTGACATTGATCAAGGGAAGGAGCCACTAGAGAGGAATCAAAGGAATCAAATGAGTAGAACTTGTACCTGAGGAAGCTTGGATCTTCAAAGGTATAATTCCATCCATCCTTCTATGTATTGACTGATAATTGATGCACAAGAAAGATCATGGTTAAGAGCTAATCTTGTGCTAATTATAAGTTTATGTTATTCCATACATGTATGATATGCGATTGGATCGAGTTCTTGGGCAACAAGATTTTTTTAGATTCAGCGAAGCTGCGCAGCTACGCCGGTGCGAGGCATTCTTGCTGCGCTGCTGCGCCGATCTCTGTTCTTGGTTTTCATGCTGCGCAGCTGCGCCGGTTCCTTTTTCATTCCTGGCGCAGCTGCGCCACAGTATAGGAACTGGATTTTTTTTGTTTTGATTAATTAAATAAATAGTTTATTTAATTAATAATGGTTTAAAATAAAGATGTTTATTTTATATGAAATATGATTTCAGAATTGCTAAAATTAAAGAGTTTAATTTGGAATTATTTTTGAATGAAATAAAGGAGTTTATTTTTCCAAAAACAAAGTTTTGCAAACTTTTGCCCATTAACTGATATTAATACATATATGGAATGAATTTACTTTCATGAGATGAATAAGTTTTATTGATATGTATGTTAATAAAAGGGATTGATTATGGACTATGACCAATGTGATTGGATTTTATTTTGGATGAATGCTTGAATGTATGGGTTTTATAAAATGGGGTCTGCGTACCTCGTCTTTTCTGGTTTTTTTATTGTAAATTATATCTCTCTCTCCTATGTACTTCCCCTTGACTGTTGATCAAGGTTTCTATTTAAATGAAATAGCTTATGTAGTAGGATTAGTTATAATTTTTGAAGAACTGGAGATCAAGGAGCAAGGAGCGCTTGAAGACCCATTTGTATGGAGCCCATGTTTAAATGTAATCGTTACGTTTAAATTTAAATTCTTGCACTCTTAGGTTTGACCTTTTTGGTTTGCTTGGTGGCTCTAGCGAACCAGACTAGAATAAAAGTCCATAATCAATCCTGGTAGAATATAGTATTCTATATTGCATGCTAAATATTATATATATTATACTGTATGCAAACATGCTTCGCATGTTTAATAAAATGACACGTATTTTATATATATATGTGCATGCGCGCTAAACAAGATGAGACAAATAATAGCAAACCCCTCAAAGAAATAATATTAAGTCCGAAGTGTTCAAATGATATTTGGAATATCGAACATCGCCTTATAGCATGATTAATTAATAGATTATTAAATATTTAATATGAGTTTGTTGTGTTATCCACAAGGCGAGTATTGAGTATTTAAGATGTTAATTAATCACATTTGATGCTTATCAAGTAAATTGAACGATCTAGTCTTGTTGTGCTATCCACAAGGACGAACATTTTTCTTTTTTGAATTTATAAAAGTACTAGGCTGGACTTAACTTAAATCATTTTTGTTCGGATGTGCACACACATGACCATTATGATTTAAGAGGCAAAATAAAAGGAGTTACATGGTGATGTAATTGACAAGAGTTGTCTACCTATTTATTTGTATATCGCTTGTTGTGCTATCCACAAGGTTATATACATTTGAAATGGGATCCTTAATCTCACTAGCAAATCTTTATTTAGATGTTGCCGAACTATATAAGTGAGGGTAATATAGTTTGATGAAAATAGTGGGAGATACCAATTTAAAATAAAGACCTAAATTTATTTTGGTATGCAAAGTTAATAAAATGAATGTTTACTAAAAATGTTGTCTTTTCACATGCAGAATTTTAAAAATGTCAAAATCACTAATCTCACTACGAAGCATACTTGATGCAAATAAGCTTAGCGGGCCGAATTATGAGGACTGGCTAAGAAATCTGAGAATTGTTCTCACTGCTGAAAAGATTTCTTATGTCCTAAATTCCACGATCCCTGAATCTGTTTCAGAAACAGCCTCTGAGGAAGAGATTGCCACTTTCAATAAGTGACAAGATGATGCATCTATGGCTCAATGCATCATGCTCGCATCCATGAATAACGAGCTTCAGCGTCAGCACGAAAAAATGGATGCTCCTGCTATGCTGCTTCACCTCAAGGAGTTGTATGGTGAACAGAGTAGGACTGCTAGATATGAGATATCTAAGGAGCTCTTCCGATCTCGGATGACCGAGGGCACTGCCTTCGAGACTCGTGTTCTGAAGGTAATCAATTTGATTGAACGCCTTGGACAGCTTGGGTTCGTCATGGATGGGGGGTTGAGTCAAGAATTGGTCTTGCAATCACTCCCTGAGACCTTCTCGCAGTTTATGGTTAATTTTCACATGAATAAGCTAGATGTCAGCTTGCCTGAGCTGCTTAACATGCTGAAAACTACAGAAGGTCAATTCTCATCCAAGAAGAACCATGTCTTGATGGTAGATTCTTCCAATAAAAGGAAGAGGCCCAAGGTGTCTTCTGAAAAGAAGTAATCCAAGAAGGCTAGGGGAAAGGGGAAAGAAAAGGAACAAAAGAAACCTGAACCAGCTAAAGGAATGTGCTTTCATTGCAACGAACCGGGACATTGGAAGAGGAACTGGATGAAGTTTCTAGCAGAGAAGAAGCTTGGAGACGCTTCGACTACCAATCAAGGTTTGTTTATGATTCAAATTAATTTTTCTAAAAGTCATAATTCTACTTGGGTATTGGATACTGGTTGTGGGTCTCACATATGTAACACTGTGCAGGGACTGGTCAGAAGTAGAAAGCTGAGCAATGAAGAGGTGATCCTACGAGTGTAGAATGGAGGAAAGGTTGCTGCATTAGCTGTAGGAACTTATTGTTTAGCAATGCCTTCGGGCAAGTCCATTTATCTTAATAATTGTTATTATGTTTTGAATATTAGTAAAAACATTATTTCAATTTCTGTATTGGATATGGAAGGTTTTGACGTTATTATAAAGAACAATGGTTGTTCTATTTATAAAGACGATGTTTTATATGGTATTGGAAATTTGCGAAATGGGCTTTATATACTTGACTTGCAAAAAAATTTATTTCAAATTGAACAAACTAAGAAAAGGAAAAGAGATATTATTAATTATACCTACATGTGGCACTGTAGACTCGGTCATATCAATGAAACAAGATTATCCAAGTTGCATAAGGATGGGCTCCTCCAACTTGTGAATCTTGTCTCATGGGTAAAATGACTGAATCTGCTTTTAGTGGAAAAGGAGAAAGAGTTACAGAGTTGTTGGCATTGATTCACACAGACGTTTGTGGACCTGTGACAACAAGTGCACGGGGTGGGTATTCTTATTTTATTACTTTCACTGATGATCACTCAAGATTTGGATATGTGTATTTAATGAAATACAAATCAGAATTATTTGAAAAGTTCAAAGAGTTCAGAAGTGAAGTAGAGAAACAAACGGGTAAGAGTATTAAGATACTTCGATTAGATCGAGGTGGAGAATACTTAAGCGATGAGTTTCTCAATTGTCTCAAAGAAAATGGAATAATCTCACAATGGACTCCTCCAGGTACACCATAGTTAAATAGAGTATCTGAAAGGAGAAATCGAACACTATTGGACATGGTTCGATCCATGATGAGTTTTACCGACCTTCCAATTTTCTTCTGGGTTTATGCCCTAGAAACGGCTACATTCCTACTTAACAAGGTACCTACAAAATCCGCCCCAAAGACTCTATATGAGATGTGGAAAGGGAGAAAACGAAATCTTAAGTATGTTAAGACTTGGGGTTGTCCAGCTTATGTCAAAAAGTTTAAAAATGATAAGCTACAGACTAAATCAAATAAGTGTAGACTTGTGGGATACCCTAAAGAAACCATAGGGTATTATTTCTATCATCCAACTGATCAAAAGGTGTTTGTTGCGAAATATGCTGCCTTCTTGGAGAAAGAGTTTATCTATGAAGGGGTCAGTGGGAGTAAGATAAATCTTGAAGAAGTTCAAGAACCACAAATTACTACGGATCAAAGTCAGGTACCTAACCAAGTTGAAGAACCTACTGTACCACACCCTGTTCGTAAATCTGGAAGAGTACCGAAGATACCTGAGAGGTATGGATTTGTTATAGAGGATGACGATGAGGTACACATCATGAATGATGATGATCCATTGAATTACGAACAGCCTATGAGTAATAATGACTCAGGGAAATGGTTTGAAGCCATGAAATCTGAAATGGACTCCTTGTATGAGAACAAAGTATGGACTTTGGTTTCACCACCTGAAGGCATTAAGCCCATTGGGTGTAAATGGGTTTTTAAGAGAAAGACTGGAGCAGACAAGAACGTAGAGACCTATAAGGCCTGACTGGTTGCAAAAGGTTTCTAACAAAGACAAAGAGTTGACTATGATGAAACCTTCTCATTAGTAGCCATCCTCAAGTCCATTTGGATTTTCCTTGCGATTGCAGCTTATAACGACTATGAGATTTGGCAGATGGACGTGAAAACGGCCTTCCTCAATGGGAAACTTGAGCAGGATGTGTATATGACACAGCCAGAGGGATTTATTTCAAAAGTTGGAACAAATCAAGTCTGTAAGCTACAACGATCCATTTATGGGTTGAAGCAAGCTTCTCGTAGATGGAACATTCATTTTGATGAGACAATCAAAGAGTTTGATTTTATCAAAAATGAGGATCCATGTGTATACAAGAAGGTTAGTGGGAGCGCAGTATCATTCCTTGTATTATACGTTAATGATATATTACTGATAGGGAATGACATTCCTATGTTACAATCAATTAAAATCTGGTTATCTCAAAACTTCTCCATGAAGGACTTGGGTGAAGCATCCTATATTTTGGGGATAAAGATATATAGAGATAAATCTAAAAGGATGCTCGGCTTATCCCAAGGAACGTACATTGATACTCAAGTTTTCAAATAGACCAAGATGACAGTAATTATTTCAGGGTATGTGTTTACCTTGAACGGAGGCACTGTGAGTTTGAAGAGTTCCAAGCAGCAAACATTTACAGATTCAGTGACAGAGGCAGAGTATATAGCTATAATTGAAGCTGCAAAGGAAGCTGTTTGGATGAAGAAGTTCATAACTGAACTTGGTGTGGTTCCTAGCATTCAAGAAGCAGTTCCCGTATACTGTGACAACACCGAAGCGGTTGCACAGGCTAAAAAACCCAGGTCTCATCAGAAATCCAAACACGTGTTGCGGCGATTTCACTTGATCAGGGAGATCATTGAAAGAGGAGACGTCACCTTGGAGCGTGTGGACTCTCAAGACAACATTACAGATCCATTTACTAAAGCTCTAACACAACATCAGTTTGATCGTCACTTAGAGAAGATGGATATGAGATACCATGGCGATTGGCTTTAGTGCAAGTGGGAGATTAATAGTAGTGTGCATACAAGCCAATCATGTATGATGATAAAGCACATACTTTGTAAACAATCTTATTTATTTATTAATAAAATATTCATTCAAGGCATTTAATTATCTACATGGTACTGTTTTTTAATAATATGTAAATAACTCATAGTTTTAAGTAATGATTTTAGAATCATGATGAGATCATGCTAATGAGATCTAAATTCTTAGAAAGCTTAAAAACTAAATTCATTCCCAATTGTGGGAGTACTAAAAAGGGGATTAGTAAATCCGGATAGATTGGTACATATGTTGCTTGCTCATTGGATGAGAATGACTGATCTTATGGTCATTTGTGTGGAGACACTAAAGCAAGTATGTAGGTGCTTATTAGAGATTAAGTTCATTGAACATGACTCGCTATGAAATACCTAATGGAGTTTTACTCGCCTGTCAATAAGAATTCCTAATGTGATAGTAGTACAAGTGATCCTTGGACTTGAGATCATCACAGAATCTTGTATGTAACAAATTATACTTTGACTTATTCCTTAAGGCCTTTTAAGGCATATATGGGGTATGTTTGGGTATAATGAGTTGTATATAGAGATAATGTATGAAAAATAAAGAATCTACCACCTCTAGTAAAAGAGGAGATATGTCCTATGTGATTCGTTAAATGACAACCTAGGAATCCTTGGCCAAGGTAGAATGAAATTAGAAAGAGGTTTCTAATTTGCATTATTTAGAGTTGTGCGTTTTCTAATCGAAATACATATGATTAAATAAATTAAGACTTGACAGTAAATCCACGTCTTATATTTAATTGGGACATTGCATGGTGGAAGGATTGAATTGTACAGTAACTATTAACTCACAGGTTCTTTTTGATAGTAGTGTGCATACAAGCCAATCATGTATGATGACAAAGAACATACTTTGTAAACAATCTTATTTATTTATTAATAAAATATTCATTTAAGGCATATAATTATCTACATGGTGCTGTTTTTATAATATGTAAATAACCCATAGTTTTAAGCAATGCTTTTAGAATCATGATGAGATCATGATAATGAGATATAAATTCTTAGAAAGCTTAAGAACTAAAATAGTTCTCAATTGTGGGATTAATAAAATGGGGATTAGTAAATCCGGATAGATTGGTACATATGTTGCTTGCTCATTGGATGAGGATAACTGATCTCATGGTCATTTGTGTGGAGACACTAAAGCAAGTATGTAGGTGCTTATTGGAGAATAAGTTCACTGAACGTGACTCGCTATGGAATACCTAATGGAGTTTTACTCGCCTGTCAATAGGAATTCCTAATGTGATAGTAGTACATGTGATCCTTGGACTTGAGATCATCATAGTATCTTGTATGTAACAAATTATACTTTGACTAATTCCTTAAGGCCTTTTAAAGCATATATAGGGTATGCTTGGGTAAAATGAGTTACATATGGAGATAATGAATGATCAATAAAGAATCTACCACCTCTAGTAAAAGAGGAGATATGTCCTATGTGATTCGTTAAATGACAACCAAGGAATCCTTGGCCAAGGTAGAATGAAATTAGAAAGAGGTTTCTAATTTGCATTATTTGGAGTTGTGCATTTTCTAATCGAAATACATATGATTAAATAAATTAAGACTTGACAGTAAATCCATGTCTTATATTTAATTGGGACATTGTATGGTGGAAGGATTGAATTGTACGGTAACTATTAACTCACAGGTTCTTTTACGATTAATGTTGAAATCTATATTATCTGGAAAGTCGTTGATCGCTAGGGAGGCTTATCCCTATTGTAGAATAAATGTTATTTATTTAAATAAATTATTAGTTTAATTTGTTTATTTAAATAAGATTAGAATTGTTCTAATTGATTTATTCAAAACCGGTGTAATATGGAGAACCTAAAGGGTCACACCATAAAAGGAAGAAGAATTATTTAAGAAGAAAATGGCATGATAGTAATAATGCATTAAGTATAATTAATTTAATCTATGATGATAGAATAAATTAAATAGCTTAATGTTTATTATTTAATATTTTAGAAATATTAAATATAAATTAATAAGAGGAGTCCTATTAATATTATTATTATTATTATTCTAAAGGAGTTTAGGAATTAATATAATATCAGTACTCTCTCTCAATCCTAATAAAGATTAAGATATAAATTAATTAAAAGTATTTAATTAATTAATTAAATAAAATCCTATTCTAATTGGATTAGGAGGGTTAACCTAATATCTATATAAGAGAGTCTTATATCAGAAATAAGGTACGTGAATTTTTCAAGAGTTGGGAGTACACATATTCTATAGAGATAGAAACAAGGGTTAAGCTAATAACCCATCTTACTGAGTTCTTCATCTTCCTTGGTGGATCACCGTTAGAGGCTAAACATTTGGGTGGCTGACATTGATCAAGGGAAGGAGCCACTACAGAGGAATTAAAGGAATCAAAGGAGTAGAACTTGTACCTGAGGAAGCTTGTATCTTCAAAGGTATAATTCTATTTTTCTCCTTCTTCATTCATTGATAATTGATGCACAAGAATGATCATGGTAATGGGTTTGTATAAATTTTGAAAACCTAGTTTTTTACGCTTATGCCCTATTTATGTGATTTGATTGCATGATTGCGTTACGTACAAACCCAACAGTGGTATCAAAGCCAATCTTGTGCTAATTATCAGTCTATGTGATTCCATACATGTATAATATGCGATTGGATCGAGTTCTGGGCAACAAAATTTTTTCTGATTCTGCGAAGCTGCGCAGCTGCGCCGGTTCCTGGCCTTCTTTTTGCGCAGCTGCGCCAGTGCCCTGTGCTGGTTTTCATGCTGCGCAGCTGCGCCGGTTCCTGGCCTTCTTGCTGCGCAGCTGCGCCGGTGTCTTGGCCTGGTTTTTCATGCTGCGCAGCTGCGCTGGTTCTTTTTATATTCCTGGCGCAGCTGCGCCACTAACAGAATCTGAATTTGTTTTATTTAATTAAATGAATGATTTATTTAATTAATAAAGGTTTAAATTAAAGATGTTTATTTTATATGAAATGAGATTTCAGAATTGCTAAAATTAAAGAGTTTAATTTGGAATTGTTTTTTGAATGAAATAAAGGAGTTTATTTTTCCAAAAAACAAAGTTTAGCAAACTTTTGCCCATTAACTGATATTAATACATATATGGAATGAATTTACTTTCATGAGATAAATAAGTTTTATCGATACGTATGATGATATGTATGGTAATAAAAGGGATTGATTATGGACTATGACCAATGTGATTGGATTTTATTTTGGATGAATGCTTAAATGTATGGGTTTTATAATATGGGGTCTGCGTACCTCGTCTTCTCTGATTTTATTCTCGGTGTAAAATTCTATCTCCCTTCTATGTACTTCCCCTTGACTGCTGATCAAGGTTTCTATTTAAAAATAATTTATGTAATAGAGATAATTAGAATTATCTTGAAGAAACTGGAGACCAAGGAGCAAGGAGCGCGTGAAGACCCGTTTGTATGGAGCCCGGGTTTAAATGTAACAGTTACGTTTAAATTTTAATTTTTGCACTCCTAGGTTTGACCTTTTGGTTCACTTGGTGGCTCTAGTAAACCAAACTAGAATAAAAGTCCATAATCAATTCGGGTAGAATATAGTATTCTATATTGCATGCTAAATATTATATATATTTTATACAAACATGCTTCGCATGTTAATAAAATGACGCGTATTTTATATATATATGTGCATGCGCGCTTAAAAAGATGAGACAAATAATAACAAACCCCTCAAAGAAATATTATTAAGTCTGAAGCGTTCAAATGATATTTGGAATATCGAACGTCGCCTTCTAGCATGATTAGTTAATAGAGTATTAAATATTTAATATGAGTTTGTTGTGCTATCCACAAGGCAAGTATTGAATATTTAAGATGTTAATTAATCACATTTGATGCTTATCAAGAAAATTGAACGATCTAGTCTTGTTGTGCTATCCACAAGGACGAAATTTTTTCTTTTTTTGAATTTATGGAAGTGCTAGGCTGGACTTAACTTAAATCATTTTAGTTCAGATGTGCACACACATGACCATTATGATTTAAGAGGCAAAATAAAAGGAGTTACATGGTGATGTAATTGACAAGAGTTGTCTACCTATTTATTTGTATATCGCTTGTTGTGCTATCCACAAGGTTATATACATTTAAAATGGGATCCTTAATCTCACTAGCAAATCTTTAATTAGATGTTGCCGAACTATATGAGTGAGGGTAATATAGTTTGATGAAAATAGTGGGAGATACCAATTTAAAATAAAGACCTAAATTTATTTTGGTATGCAAAGTTAATAAAATGAATGTTTGCTAAAATGTTGACCTTTCACATGCAGAATTTTAAAAATGTCAAAATCACTAATCTCACTACGAAGCATACTTGATGCAAATAAGCTTACCAGCCCAAATTATGAGGACTGGCTAAGAAATCTGAGAATTGTTCTCACTGCTGAAAAGATTTCTTATGTCCTAAATTCCACGATCCCTGAATCTGTTTCAGAAACAGCCTCTGAGGAAGAGATTGCCACTTTCAATAAGTGGCAAGATAATGCATATGTGGCTCAATGCATCATGCTCGCATCCATGAATAACGAGCTTCAGCGTCAGCACGAAAAAATGGATGCTCCTGCTATGCTGCTTCACCTCAAGGAGTTGTATGGTGAACAGAGTAGGACTGCTAGATATGAGATATCTAAGGAGCTCTTCCGATCTCGGATGACCGAGGGCACTGCCGTCGAGACTCATGTTCTGAAGGTAATCAATTTGATTGAACGCCTTGGACAGCTTGGGTTCTTCATGGATGGGGAGTTGAGTCAAGACTTGGTCTTGCTGTCACTCCCTGAGACCTTCTCGCAGTTTGTCATTAATTTTCACATGAATAAGCTAGATGTCAGCTTACCTGAGCTGCTTAACATGCTGAAAACTGCAAAAGGTCACTTCTCATCCAAGAAGAACCATGTCTTGATGGTGGATTCTTCCAATAAAAGGAAGAGGCCCAAGGTGTCTTCTGAAAAGAAGAAATCTAAGAAGGCTAAGGGAAAAGGGAAAGAAAAGGAGCAAAAGAAACCTGAACCATCTAAAGAAATGTGCTTTCATTGCAATGAGCCGGGACATTGGAAGAGGAACTGCAAAAAGTTTCTAGCAGAGAAGAAGCTTGGAGAAGCTTCGACTTCCAATCAAGGTTTGTTTATGATTGAAATTAATTTTTCTGAAAGTCATAATTATGCTTGGGTATTGGATACCGGCTGTGGTTCTCACATATGTAATACTGTGCAGGGACTGGTAAGAAGTAGAAAGCTGAACAAAGATGAGGTGATCCTACGAGTGGGAAATGGAGCAAAAGTTGTTGCATTAGCTGTAGGAACTTATTGTGTAGCAATGCCTTCGGGCAAATCCATTTATCTTAATAATTGTTATTATGTTCTGAATATTATTAAAAACATTATTTCAATTTCTGTATTGGATATGGAAGGTTTTGACGTTATTATAAAGAACAATGGTTGTTCTATTTATAAAGACGATGTTTTATATGGTATTGGAAATCTGCGAAATGGACTTTATACACTTGACTTACAAGAAAATATATTTCAAATTGAACAAATTAAGAAAAGGAAAAGAGATGATATTAATTATACCTATATGTGGCACTGTAGACTCGGTCATATCAATGAAACAAGATTATCCAAGTTGCATAAAGATGGGCTCCTCGAGCTATCTGATTATGAATCATATCCAACTTGTGAATCTTGTCTCATGGGTAAAATGACTAAATCTCCTTTTAGTGGAAAAGGAGAGAGAGTTACAGAGTTGTTGGCATTGATTCACACAGACGTTTGTGGACCTATGACAACAAGTGCACGGGGTGGGTATTCTTATTTTATTACTTTCACTGATGATCACTCAATATTTGGATATGTGTATTTAATGAAATACAAATCAGAATCATTTGAAAAGTTCAAAGAGTTCAGAAGTGAAGTAGAGAAACAAACGGGAAAGAGTATTAAGATATTTCGATCAGATCGAGGTGGAGAATACTTAAGCAGTGAGTTTCTCAATTGTCTCAGAGAAAATGGTATAATATCACAATGGACTCCTCCAGGTACACCACAGTTAAATGGAGTATCTGAAAGGAGAAATCGAACACTGTTGGACATGGTTCGATCCATGATGAGTTTTACCGACCTTCCAATTTCCTTCTGGGGATATGCCCTAGAAACGGTTGCATACCTACTTAACAAGGTACCTACCAAATCCGCCCCAAAGACTCCATATGAGATGTGGAAAGGGAGGAAACCAAATCTTAAGCATGTTAAGACTTGGGGTTGTCCAGCTTATGTCAAAAAGTTTAAAAATGATAAGCTACAGACTAAATCCGATAAGTGTAGATTTGTGGGATACCCTAAAGAAACCGTAAGGTATTATTTCTATCATCCAACTGATCAAAATGTGTTTGTTGCGAAACATGCTACCTTCTTGGAGAAAGAGTTTATCCATGAAGGGGTCAGTGGGAGCAAGATATATCTTGAAGAAGTTTAAGAACCACAAGTTACCACGGACCAAAGTCAGGTACCTAACCAAGTAGAAGAACCTACTGTACCACACCCTGTTTGTAAATCTGAAGAGTACCGAAGATACCTGAGAGGTATGGATTCGTTATAGAGGATAATGATGAGGTACACATCATGAATGATGATGATCCATTGAATTACGAACAGGCTATGAGTAATAAAGACTCAGGGAAATGGCTTGAAGCCATGAAATTCGAAATGGACTCCATGTATGAAAACAAAGTATGGTCTTTGGTTTCACCACCTGAAGGTATTAAACCTATTGGGTGTAAATGGGTTTTTAAGAAAAAGAATGGAGCAGACGGAAAGGTAGAGACCTATAAGGCCCGACTGGTTGAAAAAGGTTTCAAACAAAGACAAGGAGTTGACTATGATGAAACCTTCTCACCAGTAGCCATGCTCAAGTCCATTCGGATTTTGCTTGCGATTGCAGCTTACAACGACTATGAGATCTGGCAGATGGACGTGAAAATGGCCTTCCTCAATGGGAAACTTGAGGAGGATGTGTATATGACACAGCCAGAGGGATTTATTTCAAAAGTTGGAACAAATCAAGTCTGTAAGCTACAACGATCCATTTATGGGTTGAAGCAAGCTTCTCGTAGATGGAACATTCATTTTGATGAGACAATCAAAGAGTTTGATTTTATCAAAAACGAGGATGAACCATATGTATACAAGAAGGTTAGTGGGAGCGCAGTATCATTCCTTGTACTATATGTTGATGATATATTACTGATAGGGAATGACATTCCTATGTTACAATCCATTAAAATCTGGTTATCTAAAAACTTCTCCATGAAGGACTTGGGTGAAGCATCCTATATTTTGGGGATAAAGATCAATAGAGATAGATCTAAAAGGATGCTCGGCTTATCCCAAGGAACGTACATTGATACGATGCTAAAGAGGTTTAGCATGGAAGATTCCAAAAGAGGTCTCATGCCGATGAGCCATGGAATAAATCTCTCCAAGAAACAGGCCCCAAAGACACCTGAGGAGAGAGACCGTATGAGTAAGATCCCTTATGCTTCTGTAATAGGATCTATCATGTACGGTATGATATGTACTAGACCGGATGTTGCTCACGCACTTAGTGTAACAAGCAGATACCCGTCGAATCCAGGAGAAGAGTATTGGAAGGCAGTGAAAAATATCCTAGAGTACTTGAGAAGGACTAAAGATATTTTTCTTGTCTACGGTGGGTCTGAATTAAAACTCGAGGGATTCACGGACTCAAGTTTTCAAACAGACCAAGATGACAGTAAATCTATTTCAGGGTATGTGTTTACCTTGAACGGAGGTGCAGTGAGTTGGAAGAGTTCCAAGCAGCAAACGGTTGCTGATTCAGTGACAGAGGCAGAGTATATAGCTGCAAGTGAAGCTGCAAAGGAAGCTGTTTGGATGAAGAAGTTCATAACTGAACTTAGTGTGGTTCCTAGCATTGGAGAAGCAGTTCCCGTATACTGTGACAACACCGGAGCGGTTGCACAGCCTAAGGAACCCAGGTCTCATCAGAAATCTAAACACGTGTTGCGGCGATTTCACTTGATCAGGGAGATCATTGAAAGAGGAGACATCACATTGGAGCGTGTAGACTCTCAAGACAACATTGCAGATCCATTTACTAAAGCTTTAACACAACAGCAGTTTGATCGTCACTTAGAGAAGATGGGTATGAGATACCATGGCGATTGGCTTTAGTGCAAGTGGGAGATTGATAGCAGTGTGCATACAAGCCAATCATATATGATGACAAAGCACATACTTTGTAAACAATCTTATTTATTTATTAATAAAATATTCATTTAAGACATATAATTATCTACATGGTGCTGTTTTTATAATATGTAAATAACCCATAGTTTTAAGCAATGCTTTTAGAATCATGATGAGATTATGCTAATGAGATCTAAATTCTTAGAAAGCTTAAAAACTAAAATAGTTCCCAATTGTGGGATTACTAAAATGGGAATTAGTAAATCCGGATAGATTGGTACATATGTTGCTTGCTCATTGGATGAGGATGACTGATCTCATGGTCATTTGTGTGGAGACACTAAAGCAAGTATGTAGGTGCTTATTGGAGAATAAGTTCACTGAACGTGACTCGCTATGGAATACCTAATGGAGTTTTACTCGCCTGTCAATAGGAATTCCTAATGTGATAGTAGTACATGTGATCCTTGGACTTGAGATCATCATAGTATCTTGTATGTAACAAATTATACTTTGACTAATTCCTTAAGGCCTTTTAAGGCATATATAGGGTATGCTTGGGTATAATGAGTTACATATGGAGATAATGAATGATCAATATAGAATGTACCACCTCTAGTAAAAGAGGAGATACGTCCTATGTGATTCGTTAAATGACAACCCAGGAATCCTTGGCCAAGGTAGAATGAAATTAGAAAGAGGTTTCTAATTTGCATTATTTGGAGTTGTGCATTTTCTACTCGAAATACATATGATTAAATAAATTAAGACTTGACAGTAAATCTATGTCTTATATTTAATTGGGACATTGTATGGTGGAAGGATTGAATTGTACGGTAACTATTAACTCACAGGTTCTTTTCTGATTAATGTTGAAATCTATATTATCTGGAAAGTAGTTGATCGCTAGGGAGGCTTATCCCTATTGTAGAATAAATGTTATTTATTTAAATAGATTATTAGTTTAATTTGTTTATTTAAATAAGATTAGAATTGCTCTAATTGATTTATTCACAACCGGTTTAATATGGAGAACCAAAAGGGTCACACCATAAAAGGAAGAAGAATTATTTAAGAAGAAAATGGCATGATAGTAATAGTGCATTAAGTATAATTAATTTAATCTATGATGATAGAATAAATTAAATAGCTTAATGTTTATTATTTAATATTTTAGAAATATTAAATATAAATTAATAAGAGGAGTCTTATTAATATTAATATTATTATTATTATTTTAATTCTAAAGGAGTTTAGGAATTAATATAATATCAGTACTCTCTCTCAATCCTAATAAAGATTAGGATATAAATTAATTAAAAGTATTTAATTAAATAAATAAATAAAACCCTATTCTAATTGGATTAGGAGGGTTAACCTAATATGTATATAAGAGAGTCTTATATCAGAAATAAGGTACGTGAATTTTTCAAGAGTTGGGAGTACACATATTCTATAGAGATAGAAACAGAGGTTAAGCCAATAACCCATCTTACTGAGTTCTTCATCTTCCTTGGTGGATCACCGTTAAAGGCCAAACATTTGGGTGGCTGACATTGATCAAGGGAAGGAGCTACTACAGAGGAATCAAAGGAATCAAAGGAGTAGAACTTGTACCTGAGGAAGCTTGTATCTTCAAAGGTATAATTCTGTTTTTCTCCTTCTTCATTCACTGATAATTGATGCACAAGAATGATCATGGTAATGGGTTTGTATAAATTTTGAAAACCTAGTTTTTTACACTTCCGCCCTATTTATGTGATTTGATTGCATGATTGCGTTACGTACAAACCCAACACTTTTATGATTAATGTTGAAATCTTTATTATCTGGAAAGTCGTTGATCGCTAAGGAGGCTTATCCCTATTGTAGAATAAATGTTATTTATTTAAATAGATTATTAGTTTAATTTAGTTATTTAAATAAGATTAGAATTGTTCTAATTGATTTTTTCACAACCGGTTTAATATGGAGAACCTAAAGGGTCACACCATAAACGGAAGAAGAATTATTTAAGAAGAAAATGACATGATAGTAATAATGCATTAAGTGTAATAAATTTAATATATGGTGATAAAATAAATTAAATAGCTTAATGTTTATTATTTAATATTTTAAAAATATTAAATATAAATTAATAAGAGGAGTCTTATTAATATTATTATTATTATTTTAATTCTAAAGGAGTTTAGGAATTAATATAATATTAGTACTCTCTCTCTCAATCCTAATAAGATTAGGATATAAATTAATTACAAGTGTTTAATTAATAAAAAAAACCTATTCTAATTGGATTAGGAGGGTTAACCTGATATCTATATAAGAGAGTCTTATACCAGAAATAAGGTACGTAAATTTTCCCAAAGGTTGGGAGTACACATATTCTATAAAGATAGAAACAAGGGTTAAGCCAATAACCCATCTTCTTGAGTTCTTCATCTTCCTTGGTGGATCACCGTTAGAGGCCAAACATTTGGGTGGCTGGCATTGAACAAGGGAAGCAGCTACTAGAGAGGAATCAAAGGAATCAAAGGAGTAGAACTTGTACCTGATGAAGCTTGGATCTTCAAAGGTATAATTTTATCCTCTTCTTCTATGTATTGAATGATAATTGATGCATAAGAAAGATCATGGTTAAGGGTTTGTAAGAAAATTTTAAAATCTGATTTTTCATCCCTTCTGTTGCGTTTATGTAATTTGATTGAATGCTTATGTTTCTAGCAAACCCAACATTGGCATAGCCTCTGGTTGACTTCTGGGAGCTATTTCCAAGACTTAGATCTCTTTCGAGTCTATTTATCCCCAGTGTTTCCTCTGTGGCTGACATGGTCGTTCCAGGTTTTCTTCTAGAGTTGTTGTGATGCTTCAAGTTTATGTCTGAAGTCGACCTGACCTTCCGGGCTGATGTCGAGGCTGACCTGTACCTCCCGGGTTGATGCTGGGGCTGACCTTGACTTTTTGGGTTGCTGTCGGGGCTGAATTGGTTGACTGATATTGAGATCAAATTTGCATTGCTTGAAATATTTGGGGGTCAAATTTAAGTTCACCGATATTGGGGATCGGATTTCAGTTGACCGATATTGGGGATCAGATTTCAGTTTACCGATATTGGGGATCGAATTTCAGTTGAAGGACCGATATTAGTGACTAGATTTTACTTGAAAAGATGGCCTTGCCCTCTTGCAGTGTTAGTAACAGGGACACAAAATTTTGAGTGTCTACAGATGCCCCTCTTTATCATGTTTATGTAATGCAATGGAATGACCAAGATAAAGATTGCTAAACACTTGAAATATGACAAGATATTAATGATACAAATCGCAATGCAATGAATGTTAACATGTTTTCACAAATCGCATTTCTTATTTCGCACTTCGTATATCTCATCACAAATTGCATCACAATCGCATCGCATCACATATCACATCGCAAATAGCATCATAAATCGTATATCTCATCGCAAATCGCTTACCTTTATCGGTGCCTGTGTCGGGGATGAGCTCAACAGTTGACTTTCATCAATATTGCTGATGTGTATGTTGTTGTTGACTTAAACGGTTTGATTTCCATCGGTGTTGCCGATGCTTTATTTGATGAGGATGAACTGACTTGTTTCCACATTTTTGCCGGGGATGACGTTCTTTATGATAGCCTTTGCTGTTATCTTGATTTTAAGATGAATGGTTTCCCCAATCTGTCGATACTATTAGAGGGCAGGTTCTCTCTTGGCTGATGCCATTGTATATTTTTGAAGGCTCTTCTAATGGGGATATATCTCTTTTGTCGAGTTACCTCAGTGGGTGCTCACGATGCCTATCCTGATGATAACTTACACCGATAATTTGCAACAGTGCCTACCCTGATGGTAGGGGCAATGGTTGATCATTGGACTGTCCCGATGCCTGCTCGAGCGGTAGTAGACTTTTTCATCGAGTTTGTGTTTAATGTGTATACATATTTAACTCTGATGGGTATCCATGCCTAACTTTTTAATGGAGATGTGCATTGATGTAGCGCTTGTTGCACATGTGCAGACCATACATGTTATGATGATCTTAATTTATCCTAGGTTGATGCATATGCTTAATTGAATTTATGTAAAACCATACCTCGCCCTTTCTGAGGTGATTTGGAGTTTCTTTTCAGGCATGGATTTTGATAGGCTTATTAGCTCTAACCTCCGTATGGCTCTTTTTGTCATTCGCAGAGCTGGTTTGGACGTTCCTCTTTCATATGGCGTCTCTGATGAGGATCTCTTAGGGGCTGTTATTTTTTTGGATCTGGATTTAGTGATGGTCCCTCTGGTGGTCCAAACACTGATGGCTTTATTAGGAGATACAATGATATCTTCGCTGAAGTAGCGTTCCACGGTTTACATCATCGGATCCTTCTCAACTCCCTTTCTAAGTAGTTATATAACAGATTCCATCATTTGCCCTCTGTGGGGATGGATTGATATACTATTTCGGCCATCAGACCATTCCTGATGTTTTGCTGGGGTTGTGCCAACAACTGATAGTGTCAGACAATCTGACCTTTGCTGAAGTGCCCTTCAATGGCTGAACGTCACCGAACCTATTTCCAATACTTTACTGGGTTGTGCCAACGGCTGATTATTGAGTATAAAAAGGGGCAAGCTCTCTATTTGTGACCCTGCTGGGTTAAATGCTATCTTGGCTGATGAACCAGGTGATGCTGACGTTCTGGAGGATGTAGCCCGTTCTTTTATTACTTAGATTTGATCTTCAGTGTAGAAGCCTCGAATGATGAGGACTTGGTGCAGGTTGACATGTTCGATGATGCATATTTCATTTTCCAGGTCTTTTGTCATTGAGCATCTGTTCTTCCCGATTTAAGGAATCTGTTGAGGATTTTTCCCTTTTTGTGGAGGGACAGCTGATGTCGCCTTGATTTCTTTCAAGAACTCTCCGTTTTCTTTTGATGATGAACTTGGTCTCGCCATAGGTCCTTTCCATTTCTTGGAATCGGCAATGCCCTAGCCCTTTCATAGGTTGTTACTAGGGTTCACAGAAGAAACTCGCTTTGTTGACCATGTCCATGGTGAGCAATATCTTGCACATTCAGACAAATAACAATATGTGCCGAAAGCTTGATGGCTCGGGTTATCGGGGTTAGTATGACCTTGTGGATGAGGCATCTTAAGTTAAAGTTTATGAAATTAAATGCTTGTATTCACCGAGCTCTTATCATATTGCTAAAGATCTTGAAATTGAGTAGAAAAATGAATTTTTCCTAAGGAAATCGAAATTTTCGCTTGACAAGCTATGAAATTGCAAGAAAACTTTTAAGCATCTATGGTTATTTTTTATGTGTAAGATTAGATTCAAAAGACTCATCTCCCTTCATCATAGACACCTCATCTTCGCTCTACATACTGCTCTTCACAGAATTAACATCATATGACACGTGCACTATGAATGACGCAACCCTTAGCAGGGGTTTCTCTTCTATGACTTCTAGATGATATCATCTTCTTGCAAAAATTTTCTGCTCTCCTCGCTTAACTTCGTCTCATTTTCTTAGGCTAATCAGGGTTATCCATGTAACGAGTTTTGGACCAATGACTCCTAAACCATAGGGCACTAGGTGTTAAGACAACCCTTAGGGTTTACTGGCTCGAGTAACAAAGGCCAAACTTTGAGACAATTCTGGCGGTATACTCTTTTTGATCCTCGCCTGAACTTAAACAAGATTCATTTTCTTAGGCTCTAAATTACCCATGTAGCAAGTGTTGGGCCGATGACTCCCAAACCATACGGCTTTAGGGCACATGGTGTAGAGACACCCCTCGGGCTTAATTACTCGAGTAACCTATGCCACGATTTGGATCTGCTCAGGTTTCACCTTCCTCTTCTTGCAATGCTCGTTTTCTTAGGCACTGAGTTACCCATGTAACGAACGTTCGGCCGGTGACTCCCAAACCAGATGGCTTTTGGGCATCAGGTGTAAAGACACTCCGCAAGCTTAATAACTCGAATAACCCAGTCCACGATTCAAGACATTAGGCTGGCTACTAATTGTCATCCTTGTCGTCATAGTTTCATACCCCACAACTAAGAGTCAGGTTAATTGCAAAGTGCAGACATGCATATGAGGTCAAGTTTTCTCTAAAAAGTGCTTTAAACTAGGACGTCGTGCCTAATCAAAAGGTGGAATAGTTTTAATTCTCTAATTGCTTTCATGATTCTTGCCACACGGACGCTTATCAGAATTAATCCAATTCATAACAAGTTAAGCACAAATCTTTTTTTTCCTTTCCTCTTTTTATGAGATTCTAATGTAACATTTATCTATGCTTAACATGTATACCCTTATCAATGCATGTAACTGGAGATTGAAAGCACATAAAGAGATGAAAGAGTAGTACCTTATCAGTGGA
Organism: Panax stipuleanatus; assembly: GCA_020205555.1. NCBI lineage: Eukaryota > Viridiplantae > Streptophyta > Magnoliopsida > Apiales > Araliaceae > Panax > Panax stipuleanatus. The sequence goes on from CM035118.1 coordinate 89,591,329, forward strand.
TCGAAGTATTCTCAGAAAATTATAATTGTAAAAGATCGATTGATCATACTGAATCGCCAATAATGGAAGCTTTGATGATGATGGACCATGCTGATGGTGCCGACTGATGCATTTTCATTGGATGGTTGATAAATGCCCCAATATTGAGTTGTCGCCATTTCTGAAATTGGTCCAGTCTTGTTATAAGAGTCCCCACATCGGGTTATCGTTAATTCTGAACTTGCCCCAGTTTTGCTTGCCATCTGGGGTGATTGCTTTATGGTATGTTTGACCGGTGGGCTGATAAGATGCCGAGATCGCAAAAGTCTTTAATCGCTTGACCCCAATTATGAACATATAGTGGATTTTAGCTTTAATGCTTGGATGCCCTGATGAGTGAGTTTTATACCCACGAATCGAGTGCGTTTGAGCTTAATCTTTTGTTGGATTTTGAGTATGTTTAGTATCTTTTTAGTTATTTTTTATGTTTATTTCTTGTAGGATGGAGCTGGAAGGACAAATTGGTCATTCAAAAGAAGAAAATGATTAAAAATCATTAAAATTGGAGCTGAGTGGCATTTTTGTAAATACTTGATCCTTACCTAGCGCTGTTTTGCTGTTGAATTGGAATTTTGAAGCAAAATAGGAATCTGGATGAGGGTTTGGACTAATACAAATATGATAAGACTTCAGAAAAGACTCATCAAGAATTTTATCAAGAGATTTATATAGAGAACAACACAGGAAAACACGAAGGAGATTTCAGAGGCTGAAGATCAAGTGGAGCATTAGGAGCAATTTGGAGTATATGGAGGTCATTACAGGGGTGAAAGGACAGCGGCTAAGGTTTTACATGTAGGTTTTTATTGGCCGACTATCTTCAAGGATGCTTACAGCTTTGTTCAAAGATGTGATAGATGTCAGAGGGTAGGAAATATATCAAAAAGAAATGAAATACCCTTGAATACAATCCTCGAGGTGGAGATCTTTGATGTCTGGGGGATAGACTTTATGGGGCCTTTCGTTTCATCATGTGGGAACTTGTACATCCTTCTAGCAGTCGATTACGTCTCTAAATGGGTGGAAGTAGCAGCTCTACCGATGAATGATGCTAAGGTGGTTCTGAGGTTTCTCCAAAAGAGCATTTTCACGAGGTTCGGGACCCCAGAGAGATCATTAGCGATGAAGGTACCCATTTTTGCAATCGCCAGGTTATAGCTTCTTTGGCTGAATATGGGGTGAATCATCGAATAGCTACAGCTTATCACCCCCAAACTAATGGCCAAGCAGAAGTGTCAAATCGTGAGGTGAAGAGAATACTTGAAATGGTTGTGAACCCCATGAGGAAAGATTTGTCGTTGAAGCTGGATGATGCAGTATGGGCTTCCATGACTTCCTACAAAACACCGCTGGGTATGTCGTCATTTCAGCCTGTGTATAGAAAGGCTTGTCACCTTCCCATGGAGCTTGAATATAAAGCCTATTGGGCAATCCATAAGCTAAATTTTGACATAAAGGCTACAGGGGAGAAACGCCTTCTCCAACTCAGTGAGTTGGACGAATTTCGATTGTAGGCCTATTAAAATTCCAAATTGTACAAAGAAAAGGTGAAAAGGTGGCATGATCACAAGATTCTAGAAAGGACCTTCGAGCCAGGGCAAGCAGTGTTGTTACTCAATTCCAGACTTAAACTATTCCCAAGAAAGCTCAAGTCAAGATGGTTAGGGCCATTCACTATAAAGACTGTATATCCACACAGTGCAATAGAAATTTTTGATAAGGACCCAGATAAACCTTTCAAAGTTAATGGACAGCGGCTAAAGCATTACTATGGTGGTGAGGTTGACAAATAGAAGGTTGCCTCAATCCTTTCGATAACTTGACCAAATCAGACAGAGTTTAGCTTATGGACTGTAAACAAGCACTCGATGGGAGGCACCCCATCATCTCTATCTCTCCCTTAAGTTTAATTCTTGCATCGCAGTTCTATATATTTCTCTCCCATGTTTAATTCTGCCTACTAATCTCTACATTTCCCTTCTCCCGTTTAATTCTAATTATTTTGAAAAAGTTGGCTATTTTTGAACATCGTAGTGTTAGAATGCTCATCGCCTACATTTTTGAACAGTAGGCATGTAGCATGCATTTTGGAGAGTTGGATGCTCTTTGTATATATTCATGAGATTTAAACGTACATTGCCTACATTTTTTGTACTTAGGCATAGTTGTACAGATTTTTGAAGATGGAAGCTCATTGAACATATATTTGACATCATTGCATATTGCATATAGGCACAGGAAACTTTTTGGGAATTACATCGAAAAGATGCAAGTATATAGCATTGCTAACGATTTAACAGCTTGTACATCTTATATACGTATGTTTTTGATTATGGAATCAAGCTTTACATGATTTTGGGTTACTTTATGTGCAGGTAAGATAGGTGTGAAAAGTCCCGCGCCAACCTCAGGCTATCTACCGTCGCACCCGTGCCAATGTTCAGTCAATCCAGATGATAGCCCTGACCAGCGCAGCCGCGCGGCACACCAAGCCTATGCCGACGCTCCCGCTCCCACGCCCGGCCCCAGGTAGACGCCCCTATTAATTTATTTTAAAACTGTTTCAGCCCTTCTATTCTCTATCTCAAGTGATCGATCCCTCCTCTCCAATACACAAGTACCGATCCCTAGCCTCCTCGTCTACCAATCCTATATCTCATCAAATCCTAGCCCTAAATCCATTAACATACTCAGCTTCTCCATCTCTTCACCACTCAAGCCCTAACCCCCATCTCCCTGCCATCACGTTCCAACAAGTAAAATTAGTACTGTTCATCCAACGGTTGCAGAGGGTTCAGATCGCAAGTTTGGGGGAAATTTTGATAAATTGAGGGTTTGCTCATCATACTTGGCAAGGAATTAGTTAAGGGTTTGTTCTTCAAATTTGGCAATTAGGGTTTATGAAATCAGTGGCAAACATACTTGTTTGGGGAGTGTTCTGCAACAATCAAAATCAAGGCTTTCAACTAATTTTTGAAAATCATCAATGGGTCTAAAGCGATCACGGTCTGTCGTTTCCTCTTCCGCATCGCCCGCTCACAATGCCTCTGACGATGACATCACTGTTGATTTAACCAAATTCATCAATCTGGAGGCCCAAGTTGAGTACTATCATATCGCGGCCAAGTCTGTGTTGAAAGAGAGGGGTTTTAAACCCGCAAAGGAGGACGGTTAGTTGCTTGCTATGATTCATCATATGGGGTGGCGGGGAGTCTGTGCTACACCACCGCCGATCCCTTTGGCTATTATCCGGGAGTTTTATGCGAATGCCAAAGTTACGCAGTATGGATTTTCATTTGTTAGGGGCAAAACTATAGATTATCACTCGGCTGCGATTCATGAAATTTTGAACGTGCCCCCACCCCCTGTTGGGCAAGTAAACTGGGTCAAGTCTGAGCGATTTGAAACTAATTTGGACCAGTTGCTTCATGAGTTGTGTGCACCAGGCACCGTGTGGAAGATAAAAAAAGATACCACTGATGAGTATACCACATTTCTCGCATCCGGTCTGACCCGATACTTTAAAGCATGGAATCTGTTCCTCAGTGCCAATTTAATGCCATCTACGCACTAGTACAAGGTCATAGTCGAGAGGGCCATCATACTATGGGGGATTATCACGGGAAAGTACATCGATGTCAGCCATTTGCTTCACCAGAACATACTGCGTTTCATGAGGGGCAGCACCACTGGGTCCATTCCACATGCATACGTGGTGGCCCATCTTTGTTCTAAGGAAGGAATCGATTGGGGTGATGAGCAGGTTCAGATTCCCAGTGGGGACGTCAATCACAGAACGATCAAGCATTTTGTGTATTGGAATGGAGGCACAACAGACCCGAGAGGGAAAGGTTTCATTGTGACAGCTCCTCTGTTGGGTTTGTATGTAACGCAATCATGCAATCAAATCACATAAAAAGGGCGGAAGCGTAAAAACTAGGTTTTCAAAATTTATACAAACCCATAACCATGATCATGCTTTGTGCTTGTTATCAATAACAGAAAAGAGAGAACATGGAATTATACCTTTGAAGATCTAAGCTTCCTCAGGTACAAGTTCTACTCCTTTGATTCCTTTGATTCCTCTGATAGTGGCTCCTTCCCTTGAATAATGTCAGCCACCCAAATGTTTGGTCTCTAACGGTGATCCACCAAGGAAGATGAAGAACTCAAGAAGATGGGTTATTGGCTTAACCCTTGTTTCTATCTCTATAGAATATGTGTACTCCCAACTCTTGGAAAATTTCACACTGTATGCCTTATTTCTGATATAAGACTCTCTTATATAGATATTAGGTTAACCCTCCTAATCCAATTAGAATAGGGTTTTATTTAATTAATTAATTAAATACTTTTAATTAATTTATATCCTAATATTTATTAGGATTGAGAGAGAGTACTGATATTATATTAATTCCTAAACTCCTTTAGAATTAAAATAATAATAATAATAATAATATTAATAAGACTCCTCTTATTAATTTATATTTAATATTTCTAAAATATTAAATAATAAACATTAAGCTATTTAATTTATTCTATCATCATAGATTAAATTAATTATACTTAATGCATTATTACTATCATGTCATTTTCTTCTTAAATAATTCTTCTTCCTTTTATGGTGTGACCCTTTAGGTTCTCCATATTAAATCGGTTGTGAATAAATCAATTAGAACAATTCTAATCTTATTTAAATAAATAAATTAAACTAATAATCTATTTAAATAAATAACATTTATTCTACAATAGGGATAAGCCTCCCTAGCGATCAACGACTTTCAAGATAATATAGATTTCAACATTAATCATAAAAGAACCTGTGAGTTAATAGTTACTGTACAATTCAATCCTTCCGCCATACAATGTCCCAATTAAATATAAGACATGGATTTACTGTCAAGTCTTAATTTATTTAATCATATGTATTTCGATTAGAAAATGCACAACTCCAAATAATGCAAATTAGAAACCTCTTTCTAATTTCATTCTACCTTGGCCAAGGATTCCTGGGTTGTCATTTAACGAATCACATAGGACATATCTCCTCTTTTACTAGAGGTGGTAGATTCTTTATTGATCATTCATTATCTCCATATGTAACTCATTACACCCAAGCATACCCTATATATGCCTTAAAAGGCCTTAAGGAATTAGTCAAAGTATAATTTGTTACATACAAGATACTATGATGATCTCAAGTCCAAGGATCACATGTACTACTATCACATTAGGAATTCCTATTGACAGGCGAGTAAAACTCCATTAGGTATTCCATAGCGAGTCACGTTCAGTGAACTTATTCTCCAATAAGCACCTACATACTTGCTTTAGTGTCTCCACACAAATGACCAGGAGATCAGTCATCCTCATCCAATGAGCAAGCAACATATGTACCAATCTATCCGGATTTACTAATCCCCTTTTTAGTAATCCCACGATTGGGAACTATTTTAGTTTTAAAGCTTTCTAAGAATTTAGATCTCATTAGCATGATCAACATCATGATTCTAAAAGCATTGCTTAAAACTATGGGTTATTTACATATTATGAAAAACAGCACCATGTAGATAATTAAATGCCTTTAATAAATAAATATTTTATTAATAAATAAATAAGATTGTTTACAAAGTATGTGCTTTATCATCATACATGATTGGCTTGTATGCACACTACTATCATCCTCCACCCGTTCCACCATGAAGCCACAGCCAGCCAAGGCAGCAGCCCCTCCCATAGTCAGTGACATACATGGTCGCCAGATTCGTCGTGTAGAACAAAAGATAAATTCCCTGTACGAGAGTTTTGTTGTGTTTGCTGATGGTTTGACACGTGCACTTGCTGAGGCCTTTGCACAGTAGGGCACAATACTGGAGTGGCCTGTGTTCGCGTCTGACTTTCCATACCCACCGCCAGATACACCACCCGAGGAGGGTGGCCACGCCAAGCAGTAGGGGAGTTTCTTAGCCTTTTACCTTCAATGGGGAGATTGAATATGTTAAGTTTGGGGGTATTGGGTGTTAGTATATAGTAGTTGCATGTTAGTTTAAATTTCTGCATCTAGTTTAATTGCATTCAGTTAATTGCATAGTACTTGCATGGAGTTTATTTCATGTAGTTTTTGTTACATGTTAGGTTGTATATAGTAGTTGCATTTTAATTTCTTTTAGCATCCTAGTTTATTAGTTTAAAATTTTGCATTAAATTTTTTCAGTTATATTTTATTTTGTTTATTTAGTTGTGTTTAACTGCATTGCATTGCATAATCCCATTTGTTTAGCATGTTGATTTCCAGTCTGGCCGATGATGACATTGATTTATGATAGATTTTTGAGCTCTGTTAGTTGCTTAAGCTCAGTCATATTTTTATACATGATGTAATATAAACTTGTTACTTTGATGTCACCGAATAGCATAGTGCGTCTTTTGTTACTTGTTGGCTAGATTAGTGCATGCTTGTCTTCTAAGAGGAAAAATTTTGTTTTTAATTCATTGAATTGTGTAATAAAAGCAATAAGGACCTTAACAACACTTGAATAAAAGTTTGAAAATAACTTTGGGTATGTATGCTAATTGGAGAGATAGAGCGTAAGACGCACTCTCCTTTAAAAAGCAAAAGAAAAAGAAAAGAAAATAAATTGAGAAAAAGAATGCAAAAATAGAATAAATACCTTGGCTAGCAAAGTCTTGTGGCCTTTGATATTCTAGCAAGTACGCCCTAGGGGATTGTCTCTACACCCAGCGCCTAAGGCCTTTATGGTTTGGGAGTCGTTGGTCGAAAGCTCGTTAAATGGGTATCATTGAAAAGCCTAAGGAGGCCTAGCATTGCACAGTCAGGTGAATAATAGCTTAATAAGCCCTTGTTGCACTTCAGCTTGTATCTATGTGTTAGTTTGGTCATTATTTGATATGAATGAAAAATTCTTGATTTAAAACCTCAAATTTTCCTTCCTTAGAAGTATATCGTGTGGATTCTTTGCCTATGTCAAGCTTGTTTATGGCGTTACACACACACACACTACATCTGAGTAACAGATTGTAATTTACAGATTGTATATATATATAACTGTAGCTTGAGCTACTACATTGTTCATTGTTCTTGGTATCTCTCTGAGGCACTTCTGATTGGAGTTCATAGTATTGCTGAGACTGTGGGATTCATTTTCATGTAGTTAGTTGCATATCATGTAGTTGCATTTGTGTTTTTACTTGAGGGCAAGCAATAGTTCAAGTTTGAGGGTATTTGATAAGTAGGTTTTATACCTACTTATTGGACGCCAACTGACTTTGATTATGGATTAAAATCAAGCACTTTAGTGTCTCTTAATGCATTTTAGCTTTGTTTTGCATGTTATAAGCAGGAAGCTCTTTTGGCATAGAATGGCACTATAGCGGCATAGAATGGCAGGAAAAGAGGCAAGGTGGCATGGGCTTGGCAACAAGGCAGGTAGGATGGCACTAAGTGGCTTGGAATGAAGATGTTATGGGGCATGGGCATGTGATGATGACCTTAATGTAGAGAAAATGAAGGAAAAAGAAGCATAAGAGAAAAGGGCAAAAATTGCACAAGAAAGCAAGATAGAAATTCAAGCTGCAGCAAAAAGTGGCACGCGCGGTCTCGCCCAGAATACATAGGAAATTAGCGCGCCCAGAATATATAGGAAATCTGTGCGCCCGCGTCGGTTGGTAGACCAAAGAGGCATTTTCTGGGCATTGGCGCTCCCGCGCCAGAAAAGCATAGAGAGGCCGCGCGGCCGCGCTGGTCCAAAATCGTTGACTTTTTATTTGTTTACTCGGCTAAATGTAATGAATATAAGGCTTGTATTTGCCTTGAACAGGAAAGACTTAGACTTAGTAGATTTCATATTTACTTTCAAGCTTGTTCTTGCTTTTCTAGGGTTTTAGAGAGCTAGAGAGTTGGAGAGCTTCACTCTTCTTCCCTTCTAGTTCTAAGTAGATTTCTTTTCTTGGGTTCATTGAAGAGCTTATTTGTGGTCTAAACTCAAGCTTGAAGCATTCTATTGGAAGAAAACCATCAAGATTTGCATTTCCATTCTCTTTTCTCTCTCTCTTACTTAGTTGTTGAAATGCTTGGTTTAAATCCCATAATGGTGGGTAGTTCAGTGATGAACTAACTTCCATTATGGGATTCTAATGGATTCTATTTGCGAAATCTAGTTTTTATGCCTCTTTGATATGTATGGATAAAAATGTATGGTTTTCCTGGCATGGTTGATTTGTATGTTTAGATGTCTGATCAACATCTACTCTAATAGTTTATATGGACTTGAAGAATGAAGTGTAAACTTAGATTTTTCCATGCTAGCATATGTTTGTGAAACTTGCATTGGATGAGTTTTGTGATTCGCTATCCGGATAGAAATATATTGTATTGCCATATGTAGTCTAATGGGGGCTTGCACTTAAATTAGTTTAGCTTGTAAATTGCATAGAAATATAGTAATTTGGGCTTTATCGATGTTCATATAATTTCTATCTTAATTGTGGATATTATATGATATGGACCTGGTGTATTGAAAAATACCCATGTCTCGCATTTGTGTTCCTAGCTAGCATTCCTATGTGATTATTCATACTTGACATGAGGTGTTGTTAACCTAGATGAAGCAATAGATGAAGTTAGGATCCCATATTCCTCGAATTTGAACCCCTTGCATATTAATTAGTTAAGTCTAGTTTAATTCAATATAGTTAATTAAAGAACACTGTGACAACAGTTTGAGCAGACAAAGATAACCATAGGACTGTTGCATGATAGTGTAAGTCTGACTCCTTTCTCTGTTGGAACGATCTCGACTTATCGAATTATTACATGTCGAACATGTATACTTGCACGTGTTTTGTGTTCGTTTTTTGTTAACACGTAAATGGCGCAACAATGATATATTAGTGAGTTTAAGAGTACTTCTCAATATGCTAAAAATATCATAATATGAACCTTGCTATAGAATGTTAAAGTTTATTTTCAAAACTTACACTTTCGTTAGTAATGTGCACTAGTGAGGTTCACATGTTCATATTTCATTGTGGAACCTATATACATAAGTTAATATGTCTCTCATGCATCTCTAAGTCATACTAACATGCCCGTAAAAGTCAGAATGTTAACATAGCATGCATACATATTAAGTTCGTTGTGAAAAGTCGAAGTTTGTTTATAAAATGCAAAGTTTATTTCAAAACTATAAGTCCCCATTAATCATGTATTCAACATAGTATCCATGCTTACGTTATGTTAACGTACCCATATAAGCATGTCAAACCCATTAGCATGCTCGTTTAGGTAGTATAAACACATTTGTACTTAACAGTCTCGAATCAAAAACAGAAATCAAGAACTAGGGACTGGCGCAGCTGCGCAGCTCCCCAGTACAAGACTGGCGCAGTTGCGCCGGCTCTTGACCAGCAACAGACAATTCCAGCAACGGCAAACTACAAACCCAAACATAGAAATTTCCTATGACTTTGTTATCAAACCAACTACATTACCTTACTAACACGTATATTAGCTTATATAACAATCAATTAACATCATCAAATCACAAAATCATGAACTCCAACGAAAATCAAGAATAGAAAATGTACATAAATTTCAAAAATGTGAATTAAAGAGCATGGAAGGTATGTTATACCTTTGTTAAATTGTGAATGAGCTTACTGCTAATTGAATTCTCCCAATTCTAGAATGATATTACTAAAGTATATATGCTCTCAATTCCACACTTAAACAAAATTCTCAGCAATGAATTAGAAGGAGGGGCTCAATTTATGGAACAAACAATAACCAGACAATGTTTTTCTCTCCCAAACCAAACCAATGAATTGAAGGATTGCATGAAGGTTATGAAAGATTAGGAAATTTAGTGGTTGGATTCCACCATCATCCCCATCCCCCATTGCCTGATGATTATCTAAGTTGTTGAAGTTGAGGAGGTAGAGTAGCATAGGCCATTGGGTGCACACGTGAAAAAGGAATGTGTCTCTCATTATGGGACAAGGAAGGAAACTCAGCAACATATATACATACTTAGTCATTACACATTATATATTACACACTCTTAAGCTACAGTTCCTTTAGTCTCACAATGATTTTAAATGGAGAAACAATGTTACAATATATCAAGTTGGGTTTCATCCATCCACATATAAATATAATTCATGTACATTTTATCATATTAGTATAATTTAATCAGATATTACCTTACATCATCTCATGTATTATTCAATTAAACTCTATTAATCAATAATTGTTTACCATATATTCATGATGTATTATTTTAATATATACTCATATACATATTGTCACACAGCCACATAATGTATTAATTAGTCATAACATATAGTTTCAATATGTATAGTCACATTGTATTAATCATGTAGCGTTCACAATTCAATAAACTTTACCATATAGTTTATATATAATTGTATAGTCACATTGCACTACACTTCATATAATATATAGGTAGATACTATACCTTATACATTTAATTATCACATGCTTGCACATAGCAACTAATTGAGCAAATGTTATCTACTCGTTCATATATTATTATTCTTAATGGAAATTAATTAATTACTTATCTCATCAATTAATTAATAATAATATTAATTAATCCCTTCCTCATTAATCAATGTAATTATTAATCTCTTATAACAATTAATTAACATTAAATAAATATAAATCTTATTATATTTATATACAAGTTGCTTATCATTATTCTATTACTTGCAATCACATATCATTAATTAATCACCATTATTGCAATTAATTAATATTCTATTTCTCATAATAACAATTAACAATTAATATTTGATTAATTGTTCACATAGTAATTCCTTCCTCAATTATTATTTCTCATCATTGTGCCACACAAGGCATTCAACGAGCTTATCGCAAACTCCATATTTTCTCAATTATTATAATTATTCAATTTAATATAATTGAGTTAACTCATCTCATAACACTTACATATTTATATTCAAATAAATATTCATTTCCATTAATATGTTCATATAATAATATTCGAAAATTCTCGGATATTACATTTCCAATCCCTTTGATTTCCCGGATGGTTTCTTCCATTTGTTGGACTTTCCTTCGAATATCGCCAGTTTCCCAATCTTCCCTGAGATTTGTGATTTCAGCGGTTTTGTTGGTTTTTTCACTGTATCGCGGTTCAGGAATTTGCATTTCCCCCTTTTTGTCAGCACTTAGATTTCCACCCTGTGAGGAGGTATCTGTTTGATTGAGTGTTGGCTGGCCCTAAGTGTTTTTTCTTTGTTCTCTTAGGAGGATAGCCAACTCTGCTATTTGATTCTTAAGTCCTTCGAACTCTTTTCGAGATACGAAATCCGACTCGTATTGGCTACTTTCAGCCATGTCGGTTGGATAGGCTTTGTGCTTTTTCAGATTATAATCTAGTAATGAGACCACTTTTTTGTATCTACAACAAAACGTAGGCGTGTCAATTTCCTGATGTAGGTAAGGACAGGATGCATAATATGTTTTTTAGATTTTATCCTGCAAAACCGAGGTTAGTTATTTTGATGACAGGATGACATGGTATTTTGACAGGGAAAGTAAATCTTTCATTATGATATTTACATTGTGCTCCTCGGTAATTGGAGACTTAACATGGAATAGAAAGAGGAAGGCATGAAGAAGCTTCCCTTCGAATTTGGTTAATTAGAGGCTGACCTATCCTAGGTTACTCTCGCGGCTTTGTTTTCGGCATGAAGGTTCCCAGATCATCGTAATCTACTAGAGGGGAAATTAATCCGATCGTTCAACTGGAGCAAATTCGGGTGGTGCATTTTCATGAGCCCCAGAGACTTAGGCGTCTCCAGAGACATTACTTATCACCGACTAGGTTTTCCTCCTTGTGAGAGAGACACACAACATACATTCACATACATCGTGCCTCACTGATGAGCATATGATGACATGGGTGCGAAGCACTAAATATGGGTGTGAAGCACTAAAAAGCAGGAAAATATTCATTCACATTCATTCAATGTAAAGACGCAGCATTTATATATTCAATAAAGACGCAACATTCACTCATTCATTGATTGTGGAGATGCATAATTTCACGTAATCAATATTTTTGAAAGGAAAATGTTTGAAAAGATTTAAAAGTGACCTAAGCCCTCTACTTTCCCCAGCTGAGTCTCCACCTGTCGACGTTGGTTTAAAAAATCCGCGGGTCGGGTCACAACCCAGATCTTTTAATCTCTTTTCCTAAGTTCTCTCTACCCTCACTCTTTTTATTTAGGAAAAATGTTTTGAAGGATTTTTTAGGAGAAAGGCCAATATGTATCATGTCGACCCTTTGAACGTTTTACAGAGTCACCAGTTGGTAGATTTGAATTGGTTGTACCAATTCAACCGAGTTTTATTTGAAAGAGGCACAATTGCTGGACACTGTCGAAACTTGATCTTTGAAAACAAAGTTTTGAACTAGGGGGCTTGGTTAAGTGTGGGGAAGTTGTTAGGCACCCCACAACTCCCGTGTAAACACGGTACCACATCTTTTCAATATTTCCCTTTAAAAACTGGAATGCGTGAGTGAATGCTGTTTAAAAATTGGGCTTATTGATTTGATTGATTGAAAGTAATGCTTTGCTTCGTTGAACCTATATACAAAGGGTTTGATTTGATTTGAAAATCAGTCTTTGATTTGATTTGCAAAAGAATTTAATTTGATTTTTATTTGAAAAGCATTTCTTTTGATTGATTTGAAAGCTGGTTTATCAAACCCTTAAGCTGCCATAAGAATTGAAGCCTGTTGATACTTTCAATTTTATCTTTATAGCCTTAAGGCTGCATGTGAATGGTGATTTGTCGAGCTGCAAAGCATCCTCGACCACAGAATATACAAGTGTCAGTCTCCTCTTGGGTATGAAAACCATCGAAGGGAAGCTGACACGACAATCGACATTTTTTCATTATCCTGAGACCTTAAATCCGAATAACCATTTTAAGGTCTATTTACATGTACATTTGTACAGAAAAGCTGGCAGGGTACATTTGTAAATCGGAGTTTGTCCATCTTGGGAATCAAATTCCGATCTTTTTGACCATGAATGCCACAATTCCTAGGCTCACATATGAATAGCCAAAACCTGCACTGTTCAATTTTGTACAAAAAAAGATAAATATCCCAATTTTACCAGAATCGAGGATTCATTCACTTAATCCTGGTCCGCATGGCCGAATCATCTCGTTCCCACTAGATAACAATCTAAGGGACGCGAGGTTGCTTTTGAAGATGAAACTAGAAAGAAAGCTAGATTTAAGGAAATCTCAGCCATTCTAGCTTCCCGGTTCAGTCCGGAGGTTTTGAACCGTTTTAAAACTAGAATTGGTGAGATTTAAATAAATCTAGTCCACCTACAGATATGTTAATGCCAATTCATATAAAATGAATATTTAAAGCAACAGTTGAATAGAAAGCGAGAAAAGCAATATATATATATATATATATATATATATATACACAAATATATATAAAAGCTGTAAAGGGCGATGGGTTTTCACGCCGATGCCCGAACTAGAATTGAAATATATATATATATATATATATATATATATTGACATAAACGTAGTCAACCAAGACTAGGAAGAGGACCAGGTGAAGGCTGCTTATATATGCATCAATATATATAAAAGCAGTAAAAAGACCACAAAATGATCCAGGCCGAACTGGAATGTAAATAAACATAAATGTAGTCAACTAGTGATTGGGGAGATCACCCAGCATGGCGAAGTATGCAAAAAATAGTATAAAGGCCACGAAATAGTCCAGGCCAGACTGGAATGTAAATTGCCTAAAAGTAGTCAACTAGTGACTAGGGAGATCACCCAGTATGATGAAGTGTGCAAAAATAGTATAAAGGGCGATGGGTTTTTACGCCGGTGCCCGGACTAGAATTGAAATATAGATATATTTGACAGAAATGTAGTCAACCAATACTGGGAAGAGACCCCAATTATGGTGAAAATTGCTCATATATGCGTAAATATATATAAAAGTAGTAAACTTCCTCGGATTTGACATTCGAGCTTGACAGAATTGAAATGTTAGTATATATACAGTTAAATATATACAAAAAAGGCGAAACCAGGACTGGGAAGATAACCCAGTCCGGCGAAATTGCCAGAATGTGTGTGCTAGTACATTGAAGCTGCTGGAGCTGACGGATCGTCAATCCGAGTTGTAAAAATACCAGAAAATCAGTTTATGTACAAAAATATACCAAATTTTGACAAAAATGAACACGGAACTAAGTTCCGAGCATTGTTAGAAAACGAAACTTAACGTGCAAGTGTATAAAAGTATGTAGAAGTAATATTCACTTTCTGATAGTGAAAATACTTACAATAGACTGGTACACGGGCTTTTTGTCAAATCGTAGGCTCTATACGTCCAAATGTACCGGTTATTTTCTGATATGTTGTAGTATATTGGTATATCTACGTGTTAGAGTGAAAATATTTGGGTTTGGAAGATGTGTAAAAGTCAAAAAATTGAACTGGCAGAACTTCCCTGCGTTTCAAAATTCTAAAATATGAGGGGGGTGCACATTTATTTATAGGCTAGGGAGCCTCAACTCTACCTATTGCTATCGCATGTAGATTTGAGGCTCCCCAAGTTGGGGCCCACATGCCCGCTTTGTCTTCTCAAAGTGCGTGCATGCCAAACAATGCGATGTCAGGTTTGAAACTTCATAACTTTTGATCGGAGTGTCCGTTTGAGGCGTGCTATATCTTTCTAGAAAGCCTTCACCGAGAGTGTTGTAATGACACATGATTTAAACCTTTTTAAGCCCCAAAATATGGGTTCATAGATGGGTCTTTGTTTCCCCGTAGTTTATTCGTCGAGCAGTCTTGCGCTGTTTACACTTGGGATCATCGTTATGGTTCATTCTGACTTTAGCGGTATTGATTCAGCTTGAGTTTGACCGAATCCGCTGAGAGTTGGTAAAATGACCATTTTTCCCCTCCCGGGGTTGCCTCTAGTGTCAGCATTGCCTCTGGTTGACTTCCGGGAGCTGTTTCCAAGACTTGGATCCCATTCGAGTCTGTTTGTCCTCAATGTTTCCTCTATGGTTGACGTGGTCATTCCATGTTTTCTTCTAGAGTTGTTATGATGCTTCAGGTTTATGTCTGAAGTTGACCTGACTTCCCAGGCGGATGCCGGGGCTAACATGTACCTCCAGGGTTGCTGCCAGGGTTGACCTTGACTTTTCGGGTTACTGTCGATGCTGAATTGGTTGACCGATATTGAGACTAGATTTGCGTTGCTTGACCGATTTGGGGGTCGAATTTAATTTGACCGATTTTGGGGATCGGATTTGAGCTAACCGATATTGGGGATCGGATTTAAGTTGACCGATGTTGGGGATCAGATTTCAGTTTAAGGACTGGTATTGGTGACCGAATTTGACTTGAATAGACGGCCTTGCCCTCCTGCAGTGTTAGTAACAGGGAAATGAAATTTCTAGTGTCTACAATGGCAATTTTGCTGGGGACAGTAGAGAGTTTAAGCCGCATTTTCAATTCCCTTCTTGTGTGTATATGTGTGAAATGACATCTTTAAATTTAATGGATGTGAATGTCTCTTTTACCATGCTTTGTATTAGTGCTTCGCACAATGTCATCATTTTGCACGCGGTGAGACGCGATGAATGTATGTTGTGTGGTCCCTCCATTAGGTGGCAATCCTATCGGTGGCTCATTACTGGACTCAAGAGGAGATTAATCCCGCGAGGCTCAAGAAAGGAGCCACTCAGATTCGCTCCAATTGAAAGATTGGATTACTTCCCATCTAGTAGATTGCGATGATTTGAGAACCGTCATGCCGAAAAGCCTAACCCTAATATAGGTCAGCCTCTGATAAACCAAATTTGAAGGAAAGACTCTTCATGCCTTTTTCCTTTCAAATCCATGTAAATATCCATGTAAATATCATTTTATTTTCGTATTAAGGATACTATATATATATATATATATATATATATCAAAACTTGTCATGTTATCCAGTCATCAAAATAATTGACCTCTGTTTTGCATGAAAACATTAAAAAAAATCCTTAAAACAGGTACATTGCATAGCATACATCCTTTTTAGTGGTTATTCGGACTAAAGTACATAACCCTTTTTATAGGAAAAATTGGTCACGTTACCAGATCAAAGTCTAAGAAGGCAATAAGCCCATCTTCAGGCATGGCTTCAAGTGCCCAACATGAATCCACCCCGGTATCTCGGGAAGAGTTCAAAGGACACAGAAATCAGATGGAGGAATTGGCTATCTTGTTGAGAGAACAGAACAAAAGTACTCATGGTTAGAAAACACCAGAGTCATCCACACCAAGTGGTAGTCAGGGTACTGACAAGAAGAAAGAACCTCAGATACCTGAGCCTCAAAACACTAATATGACCAACAAAACCCCTAAAATCACCAATCTTAGGAATGATCAGGAAACTGGTGATATTAGGAAGAATGTATGGGAAATGGAATAAACTATCTAGTCCATTAAAAGAACTAGGGCATTTGGGAGTGTCAACTACTCAGATCTTTGTATATTTATAGGGCTCGCTATCCAGACATGTTTCAAGTGCCGAATTTTTAAAAGTATAATGGTTTAGGAGATCCTTATACTCATTTGAAAGTATACATTGGAGAGTTAGGATCCTATGCGAAGGATGAAAAACTCAAAATGCAGTTATTTCAAAAGAGTCTGACTGGAGAAGCCCAAGCTTGGTATGCCTGACTTGACAATTCCAAGATCCATAGTTGGGAAGAGCTAGCCCATGCATTCCTAAATAAATATAGTTTCTAGTCTCAAATGGCTTCGGATCGATATCAAGTGACTAAAGTCAAGAAGCAAAGCAATGGGTCCTTTCATGAGTATGCCCAAACATGGAGACGAATGGTTGTACAAGTCACCCCACCTATGAAAGAGACTGAGATGGTGATGACTTTCAATGATATACAAGAAGCTCCATATTATGAGAGGGTCCTAGAAGGAATAGAAAAACCATTCTCAAAAATGATCAAACATAGAAAAATGGCCGAGATAGAGTTGAAGTCTGGAACGATTAAAGACCTTACTGCTTTAAGAGTCGTGGCCGAACACATTCAGGGTAGAAATTATGGGAATAATCCTCGAAGAGTTAATAAAAAGGAAGAAGAGGATGTATCCTTTGTACTACAAGGTCAAACTTAGATAGGGAATCAAAACCTGCCCGTTCAAAGAAAGAATTATTCCCCTTTCCAAACAACTGCACAACCTTCAAATCCGACGTTCCAAAGGACAGGAGAGGATAAACATCGAAGGACATTTACACCCTTAGGGGACTCACTCGAAAACATACTCAAGCTTCTGACAACCCAGAAGAAAATCGATCAGCTCCTTCCACCAGCCAATCCAAATGGGAAGAATTTTGACCCAAGCAAAAAATGTGCTGATCATTCTAGGGCTCTAGGCCATGGTACCCAAGAATGTTGGTATCTGAGGCACAACATCCAAGACCTGATTGATAGTGGGGAGATCGTGGTGACAAAGCCAGAACAACCACATGTCCAAGATAACCCTTTGCCTGAACACAATGAGGAGGGAGTTAACATGATCAGTGTAGGGCGTGGAGAAAGGTCGAAGTACCTCAAATACGTAGGAGATTCTCCCCAATCAAGAAAGGATATTTCTGATAAATGGGATTATTCATAATGTCAGTTTCTGATAGAACGAGAAATGAAGTCTATCAATGAATAAATTGGGCAGCTCACATAAATGATGGTATATCAGCACCAAATAATTTGACAGTTGATATCTCAAGTCAACGAAAGGAGAACGAATCCTTCTACGCCTCAAATCCTTTCAATTGCAAGGATGGACCATTATCGGTCCCATGAGCATGAAACATAGGCAGATAAAGTTGCGAAGTGTGACACCCCCAAATCCGAGTACTTCGTTTCCACATGATTTGGTGTTCACTTTCTAATATAACATACATCTACCCAATGAATAATGTAAAATAAACTACAACTTAAATTAGAATAGATAAGTCTCCCTTAAAATAAGGGTTACAACCTTTTCAAGATAATCCCGGTTTACTCTAACCCTGACATGAATATAATAAAGTGCGGAAACAAAAACATAACATTCAAGTCTTATTACAATCATTCTCAATATATAAAAAAATAAGTCTTCACTTGCTTAGCTTTCCCTTGCCCTTACTCGTAGACGGAGCATCAGCGTTATCAACCTTAACTGAAATTGTTATTTAATGCAAGAGTGAGCAAACCATAGCTCACTGGAGTTTAACAATAACATAGACATGAAAGGATATATTTAAAAGAATCTGAACAACTTAGCTTGCTTCAATAATAAAGAATTGAATAATAATTTTCTATCAACATTAAAATTCGAATATAAAATTTATCTGAGGGTCATAAGACCTTTGAACTCTTATCCTAGGTTATAAATATTTCTATTTAAACCTTTAACAGTCAATAAGACTATGGACCTTAACTCGTACTTAGGGAAATCAGCCCTTCGTATCATGTATTATGCACAAACATCTGAACGCTATGAGTAGTAACCTCCCCTAGTAAATAGGGTTGTTCAACTCAGTAATTTGAATTCAAGTCCGCACCAAAGAAAGTTTGGTTTGGATAAGCTTACAAGGGTAATTTAGAATTCACGTTCATCAACTAAGGATTAGTTGAATCGACTTCCAATAATTCATAAATAAAGAATTATGAATTAACATATGCTTTAGAATCAACTTAAAGCATTTAAAATAATAACTGGATCTTACTTGAACAATAAGTTAAGATCATTTTAATTAAATAAACAATTGTCTAATACAGAAATAGAAAAGGACATTCTTAACAAGAATATATGAACTCAAGAAATTATACAAGATTAGGGTTTAGAAAACTTGCATAAAATTAACGAGTTTAAGGTTTAGAAGACTTGCCTCAAGTGCAAGCTACTTAATTCAATTCACGTACTTTAATATTTCCTATATACATTCAATTATAATAATCTAAATCAGTTAACACATAACTAATTCACATAAGTGGTTAACCCTCATGGTTAACTCACTCTAATTAAATAAACAATAATAATTAACTATCACATAGTTAATCACATCACACATATACTCACATAATTAACTTAATTATGTATTTAACTAAATTATTATTAAACAATTATAATTCAAACACTTAATCAAATTATAATTACCATTTAAATTATAAATAATTATAATTTAAAATCAATTAAACTATATTCATACATTTATAATTACACAATTTATAATTAATCATGTAGTTATCAATTTAATTAATAATTACTTAAACTATACCATGCATTATAATTACACAATTTATAATTAATTGTGTAATTATCAATTTAAAATCCACAATTAAACATGCATTTATTAAATTATAATTACATAAATTATAATTTAAATTAACGTCTAATAAATCAACCTTTATTCATTATAATTTAATTATAATTTAAAATAAACATTTACTTTTGATTATAATTATTTAAATTATAATCATATATCACATTTAAATAATAATTCAAATCATACTTTAAGGTTTTCAAACCTCTTTTCTTTTCTAAATATAAATTTGTCAAATTTATGTTAACAACATGTTGTAACAACTAGATACATGCTCACTGTCATAGCATAATTAAACTAGGTTCAAAATCAACACTGCACAATTAGCTAACCTTCACTGCCTAAGCACTGTGCCCGGCGCAGCTGCGCAGCCAGCTGCCCTATAACCGGCGCAGCTGCGCAGGGAAGGATTCTGGGAAAGGCAGCCGGCGCAGCTGCGCTGCTTCTGGCTGTGTTACCGGCGCAGCTGCGCAGGAACACGGACAGAGGCAGACAACAACGGCACCCTGCTTCACTGATTAACCCATACAAGCCAACAATCGGCAATTCACAGTAACTTAAACATTATAAATCATACCTATGCAATAATACATATATATAACATGCTTCTAAATCACAAAACCATCTAAACAATGATAATCACAAATTTTAAAATCTAATTTGGCTATTTTCATGAAAACTCATATTTTTCATAAAATAATTCAGTGTAACTATTTTTCTCCATCAATTCGAACTTATATACATGCATTACATACGAAGTTGAAGATAGCATCCAGAAATTACTTAATAAGCATATTAACACATACCAATTGCATGAATTTCTCAATTAACATTAACCACACTCATGAAATTCCATATGAACTCATATAAACATGAATTTTCTGTTAAAAATATATTTCTACAGTAATTTAATTTTTGAAAATCCTCTTATGTCATACAATTACCACAGTCAACACATGGATACAATACATATATATAAAATTCATGATTACATAATTTCATGAAATTCACAGAAAAACTAAATTTACAGAAACTCAAAATAATGAAGAACAACTGATCACAATTCTTTAAAAGTATAAGATATTAATTACCTTTTTGATGATTGGAGAAGAATACAATGACTAATTCTAGCCTTCACAAGTTTCTTCTTCCTTCTCTTCTCTAACTTCTCTACTCTTCTTTTCTCTTTTTGTTCTTAGCTTTACAAACTAACTTCTAATCTAACGTAGTATAGATATATTATAACTGATATAATATACGTATACTAATGATATATATGTAACTGCTAATTACTTAATATATATAATAAATACATTTATTATATAAGTTACAAAATTCAAAAACCACAATGCCTTGTTTGGCAAAACAAGGTTATTTTCAAAAATTAATTATTAATGCTAAGGCCATGTTTGGTAAACAGTTTCTTTAAAAACTGCTTTTTGATAGTTAGGGCCCTGTTTGGTAGAAATAGGTTTAAAACAAATACAAGGGCCTTGTTTGGTAAAAATCATTTAAAAATTCTTTTTCTTTTATTTTAATAAATTATTTTGACACATACTTTAATGTCATATTTTAATCAATTAAATATTAATCATCTAATTTAATCAATTAAAATCTAACATCCATTAATCACATAAAATTTGCCACATAATTATAATTACTCGCTAATTATAATTCATGTAACACTTCATCACATAATTCATCTAATTCAATTATCTCAATTAAATTAGAACTATAATATAACATTAATATATATACATATCAATTAAATAACATTCATTAAATTAATATGTAACACTCAATTAAATCATTACCATAAATTACTTAATCTATTTATTTACTCAATAAATAATTCACATAAATATTTATTTAATTCAATAAATATTTAAAATTAAATATAAAATCTCAATCGTTACAGCAAGGATGGAAGATTTTGAGCTCATAGAGATTTTTCCCTCAAGAGGAAGTTTACTCATCTAAATCAACCCATGGAAGAAATCCTCCAGATGTTGATCAATGAGGGAAGAGTCACAGTGCTGCTACCCCCAGTGGACCCTCGATCAAAGAAATTCAACCCTTCCAAGATATGTCAATATCATTACAACACTCCTGGGCACAATACAGAAGAATGTTGGGGACTTCGTCATTTAATTTAAAACCTAATTGAAAGTAGTGAACTGTTAAAAGAAAGTCAAGATACAAGCCTTCTTGAGGGAGAGTCCATATATGCTCCTATGGAATGGTGTCCACAGAAATTTGTAGCAGTTATATCCTTTGAAAAGGACACTATTGTCATACCCTTGACCATTCAAGGAAAGGGGGACAAAAGAGGAAAGAACTCTTTGAAAGTGGCTGCACCAGAACCACTGATGTTGTCATTCAAATCGCAGTATCCCTTGATCAGTTTGAAGAAAGTCCCATGGAACTATGGGGTGAGCGAGGGGTCAACAACAAATCAAACCGCGACAGTAACAAAGGAAAATCCGCTGTATCTACCTCAGCAAGTGATAAAATCGGTTACTAAAATCAAATGGAGAGTGCCCGAGGAAAAAATTAAAGAATTCCTCACCAAAATGGAGCATAATGAAGCCAAGGTAGTGCCGAGAATAAGGGATGCACCTCAACATATATCTATTCTGGATTCGGTCTTATCTTTAGAAGATCATCGTAAAATTATAATACAAGTGTTGGAAGAAGCACATCTACCTAACGCTGTGGATACAGAAAAGTTCTGTCATTTGATAGAGCATATTTTCAACAGCAATGTGATATCTTTCACTAACGATGACATACCAGCGGAAGGGACTGGTCATTGCAAGTGTGACGAACAAAAATTTTATAATTTAATTTGAATATTTATTGAATTAAATAAATATTGTGATGCTTTACTTATTTAGTTATCGATGTTTTAATTATTGAGTTAAATAATTATGTGATGGAATTGGTAGAATAATTTCATAATATGTGATACATTGATTAAATTAATTTGGAGAATTTATATTTAATTATGTTTCCGCATTCATTATGGGTAGATATATATGCAATATTTGTATAGTGAACACCAAATCCCATGGAAATTGAAGTACCCAGACTTGGGGATGTCACAAGTTGGTATCAGAGCTATAGGTTATGAACCTTAGCTGGGGCAAAACTTTAGGGTAGTAGCCTTCGATAACATAGTAATGATAACTCTTATCGAGTTCTAAGAAAGATAATAACTTACCTTATGTGCTATGTGTTTATATTTATATACTTACACGAGTATCGATTATCATCACGTAATAACTAAAGACTTAAAAGTTTGATTATCACGATGCCGGATGTTGGAGGATCTAGTCAGCCTAGGGAGGTTTTACCCAGACTGGCTATTGAGGAGGAGCCCCGAGACATTCATACAGTCTGGGAGCAGTTGGTTCACAAAGAGCCATCTCCGTTGATCACTATTGTTGGTCAGGAGCATGAGCAGGTGTTTTACTAAGAGGAGCACTCTAAGGAGATTAAGGTTGAAGCTGAGGCAGCTGAGGAGGAGGTTGAAGACTCTGATGAGTTTCCACCGGAACTCTATCAGTTCTGAGATGTACGACGAGCTGTATGACCGTAACATAGAGTTACAGGATACTGTTCGGGAGCTGAAGGAGCAGGCAGTTACTCAGCGGACTACCATCGAGCAGAAGGATGGTGAGGTTTAGACTTTGTATACACGTCTTGGAGACGTGGAGTGGGAGTTGGTTCATGAGAAGGGCTAGGGTGAGCAAAAGTCAGAGGAGATAGAGAAGCTGAAGAATGATTTGCAAGAGGAATCAGCGAAGCGTGCCACAGCAGAGGATTCTTGGATGAGGGCTTCACGACGTGCAGATCTTGCCGCGGATAACGATCAGGCCAAGAAAGCAAAGATTGAGGAGATGGATTATACGTTTCAGACTGCAATTGATAAGGCCTAGGATCGGGTTATGTGCTATCCAGTTAAGTTCGAGGACCTACGTTGGTATATATTGGATCGCAGGATGATGTTTCGCGTTATCGAGGAAGAGCGAAGCAAAGCTGTTCGACGCTTTAGTAGGCCGTGATAGGAACAATATGATATTGTGAATTTTCATGTTAGTTAAAAAATGTAAATTCCGATGTGATTATAAACAAAGGAATATTTTGATGATTTAAATCCTAAAAATTCTTTATCTTGGGATAGTTGATGTAAATAGTAGTGATGCTATCTTGTGTTGTTTAAAACTTTTGATTGAATAAAATATTAGAGTTTATTTGAGATGTTATGTGTTAAGTGTTATCTTAAAGTATTTAAGTTAAGTCTTAAATATTTAAGGGGAATGAATAAAGATCTAATAAGCGTATATCTTAACAGAAATATGCCGCCGAGAAGATGCCCTAACCGTAAACCAACCCAAGAAGGGTCTACTAATGATAACGATGCAAATGCCAACGCCAATCCCGTTCAGCAGTTGGAGAATGTTGTGACGGGAGCTCTAAATAATCAGCTGCAAGCTCCATCGAATACTTCGTTCAAGGACTTCAAGGCGGTGGGACCGCCAGAATATAAGGGATTCATGAACCCAATAGAAGCACAAACTTGGGTTATGTAAATGGAGAAGGTTTTCATCGTCGCTAGGGTCAGCGAAGATCAGAAGACAGTTTATGCGACATTCATGCTGAAGGCGGAGGCCAGTTATTGGTGGTAGGCAAACAAGGTCCGGGGAGGACAAGGTGTGATCACCTGGGAGAGGTTCAAACAAATGTTTTTCGAGATGTACTTCCCGACAAACTCACAGAACCAAATAGAGGTTCAATTTTAGGAGCTAAAGTAGGGCAATATGTCTGTACCAGATTACGCTGCAAGATTCAATGAGTTGGCCAGGTTTGCCATGTATCAAGTGTATACCGATGAAAGGAAGGCAATGAGATTTGAACAGGGACTGAAGCCCTGGTTGTATAGCAAGGTGTCAATGTTCCAGCTGAACACCATTGCTGGAGTATTGGAGAAAGCAATCATGGCTGAAGGTGGGAGCGATGCTATTACCAAATAAAACTAGGAGCAGAAGAAGAAGAAGGAGAAGAAGAAGAAGAAGAAGAAGAAGAAGGGTGAGGTAGTGTAAGAACCTGAATTTTCAGATATTATTAAATAAGAATTTAATAAATAAAATTACTTAAACTGTGAGATGGGTTCGAATAAGAATATATATATGTGATATGAGGTATGTGGTATTATATTACATAGGGTAATTTGGACTATGTAATATGTGTTTTTATGATTTATAAATATATTATTAATATATATCATTAATTATCGTAGAGACGATTCAGTTGAGATAAAAGAAGTGGATAAAATTTCTATCTATATAATTTATAGAATTATTTTATCATAGTAAGTTGGTGACATTAAATATCCTTAATGTGTAATCACCATATTCTTGTGTATGTGTGTTAATAACTAGTATGTTTATAATATAGGTTATTAATAGCACTTAAGCTATCCGTGAATAGGTTTGGATAGTGAGGCATGGGTTAATTAAGGAATTAACTAATAAGAATAAATATTAGTCAATTTAAGTTGGGAGTTATATTATGGAATAATATAATGTTAATATTAAACCTTAATTAACTATGGTGATATAGTACGGATTTAATTTACTTAAGTAAATGAGTGAATTAATAAGCGTGTTGAATATGTAATTATAGTTGATACTTTTTATATATATTACTTAGAGTGGTAATATGTTAGAAAGTCTAATGTACGAATAACATTAATAAATATATATATATATATATATATATGCGTTATTAAAGAGAAATAGAAATCATTATATCTTTAAATGAATATTTGAAGAAATTGTTCTGGGAACAATTTGTAGAAACGAAAGAGAAATAAATATTATATATTTCTAATAAAGGATATTAAAATAATTTTTAATATTGAATTATTCTAATAAAAGGAGAAAATGTTATTTTTGGAATAATAATATTTTCTTATATATTTTTGTATGAGGTAATAGGTATGATTAATTATTATGATAAATATATTAAAACATATTTGCTATATGTAAATAAATTGATAGAAATAATTTATTATAATAGAAAATAAACTTATTACCTATTTTTTATATATAATGTACATGTGCCGTACATGTGATTATTTCTAATAGATATTAAGAATAATATTTTGAGACAATAAGTAAATTACTTTCTATTAATGAATGTGTTTGTTTGGAGAAAACATAATATTTTATGTTATGGCTAAATACATAATTTCTAATGTATTTTCAATGGAGTTTAATTAATGAAAGTAAACTAAGTTATTTTAATATATTAAATAACTTAAGTTATTATTTGATCATAAATATTATTATTTGAATAATTAATAGAGTATATATATTAATTACTATAAGAAAGGTTATACTTATTATAAGTATAATTAATTGAAGTAATTTAGCATTTTAATAGCTTGAGTTATTATATTTCCGTAAAGGTTATATATAATATTTGAATATTCTATTTGTAAAATATTTATATGTGGACCTTGGATTTAATAGTTCTAATTTAATTGAACATTTTATGAGTAGTAATGAGGTAGAAATGAATAAGATTACGAGATAAATAAGTGATGAGAATGAGAATAAGCTTAATGCAAGCTTGTGAGATATGCCTTGTGTGGCACGAATAATAGATCCAACGATTAATTAATTCAAGGATGGAAGAATTATTATTTAACAATTAATTCATACTGTTAATTGTTATTATAATAATATGTTGATCTATTATTATAACTAGTGATAGTATAATAATAAGGAAATTGATTATAGATATAATCAAAATTGTATTAATGAGGAATGAGATATATTGTTTTATAATATTAATTATTATTATGAACAATATACTATTATCAAGTAATTATTTGATAATATGTTGATTAATGAGTAAATGATTTATAAATATAATAAGATTTATATTTATTTAACGTGATAATAAATCATATAAAGTGTTAATCAATTAGCGTGGAAATTATAATTCCATGAATTAATGAGAAATGGATTAATTAATATTAATTAATTGATAAGATAAGTAATTTATTAATTCCTATATGCAAACATGCGATATTAAAAGTATAACATATAGTAATGACACATGTGTTATATAAAGTGTAGTGCAACACTTAAGTGTGACCCTACAATTATATATAAACTATATTATATAACGCAATGTGACGCATTAACGTGGCTATATATGGTATATATAGACTATATAGTAAGACCAATCGCATTATGTGAGTTACATAATAGTAAGTGTTTATGTGACAATAAGTGTATGGGTGAACATTGATGTATAGTAATATCAATAACCATTGTTAATTGATAATGTATGCAATAAGTTATTATAACTGTAATAATAGCCGTTATGATAATACCCAATTAAATTATATTTGGTATTAAGAAAATGTACATAGATTATATGTGGTATATATGTACCCCTACTTGATACATTGTAATTAGGAATTACACTTGTAATTCATTTATAACCTAAGTTAAATGAAATGAAATGAGTATATATATTATATAACCTAAGTGTTTATATATATTTGCAAGTTGCTATTGCTGAGTTCTTCCTTGTCCCAAGTTGAGTGCACATTGCACTCTTCACGTGAACACACAAGCACCTATGCTACTCTACTTCTTCTCAATTTCCTCACAATGGTAGCTAATGAGTGGATGGGGAATGGCTTTCATGATTAATTTCAACTACTCCAACTACTCCCTATGAACCAATGTGTTCTTCTCATTTCTGTTGGTTTGATTTGGAGGAAAATGACATTATCTGTGTAATCAATCCTCTATAAATATAGCTCTCCCCTTATTGTTTTTATTTGCTGAGAAATCTTAATAAGTATAAGATATAGAGGTAGTTCATTGTATTGGCAAGGAGTCAGTGAATTGAAGGAATTGGATATAGCAGTGGTATAACTCCCTACCTATGTTCTTTAATTTTCAAATTCTAGATTTCTTGGTTAAGCATTAATTGATGATAAGTTGATTAGAGAGTGTGTATTAGTTGCTATGATAGCTTATATGCATGATAGAACTAATATATAGTTGCTCATAATCGAATTGATGTGGAAAATTTTGAGTTTGGGCTAAGTTCTGCCGAAGCAGGCTGTCTCTGCCTCTGGCCGGCCACCTGCGCAGCTGCGCCGGTACCAGACTTAAGTTGGGCAAGGCCCTGTGCAGCTGCGCCAGTTTTGAACTGGGGAGCAGCGCAGCTGCGCCGATCCCCTGTCCCAGTTTATGGTTTTTGTTTCCTGCTTCAAATCGGACGGTACTAATTAGTTGATACCACTTTGAGCAAACATAAAAGTTGGTGGTAACTCATATTACATGTTTCTTGGTAGTACCTGCATGATTTTAGCCATGATAGAATGTATATCATGAAATGGAAAGCGTATGTTTTAAAGAAAAACTTATAGTTTTAAATATGAACGTTGACATATACGTGAGACGTGTACATTCTGATTTTGAAAGCATGATCGTATGGTTTATATTGACATGAAATACATGTTTAAAGTGTTGAACACACACTAGTATACATGATTGAAGACTACGTTGATTTCGAAGGGACAAATTTAGAGTTTTTGACATGTATATGATGTTTATATTCTGACCTTTTTGAACATGATATATGGTTTAGATATGCATGATATGTAAGTCTAAGGTATTGAGGATACACTAGAACACATTATTTACATTAAAAATGATTTCAAAAGCAAAACTTGGACTTTTTGCAAACTAAGTTGCATGATCGTAGTGTATTAGTGTTCTGACATTTTTGAGCATACATGGTAGTGCTTTAACATCACTTAGATGTCATGTATGTGCACACACCTTGATAAACACTATGAAAGTTAGATAAGCATGAACTAGACATGTTTTAAAGCAACAAAGGATGCTAGATATGCCTATATGATAAAGATAATTTGAGCATGCGTATTAACATTATTATGACACCTCACATATATGTATGATGAACATAGTAGCCTTGCATGACTAATTTAAGTGAGACAAGGATTTTGAAAGGTGAAACTTAGAAAGTTTGAACGTAATGGTTTTGATAAGGTTCGAGAAACGTAAGAGCAATATAGATTATATATTTATGAGTTGTAAAAAATGTGTCGAACACTAAAATAGTTAAGTGTGTTAATATTGATATTAAGTATGGTTAAGGTATGCCTATACGTACCTAGCTATACTAAACGTATGATAAGAAAGTGAAATAAGGTTCTAAAAACCAAGATAGAAAATAATGTAATACTTATTATTATATTGAGAATGTGTGAATACATATAATTAATGAGTGTGATCTCTATGGTTAATATAACTGTGTAGGATTACACAAATTGCAGAGATTCTTAAGCAGTTAAGTCGTAGTTGTTAAACTACGAATTAGGCAAGTCTTTCAGTTCCTATTTGATATATGAATTCAATAACTGTTAGTTGAATTATATTATGCTGTGATAATGTGAACTTATATATGAACTGTATATGAGATATAAATGAGATTGAAAATTGATCTTTGATGATATACTTGTTATGTGAAAAGTAACATGCGTAGTAAATATAAATTGTTTATAAATATATGAATTGAGTATGATGTTATATGCTATGTGATGCATGAAAACTGTTAAAATTGCTGAGCTGTCGAGCTCACTCTTGCAAATAACCACTTTTGCAGGTTAATGACTTACGATAAAGAATTCGTGCTTCTTGATTAATAAAGATAGATAGTATCGCATTGAAGAGTACTACTTCGATTATTATCTGGACCGTGTTTAGGATCTAGATGATGTACTTGATAGTTGCTTACGATGTTTAATACTTGTTGTATTGTAAAGATGTATTAGTTAATACATAGAGGATATCGAGTTGAGTTGTAAACGTTTATACGATAACTCAAATAGAATGAATCATAGTATATAGTTGATTCAACAATTGTAATTGATTTAAAGTTAAGAAATCTATAAGAAGAATTTATTCAAGGGATATTGAAAAGTTTAAGTTGTTCCGCATTTTAGTAACATCGGATATGATGTAAAGACGAGATCTTAGATATAAATAGAATTTACATTCTAAATTGTAATAAAGCAAGTTGTATTCTTTTACTAATGATTAAAAGATATAATAGTTTGACGATAGTAGTATCATGACTGCACCGAATCCGAGGTTTCGAAGGAACGTGGATTTGGGGGCGTCACAGGTTGGTATCAGAGCTAATGGTAGAATCATAAATTTGATAAATGGTTACAAACTTCCAATTATTAAGTCAAGAAGATTACGAACTATGTTATTTGATTTCATAGCGCCATACAAATTAATTTTGTGTTAAGTGTATGTAAGGTACGTAATGACATACGTGTAGGATCATACAACTAAGATAGGATCGTATGTATGTGCTTAACGTTCTTATCAAGTATATGTATTCAGCTTATGTAACTAATGAGATGCATATATGCGTAGCTATATTACGATAGGAATTCGAAGTATTGATAAGCTAACAGGTTGATAAACTACGCTTGATGCAAGTTCCCTAACTTATACAACCTAGTATATTGTGCAAGTTTCCTAAAATTCATTCGATGTTGAATATTGTGCAAGTATCCAAACTATACTCTTTTATTGAGAAAGTTCCTTAACTCCATCACTTTACATAGTGTATAAATTCGAATTGTTGCCATGCCAACTAATATTCGTTATTATTCAAACAACAACTTTATATTTGGATGTTATTGCAAGCAGTTGAACTTATCGTTCCTAAATGCGTTACAAAAGTGTCTAGGCCATTTGATTCGGCTAGACTAATATCTTATGTTAGAAAGCTATCCAAACCAATTGATTGGTGCAGAATCTTATATTGATTGAGATGAAAAACCTTCTTTGAAGTGGAAACTATATATTATCGGGAGACCGACGTGCGCACTTGAGTACGATTAAATGTTATGCATAATGTAGGGTACTTTAGGCTGATCACCTGTTGTAATTATTTTGATTAAATTATCAACATATTACTGTTAATTCTAGTACAAGTTCATAGTCCTTAGTGACTGCTCAGTATTCATTTCTCTTGAACTGTGAAAAGCTTAACACTTGAATCATATTGATATCTTTTTGTCCTTAGCGACTATTATTGAGAACTATCGATACTTCTTGCTATTCTTGAATTATAACTTATTGTTGTACCCTTGGGAAATTGAAAACTATATTGACCCTTATTGCTATATTACTTGCTGAGCAAACTTGTTGCTCATTCTTGCTTTCCCTAAAAATATTTCAGTTAAGGCAGAATAAGGCGGACCCTCGACCACTGACAAGGGCAAGGGCAAGGCTACGGAGTAGCTTGTACTTGATTATAACTATTATGATTGTAATAAGATTATATCTTATTATGTATTAGATAAGTTTAAGTTATGTTTAAACTATGTCTGAGATGTTTAATTTTTGAAACCTTGGGACATGAATGGTTATATTAAATAAATGTAATCTATTATGTGATTTTCGTTGTGCGAGTTATCCTTTATATCGTTAGATATTTTGAACGTGACGAACCGAATTCGAGACTCTAGTGGTCCGAATTTGGGGGTGTCACAGGTTGGTATCAGAGCTATAGTTATAAACCTTAGGAGCGAGAGTCCTTAGATTATAACTTAAGAGAACTTAGAAGATAGAAAAGGATGAAACTCATGTAGAGTTTTTCCTAGAGAGACTTAGTGTGTTATGAAATATAATTTCATTCTATAGAATGAACTTATGTTTTATTTAACATTCTAATGGAGTTGTTGTTTGCTTGTCTTGTTTTTGTGATTGTAGAGGATGACACACTTGGGAGTACCTAGTAGAGTGGCCGATGAGGAGCCCCGAGATACATATATCGTATATGAGGCACAGCTAGAGGCTGAGCCTGTGCAGGAAGTTGCACCATCTGAGTTTGACGACGAGGACGAGATTGAGGTATAGTCTGATCCAGAGGAGGAGCCCGTGAAAGACTCTGACGAGACTACTATAGAGGAGCGGATGTTGGGAGAGTACGAGGAGCGGATCCTAAAGTTGGACTGCAGAGTTCAGGAGCTAGAGGCTGAGGCTAAGGAGAGGGAGTCCGAGTTCCAGAAGATGAGGGATGAGGACCACCAGAGGAGTCTAGCAATGTAGGAGTTAGAGTTGGAGATTACTTACCGCAGGGAGGCAGAGATCTAGATGGGGACTCTGTTGCATGATTATGTTTCTAGCAAACCCAACACTTAATATCTACTTGACCAACAAATGACCGCCCATGTGTGAACCATAGACTTCGCCGTGTACTTCATCCATCAGTCGATGGGCTTGATCTTTATCTAAGCATCTTAAAAGGCCTATTCCAGCATCCCTTTTATAGAGTGCATCTTCGCTCAGATAGAACTTCATAACCATCTTGTGAATCCGCTTTCGCCCAACTTGGATTGCCCCAGCGGGTGTAGTAACATCTCAGAGATATTCTTTTATATCTTGATACCAAGGCTATTTGACAGAAGGTATTTCATCTGATACTTCTCTGATGTAATTCCCATATGTCGGGGCCTTTTTGTTTATGAATTTGACGTCGGGAATTCCCCTCATATTCGATACGTGTATCAAGGAAGCCAACGTTGCCAATACATCAATAAAGTCATTCCTACCTCAAGGGATGTGGAAGAAGGTTATCTCTTTAAACTCCATGGATATCTTGACCACTTGTCGGTGATAGGTCAGCAGATGCAATTCTTGGGTGTGATACGCCACGATGGTTTGTCTAATGACCAACTCAGAATCCCCAAAGACTAGTAACCGTCTGATACCCATGTACTGGGCTAGTTTCAACCCCATTATGTAGCCTTCATACTCAGCCATGTTGTTGGTGTTGTCAAACTGCATCTTGGTAGCCACAAGCTACTGTTCTCCTGTACAAGAGACAATGACTGCCCCAACTCTAGCGCCATCCATGTTTACAGCTCCGTCGAAATACATTTTCCAAGGCTGGACTATATTCTCTTGAGAGATTTGCTGAATTTTCATGATCCCATTATCCGGGAAATAAGTTTCCAAAGGTTTGAAATCCCCTGATGGTGCTTTGGCCAGTTGATCTGCAAATCTCTGACCTTTGATAGACTTTTGAGTCACGTAGATAATGTCGAACTGCTATAGAATTAACTGCCATTTGGACAACTGGCAATTTAATATGGGTTTCCATTATATGTAATTCAGTGGATCTATGCGGAATATGAGGTAGGTCGTGTGTCCATGCAGATAATGTTGTAATCTTGTAGCGGCCCATGCTAATGGATAACATGTCCTTTCAATCTAGGTGTACTTTTGCTCGCCTCTGCTAAATCTTTTGCTGAGGTAATAGATAGCTCTTCCCTTGCTTCTATCATCTTTCTGTCCCAGCATACAACTTATTGCGTTGGTATTGACGGATAGGTACATAAATAGGGGGACATCATCCCTTGGGGGTACCAAGACAGGTGCTTCGATCAACTGCTTCTTGATGGAGAGGAAGGCTTTTTGACACTCTTCAATCCATTTAGTGGTGGAATTCTTCCTTAGTAGCTTGAAGATGGGTTCGTACATTGCTGTAAGATGAGGGATGAACCTGTTTATGAAATTGATTCTTCCTAGGAATCCCCCTATTTCGTTTTCTTTTCGGGACACGGGCATCTCGGTGATGGCTTTAATCTTGGTGGGATCCAGTTCAATGCTTCTTTTGCTTACTAGAAATCCCAACAACTTGCCTGATTTGACACCAAAAGCACATTTGGCTGGGTTTAGCTTTAGGTTGTACTTGCGCAACCTATTCGAAAGCTTTTTAAGATGATTGATGTCCTCCTTCCGGAATTTGATAATGATGTCATCCACATAGACTTCAATCTCTTTGTGCATCATGTAGTGAAAAAGAGCCATCATGGCTAGCTGATACGTAGAATCGACATTGATGAGGTCGAAAGATAAATGCCTATAAAAGAAAGTTCCTCGGGGAGTGATGAAGGCGGTTTTCTCCCTGCCCTCTCCAGAGACCATGATTTGATGGTATCCAGCAAAGTAATCCACAAAAAATACATGCCATACTATGTTGTATTATCTATCAGGATGTGGATGAAAGGTACTTGGAAGTTATCCTTGAGATAAACTTTGTTCAAATCCCGATAATCCACGCATACTCTTACCTCCCCACTGGGCTTAGGCAAGGGAAATATATTTGACAGCCACTCGGGATATGTTGATACCATGATGATACCGGCTTTGAATTGCTTGACGACCTCCTCTTTGACTTTCAGACTCCATTCAGGTTTCAATCACCCTGAGCTTCTATTTTACTGGCTTTAATCCATCTTTAATTGCAGTCGATGGATGACAATGTCAGTGGATAGGCCAATCATGTCTTCATCTGACCATGCAAACACATCCTGAAACTGAGTTAAGAGTTCAATAAGGTCAGCTCTTTGGTCTTTGGTGAGTGAGGTCTATGCCTATCTAGATTTCTTTAATGTTTTTTGAGATTTCGATATTGACAGTGGTGGTTTGATCAAGGTTGGGTTGGGGTTTTTCTTCGACCCATTCTCTGATCTCCTCGGGCACCTCACAGTCATCTATCTACTCTTGCTCAATCTCTATTAAGTTAAAGACCAATTCTACATCAAAGTTGTAGTCACTGTGAAAATTTGGCATCTCAATAGCAGAGACAAACAAATCCACTTCAAGAGTCCTGAAAACAAAATGCTTTCACTTTAATATATGAGACTATTTAAATATACAAAGCATTTATAAAAAGCATGAAAAAAGTAACTGCTATAGCTGTGCAACAAACTAAGCAGTAAATGAAACCATACGTTAGTGTAGATGGACTTCCTACCCTTTTACCCTTTTTAAATTAGGCAAGAGACGCTGCTCCAATTGTCCATTGTCAAGTCCTCATGAATTGGGAGGATAAAGGAGTTGTGGTTGTCTGTCTCTTCTCTGATGACGACTTGAGATATCCTTCCTATCATGACCGGGGTTCTTCTTTGAACTGCTACCTTTATCCCTTTTGATGTAAGGAATTCGGATTTGATCTTCTTCATCGCTATCCGGGATATCATTGTTCATACCCTTATAGTGCATCATAAAATACATGTTAGCAAATGGGTCTCGTCCTTCGTGCATGAACTTTCCTTTTCCCTTTTTGCTTTCCCCCTCAAGCTTTGGGGCTTTTCTCTTACTAATTGGTTTGACTAGAGGAAATAGCATGGCTGACACAGCAATAAGAATCTTCCTCATTGGCTTCACAAACCCTACATCAGTGAGGTTTGGCAGCAAAATCGTGGAAGCATGAACTCTTGAATGATTGTGTAGGTTCCGATGGTTTGACCCGGATGAATAGCCAACTCTGGCTTTCCCCGACTGGCTAGGGATTTTTATTAGGATTCTTGATTCCTTGTTGATTTTTCCCTAACCCTTCTACAGGGAAGAATCCCAGGGATATCATTTCCTGACCAACCGTCAGTACTTTGGGGGAAACTTTTGGTTTTAAAGCTGGTGTCCCAACAGGTAGGTACTGAGTATTGCTTTCCTCCAATGCTTGAAAACTACCAGGTTCAATTCCTTCATCTAAACTGATCACCGACATATCACTCTATGTGTAGACCGGATACTCTGGCTCGGTATTTACGATAATCAAATTGCCATTAATGATGTACTTGAGTTATTGATGAAAGATGGATGGAACTGCTCCTGCCATGTGGATCCATGGTCTTCCCAACAAAAAATTATATCCAGTGGTAATGTTAAGTACCTGAAAGGATATATAAAAAGTGTGGGGACCAATCTCTAGTGGAAGCTTAATCTCTCCCATAGCTTCCCGTCGAGATCCATGAAAAGCCTGGATAACTACATGACTGGTATGGATCTGGTTTGGGTTGATCTTCATCCTTTCCAAGGTGTCACAGGGATAGATGTTCAGAGATGATCCTCCATCTATCAATACACCACCGATTACATACCCTGATGATATCACTGCTATGTGTAGTGACTTGCAATGGCCTGTCCCTTCTGCGGGTATATCATCGTCAAGGAAAGATATCACATTATTGTTTAATATGTGCTCTATGACGGAATTTCTCAATATCTACCGTCTTAGGAGTAGACACTCCAAATTTCGCTTTTTTTGTACTAACCTTGTAGAAGGGTAAAAGCATAATTTTACTTTGAATACAACACCGAGGTAGGGCAAAAGAGCCAGGTCATCTTGGAGACGACCCCGTTAAAGATTCAAAGGACCAATGACGCCCGAACATATTGTGAACCGAACGAGGATCGCCAAGATGAGACAGTGTCTGCCGAAAACCAACTCAGTAAACCTTGAAAGGCGTGTCATCGAAGATAAACTAGCTAACTGCCGTAAAGAACCAGAAGATACTTCTCAGCAATCAGTATCATCTTCCCGAACACCGAATCAGTCTGACTCGATTGGATCCCGCCGCATTCCGCATAGACTTTTCGAAAGTCCGGTATGTGAAGGTTAACTTTCTCCAAACTAAGACCTAAGGCACGTATTTTGAGGCAATCATACATGTGGGGCCCAGCCTCATACATACATGCTCCAGCCTCAACCATACTCAAGGCTAGCCCCATGTATGGTTGCGGATGCCCAAATTTCTCTATAGTAGCAGCCAACAACTCATAAACACAAAAAATAAAAAGAACTTAGAGAGAGAAAGTCACTTTTAGAGAGAGAAGCCCTCTGGTGAGACTTATATATACCAAATTTGAGCAATTTTATCTTGTTTAGTGTCTACTTGGAGTCCCGAGAGTGTTCTAAGTTGATCATGGGAGTTAAAACGCTTGTTCACGCGTCCGCCAAGGTCAAACGACACACTTTCTAGCTTCGTTCTTTGTATATTTTGTTTAAAATACTAGACTGATGTTATATCTTGTTTAAATATAGTTAAACTTGTTGTATTTTCAGCATATTGTGTAATAGTTTATAGATATTATGTTTCTATCGATTTTATTGTGCTTATTTTGTTGTAAAATGATCGTGGAGGCTAGATCTACCTAGATCTAAGTCGAATCTAGCCTTTGAGATGTTATTAAGCATAAAGCTTTAACCCGTGTGCTAGAGTGGCTTAGATTCATGATAGATCTACGAATTTATTTCTTTAAATGGTCCCGGTTGCCCCGTATAACCCTAAATCTATTTTTAGAGGTAAAAGGGGTTCGAAATGGCTTAAAACAGTGATTTCAACCGATGAAATCACCTAATATCAAAGCCGAAAATATTGTATATATGTAATCCCGCACAAATAATGTGAGCCTAGGAATCCCGGTGTCGAGATCCCTGAATAGATCCGACTCGATTCCCACGATGGACCGCTTTTTATGTTGTAATATTTTAATAGCGTAAATATAGTTGTATATGTAATATTTGGATCTTGAAAACGAGCTCGAGGGGTTAGTTCGAGAAGTCGGATTCAAGATCCCGTGATAGTGAAAATCTTAATTGCGGGAGCTCGGTTCATCGAGATGGCTTACATGCCTGATGATGATCCGACCCCTTTTTAACGCTTTTGCATGCATATCATCAAAATGATTTCTAATAAAACCACAAAGAGCTTTTGATGAAGATTAAAGCGATTCGGGGTAGATCACGTAATAAACGTAAAGAATAAAAGGAAGTATCGAAGTCCTCGATTCCTAGTCGGGCAAAGGATTTGAAAAACCTTACTTTCTAAAATCTCATTTCAATTCATATATCTTGTTAAAAATTAACTTTTTATCAAATCAAATCCTTCGTAACTAGGTGCAAAAGAGGTACAACACTACTTTCAACTAAACCAAAATAAAGACTTAAAATAAAAATGAATAAAGTTTTCAAAATAAAACACACACACACACACACATTTTATGCACAAAAAATTAATAAGATGCAGTACCGTGTTTTCACTAGAGTCGGGGGGTGCCTAACATCTTCCCCCAGCTTAACCTAGCCCCCAAGTTCCACAAATCTCTGGTTTCAAGACCAATCTTATAGAGTCACATATTGGACCATATTGCGAAAACTATTAAAACTTGTATGAGTTAGTACATCCATTTAAACCATACCAACTGGCGGCTCTGTCTCATTTGGTCCAATTATAAAACAATAAAATCAATCTTTTCAAAGTCGTCGACACTTATGTCGGTATCACTTTCCTGAAACTTCACCCTTTGATAAAATCCATAGGCATAGCGAATTGGAAAAGGGTAAAACAAACAAAACAAACTCAGGAAAGACAGACACATCAAAGATTGTTTCCCGGCGTCGACAGGTAGCAACTCTGCTGGGGATTAAAGAAGCCTTAAGCCATGTTCAATCTTTTTGATTTTCATGTTGCATGTGCATCTTGTGTGAATTATCTTTGAGTGATAAATGTCTCGATCTTTAAGTATTTTTGTATTAATGCCTCGCACAATATATTAGTGCTTTGCACAATGTCATCATATTGCATACGGTGAGGACGTGAATGTATGTTGTGTGTGTAGCGCCCCCAAATCTAGGTCCCCAGAACCTCGGACCTAGTACGTTACGATACATCATTTCTATAACTACTGCGGAAGATATAAACATAAATTGTTTATACAATAAACTTTTACACATAATTCCCAAGGTCTGAAACCATAACTTAATCCACATATTCTACACGACATACAATGTCATTTGTATCCAATACTATTACCATTTTAACCGTATAATAATTTCATCCTGGAACTTGTCTTTGCCTTTGACTGTGTCTAAAGTTTCGTCTTTAATCTGAAATGTTTATCATGATATAGCAAGGGTGAGCAACAAGTTTGCCCAGCAAGTTTAAGTTCAAATGAAGATATATCATGATTGAAAAGAATAATAAGCTAACAAACATTCAACAATATAAGATTGGTGAAAGAACATGAATCAATTTACATAATTGAATGACCGAGTCAATAATGATGAATGGCCAACAATGAACATGAACAAATTTATCTGAACCTTAGGGTAATGAAGGTGATCAGCCTTTCATACCTGATGGACATATGCAAAATGCACTACGTGCAAATC
This sequence comes from Panax stipuleanatus, assembly GCA_020205555.1. NCBI lineage: Eukaryota > Viridiplantae > Streptophyta > Magnoliopsida > Apiales > Araliaceae > Panax > Panax stipuleanatus. The sequence continues at coordinate 89,629,920 of CM035118.1, forward strand.
AATAATTAGTATAGATGTAAATTATCAACAATGATTAATCACGAACATGCTTTACAATAACAACTCGAGTTCGAGTTAGGAAACTTGCCTGTACCGTCGATTACTGCTACGCAATCTAATTTAATTGCTTTATTGAAAAGACCTATCAGTTATAAGATTGATCTTTCAATTAGTATAACATACTTTATAAGTAAACTATCTAACATTTAAACACATAGTCAAATATTAGATAACCTTAACACTATACATACACAAGTCTAAACCTAGCACACATCGAGTCTTTAATAATATTCAATATAGTATAATGCATGATTTCCCATAAATAACTAACAAATTAGCTTCCGTCTTGTCTACACTATTTGCACAGCGAGTTAGATCGGTTACCAATTCGTAGATCCCTTCCCCATATGACGGAGTCGTTTAGCCCAGCTACTATACATCAACTACTGCAGAATACGACTGTACTACTTTTAGACTTAATACTTAATCGCTTACTAAGTTATTATTATAACTCGGTAAACTTTTTACTATTCAAGAGACTCAATATTTTATTTTAGTAAACTGAAACCAAACAGTCTTTCTAACATTTTCAGTTTCCGTTTCAGTATCCTGAAATGTTCATTTCAGCAATCTGAAATATACTATTCACGAAAATACCAAATCAATTTATTATTTTTCCATTCTTTGTCCAAACACATATATATATATATATATATATATATATATATATATTTAATACACAAAAACTATTTTTCAGGAATTTTTTAACTCCCTTAAGTATTTTTCAAAAATCCGTTTCTAGTCAATTCCTTAAGAAAATAACTACCTCACGCTTAACTCCAACAATTCTCAACTTTTGGCGGGATCTTATACATGTTATCGTGAGCTTCCAGTTTAAATTCTGTGGCCATCAGAGTTATAGAACTCCGGTTATAGCATTTTTTGTCGGAAAAATCTAAATATAAAAATAGTCATAAATTGCCCAATTTAAGTCAGAATGAGCTTATTTTCTGACACAAGCTAGTTTATAACATATATTTTAATGTCCCAAAAGGCCTGATTATATTTCATAACTTAAGTGGTCGAAATAGCCCCTTAAATTTCCAGACAGCCTACTCTTTAGCCTTTTCAAATTTTGCTTCATTTACTCAAATCAGTCTAAACGAAAATCTACATCTCCTTTTTACGTGATTCCACTTGGAAAAGTTAGAAGACTTGTATATCTAACTCCAAAAATTGACCACACTCAAAAATTCAAAATATTAAAAGAGATATGGTCATTTTTGTTTCACACTTCGTTTTCACAAAAATCTATTTTTTATTACTTGATGATTTCTAAGAAAACTTTCATATTCCCACCTAATAACCAACATAACCCATCATCAAACATCATATCACCAACTAATACCAAATATATTCATGGATCTATCATGATCTATGATCTATTTCAAAAATCTATCACAAAATCGAAACAAAACACAAGTAAAGTTAAGAAATATTAGGTTTTCTACTTTTGAAAAACTTATTTCCTATTTCATTCTTTAGATCCAACTTTTGATCCTTAAACGGGTTAGATCCAAATATGAAATACTTAATAAACATATAGATCTAATGTTTTAAACCACTCAAGTCAAACCAAGAAGAAAAATAGATTATATGAGTAGGATTTCTTTATACCTTCTCTTGATTCCTCCCTCTTCTTCTTCCTAATATTGATTAGGAAGCTATAAAACTTAGAAAAACTATCCCTCTCTTTCTTCCATCTCTTGACCGAACCCTCATGGCTCCCTCTCTCTCTTGGTTACGTTTCTTAATTAAGAAATAAATAAGATGAAAGAGAAAATAAATTGAAGTATACTTAGTTGTGGTGGGTTTGTAGATATATTTGATATATCTAATCTATCTCACATCCACTCTCTCTCTCTTATTATTACTAGATTTGTTGCACTCCTTTGTTGCTTGTAGATTTGGAGAAATGATAAGGATAAACCAATGCTTACCACCTAGCTAAAGTTGCTCACCTAATAAAGTAGAAAATAATTACATGCACCTCCCTTTCTCCTCCCCTCCATAAATTTCGGCCCTAAGGCCTTCTTGGGCTCAAATTTGTCCTTTTTTAAAGGGCCAAATAGCTTACTTAAGGTCTAATTGGTCGCTTCCCCCGTTGGGCTTAGTTTGGGCTACTCTTTTAATGTTTTGGGCTAGCAATTCTAATTATTTGGACTTGCAAATCAACATTGGTTTCCACTATTTAATTTTATACTTATTCAATGACTTAAATACTCTTCCTCAACTGGGCTAAGCTTGGGCCAAGCTTGGGCTCTCACTAAATTTATTTTTTGGGCTTGCATTTTTCTTAGTTTACTTACTAATAAAATGAGTTTGAGCTTCCTCCATTAATTAAATTGGGTCATCACTATACTTTCCCTATAGATAATATATTGGGCTACTTATCAACTTTAATTGCTATTAAATCAAATTAGCTACCAGTCCAATCCTTAAATAAATAATTGAGCTACTTATACAATTTCTTGGGCCATACAATCATCTTAGTCCATTAAATCTATTATCAGTATAACTAATGCTCAATATTTTTGATATATACATATTCTTAATTATCTCTATCTACAAAATAAATATATACACATTATATAATGTATATTTATTTAATCATACACATAATCCACATAATCAATTATATATTCTAAAAGTTTATTAACTAAATAACCATATTTAGCTTAATGAGTTATAAACACTGACACTCACATAATCATACAAGATAACCCTTGAAGTCATTTGATTCTAATACCTAATTTATATATTAGGTCACCAAACTTTATAGGTATTGTAGTACCTTATCCTCAATATTTCATCAAACAGATATAGATTCATCTCTAGGGTTTAGAAATTTTGTAACCCATAATTCCTCTATTCTCAATCAAATAATAAACCATATAGATTATTATTTAAAAATTTTAAATTATTCCTCTATTTTCACTGTAGGTTTTATCCTTTAACCTTTATTAAATCATTTAAAATCTTATAAATTCTCAGCTTGTCACATTCACCCCTTCTTCTAGGAATTTCGTCCCCGAAATTTACCTTACACCTTATACCTTTCATACTCATCATCACATGCTACCCAAAAAAATCACTCACCAGAGTTAAATTTTCAAATCATGCTGAGGAGTCATATAGACAACGAACTTTCATTTTCAAAAAGGTTATACAGAAATTCATCTAATAACCGTCATGACTTACGGACACAGAGGGTAATTAGCCCGTTATGCCCTATATTTATTAAGTACTGCTTGTCGGAATAATTTTTACCCATTCCTCTTGTCTACCTTAGGCGCACAAAATGTTCCCAAATTTTGGGATGCTTACCTCAGTCTTATCGGATTCTGCACCAAATCAATTTGGTTCGAGAAAATTTCCAAAGAACGCTTAGAATTTTCATAAACGTTGGTCTAGCTGAATCAAATAGCTTAGACTGATACCAATAATTCAATTTTAATCAAAATATTTATGTATAACCAAACCCCATTGGCAATTAATTATATAAAAAAACTATTTTGAAAATGACGTCATGATACCGTACTGTATTAACAGCCCGTTTGAGGATTCCGTCATTGTGTGACTTCGTTATAACACATCATAAAATAGTGGGACAACTATTTTTAGATCGAATTCAACATTAAGTATTCCTGTATTTACAACTTCATCAACTTTTTATCATCTCTACACCAGGTTACATGATGCATCAATGATAAATAAAATACATTTTGATATTTCAAATCATTGTTGACTAGCCAAAATAATTAGCATAGACTATTCTTTAAACGGTTCAAAAATCATTGTAAATCAGTTTTATCATCTCAACAGGTAACGATGTGTCAATGTCCTGAAGTCCACACATACACACTAGTCACCAAGAGTTGAGAATAAAAATTTATTTTTAAAAAACACATAGTGCATATTCAGCTTGATGTCAAAAAATTCGAAGTCTAGCATAGCTAGAAGATTTAGAATACCTACGCTTCAACTAATGATCCATTGCTTAATCAGTTTATCTCTTCCTATTATCCTTAATACTCCATTCACACTTAATTATACTTAGTTCGTCAAACTTACCACACGTTATGAGTTCAGAAACTTTCCAAAATCATATGATTTTAAGAACTTGTCCTAGACAGACCATTGGCGTCCATTCGCTGAGGGGTTCAAAATATTTCATATAATTATGAGTCACGAACTTACCATAAGTATGAGTTTTAAGAACTCGCAACTAATCTTATATTCTATACCTATTCGTTATACCTATTCGTTTATCACCTTCTCATCATACATATAGCGAATAGCGCGACACCGATATTTCAATGATTATCAAAGTGATAAATTAAGTAGTCGTTAGACCAAGCACAAAATCCCCGCCCATACAAAGGTTTGTACAACTCAGCTATCACATGAGTCCTCAATTGAAATCCCACATAATCCTAGCTCCCTCAATACTCGATACGAATTTCATTTAATCCGTATCTACAATTCACAACTCATTCCTGAGTTTAACATGACTATTTAATAGTACCATATTCGTATAGCAATTCTGTTATAAAGTCTTCAATCAATAGATTGATCATCTATCCTCTTATGACCTCATCAGATCACGTTGTAATCTGATATTATAATCGTATTATATTACGATTATTTTCTACCTTATAATCTTTTTGTTTTACGATTTTCTTTCCCTTTATACTTTTAGTCTTTTAAACTCTATCTATTCATTACTACTATTCATCTTTATTATTAAAGTTAGATAACTCTGGATCTTTTATAATTTATCGAGATTCATCTTTGAATCTTATCAACTCACTAACTATATTTGAGTTAGTTCTTATCCTTATCCCACTGCGGTTAATAGCCTAAGGTAACCCTATCGAAGGTTTATAACCTACAGATCTGATACCAACTGTAGCGCCCCCAAATTCGGGTCCCTAGAACCTCGGACCTGGTACGTTACGATACATCATTTCTATAACTACTGCGGAAGATATAAACATAAATTATTTATATAATAAATTTTTACACATAATTCCCAAGGTCTGAAACTTTAACTTAATACACATATTTTACACGTCATACAATGTCATTTGTATCCAATACTATTACCATTTTAACCGTATAATAATTCCATTCTGGAACTTGTCTTTGCCTTTGACTGTGTCCAAAGTTTTGTCTTTAATCTAAAATATTTATCATGATATAGCAAGGGTGAGCAACAAGTTTGCCCAGCAAGTTTAAGTTCAAATAAAGATATATCATGATTGAATAGAATAATTAGCTAACAAACTTTCAACAATATAATATTGGTGAAAGAACATGAATCAATTTACATTACTGAATGATCGAGTCAATAATGATGAATGGCCAATAATGAACATGAACAAATTTAACTGAACCTTAGGGTAATGAAGGTGATCAGCATTTCATACGTGATGAACATATGCAATATGCACTACGTGCTAATCAATAATCTGTATAGATGTGAATAATTAACAATGATTAATCACGAACATGCTTTACAATAACAACTCGAGTTCGAGTTAGGAAACTTGCATGTACCGTCGATTACTGCTACACAATCTAATTTAATCGCTTTATTGAAAAGACCTATCAGTAATAAGATACATCTTTCAATTAGTATAACATACTTTATAAGTAAACTATCTATCATTTAAACACATAGTCAAATATTAGATAACCTTAACACTATACATACACAAGTCTAAACCTAGCACACATCGAGTCTTTAATAATATTCAATATAGTATACTAAGTGGTTTCCAACAAACAACTAACAAATTAGCTTCCGTCTTGTCAACACTATTTTCACAGCGAGTTATATCGGTTACCAATTCGTAGATCCTTTCCCCATATGACGGAGTCGTTTAGCCCAGCTACTATACATCAACTATTGCAGAATACAACTGTACTACTTTTAGACTTAATACTTAATCGCTTACTAAGTTATTATTATAACTCGGTAAACTTTTTACTATTCAAGAGACTCAATTTTTTATTTCAGTAAACTGAAACCAAACAGTCTTCCTAACATTTTCAGTGTCCATTTCAGTATCCTGAAATGTTCATTCAGCAAGCTGAAATATACTATTCATGAAAATACCAAATCAATTTATTATTTTTTTCATTCTTTGTCCAAACACATACAAATATTTCATACACAAAAACTATTTTTCTGGAATTTTTCAACTCCCTTAAGTATTTTTCAAAAATCCGTTTTTACTTAATTCCTTAAGAAAATAACTACCTCACGCTTAACTCCAAAAATTCGAAACTCTTGGCGGGATCTTATACATGTTATCGTTGTAACGATTGAGATTTTATATTTAATTTTAAATATTTATTGAATTAAATAAATATTTATGTGAATTATTTATTGAGTAAATAAATAGATTAAGTAAATTATGGTGAATGATTTAATTGAGTGTTACATATTAAATTAATGAATGTTATTTAATTGATATGTATATATATTAATGTTATATTATAGTTCTAATTTAATTGAGATAATTGAATTAGATGAATTATGTGATGAAGTGTTACATGAATTATAATTAGCGAGTAATTATAATTATGTGGCAAATTTTATGTGATTAATGGATGTTAGATTTTAATTGATTAAATTAGATGATTAATATTTAATTGATTAAAATATGACATTAAAGTATGTGTCAAAATGATTTATTAAAATAAAAGGAAAAGAATTTTTAAATGAATTTTTACCAAACAAGGCCCTTGTATTTGTTTTAAACCTATTTCTACCAAACAGGGCCCTAACTATCAAAAAGCTATTTTTAAATAAACTGTTTACCAAACATAGCCTTAGCATTAATAATCAATTTTTGAAAATAACCTTGTTTTGCCAAACAAGGCATTGTGGTTTTTGAATTTTGTAACTTATATAATAAATGTATTTATTATATATATTAAGTAATTAGAAGTTACATATATATTATTAGTATACGTATATTATATCAGTTATAATATATCTATACTACGTTAGATTAGAAGTTAGTTTGTAAAGCTAAGAACAAAAAAAGAAAAGAAGAGCAGAGAAGTTAGAGAAGAGAAGGAAGAAGAAACTTGTGAAGGCTAGAATTAGTCATTGTATTCTTCTCCAATCATCAAAAAGGTAATTAATATCTTATAGTTTTAAAGAATTGTGATCCGTTGTTCTTCATTGTTTTGAGTTTCTGTAAATTTAGTTTTCTGTGAATTTCATGAAATTATGTAATCATGAATTTTATATATATGTATTGTATCCATGTGTTGATTGTGGTAATTGTATGACATAAGAGGATTTTAAAAAATTAAATTACTGTAGAAATATATTTTTAACAGAAAATTCATGTTTATATGAGTTCATATAGAATTTCATGAGTGTGGTTAATGTTAATTGAGAAATTCATGCAACTAGTATGTGTTAATATGCTTATTAAGTAATTTCTGGATGCTATCTTCAACTTAGTATGTAATGCATGCATATAAGTTCGAATTGATGGAGAAAAATAGTTACAGTAGATTATTTTTGAGAAAATAGTTTTCATGAAAATGGCCAAATTGGATTTTTAAAACTTGTGATTATCATTGTTTAAATGATTTTGTGTTTGAAAGCATGCTTTATATATGTGTAATAGCGTATATATGTTTTACAGAGTTTATAGTACTGTATTTTTGGCGTTGTTGGCTTGTATGGGTTAATAGGTGAAGCAGAGTAACGTGGTTGTCTGCGTCTGGCCGAGTTGCTGCGCAGCTGCGCTGGCAGCAAGGCCAGGATCAGCGCAGCTACGCCGCTTGTCTTTTCCAGATTCTCACCCTGCGCAGCTGCGCCGGTTTCAAGGCAGCTGGCTGCGCAGCTGCGCCAAGCTCTGTTCAGAGGCAGTGAATGCTAGTCATTTGTGCAGTGTTGTTTCTAACCTAGTTTAATTATGCTATGACAGTGAGCATGTATCTAGTTGCTATAATATGTTGTTAACATAAATTTGACAAATTTATATTTAGAAAAGAAAAGAGGTTTGAAAACCTTAATGTATGATTTGAATTATTATTTAAATGTGATATATGATTTAAATAATTATAATAAAAAGTAAGTGTTTATTTTAAATTATAATTTTGTTAAATTATAATGAATAAAGGTTGATTTATTAAATGTTAATTTAAATTATAATTTATGTAATTATAATTTAATAAATGCATGTTTAATTGTGGATTAAATTGATAATTACATGATTAATTATAAATTATGTAATTATAATGCATGTTATAGTTTAATTAATTATTGATTATAATTGATAAATACATGATTAATTATAAATTGTGTAATTATAAATGCATGAATGTGGTTTAATTGATTTTAAATTATAAATTATTTATAATTTAAAAGGTAATGATAATTTAAGTAATTATAATTTGATTAAGTGTTTGAATTATAATTGTTTAATTATAATTGAGTTAAATACATAATTAATTTAATTATGTGAATATGTAGGTGATGTAATTAACTATGTGATGATTGAGTATTATTACTATTTAATCAGAATGTGAGTTAACCATGAGGGTTAACCACTTATGTGAATTTGTTACGTGTTAACTAATTTAGGTTATTGTGATTGAATATATATGTGTAGGAAGTATTAAAGTACGTGAATTGTGTTAAGTAGCTTGCGCTTGAGGCAAGTCTTCTAAACCCTAAACTCATTAATTTTACGCAACTTTTCTAAACCCTAATCTTGTATTGATTTTATATGATCTCTTGAATTCATATATTCATTGTTGAGAATGTCCTTTCCATTTCAGTATTGGACAATTGTTTATTTAATTGAAATGGTCTTAACTTATTGTTCAAGTAAGATCCAATTATTATTTTAAATGCTTTAAGTTGATTCTAAAGCATATGTTAATTCATAATTCTTTTATTTTGAATTATTGGAAGTCGATTCAACTAATCCTTAGTTGATGAACGTGAATTCTAAATTACCCTTGTAAACTTATCCAAACCAAACTTTCTTTGGTGCGGACTTGAATTCAAATTACTGAGTTGAACAACCCTATTTATTAGGGGAGGTTACTACGCATAGCGTTAAGATGTTGGTGCACAATACATGGTACGAAGGGCTGATCCCCCTAAGTACGAGTTAAGGTCCATAGTCTTATTGACTGTTAAAGGTTTAAATAGAAATATTTATAACCTAGGACAATAGTTCAAAGGTCTTATGACCCTCAGATAAATTCTATATCCAGATTTTAATATTGAAATAGAATTATTATTCAATTCTTTATTATTGAAGCAAGCTAAGTTGTTCAGATTTTCTTAAAGATATTCTTTCATGTCTATATTATTGTTAAACTCCAGTGAACTGTGGTTTGCTCACTCTTGCATTAAATAACAATTTCAGTTAAGGTTGATAACGCTGATGCTCCGTCTACAAGTAAGGGCAAGGGAAAGCAAAGCAAGTGAAGACTTGTTTTTTTTATTTAATTGAGAATGATTGTAATAATTGAATGTTATGTTTTATTTCGGCACTTTATTATATTCATGTCAAGGTTAGAGTAACCCTGGGATTGATTTTGAGAAGGTTGTAACCCTTGTTTTAAGGGAGATTTAGTTATTTTAATTTAAGTTGTAGCTTATTTTGCATTATTCATTGGGTAGATAAATGTTATATTAGAAAGTGAACACCAAATCATGTGAAAACGAAGTACCCGGATTTGGGGGTGTCACAATCGTGAGCTTTCTGTTTAAATTTCATGGTCATCGGAGTTATAGAACTCCGGTTAAAGCGTTTTTCATCGGAAAAACCCTAATATTAAAATAGTCATAATTTGCCCAATTTAAGTCAGAATGAGCTCATTTTCGGACACAAGCTAGTTTATAACATATATTTTAATGTCACAAAAGGCCTGATTTTATTTCATAACTTAAGTGGCCGAAACAGCCTCTTAAATATCCAGACATCCTAGTCTTTAGACTTTTTCAGATTTTGCTTCATTTACTCAAATCAGTCCAAACGAAAATCTACATCTCTTTTTTACGTGATTCCACTTGAAAAAGTTAGAAGACTTGTATATCTAACTCCAAAAATTCGCCACACTCAAAAATTCAAAATATTAAAAGAGATATGGTCGTTTTCAATTCACACTTTGTTTTCACAAAAATTTGTTTTTCATTACTTGATGATTTCTAAGAAAACTTTCATATTCCCACCTAATAACCAACATAATCCATCATCAAACATCATAACATCAACTAATACCAAGTATATTCATGGATCTATCATGATCCATGATCTATTTCAAAAATCTATCACAAAATCCAAACAAAACACAGGTAAAGTTAACAACTATTAGGTTTTGTACTTTTGAAAAACTTATTTCCTATTTCATGCTTTAGATCCAACTTTTTATCCTTAAAAGGGTTAGATCAAAACATGAAACACTTAATAAACATCTAGATCTAAAGTTTTAAACCTTAAGATCATATCTTTTCAAAAATCAAAACTCAAGTCAAACCAAGAAGAAAAATAGATTATATGAGTAGGATTTCTTTATACCTTCTCTTGATTCTTCCCTCTTCTTCTTCCTAAGATTGATTAGGAAGCTATGAAACTTAGAAAAACTATCTCTCTCTTTCTTCCATCTCTTGACCGAACCCTCATGGCTCCCTCTCTCTCTTGGTTACTTTTCTAAATTAAGAAATGAATAAGATGAAAGAGAAAATAAATTGACGTATACTTAGTTGTGGTGGGTTTGTAGATATATTTGATATATCTAATCTATCTCACATTCACTCTCTCTCTCTCTCTCTCTTTCTCTCTCTCTTATTATTACTAGATTACTTGCACTCCTTGGTTGCTTGTAGATTTGGAGAAATGATAAGGATAAACCAATGCTTGCCACCTAGCTAAAGTTGCTCACCTAATAAAGTAGAAAATCATTACATGCACCTCCCTTTCTCCTCCCCTCCATAAATTTCTGCCCTAAGGCCTTCTTGGGCTCAAATTTGTTTTATTTTAAAGGCCCAAATAGCTTACTTAAGGTCTAATAGGCCGCTTCCCCCATTGGGCTTAGTTTGGGCAACTCTTTTAATGTTTTGGACTAGCAATTTTAATTCTTTGAGCTTGTAAATCAACATAGTTTCCTACTATTTAATTTTATACTTATTCAGTGACTTAAATACTCTTCCTCAAGTGGGCTAACCTTGGGCTAAGCTTGGGTTCTCACTAAATTTATTTTTTGGGCTTACATTTTTCTTAGTTTACTTACTCATAAAATGAGCTTGAGCTTCCTCTGCCATCACTATACTTGCCCTATACATAATATATTGGGCTACTTATCAACTTTAATTGCTATTAAATCAAATTAGCTACCAGTCCAATCCTTAAATAAACAATTGGGCTATTTATACAATTTCTTGGGCCATACAATCATCTTAGTCCATTAAATCTGTTATCACTAGAACTAATGCTCAATATTTTTGATATATACATATTCTTAATTATCTCTATATACAAAATAAATGTATACACATTATATAATGTATATTTATTTAATCATACACATAATCCACATAATCAATCACATATTCTAATAGTTTATTAACTAAATAACTATATTTGGCTTAATGAGTTGCAAAAACTAACACTCACATAATCATACAAGATAACCCTTGAAGTCATTGGATTCAAATACCTAATTTATATATTAGGTCACCAAACTTTATAGGTATCGTAGTACCTTATCCTCAATATTCCATCAAACAGATATAGATTCATCTCTAGGGTTTAAAAATTTTATAACCCATAATTCCTCTATTCTTAATCAAATAATAAACCATATAGATTATTCTTTAAAAAAATTTAAATTACCCCTCTATTTCCACTCTAGGTTTTATCCTTTAACCTTTATTTAATCATTTAAAATCTTATAAATTCTCAGGTTGTCATGGTGTGGTACCTCCATTAGGAGTCAATCCCGTCGGTTGTTTATTACGGGACTCCTCTAGGTGTTTCCACTGTGAGGTTCAGAAAAGGCACCACTTAGATCCGCTCCAATTGAAAAATGGATGTTTTCATCAGGTAAATTGCGAAGATCTGGGAACCAATTTTAAAAAGCCCAGTGAGAGTAACCCTAAGATAGGTCAGCCTCTGATAAACCAAATATGTGGTGTGTCTCTTCATGCCTTATTTACTCTTCCTCGTATATAAATGGCAATCATCTTGAAATTGTCATTTGTACATCTTTCTTATCCTGTCATCAAATTGACAAACCCTTTGTTTCGCAGGAAAAGAATAAAAACCATTAAACTGATGCATAGCATATCATGCATCCCTATCCACCAATATCCAGTCTAAACTAGATATCGGTTTTGTGCAGATTGGTCCTAGAACTCTATTTCTAGACAAAAAAGCCCTTTCACCACCAGTCCAAATGGCTGAAGGAACTTCATCAGAACACAGCCCGGTATCTCGAGAAGAATTTGAGGAGTTTAAGAAACAGATTGCCTAGATGACTACCCTATTGAGAGAACAGTGTAAAGTATCTCAGGAACCTAAGCATAAGAGTTTGACTAAACCCTCTGTGCAAGGAGATATGAAAATATCAGAAAAGGACGGTTATACCCAGATGTCCACACCTGTCTCCCCACTCAACGTCGAAATAGCCAAGGAGGCCCCAGTCCAAAAGATGAAAGGGGAAATAGTAGACCTTCGAGAGAACAGAGAAACATGAGACATCATGAAGAAGATGCAACAGATGGAGGATGATATCTGATCTATAAAGGGGACAGGGTCTCACGGAAGTGTTAACTACTCCAACCTCTATATTTTCCTAAAGGCCAGATATCCCGATAAATTTTAAGTCCCAGAGTTTGAGAAATACAACGGTTCAGGCGACCCTTACACCCATCTGAAGGTATACATAAGTGAGTTAGGATCCTATGCCGAGGATGGAAACCTTCGAATGCAGTTGTTCCGAAAGAGCCTTACTTGTGAAGCCCGAACTTGGTACTCCCGGATCGACAATTCCAAAGTCCAAGGTTGGGAAGATTTGGCACACGCATTCCTCAACCAACATAGCTTCCAAACCCAAATGGCACCTGATCGCTACCAAGTGTTCAAGGTGAAGAAAATGAACAATGAATCATTCAAGGATTACATGCAGAGGTGGAGGCACATGGCAGCCCAGGTTAACCCGCCAATGGATGAAGTTGAGATGGTGATGACGTTCATCAACATCCAAGAAACGCCTTATTACAAGAGAGTCCTAGCAAGAATAGGGAAACCCTTCTCCGAAGTGATAAAATATGGGGAAATGGAAGAGATGGGTTTGAATTTTGGTAGATCAAAGACCTCACGACCTTGGAAGTGGTCGCCGAACTTATACAGTCCGGCAACTATGCGAGCGCTCCCAAGACGATATACAAGGAGAGCGATGAAGATGTATCTTTCGTTTCACAGGGGTAATCTATGAGACCCGATAGTAGTCCCTCTACCGGGACAAATGAAAGTGATCTGCCACAGCAACAACAAGCCACATTTAACCAAAACCAGGATAGACAAAGCAAATTTGAAAGAACAGAAAATCGAGTGTTCACTCCACTAGGCAATTCTCTAGAGAATGTCTTGGCCTTATTGATCGACCACAAGAAAATTGCTGATTTGGCTCCACCTCTAGATCCAAAGAGTAACCGATATGATCCAAGCGAGAGATGTGCTTACAACTCAGATTCTCCGGGACATGATACACACGACTATTGGTCCTTAAAGAATAAAATCCAAAATCTGATTGAAAGTGGCGATATTGTGATAAAAAAAAATCTGACCAATCAGATGTCAACACCAGCCTTCTATGATAGTACAATAAAGAGGGAGTGAACATGATCTGTTCAGGAAGCGCCAAAATTGATCCAAATCGTAAGTACATACTAAGGATTGAAGAATACCCCCATAGGAGCCGAGCAAATGTCCTAGGGTGGGAAAGCCCAGAGGAGTGTGTGACAGTAATACAAAAATTTGAGACGATCCAGCATCAAGTAACTCTGTTAGCCAAGATGGTAGTGCGCTAACATCAGATTACAAGAGAGTTTTTCACTCAATCATCAAGGAACCCAGAGAAGGAGGAGGTTATCCAGAATGCAAGCCTATATCCTTCCAAGATAATCCACCTGACTGAAGAAGATCAAAGCGAGCTGAAAGAGCAGGAAAATTGGATATATAAAATTACTCGAAGATCTCGCCAGCGGAAAAATTGCCCTGAGGAATGAAAATTCTTAAAGTGGATAGATCAAACAACATTCCAGACACCTGCAAACCCCCAAAATCCTACGGCACCGAGAGTTGGGGAAAATAAACGAAGAAGGGTATTTATGCCTCTGGGAGACTCGTTGGAAAATGTATTAGCACTGTTGGTTGGGCAGAAATAGATTGCCGAGCTCGCTCCTCCAGCTGAACCCAAAAGAAGGCAATACGATATCAACAAGAGGTGTCTCTACCATTCTAACTCACCTGGACATGCGACCGAGGAATGTTGGACCCTATGACATAAAATCCAGAATCTCATTGAAAATGGAGAGCTAAAGATAGATATCCTCATGACCAGAAAAGGTGAAAGGGAAATAAAAAGCTTAAGATTTCCACTCGAGGCAGACAGTTCCAAGGAAGTGACGACTATGAGCACCAATCTTGGCGGAGCGTAAGGTGGACTGGTCATAATGCGAGGAGTGGCAAAGGAAAGTAGTGGGGTCCCCTAAGGGAATTCCTCCGCCACCGTCGAACATCCTGTTGCCCGAAGTTAGCAACCACACTCCTGATTCTACCCTACTGGATGATGAGGAGGAAATATTGATCCTTTCCAATGAAGAAAAAGCCAAAAGGGAAAGTTTCTGGCTTGAAATGCACTAACAGTTCGAAAGAACTTTCAAAGTCAAAACCTCCCAGGACCATGGAAAAGATGAAGGAACATATCAAGGAAAAGGAGGCGAGGGTATTGGCAAAGTTAACCCATCAAAGAATCAAGAGTTCATCTATTTTTATGACGGGTCTAGTTTGAGCGTCCCCGAGGGATACGAAGAATATGAAGGTGATCAAGTTATGGCGGTGAGTGGAGATGTTCCAGACAAGAAAATAACCTCTACTGCCAGCATTGAAGGCAACCTAACCTCTTGGAACTGAACTATCAAGCCTCAGCTAACCTAGAATGCGTATATTCCGAGAATCTGTTGCGAGTTCCATGAAATGTTGGGACGGTATCATTAGCATTATGTCTTATTTTATGTTTTATGCATTATTATGTTATGTTTTGTTTATAAAAAAAAAAGAAAATGAAAAAAAGAAAAAAAAAGAAAAAAAGAAAAAAAGAAAAAGAAAGAAAAATATATAAAGTCTAGTTTTTAGGTTTGAGCCTGAACTACGAAAGACCTAATCTCCCATCTGCGGGAGTACGTAGGCATCCATTTATGGTGCGGTCAACCCAAAAAAAAAGTCAATCCAAACCCCATGAAATCAAATAAAAAATCAAAACACCATAAAACCAAGTTCAAACCTAAATAGACCCTTTCAAACTGTTCAGGCCAAGCATGAACTATGTAAGACCTGATCTCCTTTCAAAGGAGTACATAGGCAGCCAGTAATGGCGGGGTCTAACTATTACAAAAGTCACAAAACCCTTTTCAACAATTCAGCAATCCCAAGATACAACTATTCAACGACTCATCAACCCCGAAAGTGCGAGAAAACTTGATCTCCTTTTGACCTACAGAAGTGCATGAGTGGCCATTGTGAGAAAGTCTATCTCATAACTGACGACCTACCTGTTCTCTGATATAAAATCCACAAATCAAACCTTACAGATTGAACCAAGCCCGGTTAAAACTGATACATCAGAAACCAAGCCGAGCTCTTAGATCCAATTCAGTGGAATCTGAAGGCCTCTCGACATCAAACATTAAAGCCAATGTGATAACATGAATTCAAAAACACAATGCGATATGTCAAACATGATCATCAGCCAGTACATATACAAAGCAAGGCGGTGCAAAATGTGAATACATAGAAGATTACAATAAGTGCACCTGTAAGTTAGAAGCGATGATTGGGGCACCCAAACATCAAAGTCAATATCCACTACCTGTTCAGAGGTAAAGGACTCTTGCGATCTCGGCATCTTCTCAGCCCATGAATCAAACACAACAAAGTGACTACTCCAGACGACAAACAGCACTGGGGAAATTTTTGAAATGACAACTAGATATTGGTACCCTTACAAAAAATAAGACTGAGGAAATATCGGAGACAACGACAACCAGACACTGGGGCATTTATCAACCATCCCAAAAGGGAAAATGCAAGTCGGCACCCATACTACAATCCCATCAGCATGCGACGTCACCAGAGTTTCTCTTATATCTTTTCACTGGCGATCCGGTACGATCACTTGGTATTTTTCAATCATAACTTTGTTAGAATGCAGCGATCCATAGATGAGGTACGACTCTTTCAACTCCTTATATATTTTCTGTCTCCATACATTAGCGATGATATACATTGTTGAAAGTA
Organism: Panax stipuleanatus; assembly: GCA_020205555.1. Classification (NCBI taxonomy): domain Eukaryota; kingdom Viridiplantae; phylum Streptophyta; class Magnoliopsida; order Apiales; family Araliaceae; genus Panax; species Panax stipuleanatus. The sequence continues at coordinate 89,646,551 of CM035118.1, forward strand.
GTATGCATACAAGCCAATCATGTATGATGATAAAGCATATACTTTGGAGACAATCTTATTTATTTAATAATAAAAATATTCATTTATTAAAGGCATTTAATTATCTACATGGTGCTATTTTTGTAATATGTAAATAACCCATAGTTTTAAGCAATGCTTTTAGAATCATGATGTTGATCATGCTAATGAGATTTAAATTCTTAGAAAGCTTAAAACTAAAATAGTTCCCAATCGTGGGATTACTAAAAAGGGGATTAGTAAATCCGGATAGATTGGTACATATGTTGCTTGCTCATTGGATGAGGATGATTGATCTCATGATCATTTGTGTGGAGACACTAAAGCAAGTATGTAGGTGCTTATTGGAGAATAAGTTCACTGAACGTGACTCGCTATGGAATACCTAATGGAGTTTTACTCGCCTGTCAATAAGAATTCCTAATGTGATAGTAGTACAAATGATCTTTGGACTTGAGATCATCATAGTATCTTGTATGTAATGAATTATACTTTGACTTATTCCTTAAAGCCCTTTAGGGTATATAAAAGGTTATGCTTGGGTATTATAAGTTACATTTGGAGATAATGAATGATCAATAAAGAATCTACCACCTCTAGTAAAAGAGAAGATATGTCCTATGTGGTTCGTTAAATGACAATCCAAGAATCCTTGGCCAAGGTGGAATGAAATTAGAAAGGAGTTTCTAATTTGCATTATTTGGAGTTGTGCATTTTCTAATCGAAATACATATAATTAAATAAAATAAGACTTGACAGTAAATCCATGTCTTATATTTAATTAGGACATTGTATGGTGGAAGGATTGAATTGTACGGTAACTATTTACTCACATGTTCTTTTATGATTAATGTTGAAATCTATATTATCTGGAAAGTCGTTGATCGCTAGGGAGGCTTATCCTTATTGTACAATAAATATTATTTATTTAAATAGATTATTAGTTTAATTTATTTATTTAAATAAGATTAGAATTGTTCTAATTGATTTATTCACAATCGGTTTAATATGGAGAACCTAAAGGGCCACACCATAAAAGGAAGAATAATTATTTAAGAAGGTAATGGCATAATCGTAATAATGCATTAAATATAATTAATTTAATCTATGGTGATAGAATAAATTAAATAGCTTAATGTTTATTCTTTAATATTTTTAAAATATTAAATATAAATTAATAAGAGATGTCTTATTAATATTATTACAATTATTATTATTTTAATTTCTAAAGGAGTTTAGTAATTAATTTAATATTAGTACTCTCATTTATTCTTAATAAGATTAGGAGATAAATTAATTAAATGAATTTAATTAATTATTCCCCATGTGGTGGGAAGCCTAAATTAATTAAATGACATTAATTAATTAAATGAAATCCCATGTCTAATAGGATTAGAAGGGTTGACCAATATCTATATAAGAGGAGTCTTATAATAGATATTACTTGATGATGCAATTTTAATTGTTGGAGAGTACTCTTTTTCTATAGAGGATAGAAAACTAAACCAACCACTCTCCTTCTTGATAATTCATCTTCCTTAGTGGATCACCTCTAGAGGCCAAACACTTGGGTGGCTAACGTTGATCAAAGGAAGGAATCTAACCCAGAAATTCAAGGAGATCACGAAGAACAAGGAGTTGAACTCGTACCTATGGAAGCTTCATTCTACAAAGGTATAATTCCATAACTTCTTATTTATCGTTTTAAATTAATAATTTGCATAAAGGATGATCCGAGTAATGGTTTTGTAGAAATTTTTTAAACTCTGATATACCATGCTTCCGCTAATTTTTGCAATTTGATTGTGTCATGATTTCGTACAAATCCAACAATTGTAAGTATAGATAAATCTTGCGTTAGAATCTTAGAAAAAGGTTTTAAAAGAGAAGACTTTGTTTAACTTGTTATGAATAGATTAATTCGAATAAGCATCCGTGGAGCAAGAATCGCGAGAACGATTAGAGAATTAAGACTATTCAACCTTTTGATTAGGCACGACATTCTAGTTCAAAGTGCTTTTTGGAGCAGAATCTACCTCATATACATATCTGCACTTTACAGTTGCCCTAACTCTTAGTTATGGGGTATGAAACTATGGCGACATCGATGACAATTAATGCGAAGATAGAAGATAAGTGATGGCGAACCTAATGTCTCAAATCGTGGCCTGGGTTACTCGAGTAATTAAGCCTGAGGGGTGTCTTTACACCTGGTGCCCTAAAGCCATCTGGTTTGAGAGTCACCGGCCTAAAGCTCGGTATATGGGTAACTTAGTGCCTAAGAAAATGAGCATTATGAGGAGATAAAAGGCGAGACCTGAGCAAATTCGAATCGTGGCCTTGGTTACTTGAGTAATTATACCTGAGGGGTGTCTTTACACCTGGTGCCCTATAACCATCTGGTTTGAGAGTCACCGCCCTAACACTCGCTACATGGGTAATTTAAGCCTAAGAAAATGAATCTTGCATTTGATCAGGCAAAGAACGAATAGAATAAACTGCCTAACTTATCTCAAAGTGTGGCCTTTGTTACCGAGCAAGTAAACCCGAAGGGGTGTCTTTACACCTAATGCCCTAATGGCGTTTGGTTTGGGAGTCATTGGTCCAAAACTTTTTAAATGGGTAACTTTGAATAGCCTAAGAAAGCGAGACAAGTTAAGAGAGAAAAAAAAAGAACAAAATTCGGAGTTTAAAAAAAATATTTTGCAAGATCAGAACGAGATCATCTAAAATCATGGAAGAGAAACCCCTGCTAATGGTTGCGTCACTTATAGTGCACATGTCATATGACGTTAATTCTACGAAGAACGATATCTAGAGCGAAGACAAAGTATCTTTGATAAAGGGAGATAAGCCTTTTTAATCTAATCTTACTCATGAACAATGACAATGTATGCTTAAAAGTTTTCTTGCGTTTTCATAACTTGTAAAATCAAAATATCCTTAAAATGAATAATAAAAAAAAAATCTGAAGGTTAGCGATTTACAACTTTCTTAGCGAGAAGAAAAAAATACAGCGATTAAGAGTTAAGTGGCAGACCCGATGAGCATTTAATTTCATGAACTTTAACTTCATATGCCTCATTGATGATATTGTAGTAATGTTTCTATCAAAGATATCCCCGAGCTGTTGGTATATTTTGTTCTTCGTCTGATGTGCAGGATATTGCTCCCTTTTGACGTGGTCAACCAAGCGAGTTTCTCACATGAATCCCTGGTAACAGCATGCGAAAAGGTTGGGGCATTTTGCGATTCAATGAAAAGGAAGGAGCCTAAGGCAGGACCAAGCTTCTCATCAAAAGAAATGAGAGGACTTTAGAAAAAAATTATAATGATATGAGCTTGCGACGACAAAAGAAGGAAAAATTTCCTTGAAGATCCTTACCTGAAAAATACCAACACCTCATCTGTAAAACAGTTTCAAAAGACCACACAGGGGTCAATCATAACTCACAATTTAATAAATGCAAATCCATGACATATAATGCACACATCATGACATATACAGTGAATAAAAGATTTATATATACATCTCTGGAAATACATAAAATTGTATACATAAAATATCATCTCTGTCCTACAAATAAAAGTAAAAAGTACAGGGAATGGGGCAGAGCTGCCCGTTAACTAACAAAAGGTCTAGCAAATAAAATCTACATCATCAAACATATCAACCTGCTCCAAGTCCTCCTAAGTCGAGGCCTCTGCATCGAAGTTCAAATCTGCGCCGTGAAAAGAAGGGCCGTATCCTCCAAGGACATCAGTGTCACCAGGTTCATCAGTCAAGCCAGTATCTAATACAGCGGGGTCGCAAGTAAAATACTCACCCTTTTTATAATCGATGATGTAATCTGCCGATAATGAACTAGTGAAGGCTTCGGCACAACCCCGTTGGTGTAATCCGTTGGCAACAAAACTAGTTAAGGCATCGGCACAACCCTGATGGTGTAATCCGTTTGCAACAAAACTAGTGAAGGCATCGGCACAACCCCGATGGTGTAATTCGTTGGCAAAAAACCATTGAAGCCATCGGCACAACCCCGATGGTGTAATCCGTTGGCAACAAAACCAGTGAAGGCATCGGCATAACCCAGATGGCGTAATCCGTCGGCAACAAAACCAGTGAAGGCATTGGCATAACCCCGATGGTGTAATCCGTTAGCAACAAAACTAGTGAAGGCATCGGCACAACCCCAATGGTGTAATCCGTTGGCAACAAAACTAGTGAAGGCATCGGCACAACCCCGATGGTGTAATCCGTTGGCAACAAAACTAGTGAAGGCATCGGCACAACACCGATGGTGTAATCCTTTGGCACCAAAACCAGTGAAGGCATCGGTACAACCCCGATGGTGTAATTCGTTGGCAACAAAACCAATGAAGGCATTGGCACAACCCCGATGGTGTAATCCATTGGCAATAAAACCAGTGAAGGCATCTACACAACCCCGATGGTGTAATCCGTTATCAACAAAACCTAGTGAAGGCGTCGGCTCAACCCCGCTGGTGTAATCCGTTGGCAACAACCAAGCGCAGATCGGCAAATCCCCGATGGTGTAATCCACTGGCAACAAACTAGTGAAGGCATCAGGACAACCCCGGTTGTGTAATCCACCGGTAACGAACCAGTGAAGGCATCGGCATAATCCAATTGGTATAATCTGTTGGACAAACCAAAGTAGGTCGGCTCAGCCTTGATAAGGTAATACGTTGGTTACAACCCAATGTGGGCGTCGGCTTAACCCAAATGACGTAATCCTTAACTTCCCTAGCTGCGGGAGAGTAACCCCTTTCTAATATCACATATCATTACATTTGTTATACATGATATTGCATCATCAGATATACCTTGACATGCAATCTCTGAGTCTAGTAATCTTTGTCATGTTCATTCCATTACATTGCATAAACAAGATAAAGAGGGGCATCTGTAGACACTCAAAATTTTACTTTCTTTGTACTAACCTTGTAAAAGGGTAAAAACATAATTTTACTTTGGAGTTAACACCGAGGTAAGGAAAAAAAGCCAGGTCATCCTGAAGACGACCCCGTGAAAGATTCAAATGACCAATGATGCTCGAACATGTTGTGAATTGAATGAGGATATCCAACTCAACAAACCTCGAAAGGCGTACCATCGACGATAAACCAGCTAACTACCGTCGGGAACCAGAAGATACTTCTCAGCTAGCAGCATCATCTTCCCGGACCCCGACTCAGTTAGACTCGATTGGATCCCGCCGTATTCCTCACAAACTTTTAGAAAGTCCGATCTGCGAAGGTCAACTTTCTCCAAATCGAGACCTAAGGCACGTATTTTGAGGTAATCATACATGTAGGGCCCAGCCATATTTATACATGCTCCAACCTAAACCATACTCAAGGCTAGCCGCATGTATGGTGGCGGATGCCTGAATTTCTCTATATCAGCTGCCAACAACTCATAAACACAGAAAAGAGGAAGAACTTAGAGAAAGAATGTCACTTTTAGAGAGAGAAGCCCTCAGGTGAGACTTATATATACTAAATTTGAGCGATTTTATCTTGTTAGTGTCTACTTGGAGTCCCGAGTATGTTCTAAGTTGATCCCGGGAGTTAAAACGCTTGTTCACGCGACCCCCAAGGTGAAACAACTCACTTTCTAGCTTTGTTCTTTGTATATTTTGTTTAAATACTATATTGATTCTATATCTTATTTAAATATAGATAAACTTGTTGTATTTTTAGCATATTGTGTAATAGTTGATAGATATTACGTTTCTATCAGTTATATTGTGCTTATTGTGTCGTAAATTGATCACGGAGGCTAGATCTACCTAGAACTAAGCCGAATCTAGCCTTTGAAAGGTTATTAAGCATGATAATTTAACCCAGTGTGCTAGAGTGGCTTAGATTCATGGTAGATCTATGGATTTATTGCTTTAAATGTTCCCGGTTACCCCGTATAACCCTAAATCTATTTTTAGAGGTGAAAGGGGTCCGAAATGGCTTAAAACAGTGATTTTAACTGATGAAATCACCTAATATCAAAGCCAAGAACATTTTATATATGTAATCCCGCACAAATAATGTGAGCCTAGGAATCCCGGTGTCGAGATCCCCAAACGGATCCGACTTAATTCCCACGATGGACCGGTTTTTATGTTGTAATGTTGTAATAGCGTAAATATCGTTGTATATGTATTATTTGGATCTTGAAAACGAGCTCGAGGGGTTAGTTCGAGAAGTCGGATTCAAGATCTCGTGATAGTGAAAACCTTAATTATGGGAGCTCGGTTAATCGAGATGGCTTACATGCCCGATGATAATCCAACCCCTTTTTAACGCTTTTGCATGCATATCATCAAAATGATTTCTAATAAAACTACAAAGAGCTTTTGATGATGAATAAAGCTATTTGGAGTAGATCACATAATAAACGTAAAGAATAAAAGGAAGTATCGAAGTGCTCAATTCCTAGTCGGGCAAAGGATTTGAAAAACCTTACTTTTTAAAATCTCATTTCAATTCATATATCTTGTTAAAAATGAACTTTTTATCAAATTAAATCCTTCGTACCTAGGCGCAAAAGAGGTACAACACTACCTTCAAATAAACCAAAATAAAGACTTATAATAAAAATGAATAAAGCTTTCAAAATAAAACACACACACACTCACACACACACATACACTTTATGCACAGAAAATCAATAAGATACGGTACCGTATTTTCACAGGAGTCAGGGGGTGCCTAACACCTTCCCCTCGCTTAACCTAGCCCCCGAATTCCACGAATCTCGGGTTTCAAGACACATCATATAGAGTCACATATTGGACTAAATTGCGAAAACTATTAAAACTCAGATAAGTTGGTACATCCATTTAAACCATACCAACTGGCGGCTTTGTCTCATTTGGTCTAATCATAAAATAATAAAATCAATCTTTTCAAAGTCGTCGACACTTATGTCAGGTATCGCTTTCCTGAAACTTCACCCTTTGATAAAATCCATGAACATAGCGAATTGGAAAAGGGTAAAACAAACAAAACAAAGGAAAGACGAACACATCAAAGATTTTTTCCCGGCGTCGAGATTTGGTAGATGGGCTTTCCTCCAGTACTTTCACCATAATGTTGCGATGATCCACCGAGGAAAAGACCAGGTCCAAGATGGATATCTGTATAGGTGCCTCTTTCAAGCTTTGCACCACCTTGATCTCATTATGCCCCATTTTGACGAGGAATTCTTTAATTTTCTCTTCAGCCACCCTCCCCTTAGCTTTAATGACTAAATTGATCACCCGTTGAGGCAGGTACATCAGGTTTTCCTTTGATCCACTGGCAATGTTATTTGAGGTTGAACTTCATCCTTCCCATAGTTCCATGGGACTCTTTTCAGGCTGATGAAAGGATATTGCAGTCTGAATGGCAATATAAGAGGTTCAGGCGTAGCCATATTTACAGGATTTTGTACTTCCTGGACTTCTTTCCTCTGTAGTATCAGGGGTGTGATGGCTGTATCCTTCTCAAAGGAAATTACAGCTACTATTTCCTAATTCCATGCTATTGGAATAAAGAGTGCTTACTCATCGAGATAGCCATTATCTCTATTTGCCTTTATCACCTCACCACTTTCAATCAGATTTTGAATCAGGTGACGAAGTACCCAACAATCCTCGGTTTCATTATCGGACGCGTTGGAATGAACCTGACAGATCCCGTCAGGTTTGAACTTCCTGGATCGAGGGTTCATTGGGGTAACAAATATGTAACCATCCCCTCATTGATCAGCTTTTGGAGGATTTCTTTCATTAGCTGATTCAAATTAGTGAAATTCCACTGGAAGGCGTATTCCATATCAGCTTGGAACTTCTCCTCCTTGACCACCTTGTCAGCCAAAGGTTCGCGTTCATGAAACTGGTAATGATCTCTTATAGCAATAGGGCTAATCTCAGGGGTAGGAGGACTTGCTTCATACTGGTTGGTTTTATTTATCAGCTGTCTCGTTATATGATGTTGATATACAACCAACTCCGCCAACTGTCTATTCTGTTCCTTAATAAATTTTATTTCTTGTTCCATCAATAACTGCCTTTCTGGGAACTCCCAACTGTCTGGGCTATTGGTACTTGAATGAGCTGACTCTCCAACATAACGGAGGTATTTGGATCCTTCTCTATTCCTCGTGCTAATCATATTGACACTCTCCTCATTGTGTTGAGGTAGGGGATTATCTTGCACATGTGGTTGCTCTGGTTTTGTCACCACAATCTCTTCGTTATATATCAAGTCTTGGATTTTGTGTTTGAGAGCCAAACAATCTTATATATCGTGGCTCGGTGATCCGAAATGGTATGCACACTTTTTACTTGGGTCAAAATTACTTCTGCTGGAACTAGCTTGTGGAAGGAGCTGGATAATCTTCTTTTGTGCTGTCAGCAGTTTCAGCACATTTTCGAGTGAATCTCCCAAAGGGGTGAACGTTCTTAGATGTCTGACCTCTCCCTTTTTTTGGAACGTAGGATTTGAAGGTTGTGCAGGAGATTAAAAAGGGTGATATTTTCTCCTTTAAATAAGCAAAATGCTTGAACTGCCTCTTCTATTTTGTCCTTGTAATACTAAGGACACTTTCTCTTTTTTCTTCTTGTGTGCTCTCCGGGGATTACTCCCATAACTCTCAGATTGGATATGCTCGGCCACGGCTTTCAAGACTGTAAGATCTTTTATCTTCCCAGACTTTAGACCCATTTCGATCATCTCTACGTGTTTGATCATCTATGAGAATAGTTTTCCTATACCTGCCCTTTCGTAATACGGAGCTTCTTGAATGTCGATGAAGGTCATTACTATCTCAGTTTCTATTATGGGCAGGGTGACTGGTGCCACCATCCGTCTCCATCGTTGAGCATAATCTCTAAATGACTTAGTGTTTTGCTTCTTGATTTTAGTGATTTGATATCTGTCTAGAGCCATCTGAGACTGGACTGTATTGATTGAGGAAGGCATGTTCTAACTCTTCCCAGCTGTGAATTATTAAATTGTCTAGTCGAGCATACCTGGTTCTAGCCTCTCCGGTATGACTTTTCTGGAAGAGTTGCATTTTGAACTTCTCATCCTCTGCATAGGATCCGAGTTCTGCAATGAATACCTTCAAATGGGTGTAGAAATCTCTTAATCCATCATATTTCTAAAAATTAGGGACTTAAAACTTGTCGGGATATCGAGCCCCTGGAAATATACATAAATCTGAGTAATTGACACTCCCAAATGATGGACCGGATTATTTCTTCCATTTGTTAGACTTTTTCCAGAATATCATTAGCCTCTTGCTCTTTGTCAAGGTTGATGAGTTCAGGGGTTTTGCTGGTTAATCCTTGTTTTGAGACCCATGGGTCTAAGGATCTTTCTTGCCGGTATCCTAACTACCGTCGAGTGTGGAGGAATCTTTTTTTAGGGGTTTTTAATATTATCCTGTAAAACAAAGGTTAGTTATTTTAATGACAAGATAGTATAACAGGATTCACAATAAAATTGTATATTTACATTTATTTAACTTGAAATTTACATTGAAACTGGAAAATTTATATTGAATTGAAAGAGGTAGGCATGAAGAAGCTTCCCTTCGGATTTGGTTAATCAGAGGCTGACCTATCTTAGGCTACTCTCGTGGTTTTTTGGCATGAAGGTCCCCAAATCTTCGTAATCTACTAGAGGGGAAATTAATCTGATATTTCAATTGAAGCGGATCTGAGTGGTTCCTTTTTTGAGCCTCGCAGGATTAGTCTCCTTTGAGTCCAGTAATCAAACTCCGACAGGTTCGCCTCCTGGTGGAGGAATCACACAACATACATTCACATACATCAAGTCTCACCGTATGAAATGATGACATTTGTGTGAAGCACTAATATAAAGTAGTAAAGCATTTATTCACATCCATTCAATGTAAAACACAGCATCCACATATACGCAGATAGAAAAGGGAAATTTTGAAAAAATTTGAGCACGGTCTAAGCCCTCTACTAACCCCAGCAGAGTCGCCACCTGTCGACGACCGGAAAAATCTTGTCGCTTTGGATAGATCTTCCTCTTCCTAGTTTTTGTTGTTTTCTACCCTTATATGTCTTATCTGTTTCATGAAGGGTGAAAAGTTTTTTAGGAATAGGACATCATGTATTATGTTGACGATTTGAAAGGTTTACAGAGTCGCCATTTGGTATATTTTGAAATGGTTGAACCAACTCAACCGAGTTTTGTTTGATTTTTACAAGTAGACCCAATTACTGGACAGGGTCAAAACTTGGCCTTGAAATCGAGATTCTTAAAATTCGGGGGCTTGGTTAAGCGGGGGGGGGGGGGGGGGGGAAGGTGTTAGGCACCCCCCGACTCCAGTGAAACAGAGTACCACATCTTTTCAATATTTTCTTTTTAAATTGCAATGTGTGTGTGTGTATGCTGGAGGTGATTGAGCCTACATTTGTTTGATTTGAAAATAGTACCTTGCTTCGTTGAACCTATATACGAAGGGTTGGTTTTGTTATGAAAAGTCCTTTTTGTTTATACAAGATATAAAAATGTTGTTTTGAAAGATTGGTTTTCAAACCCTTACACTTGCATAGGAATTAAAGCATATTGATACTTCCATTTTATTTTGTTCAGCCTTTGGCATGATTTTTATGTTTATTATCGGGATGCGAAGCATCCTTGACCAAATAATGTATATACAAGTGCTTGTCTTCTTATGGGCATGATAGCTATCAAAGTGACTCTAGCACTACAAATCATATTTCACTATGTTTGAGGCTTTAAATCCGGATAACCGTTTTAAGGACCCTCGTATGTACATTTTACAGAAAAATTGGAAGGATATGTTTATAATGTGGAGTTTGTCCATCGTGGGAATCGGATTTAGATCAGTTTGATCATCAATCCCACGATTCCTAGGCTCACAAAAAAGGGCCAAGAAACATGCACATCACAGATATTCATATAGAAGGAGAATTGTACTCTAGACGTCACAAAACGAAGGATTTATCAGTAAAATCCTTGCATGCGCGTAGCCAAAGCTTCCCATTTTTGCTAGATATGGGTCTAGGGTCACGAGGTCGCTTTAATATTCTAAATTTAAATAAATCTTAGTCATTCTAGCTTCCCGGTTCCAGTCGGACCTATTTTAAACCGTTTGAAAGTTAAAAAAGGCTAGATTTAGATAAATCTAATTCACCAAATTTACATTAAAATAAATGCATATCAAATGAACATTTAAAACATATATTTAATCACAGTGAGCAAATAATATTTATATATATAAGCTATAAAAGGCGATAGATTTCCAATCTAGACCCGATTGAAATGGAAATATATATATATATATATATATATATATATAAGCTGTAAAGGGCCACGGATTTTCTATCCTGGCCCGACTGAAATGTAAATATATATATGTATATATATATATATATATATAAAAGCTCTAAAGGGCCAAGGATTTCCAATCCATGCCCGACTGAAATGTAAATATATATATATATATATATATATTATTTATTTATTTATAAATGATAGTAGTATACATACTGTAACAAACGAAAATTTTGTATTTTAATTTTAAATATATATTGAAATAAGTAAATATTTTAGTTGAATTATTTATTCAGTTGAATAAATAATTTAAGTGATTATGTTGTGGAGCAATTTAGTTAAGTGTAATACATTAATTAAATAGATGTTTAATATTAAATAGATGTTTAAGTAATTTTGTGGTGAAATTCTAATTTAATTGAGATAATTAAATTAAATGACTTATTATGTGGTGATTTGTTAAATACTGATTTAATAATTTAGTGAATAATTATAGTAATGCCTAATTTAATTTAAATAATAAAATTAGAGATTTACTAATTTGTTACATGGAATTATGATTAATGAGTAAATTATAATTGTGTATCAATTTAATTTATGTGGTAATTTTATTTAGTTAATGGATGTTAGCTTTAATTTGGTTAAATGAGAATATTAAGATTTAATTAAATAAAGTGTGACATTGAAAACTATGTAATAAAAAGAGTTATTAAAATATTTTAAAAGGGGTTTGAATGTAGTTTTACCAAACAAAGCCTTAGTCCTAAAAAATCTATTTTTAAAGATAAAGGGTTTTTGCCAAACAAGCCTTAGTGGCTTTTGATTTTCAAAAATATATAACTAATATGTATTCATTAGAGAGATTAACTAGTTATCAATTATTATGTTTTATATTATATGTATATGTTAGTTATAAGTATATGATATACTACGTTAGAATATTAGAGTTAGAGTTAGACTATTAGACTAAGAGAAGAGAGAAAGCAGAGAAAGAAAAGATAGAAGAAGAAAGAAGAAGAAGGAGAAAGCTTGTGAATTCAAAAAGAAAAACTCTGAGAAATTTAAAGATTATCAACATATTCTTCTTCTATCAATCAAAGGTATAATCTAATTTATGTTTTTGTTTTCATAGTTCTAAGTTCTCTATAACTTGATTTTTATGAGAATTCATGTAAATATAGTTTATATGTGTTAAATTGTATGTATAAACTATTATATATGATTGTTTATGTGGTTCAATTCATGTAAATATGATGAGCATGAAGAAATCATGTTCATAGCAATTTACATTGAATTAGTTTAAAAAATAGTTTTTTAAATATCAAAATTTCTGTTTGATTGTGATATGTTATATAAATTAATCATGGGGTGTAATAATATGTTAAGAAACGAAGTTAAAATGATTTGAATTATGTGATTTGGTTTAAAAACAAACTCACAGTGTTTATTTTCTTCAAGAACACTTAACAATGGCGTTTTCTTCAAAATCATAAAATTAAGGGTTTTTGATTATGTGTTGTGATGTTTATATATATTAAAACATGTTAGAAGGCTAAAATTATGATTTTATAAAGTTTTATATGAATTATATGTACTAAATTTTGAGTTTGGTGATAGGAAATAAGCCAAATTGGGTTTTTCCTGCACATTTCGCGAACTGTCTTTTTCCCCAGCAGGAACACCCGCCCCAGCAGGCTATAACCTGGCCCCAGCGGACCCCCTTATTGTCCAAAAATTTGTTTTGCGTTTTGTGTAGTTTTTATGCGTTACACGATAAGCTAACTTAATGTGATGAACTTGATGACATGTTAAGCATACATTGAAATGTTAGAACAATTCATTAACGTATTTCACGTAATTAACTTGTAAGTCAGATACGTTATGTAAACCGTTATTCGGAAAGTCTAATAACGTGTTCAAAACCGATGTTCATAATTGATCAGACTTAGAAATAATTATTATTGCAAATGTAATGATATGTAGGGTAAATTGAGGAACGAGAATTGTAATTTGTAGCTTGTGCACCAGACAAGTATTCTAAACTCAAACTTTACTTTTATTGAGCAAGTTTTCTTACCCTAACTCGATTATGTTTACTTTTATTTGAGCAAGTCCTTTTATTTTGCAATGGACAAGTATTTTATTAAAATAATGTAGCATTGACTTAATTGTTCAAGCAAGGTTTTATCGTATCTTTCAAATGCTTTAAGTTTAATTCTAAAGCATAAGTTATTTTATAATTCTTTGGTTATTGAATTCTTAATTATTGTAAGTTGATTCAATTACTCCTGAGTTGCTAATAGTTGAACTCTAAATTACCATTTGAGCTTATCCAAACAAAACTTTCTTTGGTGCGGACTTGTTAATTAATACTGAGATGAACAACCCTATTAATAGGGGATTTCCATGCGAAAGCATTTAGATGTTTGTGCACAATACATGGTATGAAGGGCTGATCCCCCTAAGTACGAGTTAAGGTCCCTATAGTCTAGTGACTGTTAAAGGTTTAAATAGATATGTTTATAACCTGGGACATAGTTCAAGGTCTTATGACCCTCAGATGAATTCTAATTCTATATTCATTCCTTGATTACCGATGATAGAAATATTATTCAAGTCAGTTGAAGTTATTCACGAATATGTCATCACTATTGATTGTTATTTTCAGTGAGCTTTTATATGCTCACTCTTGCATTTATATAACCATTGTAGCCAAAGTTGAGAGAGTTGATGAACCATCAACTAGCAGAGGAGAGGGCAAGATGAACAAATGAAGACTTGTTCATATTTGACTATGATTTTTGTAAGAAGAATTTAATCTATTTTTCGCATTGATGGTGTTTAAGGTTAGAAACCCTGGGAATGTTTTGATAAAGTTGTAATCCTTTTTAAAGGAAGATTTTTTTGGTTAAGGTTGTAATTTATTTTTCATTCCTTATTTACGGGCAGTAGTTATGTTTTATTTAGATATTGAACACCAAATTCTACGGAAATGAAGTACCCGGATTTGGGGGTGTCACAAGTTGGTATAAAAGCCATTAGGTTATGAGCCTTAAGTGGGAAAACCTTAGGTAGTAGCCTTATAGAGGATCGAAAAGTAAGTGATGATAGTTAAGATAATAAACTACCTTACGTGCTATACGTTTATGTACTCGAAGAGTATCGATCGATATCACGTAATAATTAAACTTTAAAATTTTGTGTCAGGATGACGAATGTTGGAGAGTCCAGTCAGGCAATGGAGGAGTTATCCCAGATGCCTAGGGATGAGAAGCCCTGCGACATCCATATTATTTGGGAGCAGTTGATTCAGAGAGCCATCTCCATTGATCACTGTAGTGGATCAAGAGATTGAGCCAGTCTTTGACCGTGATTACGAGGATGAGTCAGAGGAGGGGGATTCTGAAGTGGAATTTCCACCTAACTCTATCAGCGTTGTGATGTATGAGGAAGTCTACGACCACAATATTGAGCTGCAGGGTAGAGTTGGAGAGCTGGAGGAGCTGGTGGATGTGAGCCAGACTACTATACAGCAAAAGAAGGAAACGATTCAAGAACTGGACGATCAACTTGGAAACGCGAAGTGGGATATAGTTCACGTGGAGGGTGAGAGGGATGAAGTACTGGTTGAGCTAGCAAAATTGAAGAATGACATTAAAGAGGAGTCAGCGAAGCGTGCCAGAGCAGAGGATGTGTGCTTGAAGGCTACTATACGTGTAGATCGAGTTGAAGACGAGGTTCAAGTGAAGAAGGCCAATATGAAGGAGTCAGACTATGCGTTTCATTCGGCTATATATAGGGCACAGGATCGTAACTTTTATTACCCAGTTCAGTTTAAGGATTTTTCGTGGTATATGGTGGATCGAAGATTAGTGTTTTGGGTGATGGAAGAAGAACGTGGAGAGGCTATGCGATGTCTTAATATGCCTAGATAGTGGAGTAATAAACTATGCATTTCTTTATAAATTAAATAATTGTAATCCCAGAATTTGAGATAATAATGGGATAAGATTATGAGGTTATCCTATAACTTGTTCAGTTCAGGAAAGATAATGTAAATAGCAGAGATGCTATCTATTCTATGTTTTAAAACTATGAATGAATAAATAACGAAGTTTATTGACGTGTTATGTGCTCAAGTGTGAATTGATTTATTTCAAATGTTTAAGTTTGAACTTAAATATTTGAGGGATGAGTAAGGGATCTAATAAAAGTATGTTTTAACAGAACGATGCCTCGTAGAACAAGACCAGTACGTCAACCACAAGAGGGTTCTACAAACAACAACAATAGCTACGATGAGGCGAATGCCAACCCAGTTCAGCAACTGGTGAACCTACTAACGGGAGCGCTTGCGAATCAACAGCAAGTTCAAGATGCTACATTCACGGAATTCAAAGCGGTAGGACCACCAAAATTCCAGGGATCTGTGAATTCGATAGAAGCCCCAGTCATGGGTGATGGAAATGGAGAAGGTCTTCGATGTGGCAAGGATTAACGATGACCAGAAGACGGCTTTCACGACATTCATGATGAAGTCGGAAGCTAGCTA
Organism: Panax stipuleanatus; assembly: GCA_020205555.1. Lineage (NCBI taxonomy): Eukaryota > Viridiplantae > Streptophyta > Magnoliopsida > Apiales > Araliaceae > Panax > Panax stipuleanatus. The sequence goes on from CM035118.1 coordinate 89,662,464, forward strand.
CTGGTGGGAGGCTAACAAAACTCGGACAAGAGATGGTGTGATAGCATGGGACCACTTCAAAGTGATGTTCTTTGAAATGTACTTTCCAGTAAGCTCGTAGAACCAGAAGGAGGTTCAATTTCTAGAGCTAAAACAGGGAGCGATGACGGTACCAGAGTACGCCGTAAAATTCAACGAGCTGGCAAGGTTTGCAACATACCAGGTCAGTACTGATGAGAGGAAGGCAAGAAGATTCGAGCAGGGATTGAAGCCCTGGTTATATAGTAAGGTCTCCATATTCCAGCTGAATACGTTCGCAGCTGTGTTAGAAAAGGAGATCATCGCGGAAGGTGGGAGCGATTCCTTGACCAAATATAATCAAGAACAGAATAAGAACAAGAATAAGAAAGAGAATAAGGCTGGTGGTAGTGGTACCAACAAGAAGAGGAAGTGGAACGATAATACATCTGCTAAGAGTCAACAGGGAAGCCAGCAGAAGAGGAGGATTGAAGCATGTGCTACATGCTGGAAGAATCACACTGGAGTGTGTTTGAGAGGAAGGCGTGTATGTTTCAACTATGGTCAGAAAGGTCACATCGCGTCAAATTATCCTAACCCAATGAAGGGAGCGCGCTTCACATGCGGGTCTAAGGTTCATATGGTCTGCGATTGCCCAAAGAAGCCAGTGATGAAGGGAGCCGAGGCTTATTCACTAGATTATTCTCCTTCAAGTATTTGATATAGAGATTAAGGATAGAAAGGGGACAGAAAACCAGGTGGCTAACCATTTATCACGACTGGAAAACCCAAATCCGGACGAATCAGATAAAGTAGTGATCAACTAGTCATTTCCAGATGAACAATTATTTTTGATCCACGACGAGTTTTCGTGGTTCGCAGATTTCTTGAACTATTTAGTAAGCAACATCCTCCCACCAGACTTAACTCGCCAGCAAAAGAGGAAATTTCTACATGATGGAAAGTGGTATATGTGGGATGAACCATATTTGTTCCGTCAGTGTACTGACATAATGATCCGGTGATGTATACCAGAAAGTGAAGTTGAGAGCATCCTATAGGCATGTCACACTTCAGTATACGGGGGACACTATGGGAGTGAGAGAACATCCGCAAAAGTCCTCCAAGAAGGTTTCTTCTGGCCCACTTTGTTCAAAGACGGACATCAGTGCGTGAAAAACTGCTACAGATGTCAAAGAGTGGGAAATATTTCAAAACGGAACGAGATGCCCCTAAACATAATCCTGGAAGTCAAGAATTTTAATGTATGGGGAATAGACTTCATGGGACCCTTTCCATCCTCGTTTAGTAATTTGTACATCCTATTAGCAGTTGGCTATGTCTCGAAATGGGTAGAAGCAGTTGAGCTACCAACGAATGATGCAAAGGTGGTTTTAAAATTCTTGTAGAAGATTATTTTCACATATTTTGGTACCCCGAGGGCAATCATCAGTGATGAAGGGAGCCATTTCTTCAACAAATACTTCATCGTCCTCTTGACGAAGTATGGGGTCAAACACCGAATTGCCACAGCCTATCACCCTCAAACGAGTGGCCAAGCTGAAGTATCTAACCGAGAGGTGAAGAGAATCTTGGAAAAGGTCATCAATCCAAACAAGAAAGACTGGTCATTGAAATTAGACGATGCTCTGTGGGCATATTGGACCGCCTACAAAAACCCTAATAGGCATGTCCTTATATCCGCTAGTTTACGGAAAGGCGTGTCACCTTCTGGTAGAACTCTTGCATAAGGCATATTGGGCTATCAAGAAACTAAACATTGATTTATCAGCAGCAGGGGAGAAAAGGTTATTGCAAATCAACGAATTGGATGAATTCCGCCTGCAGGCATACTAGAATTCAAAGTTATACTAGGAGAAGGTCAAGAGGTGGCACGATCAGAACATACTGGATAGAATGTTTGAACCGGGATAATCAGTATTGCTATTCAACTCACGGTTGAAACTTTTTCCAGGAAAACTAAAATCCAAGTTGTCGGGGCCATTTACCATAAAGTCTGTATTTCCACACGGCACCATTGAGCTCTATGGCCGGGATCTGACAGAACCATTCAAAGTAAACAGTCAACGTTTAAAGCAATATTGGGGCTGAGACATCGATCGCCAGGTGACCGTCGTCGATCTGGCCAAGCCGAACTGAAACAGGAAATAGTCAGGCTGAAAGACTGAAATTTAAGCGCTTGATGGGAGGCAACCCACCCTTTACGTCTATTTGTATCATATTTATATATAGTAGTTATAGTCAGCCATAATTTAGTATAAATTGAGTCTTAATAATGCATGTTCTAACAATGCTCAGGTTGTTCGTGCAGGGATAACCCAAATGCAAGACTAATTCAAGCTGATCATTCATATGGAAATCATTAAGGACATAAGGGAAGGCTACTCAAACAGTTCAGCAAAACAAATGAAGAAAATTTTTAAACTCTGAAGTTCTCCATACCCCCCGCCCCAACAGGTATTTCATGGCTAAACAAGCCGCCCCAACGGGCTTTCCATTCAAACCCACTGCATAGGATCCGCCCCGGCGGGCACACCAGAGGAAAAATACCCGCCCCCGCGGGCATGACAAATCAAAAATAGCTGCCCCGGCGGGCTTCCAAGCATAATCATGCCCGCCCCGTCAGGTTGTCGGCATAATTTTTTTTAAAACTCCTTTTCGGCAAAGGACTTAAGCCATTCTCAAACACAAAACACACTCTTGGCTTTCGAATACTACTCCCAAAACCCTGTATACTCCCTTCCAACCCTCATTCCAAGTGGATTTCAACCAACAACTGCATCCAACATGATTGCAACCATCATTCATCATCATAAACTTCATCAACCAACTACAAATCAAGGTATTCCATTGCAAAAATTTGTGTTTGGGTCTAAGTTTGGGGGTTCCAATTGAGTATCGGGTTTGGGCTTCTTCAGTTCTGTGGTAATTTGGTGTTATGCATATATTGTTTGATTTGGGTGATTGAAAGACAAAATTTGGGGAAACTGAAGAACTAAACATCATCAACACCAACCAATAGTATCCTTGCCCACCAACTATTCGACAGAACACCTACATAAAAATTCTTCAACAAAAGAGTGGATTTTGCTCAATCGAACACCATGCCTCCCAGAGAACCAAAGTGCCAAAAGGGTGAATACTCCTCCGCTCCGGCTAGACCTTTTGATCAAACTAAATTTTCAAAGCGAGACCACCGCCGACCATTTTGACTACTTAGCGACAAAGAAGCTCACCCCCGAACATGGCCTCAGGCCCGTTACAATGGACGGGGAGATGGCACTTCAGATTGAACAGCAGGGTTGGGACACTTTCACAGACCATCCCGACGCGATAGTGGTAGCAGGTCGTGAAAGAGTTCGACGCAAACGCCGAGGACATATCTTTGTTCCAAGAATTCATCCGGGGTAAATCAGTGGACTTCAGTCCCACGGCCATCAATGATTACTACAATGTGCAAAGGCCTAATATGTGTAAATACCAGGAGTTAATAGACAGGGGGTTGGATTATGATGCTGATTTTGGCAGAGATTTGCAAACCGGGAACTGCTTGGTTCAGAGGCAAGAAAGGGAGTATATTGATCATGTGCTCCAGCCTAAACCAATATAGTAAAGTCTGGCATTCGTTCTTGTGTGCCAAACTTCTGCCCTCCAAGCATACAAGTGAGATCACCAAATAGAAAATTTCTTTCTTGTATGCTATCCTCAATGACTACAACATCGACATAGGACTAATCATCAGTTTCTCAATCCGCCGGTGTTTGAGAGGATTGACATCTAGCGGACTGCCACAATCGTCTTTGATCACGGGACTGTGCCGCCGTGTGGGTGTCAGGTGGATGGATAAGGAGCTGACTCATCAGCCTATTCAGTTACTTGATACGAGGATGATTACCCGGTTCGACAAATGGATGGTAGCATTACCACATCCCAGAGGACTGGGTTTCATTTTTCCATCTGCCGCGGATGCACAGAGAGCAGTGGCCATGGCTAGGAAGGAGCCGACTGAGGAGGCTACAAAGGGAGAGCCAATAATGCCGAACTCTCAGACTTAAGCTTTACAGCAGCAACTAGATGAGCATCGCCAATTGGCTGACAGGTTGGCGGCGCGGCAAAACCATATGTTCGACACGCAGAATCAGTTCAACGCCGCACTTGCTGAGACATTTGCAAGGATGAATACTTCAGGCGCTCCATTCCAGTTTCTGGCTCCACAGCCACTGCCCGCTTATCCACCACCTTCCTATTCTGATCTTGAGGAGGACACTTTATGTCTCAAGGAAGTCCTCTACGGTTTGCTTGTTTTATATTTTACCAATGAGGACATTGCTCTGATTAAGTTTGGGGGTGTACATTATATGTCATAATATTGTTAAGACTTCCATTTAGTTAATTGTTTTAGTTAGTATAGTTAGAGTTTTTATGCTTATAAAAAAATGAGAAAATATATATAAAAAAAGAGTTGTTAATTAGGATTTTATAAGTCAGTATGTCAGTAGTATGAAATAACCCTAGCCAGTGATGAGACTAAACTTAAATAAGAACCTGAATAGTAATGATAACTAGAACATTTATGTACGTTCAGACCTTTACATGAGTCATAGCCTGTTTGACACTTTTGCACCGATTAGCACAATAGGACAATAGTATAGTCAGTTTGGGTCAAATAGTCACATAATTGCTTTTTTAAACAGAAATTATGCTTTAATGACAGAAATTCAGTGAACTGGTAGTAGTGACTAAGTTTAAACTAAAACCTAAGTTTGGGGGAAGATATGGGAGCTATCTAAAAGAAAATTGATTTTTTTTTTGGAAAATATGAAAAGAAAAAAGAAAAAGGAGAAACTTATAATAAACACCGTGACTAGTTTAGTTTTGTGGCCTTTGATACTCAAGTAAGTACGCCCTAGGGGATGCCTTTAAATCCATCGCCCTAAAGCCATTCGATTTGGGAGTCATTGTTCGAAAGCTCATTACATGGGTATCACTGAATAGCCTAAGGGAACTAAACATTGCACTGTCATGAGTAAAATAGAGATACGGGAAAATGAGTAAAATGCCCCCGTGAATAAATAAAGATTGAAAATCTCCTATATTGACTTTCGATTTGGTTGACGTTGAGTTGAATTCACTCTACCTTGTTTACGAGTTTTCTTGAGTAAAACTGTGACTTTATTCTAAGACGCGTATTATGTGATGTATTTGAACTATAGCTGAGTATATTATTGTTGAACACACACACACAGCAATGATGTTGACAGGTGATTGGTTCATAGATGGGTTTAAATTAGAGATATGTTTCTGGGTGAATTTATTATTTATAGCTGTTATGAATTCTTTGAGGCAGTATTGGTTATCTTTATATTACCTGACAATTGCATTAGTAGGCATTCTATTTATTTGCATATACATGGTTTTGCTTGAGAACAAGCAAAGTATCTAGTTTGGGGGTATTTGATGAGTTGGTTTTATACCAACGAATTGATATCCGTTATAGCTTGATTCTTGCTTACTTCAAGTTATTTAGTGTCATTTTACCTGGTTTTGTGATATTAATTGCAGGTTATGGATTGATGAGAAACCAGGGAAAAAATGGGCAAAATTGCAGATTTTATATGAAAGTGGACCACCGCCGGGGAAGGCCTCTCCAAGCTAAAACACCCGCTGGGGCGGGTGTACGAAAAAGTAAGATTTCAAAGTGGCTTGCCGCCGGAGCAGGTGTACCAAGAGTAAATATGCCGCCTGGGCGGGCATACGGCAACAATAATGACATATTTCCTACTTTGACTAGGATTGTGGTGCAAATAAGGGTTAATTTGTATTGCGGCTAGGAGATTTACAAGCCCTGATTCAAGGATTGATCTAGTAGGGAGAATTGAAGCAATGATTGAACACGAAGAACGCAAGATTTGAGCGGAGAGCGGTGATACAATTCTAGAGTTTATTTTCTCTCTTTCTTTATATCTTGTAATCAAAATGTTTTCTATAATGTGGATATTGTATTTTGATTCATCTATGATGAACTAATTTTCTATTTAAGCCTATGGCGGATCTTATTATGTAAGGGTTGATTGAATAGTCTTTAATTTAGTTTATGAATGTTATTTCCAGATTATTTGCTGTTTGTTGTGCTTAATCTATATAATTGCCTGATCATCAATTATCCGTTATCCCATATGAATTCAAAAGATGACATATAGGATTGGAACTAGCCATAGTGACACATATTTGTGATTTCGGTGTAGTTGGAATTCATAATTCTTATATAGGATAGAGATATCTATGCATCATATGTAATCTGATAAGAACTTCAATCTAAACTTTATTTAATTGCAAGTCACATAGGGATATAGTGAATTAGTTATTTAAGGTGTCTTACTTAATTCTATCATCTGTCGATGCGAGTGAGTATGGATATAATGCATTGAGAGATGGTTATATCTTCTTTAGTGTTCTTGATTAATAATCTGGAGTAATTAACATAAACTGGAGAAAAGGGTATTATCTGAAGTGAAATAATAAGTGAAGTTATAGGCTTAATTCTCTAAAACTTGGTAAAATCTTGAGTTAGTGTTAAAATTGGTTTAAGTAGTAATTTAGTTAGAAAATCATCTTTTAATCATTATTTTGATAAAGCTGAAATAGTATAAGACTGGTACTTGTTTGATTAAATAGGAATTATTGTCTCTGTGGATACGATATCTGAACTTTTTAGTATATTACTTGTTGACCACGTACACTTGCGTGTAGCGTGTATAGAAACTACCTAACAACGTTGGCTTGAGTTGTTGAAAGATTACGACCATACCATCTTGGAAAAGCGAACGTGGTAGCTGACGCGTTGAGTAGAAGATCATATACGGGAACGAGTGCGATGTTGTAAACATAAAGGCCTATTTTGTATGATTTACAAAGGATGGAGATAGACTTAAAGTCTCCAGGGACCCACGTGAAGATGGCAAATATACGTATAGAACCAGTTTTAATTGATAAAGTTAAAGCTGCCCAAGCTACAGACCCGGAGCTAATGAAGATGAAAAAGAAAGTACTATAAAGTGCTATTCCAGAAGAAAGAATCGACGAAGAGGGAATAATTCAAGTCAACTCTAGACTTTGTGCTCATAATGACTCTGATTTGAAGTATAAAATCATGATGGAAGCACACAACACACCATTTGCAATCCATCGTGGAAGTTCCAAAATGTATCGTCATCTTCGACATACATTTTGGTGGGGCAATATGAAGAGAGAGATCGCGGAGTTTATCTTTAGATGTTTAACGTGTCAACGTGTCAAAGAAAAGCATCAAGTTCCAAAAGGTCCATTGCTACCACTTAAAATTTTAGAATGGTAGTGGGAACACATCAACATGGATTTTGTTACGGGTCTTCCCAAGGTTTCTCAAGGCATAGATGCAATTTGGGTCATTGTCGATAGATTAACCAAGTCTACCCATTTCTTGCCTATACGAGAAATTTATTTACTTGAATGTCTTGCTCGTATGTACATAAATGAGATTGTAAGACTGCATGGTATGTGATAAGGATGAAATATGTTATATTTTTATCCATTAATACTTATTCTTTTATATTTATTTGGTACCTAAATACGCTCATTGTTCTTATATTTTTATTTTAGGTACAAATGAAAGGTTATGGAATTTTGGAAATAAATTGCATGCAAATGGATTTTATTTGGGTATTTAAGTTAAAAGGGGTAGCTCATGCATGCAAGGAAGCTCAAGCCCAAGTTGCTATAAAGTAATCACATCAAAAGAAAGGAATTGCAACTAATGAAGTGGGCCAAGAATTAAAGCAGCTCACGTTTTAATGGGACAACTCATGTTGGTTGAAGTAGCTTGTATGTTACATGGGCCCACAAAATTAGTAGATTGCAATTATATTACACTAGCAGCTCAGGGCTGGAACAAATAAAAAAGAATACAAGTAGCATGCAAAGTGAAGAGCAGCTCACGTGCTAAAGGATTTAGAAGCAGCTTGCGAGTCAAAGGGATTAACAAATGGGCCCACAATTATAGCAGCCCACCTTGCGAAGTTTCACTCAGCTCACAAATTAAATGCAGCACACGGTTCAGCCGCAAATCATCCTCAAGTTTGGCAATAATCATTTGGTTTGAAGCTGCTGGGCAGTGTGGTAACCCGCCCTAGCGAGGATTTACACATGAGACCTCCTACCCCGGAGGGGAGGCGCTAATGCTGATGCACGATTCCTTTCGCCAATTGGTTTCAATAACAAGAAAGGGGAGCTAGGTTTTAATTGTTATAAATAAAGGGACCTAAGAAACATAGATATGGTCTTAGGTTTCAATTGTAATATATTTTCTTTCTCTCTATAATTCTTTGGTGATTCAATAGCCATGTGCGGCTAAGCTTTTGTTCTTAGATTAAGGAGACATAAGCCTTGGAATAATACACTGTGAGATCTAATTGATTGTAATTGTTCAATTATTATTTTGATTATTGATTATTCTTCTGTGCTTGAATTATATGATTGATTTGTTTAATTTCTAGGGTGCACACTAGTTTATTAATTATTCATTGAAATCTACTAATAAATTAGATATCGAATCCGTAATTGTTTGGTCACTCTAATTTGCGAAGCAACTAAGATTAATAATTGACTTTAGATCACGAGATTATTATATCTTAGGAAGAATATTCAACTAAATTAAATGCAACCGCTTGTGCTTGTGTTGTTTAGCTTCATCAATTTTTCTGATTCTTAAAGCTTCTACTAGATTAAACTTTTAGTGCTTGTCTGAAGTTGTTTAGTAGTTAGGGTTATTTAGATCGCTTGTTTCTATCTAACTAAAAATAAGGAAAGACATGGAATAATTCTGATTGGTGAATTAATTCTAACGATGAATATTCAAGATACTAATTGTGTATGCTTGAGTCAATGATTAGTGTATGTTTCTAAGGTGTAAGTTGACTTAATCCAAGGTTTGTTCTCTTGATTTAAGTCGTTACATTATTTTACACATCGGTTTAATATTAGTTAATAACATTCAAAAACCCCCTCTTTTGGAATACAAAGTATATAAAAATAGATTAATCAGTCTCTGTGGGATCGACTCTTAGTTGCATTACTATATAATTATCTTTCGCATTAAGGTTTTATTTTTGGTTGCCTGCGACAGCACATCAAATTTTGGCGTCGTTGCCGGGGACTGATTTTAGTTTATTTTTATATTTTTGTGATCTTTATTTTATTTTAGTTTTTATTTCTTATAGGTAATTTGAATTTCCTTGATTGTTTATGCCTGAAACTCGATCTACTAATCAAGGTGATTTAAAGTTTGATCCAGAGATAGAGAGAACTTGTAGCAGATTAAGGAAAGAAGCTCGGGAAAATTGTGAAGGAAAGAAAGCCATGGCAGTAAATCAAACTCAGAAAGAGCTTTCGGCTCCTGATTTGAACTAACAACCCTTATGCATAACTTTCCCTAATCTTGATACCAACATTCGTTTTGAATTAAAATCTGGATTAATACATCTTCTACCATCTTTTCATGGTTTGGCAGGTGAAGATCCCCACAAACATATGAAAAAATTCCATGTGGTATGCACAAGTATGAAACCTACCAGAGTAACCGAAGAACAGATCAAGTTTAGAGCCTTCCCATTTTCTTTGAAAGATTCAGCTAAGGATTGGCTTTACTATCTACCCTCAGGAGGTATCACCACATGGGAAGAGATCAAATGACTCTTTTTAGAGAAATATTTTCCAGCTTCAAGGGCAGCCAATATTCAGATGTCAATTTGTTGTGTGAGGCATAACAGCGGAGAATTCCTACATGAGTATTGGGAACTTTTCAAAAGAATATGTGCCAGTTGCCCTCATCACCAAATTAGTGATTAGCTGCTCATCCAATATTTCTATGAAGGTGTCAGTTGTACAGACAGAAGCATGATTGACGCTGCTAGTGGCGGAGCTTTGGTGCATAAGACTCCCGAGGCTGTAAGAAACTTAATTGCAAATATGGCAGCAAACTCTCAACAATTTGGCACTAGACTGGATTCTGCACCTAGAAATACTAGTGAGGTATAAATTTCTGCTACTGAACAATAGCTTGCGAATTTTACTTCTTTTGTTCGTCAAATGGGTGCAGGTAACGCACAGCAGGTAAAAGCTTGCGGGATTTGAGCGATAGTAGGACATCCGACAGATGCATGCCCAACTCTTCCAGAGGAATCCGTTGCACAGGCAAATGCAGCAGGAGGATTTCCTGGACAACCACAAAGGAAATATGATCCCTTTTCAAATACATATAATCCTAGATGGAGGGATCATCCTAACTTTAGCTACCGAAACCCACAAGCAAATCAACCCTCACCTCAAACTTTTCCAAATCAGTAGCAGTACAAACCATCGTATCCAAATAGATAACAACAGGGCCAATCTTCTAACCCTAGTATGTCTTTAGAAGATATAGTTAAAACACTTGCCACTAACACTCTAAATTTTCAACAGAAAACAAGGGCAAGTATTCTGAATTTGGGTACGCAAGTGGGACAAATGGCAACTACAATCAATCGACTGGAGGCACAAAGTTTAGGAAAATTACCCTCCCAAACAGTGGTGAACCCAAAAGAAAATGCAAGTACAATCACTTTGAGGAATGGTAAGGAGATAACAGTTACAGAAAAGAAAGTGGCTACAGCACAAAATCAAGACAATGCATATAAGGAAAAAGAAGCAACAGACAGTAGTGTTATGAATGACAAGGATGAACCAAAGCAAAAATTCCCCCCTCTCTCTGAATATAAATCGGTACCTCCTTTCCGTCTTGCTTTAATAGAAAATAGAACATATGAGAAAAATTCAGATTTGTATGAAACTTTTCGAAAATGCGAGGTAAATATTCCATTTTTAGATGCTATCAAACAAGTACCTCGTTATGATAAATTTTTGAAAGAACTATGCACAAACAAGAGAAAATAGGAATTAAAAAAATATGAAAAGATAAGGGTAGGGGAGAATGTCTCAGCAGTTATTCAAAGAAAACTACCTACTAAGTGCCAAGATCCGAGTATGTTTACGATTCCATGCATGATAGGTAGCACCAGATTTGTGAAAGCCATATTAGACTTAGGAGGTTCTATAAATGTCATGCCATACACTATATATGATACGTTATCACTTTAACCTTTGAGTAAAACTTGTATTGTAATACAACTGGCTGACAGGTCTAATGCTTATCCCAAAGGTGTAGCTGAGGATGTCCCTGTGCAAGTCAATAATTTAATCTTTCCTACAAATTTTTATGTGCTTGATATGGAAAACGGTGACCTAAATGCCCCTATTTTGTTAGGAAGACCATTCTTAAAAATATCAAAGACTAAAATAGACGTTTATAGTGGAACACTTTCAATGGAATTTGATGACAAAATTGTTAAGTTCAATATTTATGATGCCATACGTTACCCCACTGATGATAATTCTGTTTATTCTGTTGATGTGATTGACTCTTTAGCACAGAAAATCTTTGAACTCGATGGTAAGGATGAATTGGAAATTGCACTTAGCACGAACATTGATGAAGAAAGTTCAAATTAGAACTTGAGCACCGAATTACAAGCAACTGTAACAGCGTTGAATGACGCTCCGAAAACAGGTAACATATCTTATGCTGAATTGTCGATTTCTAACGAGAAGACTTTGCCCTCTGTTTTGCAGGCACCAATTCCCGAGTTGAAACTGCTTCCTAGTCATCTCAAATATGTGTTCCTTAGAGAAGGAGAAAAATGACCAGTAATTATCTCCAGTACACTTGGTGCATCCCGAGAAGAGAAACTCATGCATGTTCTAAAAGAGCATAAGAATGCCATTGGATGGACGATAGCTGACATTAAAGGAATAAGCCCTTTTATATGCATGCATCGGATCTTGTTGGAAGATGAAGTGAAACCTGCCCGTCAACCACAAAGGAGATTGAATCCCCCCATGATGGATGTCGTAAAGAAAGAAATTCTCAAACTTCTTGACGTCGGAGTGATCTACCTTATTTTGGATAGCAGTTGGGTTAGCCCAGTTCAAGTGGTTCCTAAGAAGACTGGATTAACTGTTGTGAAAAATCAGAATGACGAGTTGGTTCCCACCCGAGTTCAAAATGGGTGGCGGGTTTGTATAGATTATAGAAAATTAAATGTTATAACCCGCAAGGACCATTTTCCATTACGTTTTATTGATCAAATGCTTGAACGATTAGCTGGTCATTCTTATTATTATTTTCTTGATGGTTATTTAGGTTACTTACAAATTGCAATTGCCTAAGACGACCATGAGAAGACTACTTTCACATGCCCGTTTGGTACCTTCGCATATCGTCCGCATGGCCTTCGGACTTTGTAACGCACCGGCTACTTTTCAAAGGTGTATGGTTAGCATATTTTTATATTATATTTAGCATATCATGGAGGTTTTTATCGACAATTTTACAGTCTATGGGGACTCATTTGATAAATGTTTGCATAACCTTACCCTTATTCTTCAAAGATGCATAGAAACTAACCTTGTCTTAAACTCTAAAAAATGTCATTTTATGGTTGAACAAGGTATAGTTTTGGGTCATGTTGTTTCATCTAAAGGAATTGAAGTAGATGAAGTTAAAGTTGACACTATACAATCTCTTTCATATCCCACTAGTGTTCGGGAAATTCGTTCTTTTCATGGACATGCAGGTTTTTATCGGAGATTCATCAAGGACTTTTCCCAAATAGCATCACCCCTATTTAGTCTACTATAAAAGGATGCCGAGTTTGAGTTTGACGAGAAGTGTCGCAAGGCGTTTGATAAATTAAAGGAATCACTGACATCCACTCCAGTTATTCAACCACCTGATTGGACCATGCCATTTGAGATAATGTGTGACGCAAGTGACTATGTCGTAGGAGCTGTTTTGGGCTAAAGAATCGGAAGAGAATCACATGCCATTTATTATGTGTCGAGGACTTTGAATGATGCCCAACGAAACTATTGTACTACAGAAAAAGAGCTTTTAGCTGTTCTTTTTGCTTCAGAAAAATTTAGATCTTATTTGCTTGGTACTAAAGTCATTGTATTTTCTGATCATGCAGCTCTTCGTTACTTAATGACAAAGAAAGAGGCAAAACCAAGATTGATAAGATGTATACTTCTCTTGAGTGAATTTGACTTAGAAATTAAGGACAAAAAAGGAACAGAGAATAGTGTTGCGGATCACTTGAGTTGTGTAGTGAATGTGCATAATAACTTCAACGGAAAGAAGAGTTTCCCAATGCACAATTATTTTCTGCAAGTACAACCATGCCATGGTATGCAAATATTGTGAATTATTTGGCTACTAACATCTTACCTTCTAGTTTGTCTACAGCTCAAAAAGATAAAATCAAAAGTGATGCCAAGCACTATGTATGGGATGATCCTTACTTATGAAAGCACTGTGCCGACCAAGTGATACGAAGATGCATCCCTGAAAGTGAAATTGCTTCTATTCTCACTTGTTGTCATACTTATGCCTATGGAGGCCACTTTGGAACCAAGAGAATAGTAATGAAAGTATTGGAATGTGGTTTTTTTCACCATCTCTCTTCAAAGATTCATATCTATTTTGTACGTCATGCTATAATTGTCAAAAGATAGGTAATATTTCCCAACAAAATGAGATGTTGCAAACTCCCATATTATATTGTGAAATTTTTGATGTTTGGGGAATTGATTTCATGGGACCGTTTCCTGTCTCTTTCGGTTGTACTTATATCTTACTTGCAGTTGATTATGTCGAAATGGGTGGAAGCCAAAGCCACCAGGACTGACGATTCTAAAGTGGTTGCAAATTTTATTCAGTCTAATATTTTTTCTAGGTTTGGCTTTCCAAGAGCTCTAATCAGTAATCGAGGGACTCACTTTAATAGTCGAACTGTGGAGGCATTGTTGAGGAAGCACTATGTGACTCATAAGGTGTCGATCTGCTTATCACCCACAGACCAATGGACAAGCAGAGGTATCAAATAGAGAAATCAAGACAATCATTGAGAAGACAGTTAACACAAGCATAAAAGATTGGAGTTTGCTCCTAGATGATGCTTTATAGGATTACTGGACCGCATTCAAGACACCCATTGGCATGTCCCTTTATATATTAGTGTCTGGGAAGCTATGTCACCTACCCGTTGAGTTGGAACATAAGACTTATTGGGCTATTAAGAGCTTCAATATGAATATGGATGAAAGTGGAGAACACCGGAAGTTGCAACTACAGGAATTGGAGGAAATTCGTAATGACGCATATTAGAGCGCATAGATTTACAAGGAAAAACCTAAAGCTTTTCATGACAAAAGGATATATAGGAAAGAATTTCAAATTAGTCAAAAAGTTCTTCTCTACCAATCACGACTTCGTTTATTTTCAAGTAAGTTACGTTCTCGATGGAATGGACCTTTTGTTATTACTAATGCTTTCACGCATGGTGCAGTTGAAATCAAAAGTTTAGCAACTTCTAAAGTGTTCAAGGTGAATGGTCATCGACTCAAATATTTTCATGAGGGTGTCCAAGAAGAAAAGGTGGAGAATATGGACCTTGAGGATCCGATTTATACAGATTAACTCAAAGGCAATATCGAGTCGAGCCAAAGACAATAAACAAAGGCGCTGCATTGGAGGCAACCTATAGGGGAGTATCTCTTTACTTTTCTTTGCATTTTAGTTTACATTTGGGATAATATAAGTTTTAAGTATGAGGGAAGGATTTAGGATACTTATTATTAGATTTAAGATACTTATTATTATTTTTTCATTTTTTTTATTTTTAATTTTGTGGGTATATTCACTACAAACCCTCATGAGACAAAACTCGTCCACTAGGGCTAACCTTGGGGTTTAAAGGCTTGTTGCATCTGCTAAGTGCAATCGTGTTTCATACGAAAATGCAGTAGTGTTAGGATGTCTCACTTGAGCAATAAGTTAATTTTGACTTTGATCTTTGACCAATGATAGAACTTTGATTTCTTTGCAATAACTTTTGGGAGGACTGATAGGCATTGGGTAATTTAAATTTGGTTTTCTATGTTGATCACTACTTTATTTGAGACCCTTCACTCTTAAGCACATATCCATTCGAACCAGTTTTGACTAGGAAGAAATTTATCTAATTAAATGTCTAGGGAAGAAACTTTGAACTCTATCATTTGTTTGATCATTACTTGAAGTTGATATGAGGTATTATTTAAGAAAATGGAAATGATTTAGGCAAAGTTTGCAAGATTGAAATAAAATTATTAAAAGAGGAAAGAAATGATTCATGTGGTGGGATGAGATGGAGCGTAAAACGCACTCACTCATAAACACATGACATGCGAGATGGAGCATAAAACGCACTTGTTGGTAAGATGGAGCATAAAATGCACTTACCAAAGAAAAGAAAAGAAAAGACTAGAAAGAAAAAGCCTTTTGATCTTTTGATGTTATCTGCTGGTGTTAACTGAAATTTGTGGGAAAACAAGTGGTTGAGTTTATCTTTCTCCTTTAAGGCTTTGATTTTATAAGTTTTTCTGTAGTCTGATTGGTTTGATACAAGTGGATTCACACACGTACAATGGGTTGAGAATAAAGTAGGGTTGATAAAGAAATTTAGGTTTCAGATGATACATTATTTTGGAGTTTCCCAAGAGTTATTGTTTTGAATCTTTGAGGTCAATGTGAAGTTCATATTAACTCGTGGCTCATGTTTGAAAAAAAAAAAATTGTTTAGTTGAATTTTTGCTGTTATAGGTTATCTTTATTTTGCCCGAGGATGAGCAAAAGATAAGTGTGGGGGAATTTGATAAGGATGAAATATGTTATATTTTTATCCCTTAATACTTATTCTTTTATATTTATTTGGTAACTAAATACGCTCATTGTTCTTATATTTTTATTTTAGGTACAAATGAAAGGTTTTGGAATTTTGGAAACAAATTGCATGCAAATGGATTTTATTTGGGTATTTACGTTAAAAGGGGTAGCTCATGCATGCAAGGAAGCTAAAGCCCAAGTTGCTAGCAAGTAATCACATCAAAAGCAAGGAATTGCAGCTAATGAAGTGGGCCAAGAATTAAAGCAGCTCACGTTTTAATAGGACAACTCATGTTGGTTGAAGTAGCTTGTAAGTTACATGGGCCAACTAAATTAGTAGATTGCAATTGATGTTACACTAGCAGCTCACTACTGGAACAAATAAAAAATAATACAAGTAGCATTCAAAGTGAAGAGCAGCTCATGTGCTAAAGGATTTAGAAGCAGCTTGCAAGTTAAAGGGATTAACAAATGGGCCCACGATTATAGCAGCCCACCTTGCGAAGTATTACTTAGCTCACAAATTAAATGCAGCGCACGGTTCAGCCGCAAATCATCCTTAAGTTTGGCAATAATTAATTGGTCTGAAGCTGCTGGGCAGTGTGGTAACCCGCCCCAGCGGGATTTACATATGGGACCTCCCGCCCTAGCGGGGAGGCGCTAATGATGATGCACGATTCCTTTCGCCAATTGGTTTCGGCAATAAGAAAAGGGTGCTAGGTTTTAATAGTTATAAATAAAGGGACCTAAGAAACATAGATATCATCTTAGGTTTCAATTGTAATATATTTTCTTTCTCTCTATAATTCTTTGGTGATTCAAAAGCCATGTGCGGCTAAGCTTTTGTTCTTGGATTAAGGAGACGGAAGCCTTGGAATAATACAATGTGAGATCTAATTGATTGTAATTATTCAATTATTATATGAGTATTGATTATTCTTTTGTGCTTGAATTATATGATTGATTTGTTTAATTTCTAGGGTGCACACTAGTTTATTAATTATTCATTGAAATCTACTACTAAATTAGATATCGAATCCGTAATTGTTTGGTCACTCTAATTTATGAAGAAACTAAGATTAATAATTGACTGCAAATCATGAGATTATTATATCTTAGGAAGAATATTCAACTAAATTAAATGCAACCGCTTGTGCTTGTGTTGTTTAGCTTCATCGATTTTTCTGATTCTTAAAGCTTCTACTAGATTAAACTTTTAGCACTTATCTGAAGTTGTTTAGTAGTTAGGGTTATTTAGATCGCTTGTTTCTATCTAACTAAAAATAAGGAAAGACACGGAATAATTCTGATTGGTGAATTAATTCTAACGATGAATATTCAAGATACTAATTGTGTATGCTTGAGTCAATGATCAGTGTATATTTCGAAGGTGGAAGTTGACTTAACCCAAGGTTTGTTCTCTTGATTTAATTCGTTACATTATTTTACACGTCAGTTTAATATTACTTAATAACATTTAAAAACCCCCTCTTTTGGAATACAAAGTATATGAAAATATATTAATCAGTCTCTGTGGGATCGACTCTTACTTGCACTACTACATAATTATCTTTCACAGTAAGGTTTTATTTTTGGTTGCCTGCGACAGCATACAAGTATGCTAGTATTCGTAGTTTCTGATCGAGACCCAAGATTCACTTCACGATTTTGGGTCAGCTTGCAGAAAGCTATGGGCACTGATTTACGATTCAGTTCTGCATATCGATCTCAAACGGACAAGCAATCGAAAAGGAGTATTCAAACTCTTGAAGATCTATTAAGACTCTGCATTCTAGACTTTAAATAAAGTTGGGATAAGTACTTACCATTGGTGGAATTCTCCTATAACAACAGTTATAAAGAAGGTACAGGCATGGCTCTATTCGAGGCGTTGTATGGATGAAAGTGTCGTTCTCCAGTATGCTGGAATGAGGTGGTTGAAGCAACATTGTTGGGACCAGAGTTAGTATGTATGACTACGGAAAAGATTCAAATAATCCGACAACATATATAAACAGCACCAGATCAACAAAAGAGTTATGTTGATCTTCATCGAAAGGACGTGGAATTTAATGTCGGAGACCATATATTGTTATGTGTTGCTCCATAGAAAGGAGTCACGAGATTCGAAAGAAGAGGAAAGCTCTACCCACGATTTATTGGTCCATTTGAAAATACTCGATCGAGTAGGAACTGTGGCCTATAGACTCCCCTTACCGCCAAGCATGTTTCGTGTTCATAACATTTTTCACATATCCATGCTATGTAAATATGTGAAAGACCCAAACCACATTTTTGAATTAGAACTAGACAAGATAGCCGAAGATTTAACGTATGAGGAGGTACCAGTCAATATCTTGGATAAGAAGAAACATATTCTACGCTCAAAGAATATACCTTAAGTCAAAGTTTTATGGAGAAACCATGATATTAAGGAAATGACCTGAGAGTTAGAATCTGAAATGAAAACAAGGTATCCTCACCTCTTCGAAATAATAGGTGCGTACGTCAATTTCGAGGATGAGAGGTTATAAGACACAAACTTTTTATGAATAAATATTAATTTCCTCTATATATTATTTTAAATAATAAGGTGTTGATTTGATAAATGTGATAGTTATGGGTAATATGTGCATTTTTTACAAGAACGCAAGTTGTCATAAAATATTTAATTGGTCGGGGAAAATTCATTTTGTCAGGGAATATTCGTACGACGGCGTAATCATTGATGGGCTCCATAACGAAAATTGTCGGATGAAAAAAATGATAAAAAATAATTTTTCTAAAAATTGACGGCGGAACTTTTACCGTTACTTGTTGAAATACCCAGTAATAAAAGTACAGTAATACGCGTTATTCCACAATAGTACACGGTATTGCACAGTATCTCTAATTATTGATTTTTACGTAAGAAGTCACTCAGTGTTTCATTCAATAATTGTTACAGTGATAATTGTATATTATTAAATCAATAATTGCCACAACACAGTAACTTATATTATTTAAATGATATTATTAGATAGCATTATTGGCAATGTCTAGAAAGTTCTGTCAAGGAACGAGATTAGGTTATATAATTGCACGCTAATAAGGATAAATCCTTTTCGAAAAGCCACATCTTACCTGGAAATGACCTGATTGTCAATATTGTGATGCTGTAATATTAATTGTGAATAATAATTAACAAATAAAAATATGTTAATTAATGGTAAATATTAGTTCAATTTTATAAATGGAGGAATTTAGCATGAGATATTTGTTGAAAGTTTGACATATTTTTCTGTGAAATTATAATTATCTCCTCCGATAAAATATACATTCAAATATAATATTATAATATTTGTTATAATAGGATAGTTTTTTAATATAAAATTATAATAATTTAGTATTATAATATTATATTAAGTTTGTCAGATTGTTAAGTTTTTTCAAAACTTCTCGTGCACTTCTCTTTTACTAATGGGAGAAATATTTCTCCTGCAAATCATGTTTTCTAAATGTGTGGGCCCTCAACCAATAAGAAATGAAGGTTAGACAAAGAAAGAAAGGAAAAAAGGACAGCTAGGCGGACAAAGAGAAAAGTTACGCAAAGTTAGGAAGCTCATTTGATTTTTCCTCCGAGGTTGCACTATAAAAGGGGGGTTATCCCTTCATCCTAAGACACCAAAAATACAAGTGCTCTTACTGTAATATTTTGAGTATTTTTTTTGAGTATAAGGATACTTTAAGTGTAGTTTATAGTGCAAGATTTTCTCAAAATAATATCCGGTATACCAGTCAAATCTAGTTTTCTACTAAGGTAAAAGATGTTATTTTCATTCAATATTCGTAAAGGATAATATTTTATTTCATTACTCGTAAGAGATATCATTTTCTTTCATATTCTATATTATGTAAGTGATATTATTTCATTTCATATTCCTAAATTTAAACTTACTATGGTAAGTATTGCTTCTATAATTCATGAAATGATTTGAAATTCCTTGAGTTTTGAGCTTCATCTAATATCATTTCACTGGAATATTGGTCTAAACTTTCTTATCAAATTTTAATATTTTCATGTCGGGGTACTATTCATACAGTACTATTCATACGGGGTACTATTCACAATAAAAATTGGTTTCTTTTCTGTCCAAATTATATTTGATATATGAATATCATTCTTGAATTATACTCCACAATTGATTATTATGTTGACAATCTGAACATTCTTGAACTTGGATAAATTAAATTATAATTCTCTAATATTTATCCTTGATATCACTTGATTTGTTCTTTATATCTTTTTTCACCATCCTTAGTCTTAAATTGTGGTGAAAGTTATCTTTGGCCCGTAGTGCAAAGATGAAATGTTGATTGATGAATATCTTTGGCACATAGTGCAAAGATGAACTGTTGATTGATAAATATCTTTGGCCCGTAGTTCAAAGATAGACATGTGTTTGGCATGATCATGATCACTGGTGATATAAATGAATATCTTTGATCCGTAGTGCAAATACAAATTATTGATTTAAAATATTTATTGATTGATGTTACATAGATAAAACATTGATGATGAACTTTTAAATCATAGAAGATAGTAGACATCATACTCTACTTGACTCATCTAATGGATTGCTATTTTCGCGGTAGTTGTTGATCTAAAACTTGTTGTCCATTGTATTTTATCTGATTTATTATTGTTAAAGGCTAAAGATAATTTATTCTTTATTATATTAGTCAAAATATTCTTTACTAGGATAGTTGAGCTAACCATTTTCTTTCGTTGTTCTCTTCAGGAAATGACAATGTAGCTGGGACTAGTCGGGAAATGGAGTGCTGGTCAGAGATAGTGCTATAGTAGTCCTCACTATTTTGTAAAATAGTGTGATAATAATTATAATGAGGACTTAATTTGAGTGTTGATATTTTTGTATTATATTAGACATAATATTTGTATTGAAGCTCACAGTGTGTGTGGTCGTATTTTGCACGACAGTTTGATATAAAAAGATTTGGATTTTGATTTTGTACCATGTATATGGCGACTCAGAATGGGTTGTGTGGACCTATTTTGGGGGCGTCATATGATCTCCCCCATCACTGGGAGTACGTAAGTATCCATCTATGGTGCGGTCAACCTTCAAAAGAAAAACCAAACACTTTACCTATACACTCAAATATCCAATTAAATACCAGTCACAAGACACCAAATCTTATATAAAACCAAAATCCTATAAAGCCTCCATGATCAACGAATCTTTCTGAGAGACCCTCCGACATCTCAATGTCAGTCCATTAAAGAAGAGCTCGTGATACAACAAGATAACAAATCACAAAGAAAATGGCAATCATCAAGCAAAGATCAAGATATATGCAAAAGGGAAGTAAATTTAGATTGCACGTAACTTTAAGACGACGTGACCCACTAGGGACTTCCGCAGGTCTACCTGTGGAAGTCATGGCTTTATAAACAAGCCTCCCACCAGCTTTAAGAAGAAGAAAAAAAGAAGAAAAAAAAGAAAAATAAGAGAAAGAGATAGAGAAGAGAGGAAAAGAGAGAAAAAGGAAGGATTTCATGCTAGAAATTGCTCTGATCTTGATTTCAAACTTGTAAACTCTACTTGTAAGCTTTCATAAACGCATCTATTACAACATATCTACATTTAACATGTAGAAATCAGTTCTAAAGCCGTTTAAAGCCGTTCGATAGCCCTTCTCGTGCAAGGCTATAAGGGCTCTTCTTCTTTCAATTTTTCTTGCTTATATACATATATATGAGTAATATATATGTATATTAGGTAGTTTTACCGTTTAAATATCATTTTTAGCTTTTCCTAACATTAATATATATATATATATATATATATATTGATTTATATATAGTAGTTAGGGATTGCAAATTTGTGGCTTTTTACTTCTTTATTATATATATAAGCATATATATATATATATTATTTAATCTTTTATATATTATTTTTATATATATATATATATGTAAGTTTTATCGATTTATTATATATATATATATGTATATATTTATATATATTTAGTTAATCATTGTGATTAAATATCAATTGTAAACGTTTATATGATGTAAATCTACAATATTTAACGTGTGTTGACTAGATTTATATAAATCGAGCCATTTCTAGTTTTTAACCTGTTCAAAAGTTGCCAAACTAGAACCATTAGGCTAAAATGACTAAAATTTATTTAAATCTAGTTTTCTTTATATTTCGTAAATATTTGGTAATTACGGGACCCTAGATCCGTGTCTAGAGGAAACGTAAAGCCACAGCTACGTGCATACAGGGATTGAACTGATGAATCTTTTGTTTTGCGAAGTCTAGAATTACATATGCATTTTATTTTAAGTTATGCATTGTGCTAGCTTCTGAATAATCTTCTTTGAGCCTAGGAATCAAGGGATCTATGGTTTAATCCATAAATCTAGGTCCAGTTCCCATAATGGACATGTTCAAGTTGTAAAGTTAGCTTGCATCACTTTGTATGTGTAAATAAGAGGGATCTTAAAACGGTTATCCGGACTTAAGGTCTTAATATATTAAAAGCATTGATTGTGGTGTTCGGGTCACTTTGATGGCTTTTATGCCTATAAGGAACACGACACACATTTATATATATATATATATATATATATATATTATTTTGTCGATGATACTTCGCATCCCAAGAATAAAATCAAATCAAGCTGAATATGTAATAAAATAGAGGTATCAAAAGACTTCAATTCCTATGTGAGCGAAAGGGTTTGAAAACCACCTTTCAAAACATCACTTTCATATCTTGTCTAACAGAGGATTTTTTAATAAATCAAACCCTTTGTATATATGTCCAACCAAGCACAACACTACTTTCAAATAATGCGCTTAGGCCCAATTACTGCAATACACACACACATACACACAAATTAGGGAAAGAAAAATGCGGTAACTGTGTTTCACGGAAGTAGGGGGTGCCTAACACCTTCCCCCTCTTAATCAAGCCCCCAAACTCTATGAAATATCGGTTTCCAAGACCAATTAAAAAGAGTCCAGTAATTGGGCTATATTGCAAAACCTTTCAAAACTCGATTGAGTTGGTACAACAATTTCATTCATACCAACTGGTGATTCTGTCTAATTCGGACCATTAAAATCAAACTTTTCAGATCGTCGACATTATATGTCGGTCTTTTCTTAGAAATTCATCCTTTAGATAAAAAAAACCAAATACAAAATATAAAGGGTATAAACATTCAGAAAGAGGAAACCCAAATTTTTCCCGACGTCGACAGGTGGCTGTTGACGTTGGTTTAAAAAATCCATGGGTAGGGTCACAACCTAGATCTTTTAATCTCTTTTCCTAAGTTCTCTCTACCCTCACTCTTTTTATTTAGAAAAAAGGTTTTGAAGGGTTGTTTAGGAGAAAGGCCAACATGTATCATGTCGACGATTTGAACATTTTACATAGTCGCCAGTTGTAGATTTGAAATGGTTGTACCAACTCAACCGAGTTTTGTTTGAAAGAGGCCCAATTGATGGACACTGTCGAAACTTGATCTTTGAAAACAAAGTTTTGAGCTCGGGGGCTTGGTTAAGTGTAGGGAAAGTGTTAGGCACCCCATGACTCCCGTGTAAACACGGTACCGCATCTTTCCAATATTTTCCTTTAAAAACTGGAATGCGTGACTGAATGGTGTTTAAAAATTGGGCCTATTGGTTTGATTGATTGAAAGTAGTGCTTTGCTTCGTTGAACCTATATACGAAGGGTTTGATTTGATTTGAAAATCAGTCTTTGATTTAATTTACAAAAGCATTTAATTTGATTTTTCTTTGAAAAGCTTTTCTTTTGATTGATTTGAAAGCTGGTTTATCAAACCCTTACGCTGCCATAGGAATTGAAGCCTGTTGATACATCCAACTTTATCTTTATAGCCTTAAGGCTGTATGTGAACGGTGATTTATCGGGCCGCGAAGCATCCTCGACCACAGAATATACAAGCGTCAGTCTCCTCATGGGTATGAAAACCATTGAAGGGACGCTGACACGACAATCGACATTTTTTCATTGTCTTCAGACCTTAAATCCGAATAACGGTTTTAAGGTCTATTTACATGTACATTTCTATAGAAAAACTAACAAATACTATTTTCATTCTTAGCTATTCAAATCCAATTATGAATATAGAAAAAATAGAATTATAGGGTTGAAAATAAAAAAAAAAAATATTCAATACTAATACTATATATAGAATAAATAAATTCTAATTAATAATTAGAGTCTATTAAAGTATTTGTAAATCGGAGCTTCTCCATCGTGGGAATCAAATTTCGTTCGTTTTGATCGTGAATCCCATGATTCCTAGGCTTACATATAAATAGCCAAAACCTGCACAGTTCAAATTTGACAAAAACAGATAAATATCCCAATATTGCCAGAACCGAGGATTCATTTAGTAAATCCTGGTTCGCATGGCCGAAGCATCTCGTTCCCACTAGATAGACGCGAGGTTGCTTTCGAGGCTGAAACTAGAAAGAAAGCTAGATTTAAGGAAATCTCAGCCATTCTAGCTTTCCGTTTCAGTCTGGAGGTTTTGAACCATTTGAAAATTAGAATTGGCGAGATTTAAATAAATCTAGTTCGCCTACAGATATATTAATGCCAATTCATTTAAAATGAATATTTAAAGCAGCAGTTAAATAGAAAGTGAGTAAAGTAATATATTTATATATACAAATATATATAAAAGCTACAAAGGGCGATGGGTTTTCACGTCGGTGCCCGAACAGGAATTGATATATATATATATATATATATATATATATATTGACAGAAACGTAGTCAACCAAGACTAAAAAGAGGACCAGTGATGGTGAAGGCTGCTTATATATGCATAAATATATATAAAAGTAGTAAAAAAAGCCACAGAATGATCCAGGCCAAATTAGAATGTAAATATACAGAAAAGTAGTCAACCAGTGACTGGGGAGATCACCCAGTATGGCAAAGTATCCAAAAAATAGTATAAAGGCCACGAAATAGTTCAGGCCAGACTGGAATGTAAATTGCATAAAAGTTGTCAACTAGTGACTGAGGAGATCACCCAGTATAGTGAAGTGTGCAAAAACAGTATAAAGGGCTATGGGATTTTCTCGCCAGTGCCCGGACTAGAATTGAAATATAGATATATTGACAGAAATGTAGTTAACCAATACTGGGAAGAGACCCCAGTTATGGTGAAAATCACTTATATATGCGTAAATATAAATAAAAGCAGTAAACTACATCGGATTTGACATCCGAGCTTGACAGAATTGAAATGTTAGTATATATACAGTTAAATATATATAAAAAAGGGTCAAACCCGGACTGGGAGGATAACCCAGTCCGGCAAAGTTGCCAAAATATGTGTGCTAGTGCATTGAAGCTACTGGAGCTGATGGATCGTCAATCTGAGTTGTAGAAATGCAAGAAAATCAGTTTATGTACAAAAATGTATCAAATCTTGACGAAAACGGACACGGAACTAAGTTTTGGGAATTGTTAGAAAATGAAACTTAACGTGCAAGTGTATAAAAGTATGTAGGAGTAATATCCACTTTCTGATCGTGAAAATACTTATAATTGACTTCTACACGGGCTTTTTGCCAAATCGTAGGCTCTATACATCCAAATCTATCGGTTAGTTTCTGATATGTGGTAGTATATGGGTATATCTATGTGTTAGAGTGAAAATATTTGGGTTTGGAAGAGGTTTAAAAATCA
The DNA here is from genome assembly GCA_020205555.1 of Panax stipuleanatus. Classification (NCBI taxonomy): domain Eukaryota; kingdom Viridiplantae; phylum Streptophyta; class Magnoliopsida; order Apiales; family Araliaceae; genus Panax; species Panax stipuleanatus. The sequence continues at coordinate 89,688,071 of CM035118.1, forward strand.
GAAAATTGAACTGACAGAGCTTCGCTGCGTTTCAGAATTCTTAAATATGAGGGGGTGGTGCACGTTTATTTGTAGGCCAGGGAGCCTCCACTCTACCTGCTACTACTACAGGTAGAGGTGAATCTCCCCAAGGTGGGGTCCACATGCCTGACTTCATCATCTCGAAGTGCGTGCATGCCAAATAATGCTATATCAGCTTCGAAACTTCATAACTTTTGATCGGAGCGTCCCTTTTAGGCGTGCTATATCTTTTCAGAAAGCCTTCACCAAGAGTGTTGCAATGACACATGATTTAACCCTTTTTAAGACCAAAAAGGCAGGTTCATGGCCGGGTCTTTGTTTCCCCGCAGTTTGTTCGTCGAGCCGTCTTGCGCTGTTTGCACTCGAAATCATCGTTGTGGTTCATTCTGACTTTGGCGGCATTGATTCGGCTTAAGTTTGATCGAATCGGCAGAGAGGTGGTAAAATGACCATTTTGTCCCTCCCAGGGTTGCCTCTAGTGTTGGCTGATAGTAGTGTGCATACAAGCCAATTATTATGATGATAAAGCACATACTTTGTAAATAATCTTATTTATTTATTAATAAAATATTCATTTAAGGCATTTAATTATCTACATGGTGTTATTTTTAATAATATGTAAATAACCCATAGTTTTAAGCATTGATTTTAGAATCATGATGAGATCATGCTAATGAGATCTAAATTCTTAGAAAGCTTAAAAACTAAAATAGTTCCCAATTGTGGGATTACTAAAATGGGGATTAGTAAATCCGGATAGATTGGTACATATGTTGCTTGCTCATTGGATGAGGATGACTGATCTCATGGTCATTTGTGTGGAGACACTAAAACAAGTATGTAGGTGCTTATTGGAGAATAAGTTCACTGAACGTGATTCGCTATGGAATACATAATGGAGTTTTACTCGCCTGTCTATAAGAATTCTTAATGTGATAGTAGTACAAGTGATACTTGGACTTGAGATCATCATAGTATCTTGTATGTAACAAATTATACTTTGACTTATTCTTTAAGGCCTTTTAAGGCATATATAGGGTATGCTTGGGTATAATGAGTTGCATATGGAGATAATGTATGATCAATAAAGAATCTACCATCTCTATTAAAAGATGAGATATGTCTAATGTGATTCGTTAAATGACAACCTAAGAATCCTTGGCCAAGGTAGAATAAAATTAGAAAGAGGTTTCTAATTTGCATTATTTGGAGTTGTGCGTTTTCTAATCGAAATATATATGATTAAATAAATTAAGACTTGACAGTAAATCCATGTCTTATATTTAATTGGGACATTATATGGTGGAAGGATTGAATTGTACGGTAACTATTAACTCACATGTGCTTTTATGATTAATGTTGAAATCTATATTATCTGGAAAGTTGTGATCGCTAGGGAGGCTTATCCCTATTGTAGAATAAATGTTATTTATTTAAATAAATTATTATTTTAATTTATTTATTTAAATAAGATTAGAATTATTCTAATTGATTTATTCACAACCGATTTAATATGGAGAACCTAAATAGTCACACCATAAAAGCAAGAAGAATTATTTAAGAAAAAAATGACATGATAGTAATAATGCATTAAGTGTAATTAATTTAATCTATGGTGATAGACTAAATTAAATAGCTTAATGCTTATTATTTAATATTTTAGAAATATTAAATATAATTTAATAAGAGGAGTCTTATTAATATTATTATTAATTTTATTATTTTAATTCTAAAGGAGTTTAGGAATTAATATAGTATCAGTACTCTCTCTCAATCCTAATAAGATTAGGATATAAATTAATTAAAAGTATTTAATTAATTAAAAAAAAACCTATTCTAATTGGATTAGAAGGGTTAACCTAATATCTATATAAGAGTCTTATATCAGAAATAAGGTACGTGAATTTTTCCAAAGGTTGGGAGTACACATATTCTATAGAGATAGAAACAAGGGTTAAGCCAATACCCATCTTCATGAGTTCTTCATCTTCCTTAGTGGATCACCATTAGAGGCCAAACATTTGGGTGGCTGACATTGATCAAGGGAAGGAGCCACTACAGAGGAATCAAAGGAATCAAAGGAGTAGAACTTGTACCTGAGGAAGCTTGGATCTTCAAAGGTATAATTCCATCATCTCCTTCTATGTATTGACTGATAATTGATGCACAAGAAAGATCATGGTTAAGGGTTTGTAAGAAAATTTTAAAATCTAATTTTTCATCCCTTCCGTTGCGTTTATGTAATTTGATTCCATGCTTATGTTTCTAGCAAACCCAACAGTGGTATCAGAGCTAATCTTGTGCTAATTATAAGTTTATGTTATTCTATACATGTATGATATGCGATTGGATCGAGTTCTTGGGCAACAAGATGTTTTTTTATTCAGCGAAGCTGTGTAGCTACGCCGGTGCAAGGCATTCTTGCTGCGCAGGTCTCTATTCTTGGTTTTCATGCTGCGCAGCTGCTCCGGTTCCCTTTTCATTCCTGGCGCAGCTGCGCCACTGTATAGGAACTGGATTTTTTTTTGTTTTGATTAATTAAATAAATGGTTTATTTAATTAATAAAGGTTTAAAATAAAGATGTTTATTTTATATGAAATATGATTTCAGAATTGCTAAAATTAAAGAGTTTAATTTGGAATTGTTTTTGAATGAAATAAAAGAGTTTATTTTTCCAAAAACAAAGTTTAGCAAATTTTTTCTCATTAACTGATATTAATACATATATGGAATGAATTTACTTTCATGAGATGAATAAGTTTTATTGATATGTATGTTAATAAAAGGGATTGATTATGGACTATGACCAATGTGATTGGTTTTTATTTTGGATGAAAGCTTGAATGTATGGGTTTTATAAAATGGGGTCATATTAATGAAACAAGATTATCCAAGTTGTATAAGGATGGGCTCCTAGAGCTATCCGATTATGAATCATATCCAACTTGTGAATCTTGTCTCATCGGTAAAATGACTGAATCTGCTTTTAGTGGAAAAGGAGAAAGAGTTACAGAGTTGTTGGCATTGATTCACACAGACGTTTATGGACCTATGACAACAAGTGCACGGGATGGGTATTCTTATTTTATTACTTTCACTGATGGTCACTTAAGATTTGGATATGTGTATTTAATGAAATACAAATCAGAATCATTTGAAAAGTTCAAAGAGTTCAGAAGTGAAGTAGAGAAACAAACGGGCAAGAGTATTAAGATATTTCGATCAGATCGAGGTGGAGAATACTTAAGCGATGAGTCTTTCAATTGTCTCAAAGAAAATGGTATAATCTCACAATAGACTCCTCCAGGTACACCATAGTTAAATAGAGTATCTGAAAGGAGAAATCGAACACTATTGGACATGGTTCGATCCAGGATGAGTTTTACCGACCTTCCAATTTCCTTATGGGGTTATGCCCTAGAAACGGCTGGATACCTACTTAACAAGGTACCTACAAAATCCGCCCCAAAGACTCCATATGAGATGTGGAAAGGGAGGAAACCAAATCTTAAGTATGTTAAAACTTGGGGTTGTCCAGCTTATGTCAAAATGTTTAAAAATGATAAGCTACAAACTAAATCCGATAAGTGTAGACTTGTAGGATACCCTAAAGAAACCATAGGGTATTATTTCTATCATCCAACTGATCAAAAGGTGTTTGTTGCGAAATATGCTGCCTTCTTGGAGAAAGAGTTTGTCCATGAAGGGGTCAGTGGGAGTAAGATATATCTTGAAGAAGTTCAAGAACCACAAATTACCACGGATCAAAGTCAGGTACCTAACCAAGTTGAAGAACCTACTGTACCACACCTTGTTCGTAAATCTAAAAGAGTACCGAAGATACCTGAGTGGTATGGATTCATTATAGAGGATGACGATGAGGTACACATCTTGAATGATGATGATCCATTAAATTACGAACAGCCTATGAGTAATAACGACTCAGGGAAATGGTTTGAAGCCATGAAATCAGAAATGGACTCCATACATGAGAACAAAGTATGGACTTTGGTTTCACCACCTGAAGGCCTTAAGCCCATTGGGTGCAAATGGGTTTTTAAGAGAAAGACTGGAGAGGACGGGAACGTAGAGACCTATAAGGCCTGACTAGTTGCAAAAGGTTTCTAACAAAGACAAGGAGTTGACTATGATGAAACGTTCTCATTAGTAGCCATGCTCAAGTCCATTCGGATTTTGCTTGCGATTGCAGCTTATAACGACTATGAGATCTGGCAGATGGACGTGAAAACGGCCTTCCTCAATGGGAAACTTGAGGAGGATCTGTATATGACACAGCCAGAGGGATTTATTTCAAAAGTTGGAACAAATCAAGTCTGTAAGCTACAACGATCCATTTATGGGTTGAAGCAAGCTTCTCGTAGATGGAACATTCGTTTTGATGAGACAATCAAATTGTTTGATTTTATCAAAAATGAGGATGAACCATGTGTATACAAGAAGGTTAGTCGGAACGCAGTATCATTCCTTGTATTATATGTTAATGATATATTACTGATAGGGAATGACATTCCTATGTTACAATCAATTAAAATCTGGTTATCTAAAAACTTCTCCATGAAGGACTTGGGTGAAGCATCCTATATTTTGGGGATAAAGATCTATAGAGATAAATCTAAAAGGATGCTCAGCTTATCCCAACGAACGTACATTGATACGATGCTAAAGAGGTTTATCATGGAAGATTCCAAAAGAGGTCTCATGCCGCTGAGCCATGGAATACATCTCTCCAAGAAACAGGCCCCAAAGACACCTGAGGAGAGAGACCGTACGAGTAAGATCCCTTATGCTTATGCAATAGGATCTATCATGTACTGTATGATATGTACTAGACCGGATGTTGCTCACGCACTTAGTGTAATGAGCAGATACCAGTCGAATCCAGGAGAATAGCACTGGAAGGCAGTGACGAATATCCTAAAGTACTTGAGAAGGACTAAAGATATTTTTTTTGTCTACGGTGGGTCTGAATTAAAACTCGAGGGATTCACGGACTCAAGTTTTCAAATAGACCAAGATGACAGTAAATTTGTTTCAGGGTATGTGTTTACCTTGAACGGAGGCGCTGTGAGTTGGAAGAGTTCCAAGCAGCAAACAGTTGCAGATTCAGTGACAAAGGCAGAGTATATAGTTGCAATTGAAGCTACAAAGGAAGCTGTTTGGATGAAGAAGTTCATAACTGAACTTGGTGTGGTTCCTAGCATTCAAGAAGGAGTTCCCGTACACTGTGATAACACCGAAGCGGTTGCACAGGCTAAGGAACCCAGGTTTCATCAGAAATCTAAACACGTGTTGCGGCGATTTCACATGATCAGGGAGATCATTGAAAGAGGAGACGTCACCTTGGAGTGTGTGGACTCTCAAGACAATATTGCAGATCCATTTACTAAAGCTCTAACACAACAGCAGTTTGATCGTCACTTAGAGAAGATGGATATGAGATACCATGGCGATTGGCTTTAGAGCTAGTGGGAGATTGATAGTAGTGTGCATACAAGCCAATCATATATGATGATAAAGCACATACTTTGTAAACAATCTTATTTATTTATTAATAAAATATTCATTCAAGGCATTTAATTATCTACATGGTGCTGTTTTTAATAATATGTAAATAACCCATAGTTTTAAGTAATGATTTTAGAATCATGATGAGATCATGCTAATGAGATCTAAATTCTTAGAAAGCTTAAAAACTAAATTAATTTCCAATTGTGGGAGTACTAAAAAGGGGATTAGTAAATCCGGATAGAGTGGTACATATGTTGCTTGCTCATTGGATGAGAATGACTGATCTCATGGTCATTTGTGTGGAGACACTAAAGCAAGTATGTAGGTGCTTATTGGAGAATAAGTTCACTGAACGTGACTCACTATGGAATACCTAATAGAGTTTTACTCGCCTGTCAATAAGAATTCCTTATGTAATAGTAGTACAAGTGATCCTTGGACTTGAGATCATCATAGTATCGTGTATGTAACAAATTATACTTTGACTTATTCCTTAAGGCCTTTTAAGGCATATATAGGGTATGTTTGGGTATAATGAGTTGCATATAGAGATAATGTATGATCAATAAACAATCTACCACCTATAGTAAAAGAGGAGATATGTCCTATATGATTCGTTAAATGATAACCTAGGAATCCTTGGCCATGTTAGAATGAAATTAGAAAGAGGTTTCTAATTTGCATTATTTGGAGTTGTGCATTTTCTAATCGAAATACATATGATTAAATAAATTAAGACTTGACAGTAAATTCATGTTTTATATTTAATTGGGACATTGTATGGTGGAAGGATTGAATTGTACGGTAACTATTAACTCACAGGTTCTTTTATGATTAATGTTGAAATCTATATTATCTAGAAAGTCGTTGATCGCTAGGGAGGCTTATCCCTATTGTAGAATAAATGTTATTTATTTAAATAGATTATTAGTTTAATTTATTATTAAAATAAGATTAGAATTATTCTAATTGATTTTTTCACAACGGTTAATATGGAGAACTAAAGGGTCACCCTAAAAGAAGAAGAAATTTTTAGAAGAAAATGGCATGATAGTAATAATGCATTAAGTGTAATTAATTTAATATAAGGTGATAGAATAAATTAAATAGCTTAATTTTTATTATTTAATATTTTAGAAATATTAAATATAAATTAGTAAGAGGAGTCTTATTAATATTATTATTATTATTTTAATTCTAAAGGAGTTTAGGAATTAATATAATATCAGTACTCTCTCTCAATCCTAATAAAATTAGGATATAAATTAATTAAAAGTGTTTAATTAATATTAAAAAAACCTATTCTAATTGGATTAGGAGGGTTAACCTAATATCTATATAAGAGAGTCTTATATCAGAAATAAGGTACGTGAATTTTTCCAAAGGTTGGGAGTACATATATTCTACAAAGATAGAAACAAGGGTTAAGCCAATAACCCATCTTCTTGAGTTCTTCATCTTCCTTAGTGGATCCCCGTTAGAGGCCAAACATTTGGGTGGCTGACATTGAACAAGGGAAGGAGCCACTATAGAGGAATCAAATGAGTAGAACTTGTACCTGAGGAAGCTTGGATCTTCAAAGGTATAATTTTATCCTCTCCTTCTATGTATTGAATGATAATTGATGCATAAGAAAGATCATGGTTAAGGGTTTGTAAGAAAATTTTAAAATCTGATTTTTCATCCCTTCTACTGCGTTTATGTAATTTGATTGCATGCTTATGTTTCTAGCAAACCCAACATTGGCATGGCCTCCGATTGACTTCTGGGAGCTGTTTCCAAGACTTAGATCTCTTTCGAGTCTATTTTCCCCAGTGTTTCCTCTGTGGCTGACGTGGTCATTCCAGGTTTTCTTCTAGAGTTGTTGTGATGCTTCAAGTTTATGTCTGAAGTCGACCTGACCTTCCAGGCTGATGTCGGGGCTGACCTGTACCTTTAGGGTTGATGTTGGGGCTGACTTTGACTTTTCGGGTTGCTGTCGGGGCTGAATTGGTTGACCGATATGGAGATCGGATTTGCGTTGCTTGAAATATTTGGGGGTCAGATTTAAGTTCACCGATATTGGGGATCAGATTTCAGTTGACCGATATTGGGGATCGGATTTAAGTTTACCGATATTGGGGATCGAATTTCAGTTGAAGGACCGATATTGGTGACCAAATTTTACTTGAAGAGACGGCCTTGCCCTCTTGCAGTGTTAGTAACAGGGACACAAAATTTCGAGTGTCTACAGATGCCCCTCTTTATCATGTTTATGTAATGCAATGGAATGACCAAGATAAAGATTGCTAAACACTTGAAATATGACAAGATATTAATGATACAAATCGCAATGCAATGAATGTTAACATGTTTTCACAAATCGCATTTCTCATTTCGCACTTCGTATATCTCATCACAAATCGCATCACAATCACATTGCATCGCATATCACATCGCAGATCGCATCATAAATCGCATATTGCATCTCAAATCGCTTACCTTTACCGGTGCCGGTGTTGGGGACGATCTCAACAGTTGACTTTCATCAATGTTGCTGATGTGTATGCTGTTGTTGACTTAAATGGTTTGATTTCCATCGGTGTTGCTGATGCTTTGTTTGATGAGGATGAACTGACATGTTTCCACATTTTTGCTAGGGATGACGTTCTTTATGATAGCCTTTGCTGTTATCTTGATTTTAAGACGAATGGTTTCCCCAATCTGTCGATACTATCAGAGGGCATGTTCTTTCTTGGCTGATGCCGTTGTATATTTCTGAAGGCTCCTCTAACGGGGATATATCTCTTTTGTCGAGTTACCTCAGTGGGTGCTCACGATGCCTATCCTGATGATAACTTACACCGATAATTTGCAACAGTGCCTACCCTGATGGTAGGGGCAATGGTTGATCATTGGACTGTCCCGATGCCTACTCGAGCGGTAGCAAACTTTTTCATCGAGTTTGTGTTTAATGTGTATACATATTTAACTCTGCTGGGTATGCATGCCTAACTTTTTAATGGAGATGTGTGTTGATGTAGCGCTTGTTGCACATGTGCAGACCATACATGATATGATGATCTTAATTTGTCCTAGGTTGATGCATATGTTTAATTGAATTTATGTAAAACCATACCTCGCCCTTTCTGAGGTGATTTGGAGTTTCTTTTCAGGCATGGATTTTGATAGGCTTATCAGCTCTAACCTCCGTATGGCTCTTTTTGTCATTCGCAGAGCTGGTTTGGACGTTCCCCTTTCATATGGCGTCTCTGATGAGGATCTCATAGGGGCTGCTATTTTCTGGATCTGGATTTAGTGCTGGTCCCTCTGGTGGTCCAAACACTGATGGCTTTATTAGGAGATACCATAATATCTTCGCTGAAGTAGCGTTCCACGGTTTATGTTATCGGATCCTTCTCAACTCCCTTTCTAAGTATTTATATAACAGATTCCATCATCTGCCCTCTGTGGGGATGGATTGATATACTATTTCCGCCATCGGACCATTCTTGATGTTTTGCTGGGGTTGTGCCAACAACTGATACTGTCAGACAATCTGACCTTTGCTGAAGTGCCCTTCAATGGCTGAACGTCACCGAACCTATTTCCAATACTTTGTTGGGTTGTGCCAACGGCTGATTATTGAGTATGAATAGGGGCAAGCTCTCTATTTGTGACTCTGCTGGGTTAAATGCTATCTTGGCTGATGAACCAGGTGATGCTGACGTTCTGGAGGATGTAGCCCGTTCTTTTATTACTTAGATTTGATCTTCAGTGTAGAAGCCTAGACTGACGAGGACTTGGCACAGGTTGACATGTTTGATGATGCAGATTTCATTTGCCAGGTCTTTTATCATTGAGCATCTGTTCTTCCCGATTTAAGGAATCTGTTGAGGATTTTTCCCTTTTTGTGGAGGGACAGCTGATGTCGCCTTGATTTCTTTCAGGAACTCTCCGTTTTCTTTTGATGAGGAACTTGGTCCCGTCATAAGTCCTTTCCATTTCTTGGAATCGGCAATGCCCCAGCCCTTTCACAGGTTGTTACTGGGGTTCACAGAAGAAACTCTCTTTGTTGACCATGTCCATGGTGAGCAATATCTTGCACAGTCAGACAAATAATAATATATGCCGAAAGCTTGATAGCTCGGGTTATCGGGGTTAGTATGATTTTGTGGATGAGGCATTTTAAGTTAAAGTTTATGAAATTAAATGCTTGTATTCGCCGAGCTCTTATCATATTGCTAAAGATCTTGAAATTGAGTAGAAAAATGAATTTTTTCCTAAGGAAATCGAAATTTTCGCTTGACAAGCTATGAAATTGCAAGAAAACTTTTAAGCGTCCATGGTTATTTTTCATGTGTAGGATTAGATTCAAAAGACTCATCTCCCTTCATCATAGACACCTCATCTTTGCTCTAGATAATGCTCTTCACATAATTAACATCATATGACACGTGCACTATGAATGACGCAACCCTTAGCAGGAGTTTCTCTTCTATGACTCCTAGATGATATCATCTTCTTGCAAAATTTTTCTGCTCTCCTCGCTTTACTTCGTCTCACTTTCTTAGGCTATTCAGAGTTATCCATGTAACGAGTTTTGGACCAATGACTCCTAAACCAGATGGCTTTAGGGCACTAGGTGTTAAGACACCCCTTAGGGTTTACTGGCTCGAGTAACAAAGGCCAAACTTTGAGACAATTCTGGCGGTATACTCTTTTTGATCCTCGCCTGAGCTTACACAAGATTCATTTTCTTAGGCTCTAAATTACCCATGTAGCAAGTGTTGGGCCAATGACTCCCAAACCATATGGCTTTAGGGCACATGGTGTAGAGACACCCCTCGGGCTTAATTACTCGAGTAACCTATGCCACGATTCGGATCTGCTCAGGTTTCACCTTCCTCTTCTTGGAATGCTTGTTTTCTTAGGCACTGAGTTACCTATGTAACAAGCGTTCGGCCGGTGACTCCCAATCCAGATGGCTTTTGGGCATCAGGTGTAAAGACACCCCTCAGGCTTAATAACTCGAATAACCCAGTCCACGATTCAAGACATTAGGCTGGCTACTAATTGTCATCCTTGTCGTCATAGTTTCATACCCCACAACTAAGAGTTAGGTCAATTGCAAAGTGCAGACATGCATATGAGGTGAAGTTTTCTCTAAAAAGTGCTTCAAATTAGGACGTCGTGCCTAATCAACAGGTAGAATAGTTTTAATTCTCTAATTGCTTTCATGATTCTTGCTCCACGGATGCTTATCAGAATTAATCCAATTCATAACAAGTTAAGCAAAAAAAAATTTTCCTTTCCTCTTTTTATGAGATTCTAATGTAACATTTATCTACGCTTAACATGTATACCCTTGTCAATGCATGGAACTGGAGATTGAAAGCACATAAAGAGATGAAAGAGTCGTACCTTATCAGTGGATCGAAGTATTCTCAGAAAATTATAATTGTAAAAGATCGATTTATCATACCGGATCGCCAATAATGGAAGCTTTGATGATGATGGACCAGGTTGATGGTGCCGACTGATGCATTTTCATTGGATGGTTGATAAATGCCCCAATATTGAGTTGTCGCCATTTCTGAAATTGGTCCAGTCTTGTTATAAGAGTCCCCACATCGGGTTATCGTTGATTCTGAACTTGCCCCAGTTTTGCTTGCCATCTGGGTGATTGCTTTATGGTATGTTTGACCGGTGAGCTGATAAGATGCTGAGATCGCAAAAGTCTTTAATCGCTTGACCCCAATTGTGAACATGTAGTGGATTTTAGCTTTAATGCTTGGATGCCCTGATGAGTGAGTTTTATACCCATGAATCGAGTGCGTTTGAGCTTAATCTTTTGTTGGATTTTGAGTATTTTGAGTATCTTTTTAGTTATTTTTTATGTTTATTTCTTGTAGGATGAAGCTGGAGGGACAAATTGGCCATTCGAAAGAAGAAAATGATTAAAAATCATTAAAATTGGAACTGAGTGGCATTTTTGTAAATACCTGATCCTTGCCTAGCGCCTAGTGCGCTTGGTCAGTGTAATTCCTAGCGCCTAGTGTGCTAGGCTACAGACATTGTTGGTGTTTTGCTGTTGAATTGGAATTTTGAAGCAAAATAGGAATCTGGATGGGGGTTTGGACTAATACAAATATGACAAGACTTTAGAAAAGACTCATCAAGGATTTTATCAAGAGATTTATAGAGAGAACAACACAGGAAAACACGAAGGAGATTTCAGAGGCTAAAGATCAAGTGGAGCATTAGGAGCAATTTGGAGTATATGGAGGTCATTACAGGGGTGAAAGGACAGCGGCCAAGGTTTTACAAGCATGTTTTTATTAGCCGACTATCTTCAAGGATGCTTACAACTTTGTTCAAAGATGTGATAGATGTCAGAGGGTAGGAAATATATCAAAAAGAAATGAAATACCCTTGAATACAATCCTCGAGGTGGAGATCTTCGATGTCTGGGGGATAGACTTTATGGGACCTTTTGTTTCATCATGTGGGAACTTGTACATCCTTCTAGCAGTCGATTACGTCTCTAAATGGGTGGAAGTAGCAGCTCTACCGATGAATGATGCTAAGGTGGTTCTGAGGTTTCTCCAAAAGAGAATTTTCACGAGGTTCGGGACCCCAGAGCGATCATTAGCGATGAAGGTACCCATTTTTGCAATCGCCAGGTTATAGCTTTGTTGGCTAAATATGGGGTGAATCATCGAATAGCTACAGCTTATCACCCCCAAACTAATGGGCAAGCAGAAGTGTCAAATCGTGAGGTGAAGAGAATACTTGAAATTATTGTGAACCCTACGAGGAAAGATTTGTCACTGAAGCTGGATGATGCAGTATGGGCTTACATGACTGCCTACAAAACACCGCTGGGTATGTCGCTATTTCAGCTTGTGTATGGAAAGGCTTATCACCTTCCCATGGAGCTTGAATATAAAGCCTATTGGACAATCCATAAGCTAAATTTTGACATAAAGGCTGCAAGGGAGAAACGCCTTCTCTAACTCAGTGAGTTGGACAAATTTCGATTGTAGGCCTATGAAAATTCCAAATTGTGCAAAGATAAGGTGGCATGATCACAAGATTCTAGAAAGGACCTTCGAGCCAGGGCAAGCAGTGTTGTTACTCAATTTTAGACTTAGAATCTTCCCAAGAAAGCTCAAATTAAGATGGTCAGGGCCATTCACTGTAAAGACTGTATATCCACACGGTACAATAGAAATTTTGATAAGGACCCAGATAAACCTTTCAAAGTTAATGGATAGCGGCTAAAGCATTACTATGGTGGTGAGGTTGACAGACAGAAGGTCGCCTCAATCCTTTCGACAACTTGACATAATCAGACAGAGTCTAGCTTATGGACTGTAAACAAGCACTCGATGGGAGGCACCCCATCATCTCTATTTCTCCCTTAAGTTTAATTCTTGCGTCGCAGTTCTATATATTTCTCTCCCATGTTTAATTCTGGCTACTAATCTCTACATTTCCCTTCACCCATTTAATTCTAATTATTTTGAAAAAGTTGGCTATTTTTGAACATCGTAGTGTTAGAATGCTCATCGCCTACATTTTTGAACATTAGGCATGTAGCATGCATTTTGGAGAGTTGGATGCTCTTTGTATATATTCATGAGATTTAAACGTACATTGCCTACATTTTTTGCACTTAGGCATAGTTGTATAGATTTTTGAAGCTGGAAGCTCATTGAATATATATTTGACATTATTGCATATTGCATATATGCACAGGAAACTTTTTGGGAATCACATCAAAAAGATACAAGTATATATCATTGCTAATGATTTAACAGCTTGTACATCTTACATATGTATGTTTTTGATTATGGAATCAAGCTTTACATGATTTTGGGTTACTTTATGTACAGGTAAGATACGTGTGAAAAGTTGTTTATTTTGCCTTCACTTAGTTGTTGCAGAAAAGAATAGAAACAGAAATTTTTTTGGACCAAGTTCAAAGCCGGCGCGCCCGCGCCAACCTCAGGCTATCTATCGGCGCACCCGCGCCAATGTTCAGTCAATCCAGATGATAGCCCTGACCCGCGCAGCCGCGCGGCACACCAAGCCTAACCCGGCGCTCCCGCGCCCGGCCCCAAGAAGATGCCCCTATTAATTTATTTTAAAACAGTTTCAGCCCTTCTATTCTCTATCTCAGGTGATCGATCCCTCCTCTCCAATACACAAGTACCGATCCCTAGCCTCCTCGTCTACCAATCCTATATCTCATCAAATCCTAGCCCTAAATCCATTAACATACTCAGTTTCTCCATCTCTACACCACTCAAGCCCTAACCCCCATCTCCCTGCCATCACGTTCCAACAAGTAAAATTAGTACTGTTCATCCAACGGTTGCAGATGGTTCAGATCGCAAGTTTGGGGGAAATTTTCATAAATTGAGGGTTTGCTCATCATACTTGGCAGAGAATCAGTTAAGGGTTTATTCTTTAAATTTGGCAATTAGGCTTTGTGAAATTAGTGGCAAACATACTAGTTTGGGGAGTGTTCTACAACAATCAAAATCAAGGCTTTCAACCAATTTTTAAAAATCATCAAATGGTCTAAAGCGATCACGGTCTGTCGTTTCCTCTTCCGCATCGCCAGCTCACAATGCCTCTAACGATGACATCACTGTTGATTTGACCATATTCGTCAATCTAGAGGCCCAAGTTGAGTACTACTGTATCACAACCAAGTCTGTGTTGAAATAGAGGGGCTTTAAACCCGCAAAGGAGGACGGTTAGTTGCTTGCTATGATTCGTCATATGGGGTGGCGGGGAGTCTGTGCTACACCACCGGCGATCCCTTTGGCTATTATCTGGGAGTTTTATGCGAATGCCAAAGTTACGCAGTATGGATTTTCATTTGTTAGGGGAAAAACTATGGATTATCGCTTGGCTGCGATTCATGAAATTTTGAACGTGCCCCCACCCCCCATTGGCCAAGTAAACTGGGTCGAGGCTGAGCGATTTGAAACTAATTTGGACCAGTTGCTTCGTGAGTTGTGTGCACCAGGCACCGTGTGGAAGATAAAAAAGATACCACTGATGAGTATACCACATTTCTCACCTCCGGTCTGAACCGATACGTTAAAGCATGGAATCTGTTCCTCAGTGCCAATTTGATGCCATCTATGCACCAGCACGAGGTCATAGTCGAGAGGGGCATCATACTATAGGGATTATCACAGGAAAGTACATAGATGTCGGCCATTTGCTTCACCAGAACATACTGCGTTTCATGAGGGGCAGCACCACAGGGTCCATTCCACATGCATACGTGGTGGCCCATCTTTGTTCTGAGGAATGAATCGATTGGGATGATGAGCAAGTTCAGATTCCCAGTGGGGACGTCAATCACAGCATGATTAAACATTTCGTGGATTAGGATGGAGGCACAACGGACCCGAGAGGGAAAGGTTTCATTGTGACAGTTCCTCCACCCGTTCCACCATGCAGCCACAGCCAGCCAAGACAGCAGCCCCTCCTCTAGTTAGTGACATACATGGTCGTCAGATTCGTCGTGTAGAACAAAAGATAAATTCCCTGTACGAGAGTTTTGCTGTGTTTGTTGATGGTTTGACACGTGCACTTGCTGAGGCCTTTGCACAGTAGGGCACAATGCTGGAGTGGCCTGTGTTCGCGTCTGACTTTCCATATCCACTGCCAGATACACCACCCAAGGAGGGTGGCCATGCCAAGCAGTAGGGGAGTTTCTTGGCCTTTTACCTTCAATGGGGAGATTGAATATGTTAAGTTTGGGGGTATTGGGTGTTAGTATATAGTAGTTGCATGTTAGTTAAAATTTATGCATCTAGTTTAATTGCATTCAGTTAATTGCATAGTACTTGCATGGAGTTTATTTTATTTAGTTTTTGTTACATGTTAGGTTATTTATAGTAGTTACATTTTAATTTCTTTTAGCATCCTAGTTTATTAGTTTAAAATTTTGCATTAATTTTTTTCAGTTATATTTTATTTTATTTATTTTGTTGTGTTTAACTGCATTGCATTGTATAATCCCGTTTGTTTAGCATGTTGATTTCCAGTCTGGCCGATGATGACATTGAGTTATGATGGGTTTTTCAGCTATGTTAGTTGCTTAAGCTCAGTCATATTTTTATACATGATGTAATATAAACCTGTTACTTTGATGTCACCGAATAGCACAGTGCGTCTTTTGTTGCTTGTTGGCTAGATTAGTGCATGCTTGTCTTCTAAGAGGAAAAATTTTGTTTTTAATTCATTGAATTGTGTAATAAAAGCAATAAGGACCTTAACAACACTTGAATACAAGTTTGAGAATAACTTTGGGTATGTATGCTAATTGGAGAGATGGAGCGTACAACGCACTCTCCTTTAAAAAGCAAAAGAAAAAGAAAAGAAAATAAATTGAGAAAAAGAATGCAAAAATAGAATAAATACCTTGGGAGTCGTTGGTCGAAATCTCGTTAAATGGGTATCATTGAAAAGCCTAAGGAGGCCTAGCATTGCACAGTCAGGTGAATATAGCTTAATAAGCCTTTGTTGCACTTCAGCTTGTATCTATGTGTTAGTTTGGTCATTATTTTATATGAATGAAATTTTTTTGATTTAAAACCTCAAATTTTCCTTCCTTAGAAGTATATCGTGTGGATTCTTTGCCTATGTCAAGCTTGTTTATGGCGTTACACACACACACTACATCTGAGTAACAGGTTGTAATTTACAGATTGTATATATATATAACTGTAGCTTGAGCTGATACATTGTTCATTGTTCTTGGTATCTCTCTAAGGCACTTCTGATTGGAGTTTATAGTATAGCTGAGACTGTGGGATTCATTTTCATGTAGTTAGTTGCATATCATGTAGTTGTAGTTGTGTTTTTACTTGAGGGCAAGCAATAGTTCAAGTTTGGGGGTATTTGATAAGTAGGTTTTATACCTACTTATTGGACGCCAACTGACTTTGATTATGGCTTAAACTCAAGCACTTTAGTGTCTTTTAATGTATTTTAGCTTTGTTTTCCATGTTATAAGCAGGAAGCTCTTTCGGCATAGAATGGCACTATAAAGGCATAGAATGGCAGGAAAAGAGGCAAGGTGGCATGGGCTTGGCAACAAGGCAGGTAGGATGGCACTAAGTGGCTTGGAATGAAGATGTTATGGGGCATGGGCATGTGATGATGACCTTAATGCATAGCAAATGAAGGAAAAAGAAGCATAAGAAAAAAGGGCAAAAATTGCACAAGAAAGCAAGCTAGAAATTCAAGCTGCAGTAGAAAGTGGCACGCGCGGCCGCGCCCAGGATACATAGGAAATCGACGCGCCCAGAATACATAGGAAATCAGCGCGCTCGCGCCGGTTGGCAGACCAGAGAGGCATTTTTTGGGCATTGGCGCTCCCGCGCCAGAGAAGCATAGAGAGGCCGCGTGGCCGCGCTGGTCCAAAATCGTTGACTTTTCATTTGTTTGCTTGGCTAAATGTAATGAATATAAGGTTGTATTTACCTTGAACGGGAAAGACTTAGACTTAGTAGATTTCATATTTACTTTCAAGCTTGTTATAGCTTTTCTAGGGTTTGTAGAGAGCTACAGAGTTGGAGAGCTTCACTCTTCTTCCCTTCTAGTTCTAAGTAGATTTCTTTTCTTAGGTTCATTGAAGAGCTTATTTGTGGTCTAAACTCAAGCTTGAAGCATTCTATTGGAAGAAAACCATCAAGATTTGCATTTCCATTCTCTTTTCTCTCTCTCTTACTTAGTTGTTAAAATGCTTGGTTTAAATCCCATAATGGTGGGTAGTTCAGTGATGAACTAACTTCCATTATGGGATTCTAATGGATTCTATTTGCGAAATCTAGGGTTTATGCCTCTTTGATATGTATGGATAAAAATGTATGGTTTGCCTAGCATGGTTGCTTTGTATGTTTAGATGTCTGATCAACATCTACTCTAATAGTTTATATGGACTTGAAAAATGAAGTGTAAACTTAGATTTTGCCAGCCTAGCATATGTTTGTGAAACTTGCATTGGATGAGTTTTGTGATTCTCTATCCGGATAAAAATATATCATATTGCCATATGTATTTTAATGGGGGCTTGCACTTAAATCGGTTTAGCTTGTAAATTGCATAGAAATATAGTAATTTAGGCTTTATCGATGTTCATATGATTTCTATCTTAATTGTGGATATTATATGATATGGACTTGGTGTATTGAAAAATATCCATGTCTCGCATTTGTGTTCCTAGCTAGCATTCTTATGTGATTATTCATACTTGACATGAGGTGTTGTTAACCTAGATGAAGCAATAGATGAAGTTAGGATCCCATATTCCTCGAATTTGAACCCCTTGCATATTAATTAGTTAAGTCTAGTTTAAATTCAATATAGTTAATTAAAGAACACTGTGACAACAGTTTGAGCAGACAAAGATAACCATAGGACTGTTGCATGATAGTGTAAGTCTAACTCCTTTCTCCGTGGGAACGATCTCGACTTATCGAATTATTACTTGTCGAACATGTATACTTGCACGTGTTTTGTGTCCCTTTTTTGTTAACACGTAAATGGCACAACAATGATATATTAGTGAGGTTAAGAGTACTTCTCAATATGCCAAAAATATCATAATATGAACCTTGCTATAGAATGTTGAAGTTTATTTTCAAAACTTACACTTTCGTTAGTAATGTGCACTAGTGAGGTTCACATGTTCATATTTCATTGTGGAACCTATATACATAAGTTAATATGTCTCTCATGCATCTCTAAGTCATACTAACATGCCCGCAAAAGTCAGAATGTTAACATAGCATGCATACATATTAAGTTCGTTGCGAAAATTCGAAGTTTGTTTATAAAATGCAAAGTTTATTTCAAAACTATAAGTCCCCATTAATCATGCATGCAACATAGTATCCATGCTTACGTTATGTTAACATACCCATATAAGCATGTCAAACCCATTAGCATGCTCGTTTAGGTAGTATAAACACATTAGTACTTAACAGTCTCGAATCAAAAATAGAAATCAAGAACTAGGGACTGGCGCAGCTGCGCAGCTCCCCAGTACAAGACTGGCGCAGTTGCATCGGCTCTTGACCAGCAACAGACAATTCCTGCAATAGCAAACTACAAACCCAAACATAGAAATTTCCTATGACTTTGCTATCAAACCAACTACATTACCTTACTAACACGTATATTAGCATATATAACAATCAATTAACATCATCAAATCACAAAATCATGAACTCCAACGAAAATCAAGACTCGAAAATGTACATAAATTTTAGAAATGTGAATTAAAGAACATGGAAGGTATGTTATACCTTTGCTAGATTGTGAATGAGCTTACTGCTAATTGAATTCTCCCAATTCTAGAATGATATTACTAAAGTATATATGCTCTCAATTCCACACTTAAACAAAATTCTCAGCAATGAATTAGGAGGGGGCTCAATTTATAGAACAAACAATAACCAGACAATGTTTTTCTCTCCCAAACCAAACCAACGAATTGAAGGATTGCATGAAGGTTAGGAAAGATTAGGTAATTTAGTGGTTGGATTCCATCATCATCCCCACCCCCCATTTCCTAATGATTATCTAAGTTGCTGAAGTTGAGGAGGTAGAGTAGCATAGGCCATTGGGTGCACACGTGAAGAAGGAATGTGTCTCTCATTATGGGACAAGGAAGGAAACTTAGCAACATATATACATACTTAGTCATTACACATTACATATTACACACTCTTAGGCTACAGTTCCTTTAGTCTCACAATATGATTTTAAATGGAGAAACAATGTTACAATATATCAAGTTGGGTTTCATCCATCCATATATATTAGTATAATTTAATCAGATATTACCTTACATCATCTCATGTATTATTCAATTAAACTCTATTAATCAATAATTATTTACCATGTATTCATGATGTATTATTTTAATGTATACTCATATACATATTGTCACACAGCCACATAATGTATTAATTAGTCATAACATATAGTTTCAATATGTATAGTCACATTGTATTAATCATGTAGCGTTCACAATTCAATAAACTTTACCATATAGTTTATATATAATTGTATAGTCACATTGCACTACACTTCATATAATATATAGGTAGATACTATACCTTATACCTTTAACTATCACATGCTTGTACATAGCAACTAATTGAGCAAATGATATCTACTCGTTCATATATTATTATTCTTAATGGAAATTAATTAATTACTTATCTTATCAATTAATTAATAATAATATTAATTAATCCCTTCCTCATTAATCAATGTAATTATTAATCTCTTATAACAATTAATTAACATTAAATAAATATAAATCTTAATATATTTATATACAAGTTGCTTATCATTATTCTATTACTTGTAATCACATATCATTAATTAATCACCATTATTTCAATTAATTAATATTCTATTTCTCTTAATAACAATTAACAATTAATATTTGATTAATTGTTCACGTAGTAATTCCTTCCTCAATTATTATTTCTCATCATTGTGCCGCATAAGGCATTCAACGAGCTTATCGCAAACTCCATATTTTCTCAATTATTATAATTATTCAATTTAATATAATAGAGTTAACTCATCTCATAACACTTACATATTTATATTCAAATAAATATTCATTTCCATTAATATGTTTATATAATAATATTAAAAAAAATTCGGATATTACATTTCCAATCCCTTTGATTACCCGGATGGTTTCTTCCATTTGTTGGACTTTCCTTCGAATATCGCCAGTTCCCCGATCTTCCCTGAGATTTGTGATTTCAGCGATTTTGTTGGTTTTTTCACTGTATCGCGGTTCAGGGATCTACATTTCCCCCTTTTTGTCAGCACTTAGATTACCACCCTGTGAGGAGGTATCTGTTTGATTGAGTGTTGGCTGGCCCTGAGTGTTTTTACTTTGTTCTCTTAGGAGGATAGCCAACTCTGCTATTTGATTCTTAAGTCCTTCGAACTCTTTTCGAGATACGAAATTCGACTCGTATTGGCTACTTTCAGCCATGTCGGTTGGATAGGCTTTGTGCTTTTCCAGATTATAATATAGTAATGAGACCACTTTTTTGTATCTACAACAAAACGTAGGCGTGTCAATTTCCTGATGTAGGTAAGGACAGGATGCATAATATGTTTTTTAGATTTTATCCTGCAAAACCGAGGTTAGTTGTTTTGATGACAGGATGACATGGTATTTTGACTGGGAAAGTAAATCTTTCATTATAATATTTACGTTGTGCTCCTCGGTAATTGGAGACCTAACATGGAATAGAAAGAGGAAGGCATGAAGAAGCTTCCCTTCGAATTTGGTTAATCAGAGGCTGACCAATCCTAGGTTACTCTCGTGGCTTTGTTTTCGGCATGAAGGTTCCCAGATCATCGTAATCTACTAGAGGGGAAATTAATTCGATCGTTAAACTGGAGCGAATCTGGGTGGTGCATTTTCATGAGCCCCAGAGACTTAGCCGTCCCCAGAGACATTACTTATCACCGACCAGATTTTCCTCCTTGTGAGAGGGACACATAACATGCATTCACACACATCGTGCCTCACCGTTGAGCATATGATGACATGGGTACGAAGCACTAAATATGGGTGTGAAGCACTAAAAAGTAAGAAAATATTTTTTCACATTCATTCAATGTAAAGACGCAACATTCATATATTCAATAAAGACGCAGCATTCACTCATTCATTGACTGTGGAGATGCATAATTTCACGTAATCAATAGTTTTGAAAGGAAAATGTTTGAAAAGATTGGAAAGCGACCTAAGCCCTCTACTGTCCCCAGCAGAGTCTCCACCTGTCGACGTTGGTTTAAAAAATCCGCGGGTCGGGTCACAACCCAGATCTTTTAATCTCTTTTCCTAAGTTCTCTCTACCCTCACTCTTTTTATTTAGAAAAAATGTTTTGAAGGGTTTTTTAGGAGAAAGGCCAACATGTATCATGTCGACGCTTTGAATGTTTTTACAGAGTCGCCAGTTGGTAGATTTGAAATGGTTGTACCAATTCAACCGAGTTTTATTTGAAAGAGGCCCAATTATTGGACACTGCCGAAACTTGATCTTTGAAAATAATGTTTTGAGCTCGAGGGCTTGGTTAAGTGTGGGGAAGGTGTTAGGCACCCCACGACTCCCGTGTAAACACGGTACCACATCTTTTCAATATTTCCCTTTAAAAACTGGAATGCATGAGTGAATGCTGTTTAAAAATTGGGCTTATTGATTTGATTGATTGAACGTAATGCTTTGCTTCGTTGAACCTATATACAAAGGGTTTGATTTGATTTGAAAATCAGTCTTTGATTTGATTTGCGAAAGAATTTAATTTGATTTTTATTTGAAAAGCATTTCTTTTGATTGATTTGAAAGCTAGTTTATCAAACCCTTAAGCTGTCATAAGAATTGAAGCCTGTTGATACTTTCAACTTTATCTTTATAGCCTTAAGGCTGCATGTGAATGGTGATTTGTCGAGCTTCGAAGCATCCTCGACCACAGAATATACAAGCGTCGGTCTCTTTTTGGGTATGAAAACCATCGAAAGGAAGCTGACACGACAATCGACATTTTTTCATTATCCTGAGACCTTAAATCCGAATAACCGTTTTAAGGTCTATTTACATGTACATTTGTACAGAAAAGCTGGCAGGGTACATTTGTAAATCGGAGTTTGTCCATCTTGGGAATCAGATTCCGATCATTTTGACCATGAATCCCACAATTCCTAGGCTCACATATGAATAGCCAAAACCTGCACAGTTCAATTTTGTACAGAAAAAGATAAATATCCCAATATTGCCAGAATCGAGGATTCATTCACTTAATCCTGGTCCGCATGGCCGAATCATCTCGTTCCCATTAGATAGCGATCTAAGGGATGCTAGGTTGCTTTTGGAGATGAAACTAGAAAGAAAGCTAGATTTAAGAAAATCTCAGCCATTCTAGCTTCCCTGTTCAGTCTGGAGGTTTTGAACCATTTAAAAACTAGAATTGGTGAGATTTAAATAAATCTAGTCTACCTGCAGATATGTCAATGCCAATTCATATAAAATGAATATTTAAAGCAACAGTTGAATAGAAAGCGAGAAAAGCAATATATATATATATACAAATATATATAAAAGCTGTAAAGGGCGATGGGTTTTCATGCCGATGCCCGAACTGGAATTGAAATATATATATATATATATATTGACAGAAACGTAGTTAACCAAGACTGTGAAGAGGACCAGGTTAAGGCTGCTTATATATGCATAAATATATATAAAAGCAGTAAAAAGGCCACAGAATGATCCAGGCCTAACTGAAATGTAAATATACAGAAATGCAGTCAACTAGTGACTGGGGAGATCACCCAGTATGGCGAAGTATGCAAAAAATAGTATAAAGGCCACGAAATAGTCCAGGCCAGACTGAAATGCAAATTGCATAAAAGTAGTCAACTAGTGACTAGGGAGATCACCCAGTATGATGAAGTGTGCAAAAACAGTATAAAGGGCGATGGGTTTTTACGCCGGTGCCCGGACTGGAATTGAAATATAGATATATTTGACAGAAATGTAGTCAACCAATACTGGGAAGAGACCCCAATTATGGTGAAAATTGCTCATATATGCGTAAATATATATAAAAGCAGTAAACTTCCTCGGATTTGACATTCGAGCTTGACAGAATTGAAATGTTAGTATATATAGTTAAATATATACAAAAAAGTGTGAAACAAGGACTGGGAAGATAACCCAGTCCGGCGAAATCGCCAGAATGTGTGTGCTAGTACATTGAAGCTGCTGGAGCTGACGGATCGTCAATCCGAGTTGTAGAAATGCCAGAAAATCAGTTTATGTACAAAAATATACCAAATTTTGACGAAAATGAACACGGTACTAAGTTTCGAGCATTGGTAGAAAACGAAACTTAACGTGCAAGTGTATAAAAGTATGTAGAAGTAATATTCACTTTCTGATAGTGAAAATACTTACAATGGACTGCTACACGGGCTTTTTGTCAAATTGTAGGCTCTAAACGTCCAAATCTACCGGTTATTTTCTGATATATGGTAGTATATGGGTATATCTACGTGTTAGAGTGAAAATATTTGGGTTTGGAAGAGGTGTAAAAGTCAGAAAATTGAACTGGCAGAGCTTCCCTGCGTTTTAAAATTCTGAAATATGAGGGGGGTGCACGTTTATTTATAGGCCAGGGAGCCTCAACTCTACCTGCTGCTATCGCAGGTAGAGGTGTGGCTCCCCAAGTTGGGGCCCACATGCCCGACTTTGTCTTCTCAAAGTGCGTGCATGCCAAATAATGTGATGTCAGGTTTGAAACTTCATAACTTTTGATCGGAGCATCCGTTTGAGGTGTGATATATCTTTCCAGAAAGCCCTCACCGAGAGTGTTGTAATGACACATGATTTAAACCTTTTTAATCCCCAAAAGATGGGTTTATAGATGGGTCTTTGTTTCCTCATAGTTTATTCATCGAGCCGTCTTGCACTGTTTACACTTGGGATCATCGTTATAGTTCATTCTGACTTTGGCGGCATTGATTCAGCTTGAGTTTGACTGAATCCACTAAGCATTGGTAAAATGACCATTTTTCCCCTCCCGGGGTTGCCTCTAGTGTCGGCATGGCCTATGGTTGACTTCCGTGAGCTGTTTCCAAGACTTGGATCCCATTCAAGTCTGTTTGTCCCCAATGTTTCCTCTGTGGTTGACGTGGTCATTCTAGGTTTTCTTTTGGAGTTGTTGTGATGCTTCAGGTTTATGTCTGAAGTCGACCTGACTTCCCGGGCGGATGCCGGGGCTAACATGTACCTCCAGGGTTGCTGCCAGGGCTGACCTTAACTTTCCGGGTTGCTGTCGATGCTGAATTGGTTGACCGATATTGAGACTGGATTTACGTTGCTCGACCAGTTTGGGGGTCGGATTTAATTTGACCAATTTTGGGGATCGAATTTGAGCTAACCGATATTGGGGATCGAATTTAAGTTGACCGATGTTGGGGATCAGATTTCAGTTTAAGGACTGGTATTGGTGACTGGATTTGACTTGAATAGACGGCCTTGCCCTCCTGCAGTGTTAGTAACAGGGAAACGAAATTTCTAGTGTCTATAATGGCGAATTTGCTGGGGACAGTAGAGAGTTTAAGCCGCATTTTCAATTCCCTTCTTGTGTGTATGTGTGTGAAATGACGTCTTTAAATTTAATGGATGTGAATGTCTCTTTTACCATGCTTTGTATTATTGCTTCGCACAATGTCATCATTTTGCACGCTATGAGACGCAATGAATGTATGTTGTGTGGTCCCTCCATTAGGTGGCAATCCTATCGGTGGCTCATTACTGGACTCAAGAGGAGATTAATCCCGCGAGGCTCAAGAAAGGAGCCACTCAGATTCCCTCCAATTGAAAGATTGGATTACTTCCCATCTAGTAGATTGCGATGATTTGAGAACCTTTATGCCGAAAAGCCCGTGAGAGTAACCCTAATATAGGTCAGCCTCTAATAAACCAAATGTGAAGGAAAGACTCTTCATGCCTTTCCCTTTCAAATCCATGTAAATATCCATGTAAATATCATTTTATTTTCGTATTAAGGATACTATATATATATATATATATATATATATATATATCAAAACTTGTCATGTTATCCAGTCATCAAAATAATTGACCTCTGTTTTGCATGAAAACATTAAAAAAATCCTTAAAACAGATACATTGCATAGCATGCATCCTTTTTAGTGGTTATTCGGACTAAAGTACATAACCCTTTTTATAGGAAAAATTGGTCACGTTACCAGATCAAAGTCTAAGAAGGCACTAAGCCCATCTTCAGGTATGGCTTCAAGTGCCCAACATGAATCCACCCTGGTATCTCGGGAAGAGTTCGAAGGACTCAGAAATCAGATAGCGGAATTGGCTATCTTGTTGAGAGAACAGAACAAAAGTACTCATGGTTAGAAAACACCAGAGTCATCCACACCAAGTGGTAGTCAGGGTACTGACAAGAAGAAAGAACCTCAGATACCTGAGCCTCAAAACACTAATATGACCAACAAAACCCCTAAAATCTCCAATCTCAAGAATGATTAGGAAACTGGTGATATTAGGAAGAATGTCTGGGAAATGGAATAAACTATCTAGTCCATTAAAAGAACTAGGGCATTTGGGAGTGTCAACTACTCAGATCTTTGTATATTTCCAGGGGCTCGCTATCCAGACATGTTTCAAGTCCCGAATTTTTAAAAGTATAATGGGTTAGGAGATCCTTATACTCATTTGAAAGTATACGTTGGAGAGTTAGGATCCTATGCAGAGGATGAAAAACTCAAAATGCAGTTATTTCAAAAGAGTCTGACTGAGAAGCTCGAGCTTGGTATGCCTGACTTGACAATTCCAAGATCCATAGTTGGGAAGAGCTAGCCCATGCATTCCTAAATAAATAGAGTTTCTAGTCTCAAATGGCTTCGGATCGATATCAAGTGACTAAAGTCAAGAAGCAAAGCAATGAGTCCTTTCGTGAGTATGCCCAAACATGGAGACGAATGGTTGTACAAGTCAACCCACCTATGAAAGAGACTGAGATGGTGATGACTTTCAATGATATACAAGAAGTTCCATATTATGAGAGGGTCCTAGCAGGAATAGGAAAACCATTCTCAAAAATGATCAAACACAGAGAAATGGCCAAGATAGAGTTGAAGTCTGGAACGATTAAAGACCTTACTGCTTTAAGAACCGTGGCTGAACACATTCAGGGTAGAAATTATGGGAATAATCCTCGAAGAGTTAATAAAAGGAAAGAAGAGAATGTATCCTTTGTACTACAAGGTCAAACTTAGAGAGGCAATCAAAACCTGCCCGTTCAAAGAAAGAATTATTCCCCTTTCCAAACAGCTGCACAACCTTCAAATTCGACGTTCCAAAGGACGGGAGAGGATAAACATCAAAGGACATTTACACCCTTAAGGGACTCACTCGAAAATATACTCAAGCTTCTGACAACCCAGAAGAAAATCGGTCAGCTCCTTCCACCAGCCAATCCAGATGGGAAGAATTTTGACCCAAGCTAAAAATGTGCTGATCATTCTGAGGCTCTAGGCCATGGTACCCAAGAATGTTGGTATCTGAGGCACAACATCCAAGACCTGATTGACTGTGGGGAGATCGTGGTGACAAAGCCAGAACAACCACATTTCCAAGATAACCCTTTGCCTGAACACAATGAGGAGGGAGTTAACATGATCAGTGTAGGGCGTGGAGAAAATTCGAAGTACCTCAAATACGTAGGAGATTCTCCCCAATCAAGAAAGGATATTTCTAATAAGTGGGATTATTCATAATGTCAGTTTCTGATAGAACGAGAAATGAAGTCTATCAATGAATAAATTGGGCAGCTCGCATAAATGATGGTATATCAGCACCAAATAATTCGACAGTTGATATCTCAAGTTAACATAAGGAGAACGAATCCTTCTACACCTCAAATCCTTCCAATTGCAAGGATGGACCATTATCGGTCCCATGAGCATGAAACATAGGCAGATAAAGTTGCCAAGGACAGAAGATTTTGAGCTCATAGAGATTTTTCCCTCAAGAGGAAGTTTACTCATCTAAATCAACCCATGGAAGAAATACTCCAGATGTTGATCAATGAGGGAAGAGTCACAGTGCTGCTACCCCCAGTGGACCCTCGATCAAAGAAATTCAACCCTTCCAAGATATGTCAATATCATTCCAACACTCCTGGGCACAATACAGAATAATGTTGGGGACTTCGTCATTTAATTTAAAACCTGATTGAAAGTAGTGAACTATTAAAAGAAAGTCAAGATACAAGCCTTCTTGAGGTAGAGTCCATATATGCTCATATGGAATGGTGTCCACAGAAATTTGTAGCACTTATATCCTATGAAAAGGACACTATTTTCATACCCTTGACCATTCAATGAAAGGGGGACAAAAGAGGAAAGAACTCTTTCAAAGTGGCTGCACCAGAACCACTGATGTTGTCATTCAGACCGCAGTATCCCTTCCTCAGTTTGAAGAAAGTCCTATGGAACTATGGGGTGAGCGAGGGGTGAACAACAAATCAAACCGCAACAGTAACAAAGGAAAATCCACTGTATCTACCTCAGCAAGTGATAAAATCGGTTACTAAAATCAAAGGGAGAGTGCCCGAGGAAAAAATTAAAGAATTCCTCACCAAAAGGGAGCATAATGAAGCCAAGGTAGTGCCGAGATTAAGGGATGCACCTCAGCAGATATCTATTATGGATTCAGTCTTATCTTTAGAAGATCATCGTAAAATCATAATACAAGTGTTGGAAGAAGCACATCTACCTAACGCTGTGGATACAGAAAAGTTCTATCATTTGATAGAGCATATTTTCAACAGCAATGTGATATCTTTCACTAACGATGACATACTAGCAGAAGAGACTGGTCATTGAAAGTGTGACGAACAAAAATTTTATAATTTAATTTGAATATTTATTGAATTAAATAAATATTTTGATGATTTATTTATTTAGTTATCGATGTTTTAATTATTGAGTTAAATAATTATGTGATGGAATTGGTAGCATAATTTCATAATATGTGTTACATTGATTAAATTAATTTGGAGAATTTCTATTTAATTATGTTTCAACATTTATTATGGGTAGATATATATGTGATATTTGTATAGTGAACACCAAATCCATGGAAATTGAAGTACCCAGACTTGGGGATGTCACAAGTTGGTATCAGAGCTATAGGTTATAAACCTTAAGTGGGGGAAAACTTTAGGGTAGTAGCCTTCGATAACATAGTAATGATAACTCTTATCGAGTTCTAAGAAAGATAATAACTTACCTTATATGCTATGTGTTTATATTTATATACTTACGCGAGTATCGATTATCATCACGTAATAACTAAAGACTTAAAAGTTTAATTATCACGATGTTGAATGTTGGAGGATCCAGTCAGCCTAGGGAGGTTTTACCCAGAGTGGCTATTGAGGAGGAGCCCTGAGACATTCATACAGTCTGGGAGCAGTTGGTTCGTAAAGAGCCATCTCCTTTAGTCACTATTGTTGGTCAAGAGCATGAGCAGGTGTTTTACTAAGAGGAGCACTCTAAGGAGATTGAGGTTGAAGCTGAGGCAGCTGAGGAGGAGGATAAACACTCTGAAGACTTTCCACCAGAACTCTATCAGTTCTGAGATGTATGACGAGCTGTATGACCGTAACATAGAGTTACAGGATACTGTTCGGGAGCTGAATGAGCAGGCAGTTACTCAGCGGACTACCATCAAGCAGAAGGATGGTGAGGTTTAGACTCTGTATACACGTCTTGGAGACATGGAGTTGGAGTTGGTTCATGAGAAGGGCTAGGGTGAGCAAAAGTCATAGGAGATAGAGAAACTGAAGAATGATTTGCAAGAGGAATCAGCGAAGCGTGCCACAGCAGAGGATTCTTGGATGAGGGCTTCAAGACGTGCTGATCTTGCCGAGGATAACGATCAGGCCAAGAAAGCAAAGATTGAGGAGATGGATTATATGTTTCAGACTGCGATTGATAAGGCCCAGGATCGGGTTATGTGCTATCCAATTCAGTTCGAGGACCTACCTTGGTATATACTGGATCGCAGGATGATGTTTTGCGTTATCGAGGAAGAGCGAAGCAAAGCTGTTCGATGCCTTAGTAGGCCGTGATAGAAATAGTATGATATTGTGAATATTTCATGTTAGTTAAAAAATGTAAATTCCGATGTGATTATAAATAAAGGAATATTTTGATGATTTAAATCCTGAAGATTCTTTATCTTGAGATAGTTGATGTAAATAGCAGTGATGCTATCTTGTGTTGTTTAAAACTTTTGATTGAATAAAATATCAGAGTTTATTTGAGATGTTATGTATTAAGTGTTATCTTAAAGTATTTAAGTTAAGTCTTAAATATTTAAGGGGAATGAATAAAGATCTAATAAGCGTATATCTTAACAGAAATATGCCACCGAGAAGATGCCCTAACCGTCAACCAACCTAAGAAGGGTCTACTAATGATAACGACGTAAATACCAACGTCAATCCCGTTCAGTAGTTGGAGAATCTTGTGACGGGAGCTCTGAATAATCAGCCGCAAGCTCCATCGAATACTTCGTTCAAGGACTTCAAGGTCGTGGGACCGCCAGAATATAAGGGATTCATGAACCCAATAGAAGCACAAACTTGGGTTATGGAAATGGAGAAGGCTTTCGTCGTCACTAGGGTCAGCGAAGATCAGAAGACAGTTTATGCGACATTCATGCTGAAGGCGGAGGCCAGTTATTGGTGGCAAGCAAACAAGGTCCGGGGAGGACAAGGTGTGATCACCTGGGAGAGGTTCAAACAAATGTTTTTCTAGATGTACTTCCCGACAAACTCACAAAACAAAATGGAGGTTCAATTTTAGGAGCTAAAGTAGGGCAATATGTCTGTACCAGATTACGCTGCAAGATTCAATAAGTTGGCCAGGTTTGCCATGTATCAAGTGTATACCGATGAAAGGAAGGCAATGAGATTTGAACAGGGACTGAAGCCTTGGTTGTATAGCAAGGTGTCAATGTTCCAGCTGAACACCATTGATGGAGTATTGGAGAAAGCAATCATCGCTGAAGGTGGGAGCGATGCTATGACCAAATAAAACCAGGAGCAAAAGAAGAAGGAGAAGAAGAATAAGAAGAAGAAGAAGAGTGAAGTAGAAGGTAACAAGCCAAGTGGTAGCAACACTGGCGGAGGCAGTAGTCAAAACAGAAGGTGGAGTGACAACACATCAACTGGGAATCAGCAAGGGAGCCTGAAGAAAAGGGTAGAAGCATGTTCGACCTGCGGGAAGAACCACCTTGGGGTCTGTATGAAAGGAAAATGAGTCTGCTATAATTGTTGTCAAGAAGGCCACATAGCACCTAACGGCCCTAACCATAAGAAGGGCGCCTTTTTCACATGTGGGTCGAAGGGCCATCTGGCCAGGGATTGCCCTAAGAAAGCATCTGGAGGGGCAGGAGCAGGAGAAAACATGGGAAACAGCGATGACAATGCTGTGATAATTACAGGATCGACTGTAATAAACCGACCTACTACCAGAACATTCAACATGAATAAATATTAATATTGTTATAATAAGAAAATGAATATTTATTTTAATATAAATGTTTGTGTGTTATGAGATGAGTAATTCAATTAAATCAAATTTAATTTATAATACTTGAGAAAATATGGAAATTACGATGAACTAGTAGAATGCTTTGTGTGGCACGAGAATATAAATGATGATGATTTAATTAATTAAAGGATGAAGGAATTAATAAGTGAATAATTAATTAATATTATATTGTTAATTAAATGTTATTGTGAGTATAAGAATAATAATGAGTAAATGATTAATTAATAGTAAGATTTATATTTATTCAATTAATTATTGTGTGCAATATTATGTGATAATTAATCGTATAATATATAGTACATACATTCAATTAAAAAGAAAGTGTAGTGTGACACTTTAATGTGACTATATTATATATAAGAACTATATATTAAGATTTGATGAATTGTGTAAGTTACATAATGATGTTACGTGATAATATCCACCACGTAATGATGTTATCACGTAATATTATCACGTAACATCATGCTATCTCCCACTATTTTTATCAAACTATATTACCCTCACTTATATAGTTCGGCAGCATTTAATTAAAGATTTGCTAGTGAGAAAAAGGATCCCATTTTAAATGTATATAACCTTGTGGATAGCACAACAAGCGATATACAAATAAATAGGTAGACAACTCTTGTCAATTACATCACCATGTAATTCCTTTTATTTTGCCTCATAAATCATAATGGTCAAGTGTGTGCACATCCGAACTAAAATGATTTAAGTTAAGTCCAGCCTGGCACTTCCATAAATTCAAAAAAGAAAAATGTTCGTCCTTGTGGATAGCACAACAAGACTAGATCGTTCAATTTTCTTTATAAGCATCAAATGTGATTAATTAACATCTTAAATACGCAATACTCGCCTTGTGGATAGCACAACAAGCTCATATTAAATATTTAATACTCTATTAATTTATCATGCTAGAAGGCGACGTTCGATGTTCCAAATATCATTTGAACGCTTCGGACTTAAT
Source organism: Panax stipuleanatus (assembly GCA_020205555.1). Classification (NCBI taxonomy): domain Eukaryota; kingdom Viridiplantae; phylum Streptophyta; class Magnoliopsida; order Apiales; family Araliaceae; genus Panax; species Panax stipuleanatus. Next base: position 89,719,826 of record CM035118.1, read on the forward strand.
ATTATTTTTTTGAGGGGTTTGTTATTATTTTGTTTCATCTTGTTTAGCGCGCATACACATATATATATAAAATACGCGTCATTTTATTAAACATGCGAAGCATGTTTGCATAAAATATAATATATATAATATTTAGCATGCAATATAGAATACTATATTCTACCCGGATTGATTATGGACTTTTATTCTAGTTTGGTTCACTAGAGCCAACAAGTGAACCAAAAGGTCAAACGTAGGAGTGCAAGAATTTAAATTTAAACGTAACTATTACATTTAAATCCAGGCTTCATACAAACGGGTCTTCACGCGCTCCTTGCTCATTGGTCTCCAATTTCTTCAAGATAATTCTAACTATTTCTATTACATTAAACTATTTAATTTAAATAGAAACCTTGATCAGTAGTCAAGGGGAAGTACATAGGAGGGAGATAGAATTTTACATCAAGAAAAAAAAAATTCGAGAAGACGAGGTACGCAGACCCTATTTAATAAAACTCATTCATTCAAGCATTCAACTAAAATAAAATTCAATCACATTGGTCAAATAGTCCATAATCAATCCCCATTTATTATCATACATATCACCATATATATCAATAAATAAATATTCATCTCATGAATTAAAACATTCCATATATATATATGAGTATCATTTAATGGGCAATTTTAAATTGCATGAAATCCAATTTCAAGATTACAATAAACTCTTTATTTTAATTATAAAATTATTTAGAATATAATATATAAATATATCATATATATATATATATATATATATATATTTGATATTATCGTATATATTATATATATTTATATAACGAATCAGGTTATATATATATATATATATATATATATATATATATAATATAAATTCACATTTATTTTTTAAAAAGAAGTCACCTTCTTTTATTAAAAGAGTCTTACAGGTTTATTAAAAGAGTCATTTCCTGATGGGTCACCTTCTTTTTGGAGTAAGAAAGAGACAACACCTTTTTCTTGCAGAATTCAAGATTAGCACCCCAAAAAAAAAATTGTGATTCGTCCCAAAAAAAAAACGTCATTTTTTTTTCTTAAAAAAAATAATTTTATACAATAAAATTATGCCCAATAAATTATATTTAAATACATACCCATATGTATATGAAATCAAAAATAAATTAATAATTGCATAAAGGTTTGGCTCTGATGCCACTATTAAGTTTGTACGAAATTGTGACGCAATCAAATTGTAAAAATTAGCGGAAGCATGGTATATCAGAGTTTAAAAAAATTCTACAAAACCATTACCCGGATCATCCTTTATGCAAATTATTAATTTAAAACGATAAATAAGAAGTTATGGAATCATACCCTTGTAGAACGAAGCTTCCACATGTACGAGTTCAACTCCTCGTTCTTCGTGATCTCCTTGAATTTTTGGGTTAAATTCCTTCCTTTGATCAACGTTAGCCACCCAAGTGTTTGGCCTCTAGAGGTGATCTACCAAGGAAGATGAATTATCAAGAAGGAGAGTGGTTAGCTTAGTTTTCTATCCTCTATAGAAAAGGAGTACTCTCCAACAATTAGAATTGCATCAACTGATATCTATTATAAGACTCCTCTTATATAGATATTGGTTAACCCTTCTAATCCTATTAGACATGGGATTTCTTTTAATTAATTAAACTCCTTTAATTAATTTAGGCTTCCCACCACATGGGGAATAATTAATTAAATTTATTTAATTAATTTGTCTCCTAATCTTATTAGGAATAATTGAGAGTACTAATATTAAATTAATTACTAAACTCCTTTAGAAATTAAAATAATAATAATTGTAATAATATTAATAAGACTCCTCTTATTAATTTATATTTAATATTTCCCAAATATTAATAATAAACATTAAACTATTTAATTTATTCTATCACTATACATTAAATTAATTACACTTAATGCATTATTACGATTTTGCCATTACTTTCTTAAATAATTATTCTTCCTTTTATGGTGTGACCCTTTAGGTTCTCTATATTAAACCGGTTGTGAATAAATCAATTAGAACAATTCTAATCTTATTTAAATAAATAAATTAAATTAATAATCTATTTAAATAAATAATATTTATTCTACAATAGGGATAAGCCTCCCTAGCGATCAACGACTTTCCAGATAATATAGATTTCAACATTAATCATAAAAGAACCTGTGAGTAAATAGTTATCATACAATTCAATCCTACCACCATACAATGTCCCAATTAAATATAAGACATGAATTTACTGTCAAGTCTTATTTTATTTAATTATATGTATTTCGTTTAGAAAATGCACAACTCCAAATAATGCAAATTAGAAACTCTTTTCTAATTTCATTTTACCTTGGCCAAGGATTCCTGGGTTGTCATTTAACGAATCATATAGGACATATCTCCTATTTTACTAGAGGTGGTAGATTCTTTATTAATCATTCATTATCTCCATATGTAATTCATTATACCCAAGCATACCCTTTTATATACCCTAAAGGACTTTAAGGAATAAGTCAAAGCATAATTCATTACATACAAGATACTATGATGATCTCAAGTCCAAGGATCACTTGTACTACTATCACATTAGGAATTCCTATTGACAGGCGAGTAAAACTTCATTAGGTATTCCATAGCGAGTCACGTTCAGTGAACTTATTCTCCAATAAGCACCTACATACTTGCTTTAGTGTCTCTACACAAATGATCATGAGATCAATCATCCTCATCCAATGAGCAAGCAACATATGTACCAATCTATCCAGATTTACTAATCCCCTTTTTAGTAATCCCACGATTAGGAACTATTTTAGTTTTAGAGCTTTCTAAGAATTTAGATCTCATTAGCATGATCATCATCATGATTCTAAAAGCATTACTTAAAACTATGGGTTATTTACATATTATAAAAACAGCACCATGTAGATAATTAAATGCCTTTAATAAATGAATATTTTATTAATAAATAAATAAGATTGTTTACAAAGTACGTGCTTTATCATCATACATGATTGGCTTGTATGCACACTACTATCAGTTATGTGATAACATGTGTGTATGGCTACATTAAATATGTACCTTATGAATATTATAATAAACTAAATAAAGAATAATTACTTAATGATTATTTTAATAATTAATATAATTGAAATAATAACGGTTTATGATAATGTGGAAAGATAATACTCAATTAGATGATATTCGGTATTATAAAATGAACATAGATTATATTATGTGTAAATTAAACTTACTACGATGTAATATTATTTCCTCATTAAAGCTACATTGTGACTCAAATTGAATTTAAAGCCTAAGTATACAATATGTGTAAGTATAATAACCTAAGTATACATATGTTAGTTTGCAAATGCTGAGTTTTAATTGGTGTTATCCCAAATTGAGACGCACTCTTCATTTCTCTCCTCACGTGTATAGCAGTTGGCCTAAGCTTATTGCTTGAAAAATATATTCTCAGCATCATAGCCAATGATCAATGAAGAGTGGGCTTCACAGTGAAATTCAACAACTATACCTAACCAACCAATTATCTATCACTTGTTAGTTACATTTGTATACATGTTATATATCCAATGTGAGAGAAATCAAGTATGAATCATGAAGAATGGCATAATTGGGTTGAAGCTCTGCAATAGCATAAAGGCTTCCTGAATGGAACCATAGTGGGGCGGCCGCGCCACTCCCTAGTACAAACAGGGCGCGACCGCGCCCTTCTGTAGAACCAGATAATGATTTTTTTATGCAATTTGACTTATGGAGCATGCTAGTATAATGTCATTAAGCCTATATAAGTCCCTGACATGCTAGTTTAAGGGGCCTTGCATGTAACCACTTACCATAGCTTGGTTCCCAAAGGGAACTTTAGTTTTTAAAGTGCAAACTCAATGAGCCATGTATACTTTAAATTCTAAACTTGAAAATATGCTATTATGGTCTGATTACATATGTACATGAGCATGAAACATGGTATGTTTACTTTCCAAGCCTAAATGATTTTGATAACCTTCTAATGGAAACTTAGAGTTCAAAGACAAACTTGACAAATCAAGAACACTCTGAGTTATGAACTTGTGAGCATGCTTAGGTAGTATGATTCTGCCATATAATATGTGAAGCTATATTTGCATGATTAAGTTAACGTGAGAATTAGAAGAGAACTTAAGAATCTAAAAACAAGTTTGGTCGATAAACACCTTGCATGTATTCTGAAATTCATGACCATCTTGATAGGGTCTCATATGCCTCTAGACATGATTTTAATGTATGCCTAACTAGTCATATGCATTGTAAACTAGTTGAGCATGATATAGAATGAGTTTTTAAGAAGTAAAACCATGTAACATGAAATACATTACTAAGACGACATGAGCATGTGTAGTTGAGACTTATTGACCTAATTGCATGTGTATATTGGCTAAACATAAGAATCTTGTTAATCTAACCCGTTAAGCCTCTTTGGTTGGAAATTAATAGAACATGTTAACTGTAAATTTGTAATCTATACATGCTTGAGTTACTAACTTAATCTGCGATACATGTTTAGTGGTATGTCCAAAGGTTAAAAAATATGCTAACGGTAGAATCATAGATTTAATAAATGTTACAAACTTCCAATTATTAAGTCAAGATGATTACGAACTATATTTTTTGATTTCATAGCGTCTTACAAATTGATTTTGTGTTAAGTGTATGTAAGGTACGTAATGACATACGTGTAGGATCATACAGCTAAGATAGGATCGTATGTATGTGCTTAACATTCATATCAAGTATATGTATTCGACTTATATAACTAATGAGATGCATATATACGTAACTATATTACGATAGGAATTCGAAGTATTGATAAGCTAAAAGGTTGATAAACTACGCTTGAGGCAAGTTCCCTAACTTATACGACCTCGTATATTGTGCAAGTTTTCTAAACTTCATTCGATGTTGAATATTGTGCAAGTATACAAACTATACTCTTTTATTGAGCAAGTTCCTTAACTCGTTCACTTTACATAGTGTATAAATCCAAATTATTGCATTGCCAACTAATATTCATTATTATTCAAACATCAACTTTATATTTGGATGTTGTTGCAAGAAGTTGAATTTATCATTCCAAAATGTGTTACAAAAGTGTCTAAGCCATTTGATTCGGCTAGAATAATATCTTACGTTAGAAAGCTATCCAAACCAATTGATTGGTGCAGAATCTTATATTGACTGAGATGAACAACCTTCTTTGAAGGGGAAACTATATATTATCGGGAGACCGACGTGCGCACTTGAGTACGTTTAAATGTTATGCATAATGTAGGGTACTTTAGGTTGATCACTTGTTGTACTTGTTTTGATTGAATTATCAACATATTACTGTTAATTCTAGTAGAAGTTCATAGTCCTTAGTGAGTGCTCAGTATTCATTTATCTTGAACGGTGAAAAGTTTAACCCTTGAATCTTATTGATATCTTTCTGTCCTTAGGGACTATTGTTGAGAACTATTGATACTTCTTGCTATTCTTAAATTATCACTTATTGTTGTACCCTTGGGAAATTGAAAACTATATTGACCCTTATTGCTATATTACTTGCTAAGCAAACTTGTTGCTCATTCTTGTTTTCCCTAAAAATATTTCAGTTAAGGCAGAACAAGGCAAAACCTCGGGGACTGACAAGGGCAAAGGCAAGGCTACGTAGTAGCTTGTACTTGATTAGAACTATTATGATTGTAATAAGAATATATCCTATTATGTATTAGATAAGTTTAAGTTATGTTTAAACTATGTATGAGATGTTTAAGTTACGAAACCTTGGAATATGAATGGTTATATTAAATAAATGTAATCTATTCTGTGATTTCCGTTGCGCGAGTTATTATTTATGTCGTTAGATATTTAGAACGTGATGAACCGAATTCGAGACCCGAGTGGTCCGAATTTGGGGGTATCATAGGTACAACTACAAGTGCTTTTGGCAAGAAATATATTCAGCCAAGCGTATCGCCGTGAGGAGCGTCGATATTATTTGTAAAGAAGAAAGATGGGACGATACGGCTCTTCATCTATTATAGAGAGTTGAACAAGGTCACGATATAAAAATAAATATCCATTACCTAGGATTGACGACCTGTTTGATCAGTTGAAGGGAGTGAGATATTTCTCAAAGATAAACCTGAGAAGTGGTTACCATCAGCTAAAGGTGAGGACAGAAGATGTTTCGAAGACAACATTCAAGACTCGATATGGTCACTATGAGTTTTTGGTTATGTCATTTGGTCTAACAAATGCGCCTGCAGCATTGATGGACCTAATGAACAGGGTGTTCAAACCATTTTTGGGCAAATTCGTGGTAGTGTTTATCGACGACATTCTAGTGTATTCGAAGACCAAGGAGGAACACGTAGAGCATCTGAAAGTGACATTGGAGGTGTTAAGAAGAGAGAAGTTGTATGCCAAGTTTTTGAAATGCAAATTTTGTATAGAGCGGGTACAATTTCTCGGACATGTGATCGATAAGGACGAAATTTTAGTAGATCCCTCCAAGGTTGAAGTTGTTATGAATTGGGATCATCCGAAGACAACGTCGGAACTGAGATGCTGTAATATCCGAGATTATTATGTCTTTTAACAATTATCAATAAATGAATTTATGTGAAATTTTGGTGTGTTTTCTGTTATTTAGATGTATATGCATTATACATACATGTGTTATTTTATGATATGTGATGAGGAGTATTTAAATGGTTGGTTTAGTTTAATTCAACTATTTAAATAGGTTATGTATGGAATTAATTCTATTAATTTCGTGAGATGGCTTTAAAGCATAATTTTGAGTTCGGAGCAGAATTTAGAGACGCGGACTGCGTATTTGAGTCCGGAACGTCGAAATTAGTTAGGATAGACTGTAACCACGAAAATGTGTCACGGTTGACTTTTTGGTCAAAGTCAATCGGTTGACTTTTTCGGGTAAAAAGTCAACCACGAATTTCGGAGATGAATTTGATGAAACGGATAGTCCCATGACGTCCGGAACGTCAACTTTAGTAGGAATCGATATAAGTATCGCAACGTTCGGCTACGAAGGGTAAATTGGTCAAAATGATTTATTAAGTGATTAAATTGATTAAAATAATATTTTTAATAAGTTGCAGCAGCTGGAGGGGGCCACGTGACATCTAAATTGGGACAAGGAGGGAGGAAGTATACGTATATAACAATATAGCAAAGAGGAGGTTATATCACCTTATAACCAAACTTTCCATTTTCTTAACCCCTCCTCCATAACTAAGCTATTGAATTATGAGCATTATATACATATAACTGATGGTTTGGGAGATGGAAAGGGCCTGGGGAAATCAGTTTCCATCATATAATATATATACATTCCAACCCAAGTCTTTTCTCTTCTTCATTTTGATAAAATACACTCGTGAGAGAAAATGGAGAGAGTGAGAGCTTGAGAAAACCTTGAAGGAGTTCTGAAGATTTTAAGAGCAGAAGGGTACAGGCAAGGAGAATCAATAGCTACTTTAAAACAAGAAGGAATTCGTCCAAGAGGTAAGCCATGAAACCTATTCTATGTTCTTAAGAAAATAGTGAAGAAAATGCATGGATAAGTGTGGTAAATAATTTGTTTTGACTGTGTGATGCTATCTTAGTGTTGTTTACTGATATGGGGATATTGAGAATGAAAATTCTGGACTTAACATGCTTCAATTACGTAGAGAATCAAAGAATTCAAGTTTGCATGCTAAGTGTTCGATAAAATGCCTCTTAGATGTCAATTTGTTCAAATCATGGTAATTTAGTGAGTTTGATTGTTGTAAAATGTGTATATATGTTAGTATGTGTGGTCTGGACAGTAGGAATCAACCCCATGCATGCTATAATCAAAATCACAAAATTTGTCAAAGATGGCTTAACATAGAATCTATGACTTTTCGGGTTTTTCGGAGCCTTGGAATCATGGTTTCTATGACCCAATTAGTGTGTGTAATAATTTTGTAAAATACTGTGTAGTATGATGTATAACCTGACCAAATTTCATAAGAAACGGAGTTAAATTGAGCAAGTTATGATTTTCGAGAGCAAGCATGTTGGAAATAAAAATCTGCAAATTTCTGGGTTTTCCAGAATTTTTCTAAGTGTTAGAACCTGTCCTGGCACGCTTTTCAAGGTAGCCGGTTCGTGGTCTTAATTTGCTATTTTCTGGAATGTGATATTTTTGTAAAATAGTATGCTAGATGAAGTATGTTGTGTCCAAGTTTCATGGTCATATCATGTATGGTTTAATCGGAATTAATTTGCTAAGATGGCTGCTCAAAACTGCAAAAATTTTCTGGGCATGAAGAGCAGCGCAGCTGCGCCGTTCATACGGCTTAACGATGCGCAGCTGCGCAACTCAAAGATGAGTTTTGGGTTTTCCAGGCAGCGCAGCTGCGCCGGTAACACGGCTTGAGGCTGCGCAGCTGCGACGATCCGGGTCGGGTCTGATCCGGGTCGGGTCGGGTCGAACCGGGAAAAATTCCAGAAACTTATTTTTACTCAGATTCTCATATTGAACCACTTTATCTATATGACGCAACATGATATATGATTAAATTAGTTTGATGATAGCATATGTGGTAGTTGATTAATGAAATTATAATGAAAGGAAATCATTTTCTTTCGAATTAGAGTTCAAGAACCTAATGGCTTAATGTGACACATATGATTAGGTTACGTGAAGGTTAATTGCTAGCTTTAACGATAGCAGACGTATCAGGCAAGTTTCCTAACCCTAATTTCTATTGGGTATTTATTCAATCCTTACTCATTTTTATCGCAGTAAGGGTAAGTATTGGACTTGTGCTAGCTATTTATTCGTGCAAGTTCCTTTGTTGTGAAGTTATACAACTTCAATTATCTTGCAAGCTTATCGATGATTACTCAGTTATTATTCTAACAACTATGTTTATAAGTTTCATGTCATTATCGAACTGTTTCTAAGTATGTTTCCTGGCCTTTGTTTTCGGCTAGTTATTATTGATGAAAAATGATTTAATTCAAATCTTTCGAAGCTATTTAATGTTTACCAATCCAAATTGCTTTGGTGCGGTCTCGCATGAATACTAAGATGAACAACCCGAATAAATGGGCAAACAAATGTCGGGCATATAGTCCCATTTATGCTTATGCAGTTTAAACTTTATACTTGTGCACAATGTAGGGTACGATAGGCTGATCACCTGGAGTACTTGCAGAGACCGTTTACAATCTATTTGATTGTTAAACCGTCTGATGGTTTTCGATGAAACAAAACAATGTTCAGGGTATCTAACACCCCTTAGTATGCTATGGAGAATTCTAAACTCTTATCTTTGATATTCTTGTTTAACACTTGATAATTCTTTCAACTGTTGAGATATTGTCATACAGATGTTTTTACTCCGGATGTATGTTTTCAAACTTCTTTATATACTTGCTGGGCAATTTGTGCTCATTCTTGCTTAAACCTTTCAGTTAAGGATGAGAAGGCTGAGGGCTCGGGCAAGGACAAGGGGAAGACTAAGATGAAATGATGCTAGTTACCTTATAAAATAAGTTTATATTTCCGCATATGATGTAATGTAGCGATAAACGCTAAGTTTAAGTTTTGGTTTATTAAAGGTTGTAAAGACTTGGGATTTTATTTTGAGTAAGTACGTAATAGTTATAATATTATTATTATTATTGCTGGAGTTTACTTAGATAGATGAGGATGTATGTTGTATCGTGAGCACCATGTCCTGTAATCGATGTTACACGGATTTGGGGGCGTCACAGAAGCTTTCTTAGATTGGCAGGATATTATAGAAGATTCATTCAGAACTTTTCCAAGATCGCAACTTCGCAGACGAATTTTACAAGGAAATCTGCAAAATTCATTTGGACAAAGAAGTGTGAGGAAAGCTTCCAAGAGCTTAAAACGAGGTTGAGTATGGCACCTATGTTATCTGTTCTGGATAGCACAGGCAATTTTGTGGCGTATAGTGATGCGTCGTATAAAGGACTAGGCTATATGCTTATGCAAAATGGTAAGGTCATTGCGTATGCATCACGACAACTGAAGGATTACAAGAAGGGGAATCCTACCCTCGATTTGGAGTTGGCTGCGGTGGTATTTGCTTTGATGATCTGGAGACACTATCTCTATGGGGAGAAGTGTGAAATATATGCAGACCACAAGAGTCTAAAATATATTTGTACACAAGAGGATTTGAATATGCGCAAGAGAAGATGTTTGGAATTGATAAAGGACTATGATTATGAGATTTTATACCATCCGGGTAAAGCGAATGTGGTCGTCGACGCCTTAAGCAAAAATGGCAGAGAAAAATTAATGTTGTTGACTGCCTAGGAGGAGTTAATTTTAGCAATGGAGAAGTTGAAATTGGAGGTGAGATATCTGATGGATTCTGATGAGAAGTTATTCTAGCTGGGAGCTGGTATAACTTTGCTGGATAAGGTTAAGGAAGTACAACTTCAGGATGAAGACTGTGAGAAGAAAAAAGAGAAGATATCTGAAGGGAATGAACTGAAATTCAAGATAGACAGTGAAGGACTGTTGAGATTTGAAAGCAGAGTTTGGGTACCGCCAGTGCCAGAGATTAAAGAGAAAATTTTGAGCGAGGCTCATAGTTCATTGTATTCGATTGACCTAGGGAGTACCAAGATGTACCAGGATCTCCGACAACATTTCTGGTGGCCAAATATGAGACGAGATGTTACCGATTGTGTTGCCAAGTGCCTGACTTATCAGAAAGTGAAATCAGAACATCAGAGGCCGAGTTGGTTGCTACAACCCCTAGAGATCTCAGAATGGGAATGGGAACATATTCTAATGGATTTCGTAGTTAGCCTTCCGACGACTCAGAAAGGCTATGACGTAGTATGGGTTATCATTGATCGACTGACAAAATCAGCACAATTCATTCCGATCAAGATCAGATTCAACCTAGAGCAGTTGGCAAAAAGCTGTATGTGAAGGAAATTATTTTAAGGCACGGAGTTCAGGTGTCGATTGTCTCCGATCAAGATCCGGGCTTCACATCAAATTTTTGGAAGTGACTATAGGAATGCATGGGGACACAGTTGAGAATGAGTACGGCATATCACCCTCAGACAGACGGGCAGAGTGAAAGAACAATCCAGACATTGGAGGATATGTTGAGAGCATGCATCATAGATTTCAAAAGAAATTGGGATAACCACCTACCGCTCGTGGAATTCGGTTACAACAACAGTTACCACGCAAGTATTGGCATGCCGCCTTATGAAGTGTTGTATGGCAGAAAGTGCAGAACTCCATTGTACTGGGATGAAATTGGCGAATGATATTTGCTAGGACCAGAACTAGTACAACAGACAGTCGAGATCATTGAAGTTATCCGTATAAGATTGGTAGTTGCTCAGGATAGGCAGAAGAAATACGCCGACTCACACTGCAAGAATGTTGAGTTTGAATCGGGTAGCTTTGTTTTCTTGAAAGTCTCTCTCTAGAAGGGAAAGATCAGATTTGGCAAGAAGGGAAAATTGATCCCGAGGTTCACCGGACCCTTTGAAGTGCTGCAAAGAATCAGAGAAGTTGCGTATGAGGTAGCCTTACCTCCGGCGCTAGAGCATGTCTACAACGTCTTCCATGTGTTAGTGTTACGTCCATATAAACCCGATTACAAGCATGTGATTGAATACGAACCCCTGTAATTTGAGAAAGACTTATCCTATGAATAAGTTCCTATTAAAATTGTTAACAGGAAAGAACAAGTTCTCAAAATTAAAGTAATACCTTCTATTAAGGTAATATGGAGGAACCACAACCCTGAAGAAGCTACGTGGGAACTCGAAGAGCATATGATGAAGGCTTACCCTCACTTATTTGATTGATTATGTGTATGCGATTGTGGGGACAGAATCTTTGTAAGGGGGCGAATGTAACGGGGCGAATTTAAACGAATTTAATTGAACCGTGATTCTGGGGACAAAATCCTTTTAAGGGAGAAAAGATGTGAAGAACGAGAATTTTGTAATTTAATTTGAATATTTATTGAATTAAATAAATATTTTGATGATTTATTTATTTAGTTATCGATGTTGTAATTATTGACTTAAATAATTATGTGATGGAATTGTGGTAGAATAATTTAAATATATGTGTTAAATTGATTAAATTAATGTGGAGAATTTCTATTTAATTATGTTTTCGCATTTATTATGGGTAGATATATATGTGATATTTGTACAGTGAACACCAAATCCCGTGGAAATTGAAGTACCCGAATTTGGGGGTGTCACAGCAAGTCATTGCATATAGTAATGATATCCTCTAGATATATGATAGGAGGAGTGGTGATAGATGGAGGATCTTCCTTGAACGTCTGTCCTTATGACACTTTGGAAAGAATGAAGATCAGTTCAAATCGATTCCGAAGCAGCCATATAATCATCAGAGCCTTTGACGGATCTGGATGAAATGCTATAGGAGAAATTAAACTTCCAGCAGAGATCGGTCCACATGCCTTCTACATATCCTTCCAAGTGTTGAACATCACCACAGGATATAATTTGTTGTTGGGAAGACCATGGATTTATATGGGAGGGGCAGTCTAGTCCACCCTTCACCAACAAGTCAAATACATCATTAATGGCAATCTAATCACCGTCAATGCCGATCCAGAACATCCTATCTATATACAAGGTGATAAGCCTTTGATCAACCTCAAAGAGTTCTACCAGCCAGCTTTTAAGGCTTTGAAGTGAGCAACACTCACTATTAACCTATTGGGGTTCCAGCCCCGAAGCTAAGAATTTATTTGGAAGTAATGTACGTCGGTAAAGAAATGATGTCGTTGGATTTCTATCCCAGTAAAGGGCTTGGAAAGAATCAACAAGGTATCAAGCATCCAATTCAAATACCTAGCCAAACAGGAAAGGCGAGATTAGGCTATTCCTATGGATTCAATAACAAGAACCCGCACAATCATCAGCTGGTTCATGCATCCACCATTCTGCTACCAAACCTCAAGGAATGCCGAATTTGTAAATCTAATAAGGAAAGTTCCTGCTTCTGTGTCAAGAAGGCTGATTCCTCCGGTCAAACCAGACAGTGAGATAGAAATCTAGATTCCTGTTAAGGAAAGAAAAGAAAAGGAATGAGGGGTTCCTACAAGAGGTGCTAGATCGATTTGGAAAGATGTATTTTCTGGCACATACTGAGGGTATGAACAAGGATATCCCAGATGATGACTATTCAGAAGATCATATCCTGATCCCTCGCATCAATAGGGCTAAGGAAAACTATTTAAAGGAAAACACTGACCTTATATGAATTCAGTCATGGTCATCATCAAATAGAAGGAGGATAATAGCCACCCCTTCATCATCTCAGTCAACAAAGACCTGACCTTAGACAACTGGAGAAGCACTCCTTGCATCTGTCGCAAAGGGTAAAAGGGTAGAAAATCCATTTGCTCTGAAGTGTAGATATTATATACTGCTTACTTTTGTTGCATAGTATTAGCAGTTACTTTTTTCATGCTTTCATTGGTACTTTGTCTTATTAAGCAGTTTCATATAATAAGTGATAGAATTTTGTTTTCAGCACAATAAACTTGGATTTGTTTAGCCTTGTTGATGAATTGCCAAGTCTCCACAGTGACTACAATTTTGATGTAGAACTGGACTTTGACTTGATGGGAGTCTATCAAGAGGAGATAGATGACTTTGAGATGCCCGAGGAAGTCAAAGAATGGGTCGAAGATAAACACAATCCAATCCTCGATCAAACCACCGTAATAAACATCGGAACCTCAGAAAATCATAGAGATATCCAAATAGGCAACGTCTTTACCCCAAACCAAAGGACAAACTTGATTGAACTCCTAACTCAGTTCCAGGATGTATTTGTATGGTAACATGAAGACATGGTCGACCTGTCTACTAACATTGTCATTCACTGACAGCCCATTTAAAAGGGATTCAAGCCTGTCAAACAGTAACTCAGGAGACTAAAACTTGAGTGGAGTTTAAAAGTCAAAGAAGAAGTTGTCATGGAATTCAAAGCAAGCATTATCATAGTGTCAACCTATCCTGAATGGTTTTCTAATATAGTTCCAGTGCCTAAGCCTGGAGGGAAGGTGCGAGTATGCGTGAATTACCGGGATTTGAATAAGGCATGTCTCAAAGATGACTTCCCAGTACCTTTCATCCACATACTGATAGCCAACAAGGCGCAGTACGACAAGTACTCATTTGTTGATTGCTTCGCCGGGTATCACCAAATCTTGGTAACCGAATAAGATACAGAGAAAACAACTTTTATCACCCCCTGGGAACCTTCTGTTCTAGGCGTTTGTCTTTTGGACTTATCAATGTTGGTGCCACGTATCAGAGAGTCATGATGGCCCTGTTCCATGACATGATGCACAAAGAAATAGAAGTTTATGTGGATGATATCACCATCAAATCCCAAAAAGAGGATGAACACATTGACCATGTCAGAATGCTATTCAATAGACTCTGCAAATATAACTTGAAGCTGAACCCGGCCAAGTGTGCTTTATGTGTTAAATCAGGAAAATTATTGGGGTTTCTTGTGAGCAATAGGGGCATTGAATTTGATCCTGCTAAGATAAAAGCCATCACTGAGATGCTGATACCATAATCCAAAAAGGAGATACACAGATTTCTAGGGAGAATCAATTTTATAAGCAGATTCATCTCTCAACTTATGGCAACTTGTGAGCCCATCTTTAAGCTCTTAAGGAAAAACTCATCCAAAAAGTGGAATTAGGATTGTCAAAAGGTCTTCCTCTCCATCAACAAACAGATGATTGAAGCTCCTGATTTGGTGCCTCTAAGAGACGAAAGTCCTTTGCTCATATATATATCAGTCAGTCCTAATGCCATGGGATGTATGCTGGGGCAGAAAGATGATAGAGTCAAGGAGAGAGTTATCTATTACCTCAGTAAAAGAGTCAGTATCCATAAGCAGAAGTATACGTTGATTGAAAATACTTGATGTGCTTTAGTGTGGGCCGCTATGAGGTTACAACATTA
This sequence comes from Panax stipuleanatus, assembly GCA_020205555.1. Lineage (NCBI taxonomy): Eukaryota > Viridiplantae > Streptophyta > Magnoliopsida > Apiales > Araliaceae > Panax > Panax stipuleanatus. The sequence continues at coordinate 89,734,920 of CM035118.1, forward strand.
CCTTTATGGGCACACAACCTATCTTATCTCCCGCATGAATCCTCTGAAGTACATATTCAGCAAGCCCATGTGAAATTGTCGTTTATCTATATGGCAATTGATCCTTCAACAATTCGATATCATCTGCATGACTCAAAGGTCCATTAAGGGTCAAGGGATGGCAGATCAATTGGCCGAGGCTCCATTAGAGAATGTTGAACCCTTGGAAACTTACTTCCTAGATGATGGGATAATGATAATTTAAAAGAGCCAACAAGAAGATACAGGTCAGTTCTGGAAACTGTATTTTGATAGCGCTGTAAATATGGAAGGTGCAAGAGCAGGTGGCAATTCTTGTATCCATCACGGGAGAACAGTATCCCATGGCTATCAAACTATAATTTGTCAACACCAAAAACACAACAGAATATGAAGGTTGTATAATGGGATCAAAACTGGCCCAATCCATGGGTATCCAACAGTTAGTAGTATTTGGGGATTCTGAGCTGGTTACCAAGCAAACCACCGAGGTATATCACACTAAAGAATTGCATCTACTGCCTTATCATCAAAAAGTCATCAAGATGACTATGGAGTTCAAAGAAATAGCCTTCATCCATATTCCTTGAAATAAAAATAATTTTGCGGATGCATTAGCAACACTGGCTTCTTTGATCCACATATTCGATAGGAGAGGAATCCCTGATATCAAACTTGCAAGCCAGAAGGCACCAGCCTATGGAAATTACATTAGAGAAATATCGGAGGAAATCCCTCCCAGTAAACAGCCTTGGTACCAAGATATTAAAGAATATTTACGGGATGGATCTACGCCCGTTGGAGCAAGTCAAGCTGAAAGAAAGCAGATCCACAAAATGACTATAAAATTTTATCTAGGCGGAGATGCACTCTACAAGAGAGATGCTAGAATAGGTCTTTTGAGATGCCTAGATAATGATCAAGCTCAAAGACTTATGGATGAAGTCCACAGCAGAGTATGTGGTCCACACATGAGTGGTCCTTTACTTGATAAGAAGATATTAAGAACGGGGCATTACTGGATTTCTCTCAAAGCCGACTGTGATGATCACGTCTAGAGATGTTATCAATGCCAAGTTCATAGAAATGTCATCCACGCTTCTCCAAATGAACTACATTGTATGAGTCCGCCATGGCCCTTTAATATGTGGGGAATGGATGTGATCAAGCCAATAGAACACAAAGCCAGTAATGGTCATCGATTCATCTTCACAATGATCGATTACTTCACCAAATGGGTAGAAGTTACCTTTTTTCCCATCCAAATGAACTACACTATATGAGTCCACCATGGCCCTTTAATATGTGGGGAATGGATGTGATCGGGCTAATAGAACACAAAGCCAGTAATGGTCATCGATTCATCTTCGCTGTAATACCCGTGAATTTTCATATATTATTAAATAAATATATTAATGAAAACGAGAATTTATTTGAATATAAATAATTTTGTGTTATGAGATGAATTAATTCAATTATATAAAATTGAATAATTATAATAATTGAGAAATTGGTGGAGTTTGCGATAAACTCGTTGATTGCCTTGTGTGGCACAGTGACGTAATATAAGAATGATTATATTAATTTAAGCGAACAATGAATCTATATTAATTGTTAATCGTAGAATATTAATTAATTGTCATCGTAGAATAATTGTTATAAAATATTAATGGTGATTGATTAATAATATGTGATTATTATTATTGCAAGAAACATAATAATAATGAGCAACGTGTTTATAAATATAATAAGATTTATATTAAAGTGATAATTAATCATATAAGGGTTAATTAAATTGTTATGGAGATTAACAATTATATTGATTGAAATATATAAGCTACATGTTTATGCCTATGTGACAATATGTATGTATGTGATTATATCCGAGAAAATTATACCAGTATGATAAAAATATACCTGGATTATATGTGTACAAGTCACACTTACTACATTATATGAATTATAGTGTGACATTTCAATTAAAGATATATGTATAAAATATATATATATATGTGTAGATAGCCTAAGTATTTAATACATATGTGTATAATGAATCAAGTGTGGTATGTTGCTAGAAGGCTGAGTTTGTTTTGTTGGGAGAGCCACTATCTCTTTCACGTGATATACTCAAGCTATCCTACTCCCCTATAACCTTAAAACTCAGCAAGCCTTCATAGCAATCATACAATGGGGTGTGGGCATGATGATGGCTTTCAACAACTATCTACCAACTTCTTCTTATCTAGCATGCAAATCAAACATACGTTAGTTTATTTTGAGAGTCAGAAGCATGGACTGTGTTTTGATTTTTACTATAAATGAAGCATCTCTCCTTCACATTTCATCTTGCTGAGAGTTTGCTTGAGTTTGATAAATTGAAAGCATATATAATATCAGTCTAGATTTGTAAGAATTGAATAGCTGCAAGCTCAATCATTTACAGAGGTATAATCCCTCTTCCTTTGCTCTTCATTTTCGTTTTCTGTTTTTGAAGTTTTCTTCAAATTCTTGATTATGCCAAATTGGTTCATAATTGGTTTATAGGACCCTTATATTGTTGTTATATGAACAGACATACCTGATGGAACCACTATATAGCTTTCTTGACTTTCATTTCCATTGTTGCTCTTTAATTTTTGTAAAGCATCAAATTTGTGTGAAATTAGTTAGGGTTCATGAATTTGAGAATTGATAATTACGATTGACTGTTATATAAGCATATATATGTGTTAGTAAGTTAAAAAGGTTAGTGTAATGGCATATGGGTATGTTGAAATCGATGAAATGGGAGCTTTTGGGTCGGTTTCGGCTGCAGTGTGAACTGCAGAAACTGTCCCCACGCCGCAGCGCCATTATCCGCACCGCAACGCCTCCCACGCCGCAACGCCAATCCCAAGGCATTATGCCCGCGCTGCAGCGCCACCCGAGCCGCAGCGCCAGATTGTGGCTGCTGTTGTCGCGCTGCAGCGCCGGCCTCTATGTGCAGTTTTCTGCATTCTGCAACAAAACTGTTATGTACTAATTGTTTGATTTTTGTTTAAACAAGCATGGAAGCATGATTAATACATATATATAAACCTAATGAGGCAATGTAAGCATGTTTTAGTATATTAGCATGCATGGTTAACCAAACGACATATAGTTTGGAAACGAACTTAAAGTTTCATAAACGAACGTTAACATATATGAAGCATGTTAATACTCTAATTTTTCAAGGCATGTCGGTATGAGGTAGAGATGCATGAAAGACATATTAACTTATGTATATATGGTTCATAGTATGACAAGAGCATGTTAGACCTCACTATTGAACATATATAATAAAAATACAAGTTTTGAATGTTGATATTGACATGTAAAGACCATGTATACATTCTGACTTTTCGAGCATGTTTATAGGGCCTTGAAATGCATGAAAAACATGTTAACTTATATATATAGGTTTCATAAGGAAGCATGGACATGATAGACCTTATTAATGAACTAAACTAACAAAGTATAAGCTTTGAACTTAAACTTTGGTATGTTATGACGAGAGTTAGAATCTGATAATTTGGACACATGTGATAGTACTCTTATACTCATTCTTGTGTCATGCATGTATATATACCATGATTAGTTGCCGTGATTAAAGTTTATCATAAACGAAGCATGTTTTCAGGATAATAACAATGCTAGCTACATATATGCGATACGAGTACTCATGAGCATGCCTAATACAAGTTATATGAATATCTTATGTGTTTAAAAAGCGAGCATGTTAGACCATATGAGTTCGTGTCCTTGAATGGCTTTAAGTATTAACTTAAGAACCTATACCATGTACGATTGGATTTGGAAAAGTTATACAAGCATGAAAGTATCCTTTAAATATGAATACATGCTACGTGATATTATAGGATGTTACTTGAACCCGATTTTGACGGTTAACTTAAGGGGATGCCGTAACTTGCTAAAATGAAATATATTTAGTATTGATTGCGATCTTATAAGATATGAGAATGTGTTTAAACTCTAAAGGAGGAACGTTAAGGATATAAATTATATTCTATATAACTGTGTAGTTAGGTAAAACCTAGCTTATGTGTTGATCGTATATTCGAAGATAAAATGTGAGGTTTAATTATATGACTAATGAATATCATATATATACGTAACTGTATTACGATAGGAATTCGAAAGTGTTGATTTGCTTTTCGTGGATAAACTACGCTAAAGGTAAGTTCTCTTACTTACACTCTTTTAAAGTGCAAGTATCCTAACCGACGCATTTACTTTATGCAAGGAAATCTATGATTGTGCAAGTTTCCTAACTTACACTCTTTTACTGTGCAAGTATTCTATCCTTGTATATTGCGAACTAGTTTCCTACTTAATCAGTTGAATTGAATTAGCATACTTGAACTCTTATTTCATTAAAGCTATTATTCATGTTGAACTTAGTATTGTTCTTGAATATTGTGAAAGTGTCTATGCCATTTGATTCGACTAGACTTATATTATTGGAAAGCAACCGAAGCTAATTGATTGGTGCGGGATCTTGTATTTGACTGAGAAGAACAACCTTCTTTGAAGGGAATATAAAATTGTCGGAGGACCGACGTGCACAGTTGAGTATGATTGATTGTTATGCATAACGATGGTGCTTTAGGCTGATCACCTGTTGTACCTGTTTTTGTTGGATTTTCAGTTTATTACTGTTAATTCTAGTAGAAGTTCATAGTCCTTAGCGACTGCTCAGTATTCAGTTATCTTGAAATCTTGAATTGATTTGTTATTGAATCACATTGATATTATTCTGTCCTTAGCGACTGTTATTGAAAACTGTTGATATTCTTGTTATCCTTGAATTATCAAACCTTGTTATACCCTTTTTAAGAATTGAGAATTATATTACAAACCCTTATTGTATATTACTTGCTAGGCAATTTGTGCTCAGTCTTGCTTTCCCTAAAACATTTCAGTTAAGGCAGAGCATGGTGAACCTTCGGGCGTTGATAAGGGCAAGGGCAAGGCTACCAACTAGCTTGTCTCTTTTATGTTTTTAAATATTTTAATGTTGTATTAAGATGATGTAGTAAGACTGGATTTAATTATGTTTAAGCTTAAGTTAGATTATGTAATAAGTCGTTAATTGATATTATTATGTAATCTATTAAGTACGGTAGGTTGCGAGACTTGGGAATAATTATAATAAATCATTGTAAATTATTCTAGAATAGATTTTTCGCTGTGATTGTGTGATATTTAGTTATTATTATTGTGATGTATTACCATGAGCACGTGATGAACCGAATTCGAGAGACCCCGTGACAGTCCTGGAATTTGGGGGTGTCACATTCACAATGATCGATTACTTCACCAAGTGGGTAGAAGTTACCTCTTTTCCCAAAGTCACAAAGAAAGTAATTGTCAATTTCATCAGAAACAACGTGATCTATCGATATGGACAACCGAAGGCGATCGTATCAGAAAATGCAAAAAATATGAACAACCAGATGATGAAGGAATTATGTAGCAAATTCCACATCAAGCATCTCAACTCTGTCATCTATTGACCTAAGATGAATGAGGCGATCTAAGAGGCCAACAAAAATATCAAAAATGTTATGCAAAAGATGTCTGCCAATCACAAAGGATGCCCCAAGAATTTCCCCATCTTATCAACTCAAACACCGTGAAAAGGCACTATGTCTGAAATGCATGTAAACCACCATCATGGTCCTAGAAATCAATCAAATCAAATCAATTCAGGCTTTCACTAAAAAGCTTATACTACGAAAGACCTGATCTCTCATCTATGGGAGTACGCATGCAGCCATCTATGGTGCGGTTAAACCAAACAAAAAAATTAAAAAAAAACCTCAAACAAAGATCAAACCCAAATAAGCACTTTTTTAATTGTTCAGGCCAAGCCTGAACTTCGAAAAACCTGATCTCTCAACTATGGGAGTACGTAAGCAGCTATCTATGGTGCGGTGAAACCAAACAAAAAAATCAAAAACCCCTCAAACCAAGATCAAACTCAAATAAACACATTTTCAACTGTTCAGGCCAAGCCCGAACTACGAAAGACGTGATCTCTCATCTATGGGAGTACGTAGGCGGCCATCTTTGGTGCGGTCAAACCAAACAAAAAAATAAGAAACCCCTCAAACCAAGATCAAACTCAAATAAACACTTTTTCATCTATTTAGGCCAATCCTGAACTACGAAAGACCTGATCTCTCATCTGTGGGAGTACGTAGGCAGCCATCTATGGTATGGTCGAATATGCAAAAGAAAACCAAACACTTTGCCTAAACCTTACCCATACCAAAAGACCAATCCCAAGACACCAAAAGGAAAAAATGGAAGCTGGTACATCAGACAAACCCGAAGATCAACGACCCTTTCTGAGAGATCCTATGACATCTCAAGGTCAATTTATCAAGGAAAAGTTTTGAACACATTAAGATAGCAAGTCAGGGAGAAATATAGCAACTATCAACCAAGGTCAAAACTTATCCTAAAGGGAAGTGTGATAAAATATATTTCCTTGCTATAGGCATAGTTTAATATATACAAATGCCATGTACATGTGAAAAGTGGCTAACCTAGTAAAATACAGGAAATAAAGCTACTCTATATGCCCCTATGGTGTGGTCGAATATGCAAAAGAAAACCAAACACTTTACCTAAACCTTACCCATACCAAAAGACCAATCCCAAGACACCAAAAGGAAAAAATGGAAGCTCGTACATCAGACAAACCCGAAGATTAACTTTCTGAGAGATCCTATGACATCTCAAGGTCAATTTATCAAGGAAAAGTTTGGGACACATCAAGATAGCAAGTCAGGGAGAAATATAGTAACTATCAACCAAAGTCAAAACTTATCCTAAAGGGAAGTGTGATAAAATATATTTCCTTGCTATAGGCATAGTTTAATATATACAAATGCCATGTATATGTCAAAAGTGGCTAACCTAGTAAAATATAGGAAATAAAGCTACTCTATATACCCCTAGTCAAGCTAGACAACAAATCCAGCATAGCATCCCTCTCTGTGGATGGAGGGGAATCTTTGATCTCCTGCCCAGCAATCTCAAGGCGATTCATAAGCTCCACTACTGTATGTAATATTCTAGCATGATCAGCTATGAATGCACTCGTTGATGCAACGATATCATATGTATAGGATCTAAGAGTGGCCTCACAGCCACGACAGCATCTCTGACCACCTAGAACTCATCCCTGGCTAAGAAAGTAGCATCCCTTGCCGCATGGGCCTCATCCCTCGCCAAATAAGTAGCATCTCTACTAGATGAGACCCTCAACAACAGTGCCCTGGCTTAGTTTCGCTCGAAAGTCAAAAGATGTACTCGCTGCTCCAATACCTCTCTAGGTAATAAAGGGACAAAAGCAGAAATATAGCTAAGAGTAGACATGTCTATAGCTGCCGTCAAAGCCCCAAACAGGTAATCCTCTGAAGGGGAGGGTGGATCCTCTATAGGCTCCTCATCATTTGAAGCAAAATGTAGCTTTGGAAGGACAACATGGACCACTGCTGTATCTGCCTCCAACCAAGCAGTGTAATCTGTTGAACAGCCAAAATGAGTCTCACCAAACTCAGATGACTCCCTGAGAGTCCATAAATCATAATCCCACTCCAAATCATTAATAGACATTGACAAAGCTGATAACCAGTAGTCCAAAGCTCCCTCAAAAGGATAGAAATCCTGAAACTTCTTAAACTGTCCCTGGATAGCCAGTGGGTGATAAGTAGTCACCGCTCTCAAACCCTCCAATGGAAGGAAATCCATACTGGTAGCATGGGTGATGAAACTCAAGGGAGAGTAGAATCCTGAGTAAAGAAAAATGGAGAAAGGATCCTCAATAGCATCCAGGAAAGTAAGCCCTATAGCTGCATCTATGCACTCTATATCCCAAACGTCTCAAACTACTTATCAGCCGAAGATGGGTCATAAACCATATATATACAGTAAAACTGCACTGCTTCAGAAATATCCATCATCATGATTATGGTAGTATGTAGCTAAAATAAAGGTCTCTGCAAGAATCATGGAAAGAATGGTGCAACCCTCCCATAAAGCTCGGACTACTGTAACTAAGGCAATGTCCAAATGGTCCAGGAAAAGTGGCATATAAAAATAGGCAACAACACACTTCAAGAAAGTGTCCATCCTGGCTATCCTCCACTCATCCAATTCCTCTTTGATATCCAATTCCTAATAACGGGAAAAGCTATTCAAAGACCCAAACAAGTCAATCAGGAACTCCCATGGATACAATGTGACCTGAGGTGACCTCAGCTAAAAATGATGGTCGTCGTAAGCCTGTCATATCTATAAACTAACTGGCGCATCTGACCGGCCGCTGCCCTAGCACATGGAACATCTAAAGATAGCCTGGTAATACAAAAATAATCCTCTAAGGTAGGAGTCAACTCATCAAAACCAAAATAAAAAACTTGTCATGTTGGGATCCAATGAGGTATCATACCCTTTACAAACCCGTTAGGGACTAAGAAGGTCATCAAGGACATAAAGTGCCCAACATGTCACCTGTCAACCTGCGATCTACCTCTGGAAGACTGTCAAACCCAGACTGCAAATCCATAGCAATGTGGCTAGCAGGTAGGGGATCAATACGTGATACCGATGAAGAAGACATCTATAGAATCGTATCATATAACCATACATGGGTCAATTTCTACTCATAAAATGCAAATACCTGATCTAATGCATGTATCATGATAAATGACAATATAATAGGTGCAGGAAATAAAAGCATTATAGAATGTAAAACTACATACATCAAAAATACATAATCTCTGTTCTAAAAATAAAAATAAAAAGTACAGGAAAGTCAGGCACAACAGCCGTATGTCTAACAAAAGCCTATCAGAAGAAGTCATGGAAATCTATATCCCCTAGGCGATCCACACGATCCAACTCCTCCTGAGTCACTGTATCACTACTGAGTGTGATATCTTGGCGGTACAGGGGAGGATCTGCTCCAGTAAAATCAGTAGTGTATGGGCCTTTGGATGTACCAGCACCTGAGTCGGAGGAATCAAAAGTATCAACCTTTGAAGGATATCTGCCTAGATGGCGAATGAAAAGACGAGCCCTGTCTAGCAGGCGAGTCAAATCTCCTATCTGGTCCAGATGGGTAGGCTCTCAAAAGCAAGAAATCCAATCTATCATCATAACTGATCTAGGTACCAGGTCCGCCATAAACTGAGTGGCCCGGGTTTGAGCACTTTTGGAGAGGGGAATAAACCACGAGCGAAATGCATCAGATGTGCAAAATCCATCTGACAAGGTGAAGCCATATAAACCCATCAGGGAATGTCTGTAACAAGAAGGGATATAGGCCAATGCCACTGAGAGGGAGGAAAATGGGAAATATGAATCTGCCATGCGATATCCTTGATCGCTTGCTCTCCCAAATAGAGCTACCATCTGTTAGGCTTGTAAGATTCATGGATACAATCAAATTTCATAAAATAAGCGAAAGCATGGTTAATCAGAGTTTTAAAATTTTACAAACCATATACCCGGATCATCATTTATGCACAATTATTAATTAAACAAAAATATGGAGATTAGTATTCATACCCTTGAAGATTCTAACTTCCTCAGGTACGAGTTCAACTCCAAATCATTTTCACGTGCTACTTGAATCCACTGGGTTGATTCATTCCTTTGATCAACTTTAGCCACCCAAATGTTTGGCCTCTAGAGGTGATCCACCAGGAAATAATAATAACTCATGAAGAAGGATGTTTGGCTAAACCCTAATTTCCTTCTATCTAGAAAAGAGTGCTCTCCCAATTTTTGGAATTAAATTTTTAACCTTGTTCCATAATAAGTCTTTCTTATTTATAGATTTAGGCAACCCTAGTTTGTTATTTATCGAATCACATATGACATATCTCTTCTTTTACTAGGAGCAGTAAATTCTTTATTGATCATTCATTATCTCCATATATAACTTATTACACTCAAGCATACCGTTTGATATAACCTAAGGGTCTGAAAGAATAAGTCAAAGTGTACTTCATTATACACGAGATATTATGATGATTTCAAGTCTGAGGATCACTTGTACTACTATCACATTAGGAATTCTTATTGACAGGAGAGTAAAACTCCATTAAGTATTCCTTAGTGAGTCACGTTTAGTGTACTTATTCTCTAATAAGCACATGCACACTTGCTTTAGTGTCTCCACAAAAATGATCATGAGATCAATCATCCTCATCCAATGAGCAAGCAAAATATTTACCAATCTATCCGAATTTACTAATCCCCTTTTTAGTAATCCATCGATTGAGAACTATTTTAGTTTTAAGCTGTCTAAGAATTTAGATCTCATTAGCATAACCAACATCATAATTCTAAAAGCATTGCTTAAAACTATGGGTTATTTACATATTATAAAAACAACATCATGTAGATACTTAAATTACTTTAATTAAATAATACTTTTATTAAGAAATGAATAAGATTGTTACAAAGTATATGCTTTATCATCATACATGATTGGCTTGTATGCATACTACTTTCAATCTCCCACTTGCACTAAAGCCAATCGCCATGGTATCTCATACCCTTCTTCTCTAAGTGACGATCATCTTGTTGTTGGATAGCTTCAGTAAATGGACATGCAATGTCATTTTTGAGAGTTCACTATTTCCATAGTGACTTCTCCTCTTTCAATGATTTCTTTAATCAAATGAAAGTGCCGTAACACATGTTTGGATCCAAAATGAGACTTCGGAACTATTCCTTGGTCTATAATGAACTTTGCATCCGAAACATCAACTTGTAACTTCATTTACAGTTATATACTTTGTCTTTATCACTAAACCAATAACTCTTTGCTGTTTGGAACCTTTTAAATTAACTGCACCACCTTTAAGGTAACGACTTACCCTAAAGTAGATTTATTGTCGTCTTGGTTAGTCTGAAAACTTGAGTCTGTTTAGTCCTCTAGTTTAATTCAGACCCATCATGAATCATGATAACATCCTTAGTGTTGGTTATGTACTTTAAGATGTTTATCACTGTCTTATAGTGATCTTCTCTAGAATATGACTAATCAACATCAAGTCTCGTACATTTCATTGCATACATGATAGTAACTCATGCGATCTCTCTTTTATTAAGGATAATTTTAGAGAGATACACTCCATTGCTCATCATCATGAGACATCTTTTCGAGTTTGCCATGCTAAACGCCTTTAGCATCAAATGAATATACGTTCCTTGGGTTAAGCTGAGCATCCTTTTAAATCAATCAATATAAATTTATATCCCCAATTTAGAATGTTCTACCCAAATCATTCATGAAGGAATGTTTAGACAACTTTATCTTTACTGATTATAGCACTGGTATGTCATTTCCCTATCAGTAGTATATCAACATATAATACCTGAAATGTCACAGCGCTCCCACTAACCCTTTTGTACACACTAGGTTCATTCTCATTTTTGATAAAATCAAACTCCTTTAATTGTCTCATCAAAACAAATATTCCATCGTTGAGAAGCTTGCTTCAATCCATAAATGGATTGTTGTAGCTCATATAAATGATTTGCTTCAACCATTGAAACAAATTCTATCTAGATGTATCATACATACATTATACTCTAATAATTTATATTTGAGGAAAAGCGACTCCACGTCCATTTGCCAGATCTAGTAACAATAAGCTGGAAATATAAGTAAAATCCAAATGGACTTGAGCATTACTACCACTAATAAGATTTTATCACAGTCAACTCCTTGACTTTTTTTGGAAACCATTTCCATGATGGTATGGCCTTGTAGGTCTCCACCTTGCCATTTGCTCTAAAGATCCATTTAGAATTTTATGGGTATCTGCCATTTCTCTGAGTGTCTACAACTCTTAGCCTTATTGTGTATTACTGGATCATCATCCTCTATGATGCGTACCTAATCATCATCATCTATGATGAATCTATACCTCCAAGGTATCTTTGGTACTATTCCAGATTTATGATTCGGTTATGGTACAATAGGTCTATCTTCAAGTTCCTCCTTTTGACTAATTGTGATTTGTGATTCTTGAACTCCTTCAAGATCTATTATCCTCCCACTAGCCCTTCAATGATAAAAAAAATTATCTTAGAAGGAAGTGTGGTTTGCAACAAATACTTTTTGCTAAGTAGAATTATAGAACATATACTCTAAACTTGCTTTAGGATGTCCCACAAATTTTTACTTGTCAAATCTTGTCCCAAGCTTATCCTTTTGAAACATTTTTCACATAAGTTGGACAACCCTTTATCTTAACAAACTTAAGATTAGGAATCGTCGCTGTCCATAATTCTTATGAAGTTTTTGGGACAGATTTTGAGGTTACCGTATTTTGTAGATATGCAGCTGTTTCCAAGACATTACCCTAGAAGGATACTGGAATGTCGCTAAAATCATTATGTACTGCACCATGTCCAACAAGTTATGATTTTTCCTTTTAGATACACCAATCGATTATTATGTATAAGGAACTATCCATTGTAAGAAAACCATTTAAGATGATCTTAAAACTTATTGCACAAGAATTTATTCCTCGATCCAATTAAAGAATCATAATACCTTTCCAATTAGTTTTACTTCTGAATTCTTTAAACCTTTCAAATGATTAAGACTTGGATTTCACCAAATAAAAATATTCAACTCTTTGAATGATCATCTCCTTTTCTTTTACTAGTTTGTTCAATTTAAATTTATTTTCATATAAGTCAAGTATGTAAAGTCCATTCAGTAAATTGTTAATTATTTAAACTAATGGACATGCCTTTAAGCGGTGCCAAACAATAAGTTCTTGTAGTTAATGGACCAACCTTTGCTCCTATTCCCAACACGTATGAAGACTTCCCCTTGTTTAGCTTTCTACTTTTGCTTGGTCCCTTTATAAATCTATATTTATAAGAACCACAGCCGGTATCCAATACTCAAGTAGAAACTTTACTTACTGAAAGATTTATTTCAATTATGAACAAACCTGTATTTGTAACCGAAGCTTCACTAAGCTTCTTATGGTTAGCCTCTGCAAGATACTTCTCGCAGTTTCTATTCCAGTGTCTAGGCTTATTACAGTGGAAGCAAATTCCTTTGCTACCCGTATCAGTATTGTTCTTATTATCCTTTGTATTTTGTGTGACGCCCCCAAATCTGGGTTCCCTAACCTCGGGTTTGGTTCTCACGATCCATCATACAAATCACATCTAACTACCAATACATAAATGAAAAACATCATTCATATCATTACTTAACACAACTTATAACAATATCCCAGGTTAACTAACATTGACATAACTTATATGTCCTTATCTATTCAAAAGGGTTACATAAATAATTTACATAATGTGACTTAACAATTAAAAGTTAATACTAATTACTCTTAAGCTTTGTCTTTGTATTTGTCCTTGTTAAAACCTTCTGCTACCTCGTCCTTAGCTGAAATGTTTTTGATTTAAGCTAGGGTGAGCAACGAGTTTGCTCAGCAAGTTAAAGTATGCAATAAAGGATTTAGATCAAGGATAGAAGAGTCTAGCTTCTATAGAACTTCAACAATATTCACAGGATTTCGAAGTAGCTGAATAATAATTCAATCTCAATAACAAAATTTTATTATATTTCCTGCTGAATAACATATCAAGTTTGAAAGAGTAAAATTCTTTCAAAGATTCAATCATATTCGAGTGAATAAGAAGATTTAACAATACAGCAACAATAATCGATAAAGTGGGATATACCCAGATTCATGTTGAGTGATCACATAGTGATCATGAACTAATAGAGCAATCATTAGTTATTAAAACTAAATTTTCACAAAAATATAAGTTAACCATAAAGATTAAATCATATTTTTCTGTAGTACATAAAGTGATCAGCTTTGTTGTACTTTATATTATGCATAATACTTAATAATCGTGCATGAGTCGTTTGATGACAATACAGTTTGTTCATCTCAGTCTTATATCAAGAGTCCGTACCACAACAATATGGTTTGGATTGCTTTCAAAGAAATATTATGATTTCAACATATACTATCAATATGGATCTAGTCGAAAGCAATGACATAGATCTTCAAATAATTCAATTCATAATAAATAGAACATTTCATGTTTAAACAAATATTAGTCTCGCCAAAATAATTAGTTGAGTCATGACTTGTAAACAGTTCAAATAATAGAACAAGAATCAACTGCACTACGTGCGAATAACAATAATCAGTATAGATGTGAATAACTAACAATAATTATTCACTAATCACGCTTTGAAATTAATAACTCAAGTGGAGTTAGAGAACTTGCATATCAATAACAACTTGCGCATTGTGCGAATATCAATAATATCATAGATGTGGAATAATTGTCAACAATTAATACACTAACATGCTTGAAATATAATAACTCGAGGTTGAGTTAGGAACTTGCCTGATTCGTTGACTACTGCTATGCAATTTAAGTTAAACTTCTTTTGTAAGACCTATCATTAATAAGATCGATCTCTTAATTATCATCTCATATCTTACTTGTAATATTTTATCTAGCATGTAATCACGTAATCATCATTAGATAACACCATACAAATATACAAGTCTAAACCTAGCACACATCGAGTCTTTAATAGTATTCAATATAGTATAATGAGTGGTTTCCCACAAACAACTATCAAATTAGTTTTCTTCTCGTCTACACTGTTTCATAGTGAGTTAGATCGGTTACTAATTCGTAGATACCTTCCCCATATGAAGGAGTCGTTTAGCCCAGCTACTATACATCAACCATTAAAGGGTACGATTGCACTACCTTAAACTTAACACTACTTTATTATATAACTTGTGAATTAACACTTAGTCTTTTATTTTATAAGCCCTTTATAATTTAGTAAGCCAAATACCTAATCCAGCAACCTGGATTTAGACTGAATTTTAATTTAGCCAATTATTTTCCAATCCAGCAGACTGGATTCAACTGACCTCCAATCCAGCAAGCCTGAATTCAACTGACATCCAATCCAGGAGTCTGGATTCAACTGTCCTACAATCCAGCAACCTGGATTCACTAAACAGACCATTCCAGCAACTTGATGGCCAATCCAGCAAACCAGATGACAATCAAGCAACCTGATGGCCAATCCAGCAAGCTGGATTCCCCTTTTTTAATCTAATCATCTTATTATTTTTTTATCTTTTGCCCACACATAAATAAATGTATTCCATACACAAAAATAATTTTTCAGGAATTTTTTAATTTCCTTTAGTATTTTTCAAAAATTCGTTTCTAGTTAATTCATTAAAAAAATAGCTACCTCACGTTTAACTCCAAAAATTCCCAACACTTGGTGAGATCCTACACATGTTATCGTGAGCCTCCAGTTTAAATTTCATGGCCATCGGAGTTATAGAACTCCGATTATAGCGATTTTCGTCGGAAAAACGCAAATATTGAAATGGTCATAACTTGGTCATTTAAGTCGGAATGAGCTCATTTTTGGACACAAGCTACTTTATCTCATATATTTTCATGTTCCAAAAGACTGGAATTTATTTAGTAAATTAAGTTGATGAAAATTCCCTTGAAAATTTTGGACAGATTACTTTTGTCATTTTTCAGATTATTCCTATTTTGCTAAAAATAGTCCACACAAAAACTACAACTCCTTTTTCTGTGATTCCACTTGGAGAAGTTAGAAGGCTTATAGATCTAAGTCTAGGACTTGACCACACTAAAAAATTCAAAATATATTAAGAGATATGATCGTTTGAATTTCAGGTTACGTTTTCTAACAAATCTGATTTTCTCACTTTTAGATTTTCTAAGAAATCTTCCATGATATTTTGACTAATCATACAATAAACATCATATACCATCATAATACATAATAATACTCCTTACGATCAAGGATCTACCATGATCCATCATATATTTCATTAAAACTTCACCAAATCAAACAAAATATAATCAATACTAAGAAATAAATAGGGTTTTCTAACTTTTCAAAATATAGCTTCCATCTCTTACTTTAGATCTCACTTTTGACACTCAAAAGTGATATATCTAAACATAATAGACTTATAAACATATAGATCTAAGGTTTTGGAGTTTTGAAATCTTAGATCCAAGTTTTGATTGAAAATAATTAAAATAAATGCATAAGCTAGTTAAATGTTATACCTTTGCTTGTATGCTTCTCTCTTCTTCTACCTAAGTTTGTTTATGGAACTAAAAGTACACAAATCTCTCTCTCTTTTTCCCTCTAGGGCTGCCGAACATCTCTATTTTCTCTCTCCTTCTTGGTTTTGTTTTTATCTCTTTATCTCTTTTATTTCTTAAGGAAATGAAACAAACTTTTGATCTAGGAATGAGATAGAATTTTTATAAGCTAGTTAATAACATATACATACAAATCCTATATGCATATCTTATCTCCCCATATCTCTTGATCTTATCTCTTAAAGTTGCTTTAACTTGTAAACAAATGTTGCTTATAGAAATGGAGAAGGAAGCTGGCTAAATGAAAGGTTGACAACTAAGCTTGGAGTTTGTAGAAGTTGGTAACTTGTAATCATTACTTACATCCCTTTTTTTCTCTTCTCCACCACCGCCCATGTGGCCTTTCTTTTGTCCAAACTTTGTTTTCTTTTAATGCATTAATTAGATTATTAAATGTCCAATATGCCCCTCTTCAACTAGCAAAAAGATTGGGCTATAATTAATTTCTTTTGAACTTCCTAAGCAATTATTTGGGCTATGCAAATTAGATTAGGTCCAATGCTTTTAATTTTATCTTACCCTGTACATTTCATTAGAGTTTTCATCTTACTCATATGTAATTTAAATAATCACTCATATACATTTAATTCTATAACCTAATTATATTTGCTTTACTTAAGTTATAAAATTAACTAATAGAGATGTATAAAATAAAACCCTTAGGGTTAGTATATATTTTAAATACTAACATTATTCCATATATTTCATAACACATTTATCATTGTTGTAAATTCTTTAAATACTCACATACTCATATAATCAATATTTATAATTCATATCAATAACTAATCACTTAACATTAATCACATAATGTACATATATATCATCATAAATATAATAACAATTGTATTAATATTCAAATCCCTATTTGAAATTCAAATTAGGATTTTGAACAACTATTCATCTTAACTTCCTTTCTTAGTCAACTCATAATCATTAAATTGACTTACTTGCTTAATTCATATCGCATATGTTCAAAATATTATTGATAAAAATAATGATAATTGTTAATAAAATAATATATATATATATATATATATATATATAAATCATTCATAAAATTATCGTCGTATAAAATTCTTGGTCATTATATTTTGCATTTCTTTATACCTTCTTTGAATTGTTCTTCTTTTCAGAAGATCCTTTGGCCCCTATCAGTAAGACTTGTTCTTTCTTGGTTGGAAAGTGACTCTCAACAGTTTTTCAACATGTTTAAGCAAATTAATGAGGCTGACATCTAGCATGTACATCTAAAAATTCACAAAAATTGTGAGAAGGAGTCCGGTAGTGAGTGCAAGATCTAATCTTGGCTCAATTTTCCATCCATAACAAAACCTAGTTATCCTATTTGTTCAATCAGATTGATCATCTTAACGACATGTGTCTTTACTGCATTACCATCGGTCATTCTAGATTGAAAGAGCTTCTTAGATATCTGATATCTATTAGTCCTACTTTCCTCACCATTTAACTATTTTAAGTGTAGGCATATAGTAGGAGCATCCATAGTTTTATACTGACGCTGAAGCTCATTACACATGGATGCGAGCATGATGCATTGAGTCAACTATGCATCATGTTGCTACTTTCTAAAATTAGCAATCTCTTACTCAGAGGCATTGTCTGCAACCATTGTAGGAATATACATATTAAGGAAATAAGATAGCTTTTCAGCTTTGAGAACTATACTTATATTCCTTAACCAATCAGTTTAATTCAGTCAGGTTAAATAGCATGTAATATGCTACGCAGTGATAATAATTTAGACATTGTAAAATTCTGTAAATAAATTTGTAATTAACAACACTATAGCATACATTCTTTTATTAATCAGAAAAATACATTAGGTCTTGTTTTAAATTGGTATCTCCCACTATTTTCTTCAAACTATATTACCCTCAATATATATAGTTCGGCAAATCTAATTAAAGATTTGCTAGTGAGAATAAGGATCCCATTTCAAATGTATATAACCTTGTGCATGCACAACAAACTATACTTAAATAAATAGGTAGACAACTCTTTGTCAATTACATCATCATGTAACTCCTTGTATTTTATTTCTTAGATCATAATGGTCAAGTGTGTGCACATCCGAACTAAAACGACTTAAGTTAAGTCATACCTAGTAGTTCCATATATTCAAAAGAAAAACACTATCATTGTGTGTGCAAAACAAAACAACATCGTTCAGTCTATTTATAAGCATTAAATGTGATAAAATAACATCTCAAATATTTAATACTCGCCTTGTGTGTGCACAACAAACTCAAATTAAATATTCAATACTCTATTATTTTACCATGCTAGAAGACGACGTTCGATATTCCAAATATCTTTGAACGTTATAACTTAATATAATTTAATTGAGGGTTTTGTTATTAATTTGTCTTATCTTGTTTAGCCCGCATGCACACACACACACACACACACACACACACACACACACACACACACACACACATATATATATATATATATATATATATATATAATACGCGTCATATTAATTAACATGCGAAGCATTTTTTTTAATATATAATATATATAATAAGCATGCACATATATAATACTATATTCTACCCGGATTGATTATGGACTTTATTCTAGTTTAGTTCACTAGAGCCACCAAGTGAACCAAAAGGTCAAACCTTGGATGCAAGAATTAAATTTAAATATAAATATTACATTTAAATACCGGGCTCCATTACAAACGGGTATTCATGCGCTCCTTGCTCGTTTGTCTCCAATTCTTCAAAATTTAATTCTAACTATTCCTATTATAAAAACTATTTACTATAAATAGAAACCTTGATCAACAATCAGGGGAAGTACATAGGAGAGAGATATAATTTACATTAAAAAATATTAGAGAAGACGAGGTACGTATACCCCATTTATAAAACTCATACATTCAAGCATCCAACTAAAATAAATTCCAATCACAATGGTCAATAGTCCATAATCAACCCCATTTATTATAATACACATCAACATATGCATCAATAAATAAAACATTCATCTCATGAATAATAAACATTCAATATATACATTGATATCGATTTAATGGGCAATTTTAGTTAGCATAAAATATAATTCTGAATTAAAATAAACTCTTTTATTTTAATCCAAATTTAATTCAAAATAAACTTTTTATTTTAATTTATCCATTTTTGAATAAAAATAAACTCTTTTATTTTTAATTAAATTATTTAATCAAAATAAACTCTTTTATTTTAATTAATATGGAATACAATTCCAAGTCAAAATAAACTCCTTTATTTTAACTTTTAAAAACGTTTTTGGGAGGAACAAAATATGTTGAATCTAATTCCTTATCAAAGTAAACTCCTTTATTTTGATTAATCTGAAATCCTCTTTTATATCTAAACAAACTTCTTTATTTTAGGAAACATGGAATCCCTTTTCATCTCCAATTAGTTATCATGGAATTCAATTCCAACACTAATTAGTTAGTATGAAATTAAATTCTAATTAAAATAAAAATCTTTATTTTAATCCAATTCCGAATAAAAATAAACTACTTTATTTCAATTTAGAATTACTAAAAAAATGGAAATTAATTTTTAATTTAAATAAACCTTTTATTTTAATTAGAAATCAAATTATTAAACAATTAATTTTTCTTTTTCTAGAGAGAGGCAGTACGACGCCGCTAGTGAACTAGCATCAGGTGCTGTGGCGCCACATCATCAGTGTCAAAAACACAGGAGCTGGCAATGCGGCACCATGATTGTACTACAATCAGGCGCTGCGGCGCCAGTTTCCAAAAACTATTTTTCCAATTCGCGAATTGTGTAATTTTTCTCCAAAAAACATAATTCTATACCAATTATTATGCTCAATAAAATTATTATAAACACATATTAATATACATATCAAATCTGATCAATTAATAACTTGCATAAAGATTTGACTCTGATACCACTGTTAAGTTTGTAAGATTCATAGATACAATCAAATTGCATAAAATAAGCAAAAACATGGTAAATCAGAGTTTTAGAATTTTATAAACCATATACCCGGATCATCGTTTATGCATAATTATTAATTAAACAAAAAGATGGAGATTAGTATTCATACCCTTGAAGATTCCAGCTTTTTCAGGTATGAGTGCACTCCAAATCCTTTTTGCGTTCTACTTAAATCTACCGGGTTGATTCCTTCCTTTGATCAACATTAGCCACCCAAATGTTTGGCCTCTAGAGATGATCCACCAAGAAATAATAAAAACTCAAGAAGAAGAGTGTTTGGCTAATCCCTTGTTTTCTTCTGTCTAGAAAGGAGTGCTCTCCCAACTCTTGAAATTAAATTTCTAACCTTTTTCCATAATAAGACTTTCTTATTTATAGATGTAGGCAACCTTTTAAACAATTTAGGATTAGTGTTTTATTTTAATTAATTAAAGTTTTTTAATTAATTAGACTTCCAAATCCTATTAGGAATAATTAAACTCTTTTAATTAATTAGTCTCCTAATCTTATTAGGAATATATATGAGAGAAAGATGGTATCTTATTAATTAATTCTGAAACTCATTTAGAATTAAATAATAATAATAATAATAATAATAATAAGACTTTCCTTATTAATTTATATTTAATATTTTTAAAATATTAAATAATACATATTAAGCTATTTAATTTATTTTATCACCATAGATTAAATCAAATACACTTAACTTATTATTACGATTATGTCATTTGCTTCTTAAATAAATATTTTTTCTTTTATGGTGTGACCCTTTAGGTTCTCTATATTAAACCGATTGTGAATAAATAAATTAGAACAATTCTAATCTTATTTAAATAAATAAAATAAACTAATAATTTATTTAAATAAATAGCATTTATTCTACAATAAGGATAATCCTCCTTAGAGATCAATGACTTTACAAATATTATAGATTTCAACATTAATCATAAAAGAACTTGTGAGTTAATAGTTATCGTACAATTCAATCCTTCTACCATATAATGCCCCAATTAAATATAAGACATGAATTTACTGTCAATTCTTATTTTATTTAATTATATGTATTTCGATTCTAAAATGCACAACTCCAAATAATACAAATTAGAAACTCCTTTCTAATTTCATTCCACCTTGGCCGAGGATTCATGGTTTGTCATTTATCGAATCACATAGGGCATATCTCTTCTTTTACTAGAAGCGGTAGATTCTTTATTGATCATTCATTATCTTCATATATAACTTATTACACCCAAGCATACCTTTTGATATACCCTAAGGGTCTTAAGGAATAAGTCAAAGTGTAATTCATTATACACAAGATATTATGATAATCTCATGTCTGAGGATCACTTGTACTACTATCACATTAGCAATTTTTATTGACAGATGAGTAAAACTCCATTAGGTATTCCTTAGCGAGTAACGTTCAGTGTACTTATTCTCCAATAAGCACCTGCATACTTTCTTTAGTGTCTCTACACAAATGATCATGAGATCAATCATCCTCATCCAATGAGTAAGCAACATATGTACCAATCTATCTGAATTTACTAATCCCTTTTTTAGTAATCCATCGGTTGGGAACTATTTTAGTTTTAAGTTATCTAAGAATTTAGATCTCGTTAGAATGATCAACATCATGATTATAAAAGCATTGCTTAAAGCTATGAGTTATTTACATATTATAAAAACAATATAATGTAGTTAATTAAATGCCTTTAATTAAATAATACTTTTATTAATAAATGAATAAGATTGTTACAAAGTATATGCTTTATCATCATACATGATTGACTTGTATGTATACTACTTCCACCAGCCTCCCTCTGTCAAGAGGGGAATCTGGCGAGTGGATAAAGTATACTCCAACTGTCGACGCCGGGAATAGTTTAAGTCCTCTCTGGACCCCTTTTTGTTGAAGGAGGAGGTCTTTTTCTCTCTGGGTTGGTTTTCCATCCACTCCTATTCGGGGGAAAAAGAGAGGATTGCCCATATTCCCTAATTTGATATTATTCGACCATTTCGCTTTCGCTTTGTCTTCGGGGTTCCGTTTAAAGGGTGAATTTTGTAGGAAACTGGTACCGACATATATGTCGACGATTTGAAAAGATTGATTTAATTTTAATGATTGGACCGAATGAGACAGAGTCGCCAGTTGGTATTTTGGAAATGGATGTACCAAGTCATCCGAGTTTTAATAGTTTTTTCGCAAAGTGGTCGAATGTGTGACTCTAAAGATTGGTCTTGAAACCCGAGATTCATGGAATTCGGGGGCTAGGTTAAGTGTGGGGAAGGTGTTAGGCACCCCTGACTCCTGTGCAAGCACGGTACCGCATATTATTGATTTTCTATGCATAAAGTGTGTATGTGTATGTGTGTGTGTGTGTATATTTTATTTTGAAAGCTTTATTAGTCTCTTTTTCTAAGTCTTTATTTTGGGTGACTTGAAAGTAGTGCTGTACCTCTTTTGCACCTAGGTACGAAGGATTCGATTTAATGAAAAGTTCATTTTTAACAAGATATATGAATTGAAGTGAGGTTTTAGAAAGTAAGATTTTCAAATCCTTTGCCCGACTAGGAATCCAAGGACATCAATAATTCTTTTTAGTTTTTACGTTCATTACGTGATCTACCCCGAATCGTTTTATTGTTCATCAAAAGCTCTTTGTGGTTTTATTAGAAATCATTTTGATGATATGCATGCAAAAGCGTTAAAAAGGATTCAGATCATCATCGGGCATGTAAGCCATCTCGATGAACCGAGCTCCTGTAATCAAGATTTTCACTATCACGGGATCTTGAATTCAACCTCTCGAGACTAACCCCTCAAGTTCGTTTTCAAGATCCAAATATTACATGTACAACGATATTTACGTTATTTAAAGCATTTACATCAGAAAAACCAGTCCATCGTGGGAATCAAGTCAGATCCATTCGAGGATCTCAACATCAGGATTCCTAGGCTCACATGATTTGTACAATATTACATATATATAGCATCCACGGCTTCGATATTAGATGATTTCATTAATTAAAATCACCGTTTAAGCCGTTTCGGCCCCCCTTTCACTTCTCAATATAAATTTAGGGTTATACGGGTTAATCGGGACCGTTCAAAATAATAAATCCATAGATATACCATGAATCTACGCCGTTATAGCCCACAAGTTAAAGCTGCATGCTTAATAACCTCTCGGGGGCTAGATTAGGCTTAGACTTTGGTATATCTATCGTTCGCGGTCGATTTACAACGTAATAAGCACAATATAACCGATAAAAATGTATAATCTATCAACTACCACACAATATACTTTAAATACAACAAGTTTAGCTATATTCAAACAAGATATCTCATTAATCTATCATTTGAACAACATTTACAAAGAAATGAAGCTCAAAAATGCGTTATTTCACCTTGGGGGTCGCGTGAACAAGCATTTTGACTCCCGGGATGAACTGAGAACACTAGTTGGGCTTCAAGTATATGCTAGATGGGATGATTAAGCTTCAAGTTGGTCGTATTGAGTTCCACCCGAGCCTCTCTCTCTAGAATGACTTTCTATCTCTATATTGTCTCTCTCTTTTTTTCTAAAATGAACTAATGTGGGGGATTTAAGCTACTAAGGCAGCCACAACCATATATGCGACTAGCCACAGATATGGTCAAGGCTAGCCAAAGTGGGACCCACAGGCTCGACAGGTGGTCCTTCGGTCTCCGTTCAGCAGAAGTTGACGTCCGCCCCTCGACCTTTCGGACAGTCTTTGAGGAATGCAAAGGGAATAAATCAATTCTGATTGGATTAGTGTTCTAGAAGTCGATACTCGTAGCTGAGATATATCAACCAGGTTCGGATATCAGTTAGCTAACTCATCTCTGATGGCACATCGTTCGAGGTTCGCTGAAGTGGTTTTCGACGATCACTTTCTCAGCTCGTCAATCCTCGATCGGTTCGCGGTATGTTCGGACGTTATTGGTCCTTCGCATCACTCCCGGGGTTGTCTCCGAGATAAGCTGGCTGCTTTACCCTACCTCGGGGTTGTCGTCGGAGTAAAATTACGCTTTTGCCATTCTGCAAGGTTAGTACAAAGAAATCAAAATTTGTCTACACCAACCATGTTGGGAAACCATCTTTAAAGCCTAGTGACAAATTATTTGGGTGTAATGAACCCAAGTAATGGCCTCTGCAGTCAAAAGCACCAGTTGTAGACGACTGTGTAAAACCTTCTGCTATGTGGACCTCCGTGAAAGATGAATGATGCCAACGTCGTCCCCACGAATATGTCTCCAAACCCAAAGTAGTAACTGGATGAAGGCAACAAAACCTCTTATATACCCAAGACTAACATAGTTAGACATCAAAAATATCAAATCTATCTATCAAAAATACCCGAAGGTGAGAAATGGAAAATGAATTGCCAGTACTTACCAATAGAAAAAGGTAGAAGCCCAACAAAGCCTCTATAACGCCTTAAAAGCGGAGGCGCATCCCTCGGAGGAAATATGCAAATATGAAAGACCCCCAATCTAAATCTCCGATACGATCTACATTGCGGAGAGCACCAATCAGAGCAAAAGAAATAATTGAGGAGTTATCTATAATAAAGTAGCCCCTCATGATTGTCAAAAATAGACGGCGAAGAATGCGATCTCTCGCAGTCTGATCCTCAAGTAGAGGCTCTGATAAAGCTCCACTGGAAGCGTCAATGCTCAATGGACCGGAACGAATGGCCCAACCCTTAAGGGCCGTAGTAGAGATCACCAACAAAGATCTGATAGTCGCAAGGGAATTGTCTGTAGACAATGGCACCCTCTCACTTGTAAACTTCAAAACGATAATGAACCGCCAATCCATCGGAGTCATCATCACCTCACAATCTAATAAGTGAAGGGACTTAGTTTGAAGGAACCATCGCTCCTATAAAGCTCTTATGTAACCCCATGGACAACGTCATGGTTTGATAGAGAATAAAGGCACAAAGCCCCAAGAATCTACAATAGCCCGGTACTCAGGATGCAAGTTCTGAGAAACGAAATGGACAGTAAACCAGTTCCCCCTGGACTGGGTAAAGCCGAGAACCTGCATCATGTTCAAAATCAAAGAATAAACTCTTGTCTCGAAAGTGAAAAAAAAAGAAATTAAAAGTTTTCATTACCTCATTGGCATAGAGATGGAGTGATGGATGACGCCTCAAGTCACCCAAAAGATCGGAGATAGACATCCTTATACCGAGAAGGTCCCGACGCGGGGTAGAAGAAGAAGGAGTTGTATCTGCAACAGGGTCCTCCTCCTCATCAACAACATCCTCCCTCTCAATACTAAAGGGACGAATCACAGACTCAGCAAATCGACGCTCCTGTCATGTCGGTCAGGGCAAAGGAACAGTCGAAGCTGCTCTCCTAACACATGAAGAAATGGTACGTGGAATAGAGTTGTTGTGTTGGTCAGAATCCATATTTAGAAACAAAAATATCCAAATCGCCTCAGAATAGGTGAGGTATGATTTACTTACAAATTAAGTAAAGTATGTGCATGACCTTAGGACATTAGAATCCTAGAAAGCTTAAAAACATAGCATGCATAGCTTAATTATGTTAAATCATGCTATTTTAACATACATCCCTAGTAGAGTTAAACATGCATGCATTTTAGAATGTTCAGACTCGTGAAAAAATTTCGCCAGAGTCTCCTTTGTAAAATGAACTATCCGCCTGCACATAGGCATTACCAAGTGGCCATTCAGTAGCACATTAACCCAAATCATGAGCATTTCATATATATATATATATATATATATATATATGAAAACCATAAAATTAAACTCATCATGTCAGCTAAATTATCATGTGTATTTTTTAGTTGAAAATTCAAGCTCATTTGTCCTCAAATAGGATGAATAAACCAGCCAAAAAGGGCACCAATTGACTGTCCTGAAAATGAAATTTTTTTATACCAAAATGTTTAGCATGGTAAAACATAAGTATTTATTAAGTTTATTCATTTTTATTAAGTCATTTATGCACACATATTTGATACATTACATTCAACCCCATACTGCGTGAAATCTAATATTCTAACGGTCAAAAAGTGAAAAGAATGGATGTAAATGTTACCTGAAGTGTGCAGAACGATTGTACAGTGACAGATTTCAGAAAAAACAAGCCGAAATGAGTAGATTTAAGCATAAAGGGCCTAAAACTCTGAAACATGGGGTCAAACGTCAAAGCCTAAAATTTCTATAAACTGTTGGTAATAGCTCCAGCGTAGCATCTGGGGATGATTCGGTGATTCAAACCGTTGCTAACAGCTCCAGCGTAGCATCGGGGAAGGATCTGGTGATGAAAACTAATTCGACAAAAGATCAAGTACATGACAGTATGAAGCATTGGCGATAACCCCAGCGTAACATCGGGAATGGTCCGGTGGTGTAAGCCGTTGAGAGTCACTTCAACAAAGATCAGAGTATCTGAGGTTGCAAAGTATCGACGACAATCCCGATGCAACATCGAGAAAGGACCGGTATTGTGATTTGTTGAAAGTTATCTCCACTAAGATCAGCGGATTTAGCATTACAAATCACCATCAATCCAGTATGGCATCTGAAAAAACTTGTCAGAACGACCCTAGAAAACTACCTTCATCAAGAAGGACCGATGATCGAATTTGTTATACACAAAATCTCCAATCAAATTAGCTAATCCACCCGTTGTAAACTACTGTTCGAGTAGGCATCGAGGAGGTTCGGTAACGGTCAACTCTATAAACTATCATTCGAGTAGGTATTAAATCAAATAAGTTAATCTGGCTGTTGTAAACTACCGTTCGAGTAGGCATCGACGAGGTTCGGTGATGGTCAGCCCTGCAAAATACCATTCGAGTAGGTGTCAAATCAAATCAGTTCAGCCGACCATTGTAAACTACTATTTGAGTAGGCATCGAGGAGGTTCGATGATGATCAACTTTGCAAACTACCGTTTGAGTAGATATCAAGTCAAATCAAGTTCAATTGACCATTGGAAACTACCGTTCACGTGCGCATCGAGAAGGTTCGGTGATGGTCAACCCTGCAACCTACCATTCGGGTAGATATCAAATCAAATCAGTTTAGTAATGATCGACCATTGTAAACTACCGTTCGAGTAGGTATCAAGGAAGTTTGGTGATGGTAAACCTTGTAAACTACCGTTCGAGTAGGCATTGAGAATATGTTATCACTGCAAGATCTATCCCTGACAACAACATCGACATCAACTGGATAAAAATCCAAATCGTTGGTGACAGCTGTAAGGTTTGTAAGATTCGTGGCGCAATCAAATTGCATAAAATAAGCAGAAGCATGGTAAATCAGAGTTTTAAAATCTTACAAACCATATACCCATATCATCCTTTACACACAATTATTATTAAATAAAAAGATGGATATTACTATTCATACCCTTGAAGATCTTAGCTTCCTCAGGTATGAGTTCAACTCCAAATCTTTTTTGCGTTCTACTTGAATTCACCTATTTGATTCCTTCTTCTGATAAACGTTAGTTACCCAAGTGTTTGGTCTCTAGAGGTGATCCACCAAGAAAGAATAAGAATTCAAGAAAAAGGTGTTTGGATAAACCCTAGTTTCCTTCTCTCTAAGAAGAGTGCTCTCCCAACTCTTGGAATTAAAAAATCTAACCTTGTTTCATAATAAGACTTTCTTATTTATAGATGCAGGCAACCCTCCTAAATAATTTAGGATTATGATTTTATATTAATTAATTAAACTCCTTTAATTAATTAGGCTTTCCAATCCTATTGGGATTAATTAAACTCTTTTAATTAATTAGCCTCCTAATCTTATTAGAAATATATAAGAGAGAGAGAGAGAGTATCTTATTAATTAAATCTCAAAATCCTTTAGGAATTAAATAATAATAATAATAATAATAATAATAATAATAATAAGACTCCTCTTATTAATTTATATTTAATATTTCAAAAATATTAAATAATAAATATTAAGCTATTTAATTTATTCTATCACCATAGATTAAGTTAAATATACTTAACTTATTATTACGATTATGCCATTTATTTCTTTAATAAATATTCTTCCTTTTATGGTGTGACCCTTTAGGTTTTCCATATTAAACCGGTTGTGAACAAATCAATTAGAATAATTCTAATCTTATTTAAATAAATAAATTAAACTAATAATTTATTTAAATAAATAACATTTATTCTACAATAAGGATAATCCTCCTTAGCAATCAATGACTTTTCAGATAATATAGATTTCAACATTAATCATAAAAGAACATGTGAGTTAATATTTACCGTCCAATTCAATCCTTCCACCATACAATGTACCAATTAAATATAAGACATGGAATTATTGTCAAGTCTTATTTTATTTTATTATATGTATTACGATTACAAAATGCACAACTCCAAATAATACAAATTATAAACTCCTTTCTAATTTCATTCCACCTTGGTCAAGGATTCCTGTGTTGTCATTTACCGAATTACATCCGACATATCTCTTCTTTTAGTAGAAGCGGAAAATTCTTTATTGATCATTCATTATCTCCATATATAACTTATTACATCCAAGCATACCCTTTGATATACCCTAAGGGTCTTAAGGAATAAGTCAAAGTATAATTCATTATACACAAGATACTATGATTATTTCAAGTCTGAGGATCACTTGTACTACTACCACATTACGAATTCCTATTGACAGACGAGTAAAACTCCATTAGGTAGTCCTTAGCGAGTCACGCTCAGTGTACTTATTCTCCAATAAGCACCTACATACTTGCTTTAGTGTCTCCACATAAATGTTCATGAGATCAATCATCCTCATCCAATGAGCAAGCAACATATGTACTAATCTATCCGGATTTACTAATTCCCTTTTTAGTAATCCATCGATTGAGAACTATTTTAGTTTTTAAGCTATCTAAGAATTTTGATCTCATTAGCATGATTATCATCATGATTCTAAAAGCATTGCTTAAAACTATAGGTTATTTACATATTATAAAAATAACATAATGTAGATAATTAAATATTTTTAATTAAATAATATTTTTATTAATAAATGAATAAGATTGTTACAAAGTATATGCTTTTATCATCAAACATGATTGACTTGTATGCATACTACTTTCAATCTCCCACTTGCTCTAAAGCCAATCGCCATGGTATCTCATACCTTTCTTCTCTAAGTGACGATCATCTTGCTGTTGGATAGCTTCAGTAAATGAATATGCAATGTCATTTTTGAGAGTTCACTATCTATATAGTGACTTCTCCTCTTTTAATGATTTCTTTAATCAAATGAAAGTGACGCAACACATGTTTGATTCCAAGATGAGATTTAAGAACTATTTCTAGTTCTATAATAAACTTTTCATCTGAAACATCAACTTACCGCTTCATTTACAGCTATATACTTTGTCTTTATCAATAAATCAACAACTCTTTGCTGTTTGGAACCTTTCCAATTCATTGCATCACCTTTTAAGGTAACGACTTACCCTAAAGTGGATTTGATGTCGTCTTGGTCAGTCTGAAAACTTGAGTCTGTTTAGTCCTCTTGTGTAATTCAGACCCATCATGAATCATGATTACATCCTTAGTATCAGTTAAGTACTTTAAGATGTTTATCACTGTCTTACAGTGATCTTTTTCAGAAAATAACTGATCAACATCGAGTATCGTACATTTCATTGCATACATAATAGTTACTCATGCGATCTCTCTTTTATTGAGGTCAGTGTTAGAGAGATACACTCCATGACTCATCATCATAAGACATCTTTGGGAGATTACCATGCTAAACGCCTTTAACATGAAATGAATATACGTTCCTTGGGTTAAGCCGAGCATCCTGTTAAATCTATCTATATAGATTTATATCCCCAATTTAGGATGTTCTACCCAAATCATTCATGGAGGAATGTTTAGACAACTCTATCTTTACTGATTATAGCATTGGTATGTCATTTCTTATAAATAGTATATAACATATAGTACTAGGAATGTCATAGAGCTCCCACTAACCTTTTTGTACTCATTAGGTTCATTCTCATTTTTGATAAAATCAAACTCTTTTTGATTGTCTTATCAAAATGAATGTTCCATCTTTGAGAAGCTTGCTTCAATCCATAAATGGATTGCTGTAGCTCATATACATGACTTATTTTAATCATTGAAACAAATACATCTGGTTGTATCATATATACATTCTCCTCTAATAATTTATATTTGAGGAAGGGCGTCTCCACGTCCATTTGCCAAATTTAGTAATCAGCTGCAATTGGAAGTAAAATTCGAATGGTCTTGAGCATTGCTTCAAAGATCCATTTTGGAATTTATGGTCATCTAACATTTCTTTGAGTGTCTACAACTCTTAGTCTTATCGTATATAACTGGATCATCATCCTCTATGATGCGTACCTCATCATTATCATCTATGATCAATCCATAACTCCCAGGTATCTTCAATACTATTCCAGATTTATGATTCGGTTATGGTACAATAGGTCTATCTATATGTTCCTCCTTTTGACTAATAGTGATTTGTGATTCTTGAACTCCTTCAAGATCTATTATCCTCCCACTAGCCCATCAATTATAAATATCTTTATCTTAAAAGACAGTGTGTTTCGCAACAAACACCTTTTGCTAAGTAGGATTTTAGAACATTTACCCTTAACTTACTTTAGGATGTCCCACAAATCTGTATTTGTCAAATCTTGTCCTAAACATATCCTTTTGAAACCTTTTCACTTAAGCTGGACAACCCTTTATCTTAACATACTTAAGATTAGGAATTCTCCTTGTCCATAACTCTTATGAAGTCTTAGGGACGGATTTTGAGGTTACCTTATTTTGTATATATGTAGCCGTTTCCAAGGCATTACCCTAGAAGGATACTAGAATGTCATTAAAATCATTATGGACCGCACCATGTCCAACAAGGTACTATTCTTCCTTTTAGATACACCAATCAATTATTGTGCATCAAGAAGAGTCCATTTTAAGAAAACCATTTAAAATGATCTTAAAACTTATTGCACAAGTATTTATTCCTCGATCCAATCAAAGAATCAATATACCTTGCCAATTAATTTTACTTCTGAATTCTTTAAACCTTTCAAATGATTCAGACTTGTATCACCAAATACAAATATTCAACTCTTTGAATGATCATCTCTTTTTCTTTTACTAGTTTCTTCAATTTAAAATTATTTTTTATGTAAGTCAAGTATGTAAAATCCACTTTGTAAATTGTTATTTATTTAAAGTAATGGACTTGCCCGTAGGCAGCGCTAAACAATAAGATCCTGTATTTAATGGACCAACCTTTGCTCCATTCCCACACGCAGGAAGATTTCCTTTGTTTAGCTTTTTACTTCTGCTTGGTCCCTTCACAAATCTGTATTTATAAGAACCATAGTCGGTATCCAATACCCAAGTAGAAATTTTACTTAATGAAAGATTTATTTCAATTATGAACAAACTTGTATTTGTAACCGAAGCTTTACTAAACTTCTTCTGGTTAGCCTTTACAAGATACTTCTCACAGTTTCTATTCTAGTGTCCAGGCTTATTGTAGTAGAAGCAACTCGTTTTCTATTCGTATCAGTTTTGTTCTTATTATCCTTTGTATTTGCCTTTCTATTTACCTTCTTTGAATCGTTCTTCTTTTCAGAAGATCCTTTGGCCCCTATCAGCAAGACTTGTTCTTTCTTGGTTGGAAAGTGACTCAACAATTTTTAATATGTTTAAGCAAATCAATGAGGCTGACATCTAGCTTGTACATCTAAAAATTCACAACAAATGTGAGAAGGAGTCCGGGAGTGAGTGCACGATCTAATCTTGGCTCAATTTTTCATCCATGATAAAACCTAATTGTCCTATTTGTTAAATTAGATTGATCATCTTAAGTAAATGTGTCTTTACTGCATTACAATCGATCATTCTAGATTGGAAGAGCTCCTTAGATATCTGATATCTATTAGTCCTACTTTTCTCACCATTCAACTCTTTGAAGTGTAGGAATATAGTAGGAGCATCCATAGTTTCATGCTGACGCTGAACCTCGTTACTCATGGATGCGAGCATGATGCATTGAGCCATATATGCATCTTCTTGCTACTTTCTAAAAGTAGCAATCTCTTCCTCAGAGGAATTGTCCTGCAACTATTGTAGGGATATGCATATTAAGGATATAAGATAGCTTTTCAGCCTTGAGAACTATTCTCAAATTCCTTAACTAATCCGTTTAATTTGGTTTGGTTAATTAGCATCTAATATGTTACGCAGTGATAATAATTTAAACATTGTAAAATTTTGTAAATAAATTTGTAATTAACAACATTATAGCATACATTCTTTTATTAATTACCAAAATAAATTAGGTCTTGTTTTAAATTGGTATCTCCCACTATTTTTTTCAAACTATATTACCCTCATAATATATAGTTCGACAAATTTAATTAAAGATTTTCTAGTAAGAATAATGATCCTATTTCAAATATATATAGTCTTGTGTCTGCACAACAAACTATATACAAATAAATAGGTAGATAACTTTTGTCAATTACATCACCATGTAACTCCTTGTATTTTGCATCTTATATCATTATGGTCAAGTGTGTGCACATCCGAACCAAAATGATCTTAGTTAAGTTTAACCCAACATTTCCATATAAGTGAAGAGAAAACTAAAGCCCTTGTCTGTGCACAACAAATCGGTAATGTTCAATTCCTTTTCAACAAAATATGTAATAAAACAACATGTTAAATATTTAATGTTCGCCTTGTGTGTGCACAACAAACTCAT
This sequence comes from Panax stipuleanatus, assembly GCA_020205555.1. Taxonomy (NCBI): domain Eukaryota; kingdom Viridiplantae; phylum Streptophyta; class Magnoliopsida; order Apiales; family Araliaceae; genus Panax; species Panax stipuleanatus. The sequence continues at coordinate 89,768,093 of CM035118.1, forward strand.
ATTAAATATTTAATACTCTATTATTTTACCATGCTAGAAGGCGACGTTCAATATTCCAGATATCTTTGAAAGCTTAGGATTTAATATAAAATCATTGAGGGGTTTGTTATTATTTGTCTCATCTTGTTTAGAACGCATGAACATATATAAATAAAATACGCGTCATATTAATTAACATGCGAAGCATGTTTTATAATATATAGTATATATAATAATCATGCACATATAGACGATCCGGATCTGAAGCTCACTCAACTAAAAGCTCACCTAACTCACCCCTCTTTAGCGACGGACCAAACTGTCGACCGTCGCCTTAGCTTTTGGCGACAGACAACATATAGCGACGGATAACATATAGACGACGGTTGTATATATAGCGACGGATGAACCGTCACCTGATCCGTCGCCAAAGGAGGGTGAGTTTGGGTGAGCTTTTAGTTGGGTGAGCCTAAGATCCTTATCGCACATATAGAATACAATATTCTACCCGGATTGATTTTGGACTTTATTTTAGTTTGGTTTACTAGAGCCACCAAGTGAACCAAAAGGTCAAACCTATGGTGCAAGAATTAAATTTAAATATAACTATTACATTTAAATTATGGGCTCCATTACAAACGGGTTTTTAAGAGCTCTTTGCTACTTGGTTTCCAATTTTTCAAAATTTAATTCAAATTATTCCTATTACAAAAAACTATTTACTATAAATAAAAACTTTGATCAGCAGTCAAGGGAAAATACATAGAAGTGAGATAGAATTTACATTAAGAAAAATTAGAGAAGATGACGTATGCAGACCCCATTTATAAAACCCACACCTTCAAGCATCCAACTAAATTAAAATTCAATGACATTGGTCAATAGTCCATAATCAACCTCATTTATTATCATACAAATCAACATATGCATCAACAAATAAAACATTCATCTCATGAATAATAAACATTCAATATATACATTGATATTGATTTAATGGACAATTTTAGTTAGCATAAAATTTAATTCTAAATTAAAATAAACTCTTTTATTAAATATGAAATCCTATTTCATATCTAAATAAACTCCTTTATTTAAGGAAACATGGAATCTCTTTTCCTAATTCACAAATAAACTTCTTTAGTTTTAGGAAACATGGAATCCATTTTCCTAATACAGAAACAAACTCTTTTATTTTTAGAAAACAAGGAATTCAATTTTATCTCCAATTAGTTATCATGAAATCCAATTCCAACTCTACTTAGTTAGCATGAAATTAAATTCTAATTAAAATAAACATCTTTATTTTAATCTAATTCCAAATAAAAATAAACTACTTTATTTAAATTTAGAATTACTAAAAAAACATGGAATTTAATTTTTAATTTAAATAAACATTTTATTTTAATTAGAAATCAAATTATTAAAAAAAAATCTAGAGAAAGGCGTTGCGGCGCCGCTAGTGAACTAGAATCAGGCGCTACGGCTCCACATCATCAGTGTTAAAAACACGGAGCCGGCGCTACGGCGCCATTATTGTACAACAATCAGGCGCTGCGGCGCCAGTCTCCAGAAACTATTTTTCCAGTTCGCGAATTGTGTAATTTTTCTACAAAATATATAATTCTATACTAATAATTATGCCCAAAAAAATTATTCTAGACACATATCAAATCTGAAAAATTAATAACTTGCTTAAATATTTGGTTCTGATGCCACTGTTAGGTTTATAATTTTCATGGTGCAATCAAATTGTATAAAATAAGCGGAAGCATGGTAAATCGGAGTTTTAAAATTTTACAAACAATATACACGGATTATCTTTTATGCACAATTATTAATTAAACAAAACGATGGAGATTAGTATACAATCCCTTGAAAATTCTAGCTTCCTCATGTACGAGTTCAAGTCCAAATCCTTTTCGCGTTCTACTTGAATTCACCGGGTTGATTCCTTCCTTTGATCAACGTTAGCCACCCAAGTGTTTGACCTCTAGAGGTGATCCACCAAGAAAGAATAAGAATTCACGAAGAATGGTGTTTGGCTAAACCCTAGTTTTCTTCTCTCTATAAAGAGTGTTCTCCCAACTCTTGGAATTAAAAAAAATCTAACCTCGTTCCATAGTAAGACTTTCTTATTTATAAATGTAGGCAACTCTCCTAAATAATTTAGGATTAGAGTTTTATATTAATTAATTAAACTACTTTAATTAATTAGGCTTCTCAATCCTATTGGGATTAATTAAACTCTTTTAATTAATTAGCATTCTAATCTTATTAGAAATATATATGAGAGAGAAAGAATATCTTATTAATTAATTTCCAAAGTCCTTTAGGAATTAAATAATAATAATAATAATAATAATAAAACTCTTCTTATTAATTTATATTTAATATTTTTAAAATATTAAATAATAAATATTAAGCTATTTAATTTATTCTATCACCATAGATTAAATTAAATATACTTAAATTATTATTACGATTATGTCATTTGCTTCTTTAATAAATATTCTTCCTTTTATGGTATGACCCTTTAGGTTTTCCATATTAAATTGGTTGTGAATAAATCAATTAGAACAATTCTAATCGTATTTAAATAAATAAATTAAACTAATAATTCATTTAAATAAATGACATTTATTCTACAATAAGGATAAGCCTCCTTAGCGATCAACGACTTTCCAGATAATATAGATTTCAACATTAATTATAAAAGAACCTGTGAGTTAATAATTACCGTACATTTCAATCCTTCCACCATACAATGCCCCAATTAAATATAAAACATGAAATTATTGTCAAGTCTTATTTTATTTAATTATATGTATTTTGATTCCAAAATGCACAACTCCAAACAATGTAAATTAGAAACACCTTTCTAATTTCATTCAATCTTGGCCAAGGATTCCTAGGTTGTCATTTATCGAATCACATAGGACATATCTCTTCTTTTACTAGAAGCGGTAGATTCTTTATTGATCATTCATTATCTTCATATATAACTTATTACACCCAAGCATACCCTTAGATATACCCTAAGGGTCTTAAAGAAAAAGTCAAAGTATAATTCAAGATACACAAGATACTATGAGGATCTCAAGTCTGAGGATCACTTGTACTACTATCACAATATAAATTTTTATTGACAGGCGAGTAAAACTCCATTAAGTATTCCTTAGCAAGTCACGTTCAGTGTACTTATTCTCCAATAAGTACCTACATACTTTCTTTAGTGTCTCAACACAAATTATCATGAGATCAATCATCCTCATCCAATGAGCAAGCAACATATGTATCAAAATTATCTTGATTTATTAATCCCTTTTTTAGTAATCCATTGATTGGGAACTATTTTAGTTTTTAAGCTATCTAAGAATTTAGATCTCATTAGCATGATCATCATCATGATTCTAAAAGCATTGCTTAAAACTATGAGTTTATCACATTGTCGACGTTGGAAAATTTAAAAACCCCGCGGGTCAGTTTGTAACCCGAGTTTTCTCAAATCGATCTTCCTAAGTTCTCTCTACCCCAACTCTTTTTATTTAGTAAAAAGGTTTTGAAGGGTTATTTTAGGAAAGAGGCCAAGATGTTTTTATGTCGACGATTTGAACGTTTAGAGTCACCAGTTGGTAGATTGGAAAATGGTTGTACCAACTCAACCGAGTTTGATTTGAAAAGAAGCCCAATTGCTGGACACTGTCTAAACATGATCTTTGAAATTGGAGTTTTGAGTTCGGGGGCTTAGTTAAGTGTGGGCAAGGTGTTAGGCACCCCACGACACCCGTGTAAACATGGTACCGTATCTTTTCAATATTTTCCTTAAAATTATGAATGCGTGAGTGAATGTTGTTTGAAAATTGGGCCTATTGATTTGATTGATTGAAAGCTTTGACAGACTTCAGTTGAGCCTATATACGAAGGGATTGATTTGATTTGATAATCAGTCTTTGATTTGATTTGCAAAAGCATTTAATTTGATTTACAAAAGCTTTTCTTTTGATTGAAAATGATGTTTTGAAAGCTGGTTTATCAAACCCTTACGCTGCCATAGGAATTGAAGCGTATCGCTACTTTCAATTTGTTTATCTTTATAGCCTTAAGGCTGCATGTGAATGGTGATTTATCGGGTTGCGAAGCATCCTCGACCACAGAAATAGATAAGTGTTGGTCTCCTCATGGGTATGAAAACCATCGGAGGGACGCTGACACGATAATTGACATTTTATTATGATGATACCTTAAATTCGGATAACCGTTTTAAGGTCTGTGTATATACATTTTACAGAAAAAACTGGCAGGGTACATCTGTAAACTGGAGTTTGTCCATCATGGGAATTAGATCCTAATCGATTTGATCGTGAATCCCACGATTCCTAGGCTCACATATGAGTAGCCCATAAACCTGCACAGTTCAAATTTGTACAAAAATGGATATATATAGATCATCATGTCGCAATGGAACAAAGGATTCATCAATAAATCTTGGTTGCGAGTGGATAACGCGTCTCGTTCCCACTAGATAGCGATCTAAGGGACACGAGTTTGCTTTTAAAGCTGAAACTATATAAAAATAATTAGATTTAAAGAAATCTTAACCATTATAGCTTCCATGTTTTGTCGGGACCTGTTTGGACCGTTGAAAGCTAGAATTGGCGGGATTTGGATAAATCTAGTCCGTTTGCAGATATGTTAGTGCAAATTCATAAAAAATAATATTAAAGGCAGCAGTTGAATAGATGGAGTAAAGCAATATATATATATATATAGTTATATATATACAAAACTATAAAAAGGGCGATGGGTTTTCACTCGCAAGCCCGGACTGGAATTGAAATATATATATATTTATAAAAAAAACTGTAAATAGCCACGAAATAATCTAGGCTGTGGCAGAAATGAAATATATATATATATATAGAAAAATAGTAATAAGGGCGATGGGTTTTCACGTCGGTGCTCGTACTGGAATTGAAATTGACAGAAAAGTAGGCAACTAGTGACTAGGGAGAGCACCCAGTATGGCGAAGTGTGCAAAAGCAGTAAAATGGCCACAAAGTAATCGAGGACAGCCTAAAAATATATAAATATTTATATGTACAGAAATGTAGTCAACCAGGACTGATATGAGTACCAGTGATTGTGAAAGTCGCTTACATATGCGTAGATATATATAAAAGCGAAAAACATCCACGGATGTGACATCCGGGCTTGACAGAATTGAAATGTTAGTCCATTTACAGTTAAATAAGCACAAAAAAGGGCCAAACCCAGACTGGGAACATAACCCAGTTCGGTGAAGTTGCCAAAAATGTGTGTGCTAGTGCATTTAAGCTGCTGAAGTTGACAGATCGTCAATCCGAGTTGTAAAAATGCAAAAATGTGTGTTTATGTATAGAAATGTACCAAATTTTGAAGAAAACGGCTACGGAACTAACTTTTGGGCATATTTAGAAGATGAAACTTCGTGTGCAAGTGGAAAATAGTGTAAAGTAGTAGTATTGACTTTTTGATCGTAAAAATACTTACAATGGACTGCAATACGGCCTTTTTGCCAAATCGTAGGCTCTATACGTCCAAATATATCGGTTATTTTCTAATATGTGGTAGTATATGGGTATATCTACATGTTGGAGTTAAAATATTTGGGGTTGGAAGAGGTGTAAAAGTAAGAAAATCAAACAGGCAGAGCTTCGCTGCTTTTTAAAACTTGAAAATGAAGGGGGGGGTGCACGTTTATAGGCCAGGGAGCCTTAGCTCTACCTGCGGCTGGCGCAGGTAGAGGTACGGCTCCCCAAGTGGGGCCCGCGATGAATGGTTCTGTTATCTCAAAGTACATGCATTCCGAACAACGCGTAGTCGAAGTCAGAACTTTCAAACTTTTGATCGAAGCGTTCGTTTGAGGAGTGTGATAACTTTTCGGAAAGCCCTCGCCGAGAGTGTTGCAATGTTATGGGATAAAACATTTTCTGGGTCCAAGAAGATGGGTTCGTAACCAGGTCTTCGATTACCCATAGTTTGTCCGTTGAGCTGTCTTGCGCTATTGGCACTCGGGATCATTATTGTGGTTCATTCTGACTTTGATGGCATTAATTCGGCTTGAGTTTGACTAAATCTATTGAGAGTTGGATAAAATGACCATTTTACCCCTCCTAGGGTTGTCTGGGGTGTCGGTACAGCCTTTGATGGAGCTGGCTTCCCTGGATTGTCTCTGGGGCTGAACTGCACTTCCCGTCTTGATGCCGAGGCTGATCTGTACTTCTTGCACTGAGACCGGGGATGATTTGACATGTCTTGAGTTGATGTCGAGGTTGACTTAACTTTCCAGGTTGAGACCGAGGCTGACTTGACGGCCCAATGTGAAGGACGGGGTTGATTGGTATCTCTCGTTGCTGCCGAGGCTAATTTGAATTTCTCGGGTTACTGCTGAGGTTGATTTAAAGGCCCGATATTGAGATCGGGGTTTGACCTGATGACCAGATTAGAGATCAGGATTGATCTGATGGCCTAATATTGAGATCGGGAGATTGACTATCGGAGTAGGATAGACGGTCCGATTGGGGATCGGAGCTGGATTGACGGTCCGATTGGAGATCGAAGATGGATTGACAGTCCAATTGGAGATCGAAGATGGATTAACGGTCCAATTAGAGATCATAGATGGATTAACGGTTCGATTGGAGTTCGGAGATGGATAGATTACCGATATTGGTGATCGGGTTTGACTGACGTACCGATATTGGTGATCGAATTTGGCTGGAGTACTGATATTGGCGATCGGATTTAGGTTACCGATATTGGGGATCAAATTTTGGTTTAAAGACCGGCATTGATGGTCGATTTTGAATTGAAGGACCGGCATTGGTGGCCGAATTTGAGTTGAAGGACTGGCATTGGTGGCCGAATTTGGGTTGATTGACAGTTTTGCCCTCCTACATTATTTGTATTGGGGCAAGAAAAATTTCGAGTGTCTACAGATGCCCCTCTTTATCATGTTCATGCAATGTAATGGAATGGACAGGATAATGATTAGGAGATACTGGAAATAAAAAGTGCTAGCGCTGCTTCGAAGGCTGGGCGTCTTTGAGTAGAATGGGGCTTCTACTAGCTGCTTACGTTCTCACTCTGCTAGGGATAACGTTGTCATGTACAGGCATTGATGTTGTTGGTAAGTTACCGCGAACTAATTTTTCCATTTTCTATTGGGATGACATCATTCACGATAGCTTTGTAGATTCTGATTAAGGCTGATATGATTGATACTACCTCAATGATCCCTTTGAGGATGTGTATAACAGATTCCATCATTTGTGATGGATTCTTATAATTGCTTCCGTCACCGGATCCCTTCTGTTGCTTGACTGGGGTTGAGGCGACAATTGAAGCGTCATTGGGGTTGAGACAATGGTTGGACTAGACTTCGATCTATACCCGAACTTCGCTGGGGTTGTGCCAACGCCTGAACTGCCATCGATAAGTACCCGATGCTTCGTTAGGGTTGTGCCAACGGCTGAACTATTTTGGTCAATACCCAAACTTCGCTGGGGCTGAGCCAATGGCTGAAACTATTTTGGTCAGTACCCGAACTTCGCTCGGGCTGAGCCAACGACTGAAACTACTTCGGTCAGTACCCGAACTTCGCTGGGGCTGAGCCAATGGCAAAAACTGCTTCGATCAGTACCTAAACTTTGCTAGGGCTGAGCAACAGCTAAAACTGCTTCGGTCAATACCCGAACTTCGCTGAGGCTGAGCCAACGGCTGAAACTGCTTCGGTCAGTACCCAAACTTCGCTGGGGCTGAGCCAACGGCTGAAACTGCTTAGGTCAGTACCCAAACTTCGCTGGGACTGAACCAACGGCTGAAACTGCTTTGGTCAGTACCCGAACTTCGCTAGGGCTGAGCCAACAGTTGAAATTACTTCGGTCAGTACCTGAACTTTGAAAAATGACAGTTTTGTTTAATTCTTGTGCAGTTTTTCCGCAGTTTGATTGGTTGATCCCCGGACAAGGCTCCGGGATGAATACCAAGGGTCTTCGTAGAATTTCCCTTTTCGTCAGGATTACGCTGCTTAAACACAGGATTTCTGGCTGAACCGCTCAATCGCGTAGCGCTTTCTCTTTAAATTTGACTTGTCAGCCTATTTAAACTCTGTTTTGACTCAAACCGAACCGGGCCGGACAGAAGTGGGACCCACCTGGGCTGCCGCAGGGGGAGGTGCGGCAGCCGCAGGTGGAGGTGCAACTACCTGGCCTATTTAATATACTGCGAAATTTTCATTTTGCAAGTTTCCCGTTTTGAGTTTCGAAAGGATTCCGATCTTTATTTTCAGATCTATGAAGCTTGGACAGCTATTTTTTGAATCCGTCAGTTCCTACGCATTCAGCACAGTGCAGGTAACATTTTACATGCTTTTTTCACAATTTTTGACCGTTAAAAGCTTGCGAACCTCCTAGGATGCTTTTAGACGCAATGTATGAAAAATATATGCCTATATGACCTAAATTTTTTTTAATACTTATGTATGCATATTTTACTGTAATGCACATTTGGATGTAAGAAAATACAGGTTCTAAGATAATCAATTTTTGTACTTTGTGATTAATTTAGTCATCCTTTTTGCGGCCTAGTGAGCCTGGATTTTCAACTAAAAATGTCCATGGTAATTTGGCTACAATGTGAGTTTGATATTTTTTTTAGTAAATATGAACTGTTTCTATTTTTGGGTAGGTGTGCTACTGAATAGCCACCTAGACATGCCTGTGTGCATGTGGACAATCCATTTTACAAAGGAGTCTATGGCTAAATTTTTCCAAAATCTTAGACATGCATTTTTGACTCTGTGGGGAATTTTTATTACTGACCCATGCAGGTTTTAAATTTCTAGGTTTTGAAAACATGCAATTTTGACTTTATTGGGTATTTTTTACTGACCCATGCATGTATTAGGACCTAGAGATATATGTCGGACTGATTGAAAATGATAAGCCACCCTTTCTAAGGTGATTTGGAGAGTTGTTGCCAGTAGATGGATCGTGATAGACCCGGCAGTTCTAGTAGGGTCTCCTCAGGTATTAGACGTAGGAGGGCTTTTGATGTGCCACAGCCACGTCCGGCTAGGACGCCTCGTAGATTGGTAAAGGGCAGGATTCACCTCTCAAAGAACGAGCAGCCACTTGATATTGACGATGCGGAGGCTCCTTTTATTGCTCCTGTTCCCGCTCAGGCTCCACGTGCGAAGGTCCCAAGCATTGTTGTGCCTACTCAGGAGCTACTGGGGGATTTGAGTCGCCATCCTTCGAGATATCTTCACGCTAATAAGGTGACTTGAAGTTTTTCTTCTCTCTGGATTCTTTTCTTCCTTCTTGCCATTTTTGGGGCTCAAGTTTTTGACATGGGTTGATTTTTTATACAGGTTCCCGACTTTACGCAGCCTCGAGGGAACTGGTTTAACGTGCACTCTCTGTATCACACGTTGCATGAGGATTACAAGGATATTGTAGATGGCTAGGGATTTCAGATCTTTATCTCGATCTTTCCTCGCCGTTGCCCCTGGGGGTATATGAGGGCTTTGTCTGAGCGCTGGTTCCACCAGACTCAGTCCCTTCATTTGCTGGATTGTGAGGTGATGATGACTCCTATGGACTGGAGATTTATCACCGGCATTGAGTTTGAGGGCTAGTTAGTGCCTGTCATAACTGACATTTTGCCCGCTATCGTTTGGTCCCTTCTGGGAGTCCCGACAATGGCATTCAAGGGTTGGGCAGTCTGATGTGGTCCCTTGAGTATAGATGCCCAGAATGGGACTTTGCAGTTGCATCCGCCTGATGACCAGAGATCTAGAGATTGCATTCTGAGGCGATTATTTTTCTCGATCATCAAGGGTTATTTCGTGGAGGACAACTCGTCTACTGTGCACTTCGCTTTGATCTGCGCCACTCGACAGGTAGAGCGCCTCAGTGACTATGATTGGGGCTCCTATACCTTTGCCTATTTTCTCCGGGGCATGTGTATGCTTTCGGAGGCTACGATGGAGGCTTGGTTAGGATTTTACCTATTCCTGCTGGTGAGTACATCTTTATGTACCTTTTTAATTTTAGCATTTTTGTCAGTCTTGATCACTCAGGACTTTTGGTATTTGCATGGTAAGCTTTGGGCATTTGAGAGGCTTCCTTGCCTACGGCCGCTACTGCTTTAGGTCTGGAGACCTATCCTTGAGGACGGAGATGGCATCACTCCACTTTGATGGAGGTCCCTATTGCTAAGGGATTCACTCATGCCCGTCTACAGTTGGAGCTTTTGATAACGGATTTGATCACCTGAACACCGTACACATCCGAGCACTTGATCGTCGGATTCGAGAGAGGAGTCCCTACTGGCCGGGAGTTTAACTTATCGACCCGCAGGGTACAATAGTTGACTGAGGGAGGCTGGGAACCTTATCTTGGAGAGCGTGCTATTAGAAGCATCACGGGGGTGATCCACATTTCCATTATTCCTCCAACTTGGCATCATTAACCATTGACTGTGCCTTTGATAGACATCCCTTTGGAGGGCATTGATGGCTTCACCCTAATAGAGGCCAAGAGGCATTTGGTAGATGGTGGAGCTCTCGTACTATTGGAGCTCAGACTTGGGCTACCCAGTTTATGGCAGACATGGTGCCAGGATCCGTGATGATGATGAATTAGATAGCTTGCCTCATGGAGCTGACTCATGCAGACCAGATAGCAGATTTGACCAGGGAGTTGGAGCAGGCTCATTTCTTTAACATGCACCTTGGCTGAGATCCATCAGAGGCATCTTCCTTTAACCCATCCAGCTCAGGAGCAAGTCCCTCTTCAGGTCCATTTAGCAGCAGTTATACAGGGGAAGATCCTCCCTTATATCGCCTAGATATGCCTGATCCTTGAAGCTTTGTGCCGAAAGAAGAGATGGAGCAGGTGATTCGACAATGATGTCTGGGACTTCCTCTGATAGCTATTAGAGCTATACTTTTTGGTCAGCCACTGTTTTGGCTATTCGGCGTTTGTGCCATCATTTTCATAGACCACTGTAGTAATTGGGTGATGGTGCCCCATTTTCCTTGTATTTATTTAATGTCACTTTGTATCAGGATACAGGGATGTTGTATGCAGTAGATAACTTGTTGTAGATATTCTTGCTATATCTTATCTTCTGCATCATGTTTATATTATTGTCATCATGCATGTATTATATCTTGTGTATCCATTCAGATAGCTGCAGTTTGACTTGACCTCTGGACAGTTTTGTGGTACGGTGCTATAGATGTCGTCGTCTGCAGTCAACCGTATTGAGCATTTACCAACATCTACGGTGGCAGCATCATTGCTGTCCTGGTATGATAGTCTGCCCTTTCCTGCTAGGGGGACTGTGGACCAGATGTTGGGCCATTCATTGGCCCTTGCAGATTTTTAGGTTTCGGTCGAATGTGTTGAGGGCCTTCTACCCTGCTGGATTACCGACAGGCAGGTTCCGCTTCGAGGGGCGTGAGCTGACACCGACTCTGGAGGAGTACCAGAGATTTACTGGCTTAGATTTAGAGTTTTTATGCGCTCGAACGGCGATTAGTGATATGAAAAGGCCACTTATCAGGCTTTTCGGTCTTCGTCAGAGTGTAGTCATGGATGAGATCATTTCGGGGCACGTGATATCTATGGACTTATTAATTGAGCGCTTTGGCGAGCTTGACAGTTATGCTCGCCATGTCGGAGATTTCGTTTGTTTAGCAGAGGCATAACATGCGGCCAGGATAAATATCATGCTGATGTGTGTTGTGGCATATATCTACATGCCGTTGCGATTGGATCATCTAGATGTGGGATTGGTAGTCGTGGTTAGAGCCCTTAGACAGGGTAGCACCATCATCCTGATGATATTGGCTGAGACATTTAGATCCGCCACGTATTGTAGTACCCATCCAGATGGGTTTTTTAGGGCAGCTCTGTCTTGGTATATATATGGCTAATGTCCCATATACGACCGATTGGATCCTTTAGGCCTAGGGGTTTTTGCTTTACTCATGTGACATCCAGAGTTTTCCCTTTTTAGCATGCGGAGTGCATTGATGCAGAGTCTTGGTCGACATTTCTGTCGGATATTGAGCATCCGTTTGTGATCTTTCCATGCTCAGGGCTAGCATCCCCATATAGCTATATCACTCATGCATCTGTCCTAGATTATTTGCCCCTAGAGAGTTTGAGAGGAGTGACTACCTATCATCCTTTGGCAGTCATGTGTTAGTTTGATCAGCTGCAGAGTTTGCACCATTTTGAAAGGTCTGCTGATCAGAGGATGTCGGCTTCTTCCATGTCATCCACCGACTTGGTCAAAGTATATGAGTATTGGACTCATCGGGAGAGGGCTGATTTCTCCAGTAGCCATCCGGGCTATTCTCGGGATTATTCTGCATGGTTGGAGGCAGAGACAGGAGTGGAAGCAGAGGCTTCTTCATCTCCTAGTGTGGACTCTGACGAGGAGAAGCCCATGGAGGATCCAGATTCTCCTACCGAGGATGAGCTGTTCACGGGTTTGACTGCTACTCTAGTTAGTGATTCCCCGACCATTTCCGTGGGGACAGATCCGGCTTTATCAGACTCACTATTCATGATGACCATTGAGCGAGACTCATCTAGAGCACAGATGTTGGCTGCCTAGTCTGGCAGAGATTTAGCTGTTCCTGAGAGGGATGGTCTCAGGGCTGCTTTGGATGCTAGATTGATTGAGCGCGACGAGCTCCGCTCTGCTCTTGATACTGCAGTTGTAGAGCGAGACGAGATTTGCTCGGCTAGGGATGCAACATATGTTGAGATCGAGTAAACTTTGATTGCTCGAGACACAGCTTTTGCGGAGAGGGGTGAGGCTATCGCTTCCCGTGATTTCCACATTGCTGATAGCACTTGTAATACCCGAGAATTTCTTAATATTATGAAATAAATATATTAATGGAAACGAGAATTTATGTAAATATTAATGATTTTGTGTTATAAGATAAGTTAACCCAATTATATTGAATTGAATGATTATAATATTTGAGAAAATGTGGAGTTTTATAATAAACTCGTGAATGCCTTGTGTGACACAATGATGAGAAATATTAATGATTATACTAATTGACAAAGAATTACTGAGTGAACGATTAATCTATATTAATTGTTAATTGTTATTAATTGTTATCGTAGAATAGTAATTAATTTTTATAGAATATTTATGATAATTAATTATGATGTGTGATTATTATTATTGCAAAAGAAATATATTAATAATAATCGACGTGTTTTTAAATATTATAAGATTTACATTTATTCACTGTGATAATTAAATCATGTGAGTGTTAATCAACTATTGTGGAAATTATATTTTCATTAATGAGAAATGGATTAATTAATTATTAATTAATTGATAAGATAAGTAAATTATTAACTTCTATGTACAAGCATGCGATATTAAAAGTATAACGTATGGTAGTTAACTATATAGTATGCAAAGTGTAAAGTGTGGTGTGACTATATTGTATAGAAACCATATATTAAGATTTATTTAACTATATTACATGAAGCAATGTGATTGGGCATATGGAATCTATATGTTATGAATTACATGGAATGCCTATGTGACAATGTGAGTATATATTTAAAATAGTACATCATGGGTTATATGATATAAAGACATATATAATTCCTAAACCATCCATTTATAGTAATGATATGCATTGGAATTACATGAGGGAACCAAAAAGGGGAATTAAAGAGAACTCCATTGAACTAATACTCCTTTCAAATGCCGAGATATAAGCCTTGTCCTATATTGATGGTCACATTCCTCTTTCACGCGTATAGCATACAAGCTAGTGTACTCCTTATTTTTCTTCTTAAACTCAGCATTTCATTAGCTTCATAGCTCGTGATGAGCAAGGGAGTGGGAAAAATGATAGAGCTCACCAACTAAATTACCAACCCTCTATTAATCTCCATGAAATTCATAAATCTCGTGGTTCAATTTGTTGGGCAAATGCAATGTCTGGATATCATTTCCTCTATAAATACAACCCATTTCCTTCACATTTCATCTTGCTGAGAATCCTGTGAAGTGAAGTATTGCTAGTTCACTAAAATACATATAGATAGAGAGTCAGTTAAGAGAGGAATCAAGCTACAACCAACTTAATTCATATATCAGAGGTATAAAATCTCTCCCTTGTTCTCCATTCTTTTGTTCACTGAAGTTTTCAACTTCGTGAATCTAGCTTGAAATTCATGAAGTTGTACTTGAATAATGTTTGTGGGTTGTTATATAAGACTTACAATCATATGAGTATAGAATGTGGCTTACTAACAATCAAAATCATACGACAATTCTTTGTTCTTCATTTTGTTGCTCTGTCAAATTTTCATTCTCTGTCAAATTCAAATTCTTAATTATGTGAAATTAGATGACAATTGGATGTGAAAATGATTGTTTGATTATTATGTAGTCTTAGTATTAAGTTTAAACTGGAATGTGGCATAACTTTAATCAATTTCGTGAAGTAATTTTATCTTTGGGTTGGAAATCTGCCGAGGCTGGAATAGTCTGCCGCTGGCCGCAAGCCGACGCAGTTGTGCCAGTTTTGTACTGGGCAGCTGCGCCAGCAGCCTGCTGCAGATTTTACATCCTGCTTGTTTTTGCTATGTGTTATTCTATTGGAATGGCTTAAAAATAGCATGCTAGCTTGTGTAACATATATATATATATATATATATATATATATGAATATAATGAGGCAATGTAAGCATGTTTTATTATATTTGCATGCATGGTTAACGAAAAGCATATGGTTTCCGAAATGAACTTAGAGTTTTTAAAAAGGGACGTTGATATATAAATACCATAATAGTATTCTGACTGTTGAGACACGTTAGCCTGACCTAAAAACACATGAAGTGCATGTTAGCTTCTCTATATAGGTTCCGTGATATAATATGAATATGTGAACCTAACTAGTGCGCCTTCCTAACGAAAATGTATGTTTTGAAAGTTGATATGGACATGTAAATGCTATATATACATTCTAATGTTATGAGCATCTTTAGATGACTTTGAAATGCATGGATGGCATGTTGACTTGCTTATATATGTTTTATAGTATGACATGGGCATGTGGACTTCATTTGTGAACTTTACTAAATGAAAGTGTAAGTTTGAAATGTAAATCTTGACATGTTATATCGAAGCCTACATTTTGAAAATCGTGGACATGTTTGATAGTGCCTTTGAACCTCACTAATGTGTCATACATATACATGTGTACATACAATGTTAGGTGCCTTGATAGTTAAATAAACCCAAGTAAAGAATGAATTAAGCTAAGTAGCAATACTAGACATGTGTATATGAAGTAGAAACTTGCAAGCATGTCTAAAATGTGATAACTTTACATGTTTACATGACAAGCATGATAACTTACGGGAACTCATGGCGTTGCTTGACCCTAAGTCGTTAGAAATCATGATAGCATGTATGATTGAACTTGGAAAGGTTGAACAAACATGGAAAGACTCTTTAACATGTATATATACTATGTGATATCATATGTTGGATACTTGAATCCAATTTTGATGGTTGACATGCTATAATGCTATAACTTGCCAAATAGAGTATGTTGCTAATTGTTGTGATTCTTATGCGATATTAATGATATGAGAATAAGTTTAAACTCAAAAAGAGAAACTTTAAGAATAGAAGTTATATTAATATATAACTGTGTAGCTAGGCTAAGACTTAGCTTGTGTGTTGATCGTATGTCCAAGATAAGATAATAAGCTATAATATATGACTAATGGATATCATATATATATGCGTAATTATATTATGATAGGGATTTAAAAGTGTTGATTAAATTACGTGGATAAACTACGCTAAAGGAAAATTTCCCAACTTACACTCTTTTACGGTGCAAGTATTCCATCCTTGTACAATGCAAGTTATCTTACTTATTCGTTCATTGAACTAGTACATTTAAAACTTTTGTGAAAGCTATTATTCATGTTAAACTTGGCATTGTTCTTGAATATTGTGAAAGTGTCTATGCCATTCGATTCGACTAGACTATATGCATGTTTATAAAACTGTCCAAACCATTTTATTGGTGCAAAAATCTAAAAACTGAATTGAACAACCCTTATGGTAAGTGGAGTATTTATTGTTGGAAGCCCCAACACACGCGTGATTATTATTGTGGTGTTATGCATAACATAGAGTATTGTAGACTGATCATCTATCGTACTTATTTTTTTGGATTATTAGTTTAATATTGATGATTCTAGTAGACGTTCGATAGTCCTTAGTGACTGCTCAGTATAAATTGTTTTATCTAGTTGGATACGTTGATAGCCTTTGAACTCATATATATCTGTTGATCTATATTGAATTTCATATTCCAAAGATTTGATTTAAGAATTGTTGATATTCGTTGTTCATGATATTATTCTAAAACTCTGATTTATCTTAGAGATTATACTTTGATATTTCAAACTCGTGATATAATACCCATCACCCTTATTGTATATTACTTGTTGAGCAATTTGTGCTCATTGTTGCTTTCCCTAAAACTTTTCAGTGAAGGTAGAGCAGGGCGAACCTTCGAGTGTTGATAAAGGCAAGGGCAAGGCTACCAACTAGCTTGTTCCTTTATGTTTAAAATTGTTATGTTGTATTAAGACTGTCTTCAGACTATGTTTAAGCTTCAGAAAGATTATGTAATAAGTCTTTATTCGATATTATTATGTAATCTATTAAGTACTGTAGGTTGCGAGACTTGAAGGAATAATTATAATAAATCATTGTAAATTATTCTAGATTAGATCTTCCGCTGTGAATGTGTGATTTTAGTTATTATTGTATTACCATGAGCACGTGATGAACCGAATTTGAGTGACCAAGTGGCGATCCGAATTTGGGGGCGTCACAGGTTGGTATCAGAGTTGTAGTTATAAACCTTAGGAGCGAGTGTCCTTAGATTATAACTTAGGAGAACTTAGAAGTTAGAAAGGGGATAAAACTCATGTAGAGTTTTCCTTGAGAGACTTAGTATGTTATGAAATGTAACTTCATTCTATACAATGAACTTATGTTTTATTTAACATTCTAATGGAGTTGTTGTTTGTTTGTCTTGTGTTTGTGATTGTAGGATAGCAGACACGGGAGTACCTAGTAGAGTGGCTGAGGAGGAGCCTAGAGATATACATGTAGTATACAAGGAACCCCTAGAGGCTATGCCAGTGCAGGCTGTTGCACCATTCGAGCCTGACGACAAGGACGAGATTGAGATAGAGTCCGATCCAGAGGAGGAGCCAATGGAGGATGAGCCGATGGAGGGTGAGCCAGTAGAGGACTCTGATGAGGCTACCTTAGAGGAGCAGATGTTAGGCGAGTACGAGGAGCGTATTCTGGAGTTAGACTGCCGAGTCCAAGAGCTGGAGGCCGAGGCCAAGGAGAGAGAGTCTGAGTTCTAGAAGTTGAGGGACGAGGACCACCAGAGGAAGTTTGCCATGCAAGAGTTAGAGGTGGAGATTGCTTACCGCAGGGAGGCAGGGATCCAGATGGAAACCTTATTCCACAGGTCGGTGGCGAGAAACGTAGATCTGGCAGGGAAGCTGGAAGAAGTAGAACAGAGAGAATTGAGCGAAAAGACTAAGAAAGAAGCACTCCGTACTCAGCTAGAGTTGGAGGTTATGGATAGGATACATTTCTAGGAGAAGTGGGAAGAGGCTAATGAGAGAGCGGAAGACCTAGAGGATGAGGTCAGATGTAAGAAGAGGAAGATGAACAAGATGGGGTACGTGTTCCGTTCGGCATTTGAGATGGTAATTGACGGTGTGTACCACTACCCGGCGGATCAGAGACAGACTCTACATACTATGAGTCAAGAGCTGGTAGCTTATATAGCACAGTTAGAGTACAAGAGATCTATGGAGCGTGGCATGATGTGATGAGATTTCCTTAGATGGTCTAGTAGTAGTTTAGTAGCATTTATCTTTATGTGTTGTACATACTATGTGGTAATCCCAATCTTTTATCTAAGATATGGGATAGTGATTTAAACCCCGTGTAAGCTTTTGTTAGAGGGGTAGTATGGTAGTAGGTTGGTATATTCCCCGTCTTTTGTGATATTAGGAGATATATGTGATAACATTTATAGCATTATGCTAGGATAATCATGTAATGAAATGAAATGGCATATGAATATAAATGGAGTTTATTCAGAAACGTGTTATAAATTTATTCTTTTTGTTTTAAAAGAAATACTTAAGTGACATAACTGAGTAATAATAAAATGAAAATTTGTGATGCAGATTATGGCACCAAGACGTAGATTGACTGCACCCGAAGAATCTGTTAATAACGAGAGGGAACAAGTTGACCCGATCCAGAAACTAGTAGACTTGTTAGGAGAAGCCTTAAGGGGAAGGAACATTGAACCCGTTCGCCCCAACCCTCAAGCTGTCCCAGTAACAACCTTCAAAGAATTTAGAACTGTAGGACCTCCAGAATTCGAAGGTACTACTGACCCGATAGTTGCGCAAACTTAGATCAAGGAAATCGAGAAGGCCTTCACTATAGCTCGCGTAGGTGAAGACTAGAAGACAATATTTGCCACATACATGATGAGAGGCGAAGCAAACTATTGATGGGAGGCTAATCAGCAGAGAGCGGGAGAAAGGACAATAACCTGGGATAGGTTTAAGACGCTGTTCTTCGAGAATTACTTCCCGAAGAGCATGAAGAATCGAATGGAGGTGAAATTCCTAGAGTTAAAATAAGGTGAGATGACGGTGGCGCAATATGCGGCTAAGTTCAACGAACTAGCGCGATATGCGAAACACCAAGTTGGTGATGAAGAGAGGAAGGCTAAACAATTCGAACAAGGACTGAAGCCTTGGGTATTCAATAAGGTGTTAGTTCTTCAAATCGATTCTTTTGCAACACTATTGGAAAAGGCTATTTTTGCCGAGGGAGGAAGTTAAGCTTTGAGCTTGTATAACAATGAGAAGAAAAATAAGAACACTGGTAGTGAGTATCGTGGAGGAAGCTGCGGTGGAGGGAGTAACTCCGGGAAGAGAAAATGGAGCAACAACAACAGAAACAATAATCAAGGTGGAAGTCACCAAGGGAGTATTAAGAAAATAAGTGAAGTCTATAACAAGTGTGGGAGAAGTCATCAGGGAGAATGCTGGAAAGGAAAGAGAACATGCTATAATTGCGGCCAAGAGGGGCACATATCGCCAAATTGCCTAAAATCGAAGAAGATTAGTGGATGTTTTTCTTGTTGATCAACGGAACACCAGATAAAGGATTGCCCAAAGAAAGGAAGTGGTGGAACTAGCGGAGGGCAGGGTGGAGGTAGCAAGCTAATGATCGGCGGACCGGCACAATCCAACGGCCCAACCGCTAGGACCTTTAACATGACTGTCCAGGACGCAGTGGCTGTGAAGGACGTGGTGTCAAGTATAATCCCAATCAATGATATAAATGCTTATGTATTATTTGATTCGGGTGCCACCTGTTCTTTTTTATATGAAGAATTTGCTAGTAGACTTAGTACACCCCGAGAACTATTAGAAAATCCCTTGAACATAGAAGTTGGAAATAAGGAAGTGATCCCTGTAGAATACGTTTATCGAAATTATCGCTCAAACATTAGAGAATATGAACTGAGCATAGACTTGATTCCTATTAGAATGGGAGAATTTGATGTGATACTGGGAATGGATTGGTTGTATAACCATGCTACGATAATTGACTGTCAAAATAAGTGTGTGAACCTTCAGACTCCAAGTAAGTCTAAGGTAGTGTTTTATGGTAGCTCATCGCTTAAGCAGTCGTGTTGCGTTACGATGATACAGGCCAAGAAATTGTTAAGGAAAGGATGTGTAGGTTATTTAGCTTACATCGTTGATACTCAGAAAAATGGAGTAAAAATTAAGGATATATCCATAGTGAATGAATTTCAAGACGTGTTTCTGGACGATTTGTCTGGTCTTCCGCCAGACAGAGAAATTGAATTCGTAATAGACTTAGCACCGGGAACGACACCGATTTTGAAAGCTCCATATCGTATGGCACCGATAAAAATGAAGGAATTGATGATACAATTGCAAGAATTAATAGATAAGGGTTACATACGATCGAGTGTGTCTCCTTGGGGAGCACCAGTGTTATTCATTAAGAAAAAGGATGGATCGATGAGGCTCTGTATCGATTATCGAGAATTGAATAGAGTAATGATCAAGAACAGATATCAGATACCGAGGATAGACGACTTATTTAATCCACTGAAGGGAGCAAAGTGTTTCTCGAAAATTGACCTACGGACAAGTTATCACCAAATGAAGGTACGGGATGAGGACATACCCAAAACTGCATTTCGAACCCGTTATGGACACTATGAGTTTTTGGTAATGTTATTTGGTTTGACTAATGCTCCGGTAGCATTTATGGACTTGATGAATCGAGTTTTCAAGCCGTACTTGGATAAATTCGTAGTAGTTTTCATCGACGACATCTTGATTTACTCGAAGACAAAGGAAGAAAACGCCGAACATCTAAAGATTGTTTTGGAGGCACTAAAGAAAGAGAAGATGTATGCGAAATTTTCTAAATGTGAATTTTGGATGGAGAAGTTTCAATTCTTAGGCCATGTGGTGGATAAGAATGGAATCTCAGTATACCCTGCAAAGGTCGAGGTAGTAAGTAATTGGGAACAACCGAGAACACCAATAGAGGTGAGAAGTTTCTTAGGGATAGCTGGGTACTATCGAAGATTCATCTAGGATTTTTCTAAGACAGCAACCCCGTTGACCAATCTGATGAGGAAGACGGTGAAATTTATATGGACAAACAAATGTGAAGAGAGTTTCCAAGAACTGAAAAAGATATTGAGCAAAGCGCCTGTGTTATCACTACCAGATGATGCAGGAAATTTTGTGGTGTATAGTGACGCATCGCCTAAGGGACTTGGCTGTGTGCTTATGCAGCACGGCAAAGTCATTGCGTATGCATCATGACAATTGAAGGATTACAAAAAACGATACCCTACTCACGACTTAGAGTTAACGGTAGTAGTTTTTGCGTTAAAGATTTGGAGGCATTATTTTTACGGGGAAAAATGTGAGATATACACGGACCACAAAAGTCTAAAATATATCTTCACACAGAAGGAGTTGAATATGCGTCAGAGGAGGTGGTTAGAATTGATCAAAGATTATGACTGCGATATTCTTTCTCACCCGAGTAAGGAAAACGTGGTTGCCGACGCTCTGAGCAGGAAAGAAAGGGAGAAATTGTTTAAATTGACAACTCAGGATGAGTTGATAAGAGAGATGAAGAAATGGAAATAGAAGTGAAAGGACCGGAAGGGTCGGAAGAGAAATGGTTCATAATGGAAGCTCGTCCAACCTTGTTGGATAGAGTAAAGGAAGCACAGGAGAAAGATGGAGAGTGTGAGAAGATCAGAAAAAGGATCGCAGATAAAGAAGAAGAAAGATTTTGAATGGACAAAGACGGTATTTTGAGATTTGAAGGAAGAGTGTGGGTACCAGCGGTAACCGAGTTGAGAGAAGGGATTTTGCACGAGGCACACAATATGACGTATTCCGTTCATCAGGGAGGCACAAAGATGTACCGAGATTTAAGGCAAAACTTTTGGTGGCCCAATCTGAAATGGGAAGTCGCAGGGTGCGTTAGTAGATGTTTGACTTGCCAACGTGTTAAAGTAGAGCACCAGCGGCCAAGTGGGTTACTACAACCTTTGAAAATACCGGAGTGGAAATGGGAGCATATTACGATGGACTTCGTGGTAGGACTTCCAGTTACACAGAAAGGATATGATGTCATTTGGGTTATCGTGGATCGACTAACGAAGACCACACATTTTTTACCGATCAAGATCCGATACAGTTTGAACCAGTTAGTGAGTCTGTACGTAAAGGATATTGTTCCACGACATGGAGTGCCGGTGTCAATTGTCTCTGATCAAAATCCTCTCTTCACATCAAATTTTTGGAAGAGCTTGCAAGAGAGAATGGGAACACAGTTGATGTTGAGTACCGCTTATCATCCTCAGACAGACGGACAGAATGAGCGAATAATACAAACACTGGAGGACATGCTTAGGACTTGCGTGATGGACTTCAAGGGAAATTGGGACGACCACCTACCCTTAGTAGAATTTGCGTATAATAATAGTTACCATGCGAGTATCGGCATGCCACCGTACGAAGCTCTTTATGGGAGAAAGTGCAGAACGCCATTATACTTGGACGAAGTCGGAGAGAGACGAATACTCGGACCAGAGTTAGTACAATAAACCGTAGATGTGGTGATGGTGATAAGAGCCAGACTAGTAGCAGCTCAAGATCGCCAGAAGAAATACGTAGATTTGCATCGGCAGGACCGAGACTATAAAGTCGACAGTTTTGTTTTCTTGAAGGTATCTCCATGGAAGGGAAAGATCTGTTTCGGCAAGGAAGGAAAATTGAGTCCAAGATTCATAGGACCGTTAGAGATACTGAAGCGAGTGGGCGAAGTGGCGTACAAAGTTGCATTACCATCCGAGTTGGAGCACATCCATATCGTGTTCCACATTTTTGTGTTACGACCGTACAAGGCCGACTACAAGCACGTGATTTCTTACAAGCCCATTCAAGTGGAGAAGAACTTGGCGTATGAAGAAATTCATGTCCAGATACTAGATAGGAAAGAGCAGACTTTGAGAAATAAAATTATATCTTCTGTAAAAGTACTTTGGCGTAACCACGATGTCGAAAAGGCAACGAGGGAGTTAGAAGATAGGATGATGAGGGACTATCCCCATCTATTTGTGTAACCTTGTAGCAATTCCGGGATGGAATTTTTATAAGGAGGGAGAATGTAATTCCCGAGAATTTTCTAATATTATGAAATAAATATATTATTGGAAATGAGAATTTATGTGAATATTAATGATTTTGTGTTATGAGATAAGTTAGCCCAATTATATTGAATTGAATGATTATAATAATTGAGGAAATATGGAGTTTATAATAAACTCGTGAATGCCTTGTGTGGCACAGTGATGAGAAATATTAATGATTATAATAATTGACAAAGAATTATTGAGTGAACGATTAATCTATATTAGTTGTTAATTGTTATCGTAGAATGTTAATTAATTTTTATGGAATATTTATTATGATTAAATATGATATGTGATTATTATTATTGCAAAAGAAATATAATAATAATAATCGACGTGTTTATAAATATTATAAGATTTACATTTATTCACTATGATAATTAAATCATGTGAGTGTTAATCAACTATTGTGGAAATTATATTTTCATTAAAGAGAAATGGATTAATTAATTATTAATTAATTGATAAGATAAGATAAGTAAATTATTAACTTCTATGTACAAGCATGCGATATTAAAAGTATATACTATATAGTTAACTATATAGTATGCAAAGTGTAAAGTGTGGTGTGACCATATTGTATAGAAACCATAAATTAAGATTTATTAAACTATATTTCATGAAGCGATGTGATTGGGCATATGGAAGCTATATGTTATGAATTACATGGAATGCCTATGTGACAATGTGAGTATACATTTAAAATAGTACATCATGGGTTATATGATATAAAGACATATATAATTCCTAAACCTTCCATTTATAGTAATGATATGCATTGGAATTACATGAGGGAATCAAAAAGGGGAATTAAGGAGAACTACATTGAACTAATACTCCTTTCAAAAGCTGAGATATAAGCCTTGTCCCATATTGATGGTCACATTCCTCTTTCACGCGTATAGCATACAAGCTAGTGTACTCCCTATTTTTTTTTCTTAAACTCAGCATTTCCGTAGCTTCATAGCTCATGATGAGCAAGGGAGTGGGAAAAATGATGGAGCTCACCAACTAAATTACCAACCCTCTATTAATCTCCGTGCAATTCATAAATCTCGTGGTTCAATTTATTGGGCAAATGCAATGTCTGGATATCATTTCCTCTATAAATACAACCCATTTCCTTCACATTTCATCTTGCTGAGAATCCTGTGAAGAGAAGTATTGCTAGTTCATTGAAATACATATAGATAGAAAGTCAGTTAAGAGAGGAATCAAGCTACAGCCAACTTAATTCATATATCAGTGGTATAAAATCTCTCCCTTGTTCTCCATTCTTTTGTTCACTACTGAAGTTTTCAACTTCGTGAATCTAGCTTGAAATTCATGAAGTTGTACTTGGATAATGTTTGTGGGTTGTTGTATAAGACTTACAATCACATGAGTATACAATGTGGCTTACTAACAATCAAAATTATACGACAATTCTTTGTTCTTCATTTTGTTGCTCTGTCAAATTTTCATTCTCTGTCAAATTCAAATTCTTAATTATGTGAAATTAGATGACAATTGGATGTTAGAATGATTGTTTGATTGCTATGTAGTCTTAGTAGTAAGTTTAAACTGGAATGTGGCATAACTGTAATCAATTTTGTGAAGTAATTCTGTGTTTGGGTTGGAATTCTGCAGAGGCTGGAACAGTCTGCCGCTGGCCTCGAGCCAGCGCAGCTGCGCCAGCTTTGTACTGGGCAGCTGTGCAGCTGTACCAGCAGCCTGCTACAGATTTTGCATCATGCTTATTTTTTGCTATGTGTTAGTCTATTGGTATGGCTAAAAACAGCATGCTAGCTTGTGTAACATATATATATGAATATAATGAGGCAATGTAAGCATGTTTTATTATATTAGCATGCATGGTTAACGAAAAGCATATGGTTTCCGAAATGAACTTAGAGTTTTTAAAAAGGGACGTTGATATATAAATACAATAATAGTATTCTGACTTTTGAGACACGTTAGCCTGACCTAGAAACACATAAAGTGAATGTTAGATTATCTATATAGGTTCCGTGATATAATATGAATATGTGAACTTAACTAGTGCGCCTTCCTGACTAAAATGTATGTTTTGAAAGTGGATATGGATATGTAAATTCCATATAGATATTCTGATGTTATGAGCATCTTTAGATGACTTTGAAATTCATGGAAGGCATGTTGACTTGCTTATATACGTTTTATAGTATGACATGAGCATGTGGACTTCATCTGTGAACTTTACTAAATGAAAGTGTAAGTTTGAAACGTAAATCTTGATATGTTATATCGAAGCCTAGATTTTGAAAATCGTGGACATGTTTAATAGTGCCTTCGAACCTCATTAATGTGTTATACATATATACATGTGTACATACAATGTTAGGTGCCTTTGTAGTTAAATAAACCCAAGTAAAGCAAGAATTAAGCTAAGTAGCAATACTAGACATGTGTATATGAAGTAGAAACTTGCAAGCATGTCTAAAATGTGATCAATTTACATGTTTACATGACAAGCATGATAACTTATGGGAACTCATGCCTTTGCTTCACCCTAAGTCGTTAGAAATCATAATAGCTTGCATGATTGAACTTGGAAAGGTTGAACAAACATGGAAAGACTATTTAACATGTATATAAGCTATGTGATATCATACGTTGATACTTGAATCCAATTTTGACGGTTGACATGCTATAATGCTATAACTTTCCAAATAGAGTATGTTGCTAATTGTTGTGATTCTTATGCGATATTAATGATATGAGAATAAGTTTAAACTCAAAAAGAGCAACTTTAAGAATAGATGTTATATTATTATATAACTGTGTAGCTAGGCTAAGACTTAGCATGTGTGTTGATCGTATTTCCAAGATAAGATATTAAGCTATAAGATATGACTAATGCATATCATATATATATGCATAATTATATTACAATAGGAATTTGAAAGTGTTGATTAAATTACGTGGATAAACTACGTTTAAGGCAAGTTTCCTAACTTACACACTTTTACGGTGCAAGTATTCTATCCTTGTACAATGCAAGTTATCTTACTTACTCGTTCATTGAACTAGTACGTTTAAAACTCTTGTGACAGCTATTATTCATGTTGAACTTGGAATTGTTCTTGAATATTATGAAAGTGTCTATGCCATTCGATTCGACTAGACTATATGCATGTTTATAAAACTATCAAAACCTTTTTATTGGTGCGGAAATCTGAAAACTGAGTTGAACAACCATTATGGTAAGGAGAGTGTTTATTGTTGGAAGCCCCAACACACGCGTGATTATTACTGTGGTGTTATGCATAACATAGAGTATTGTTGACTGATCATCTATCGTACTTATTTCTTTTGGGTTATCAGTTTAATATTGGTGATTCTATTAGACGTTTGATAGTCCTTAGTGACTAATCAGTATATATTATTTTATCTAGTTGGATACGTTGATAGCCTTTGAACTCATATATATCTGTTGATCTATATTGAATTTCATATTCCAAAGATTTGATTCAAGAATTGTTGATATTCATTGTTCATGATATTATTCTGAAACTCTGAATTAACTTAGAGATTATACTTTGATATTTCAAACTCGTGATATAATACCCATCACCATTATTGTATATTACATGCTGAGCAATTTGTGCTCATTCTTGCTTTCCCTAAAACTTTTCAGTGAAGGCAGAGCAGGGCGAACCTTCGAGTGTTGATAAGGGCAAAGGCAAGGCTGCCAACTAGCTTATTTCTTTATGTTTAAAATTATAATGTTGTATTAAGACTGTCTTAAGACTATGTTTAAGCTTAAGAAAGATTATGTAATAAGTCTTTATTCGATATTCTTATGTAATCTATTAAGTACTGTAGGTTGCGAGACTTGGGGGAATAATTATAATAAATCATTGTAAATTATTCTAGATTAGATCTTTCGCTGTGAATGTGTGATTTTAGTTATTATTGTATTACCATTAGCACATGATGAACCGAATTCGAGTGACCAAGATGAGTGCTTATATTGATGACCACAGTGCCACTTTGCAGATGACTATGGATGTTCTGGGCCGTATGAAGGCTGAGTGGACTGCACTTACGGCTGCTCCACCATCTTCGGAGAAAGTTTCCATACTGGCATTGCTGACCCGCTTGTCCCTGGGTCCATAGACTAGCTTTATTTTTCCTGCACGGACTAGATCAGCCATTTTTGTCATGTACAGGGCATTATGTATATAAAGCAGTTTTATAGATCAGAGAAATATATGTTTGATGCACTTCCCTGACTGGAGAAGTATTGTCATTGCTGAGTGATTACCACTTTTTTCATGACTCGCAGTTGTTGATGTATCTTGAGCTCCTCCTTGATGGACTGACAGTTGAGATGTCAGGGAGTATCTAAGATGGGCCTGTTGACCAGGATAGTTTGATAAAATTTAGCATCTATTTATCTTTGGTGTCATGGAAATGGTCTTTTATTATTTTTTATTTTTTATTTTTCTTGAAGGTCAAACCGCTCCATAGGGGGCTGCCTACGTATTCCCGGGTTGAGGGAGATCAGGTTATTCATAGTGTTAGCTAGTGCAGGGATGTAGGCTTGAAAAACATTTATCTTGGATTTTGAATTTGGTTAGATGAGTTTTTGATCTTTTATTTTGTTTGCCCGCACCAGAAATGGCTGCCTACGTACTCCCGGGTTGAGGGAGATCAGGTCATTCGTAGTTCCAGCTAGTGCTGGAATATAGGTTTGAAAAGTTTTCATCTTGGATTTTGAATTTGGTTTGCTGAGTTTTTGAGCTTTTATTTGGTTTGACCGCACCAGAAATGGCTTCCTACGTACTCCTGGGTTGAGGGAGATCAGGTCATTCGTAGTTTCGGCTTTCTAGTGAAAAATCTAACCCGATTTAATTTGTTGGACCCGGATGTGGGTATGCACGTGCTTCAGACGTAATTCCTCTTCATGATGTCTAAATTGATGATTTGGGGAAATTTGGTCCCATCCATCTCTTGCAGTTTGATAGCGCCCCCAGTCAACACTTCTTTGATAATGAAAGGGCCTTCCCAGTTTGGGGCAAATTTTCCTTTGGCTTCATCATGATTGGCCTGGATTTTCTTTAGCACCAAGTCGTTTTATTTGAATTGCCAAATTTGGACCTTCTTGTTGTAGGATCTGGCGATCCTTTGCTGGAATAACTGTCCATGGAAAATGGTCGTAGCTCTCTTTTCATCTATCAGAGACAGCTGATGATACCGATCTTGCAACCATTGATCTTCATCTATTTGAGAGTCGATTAACACTCACAAAGATTCCATCTCTACTTCTATGGGAAGGACTGCTTCCATGCCACAGACCAATGAGTAGGGGGTAGCCCCAGTAAAGGTGCGTATTGACGTCCTGTATGCTAATAGAGTTAGAGGCAGCAGGTCAGGCCAATCTTTGTGATTAGCGGACATTTTTTGCATGATCTTCTTGATGTTTTTGTTGGCCGCTTTGACAGCGCCGTTCATCTTGGGCCGATAGATGACGGAATTGAGATGCTTGATGTGAAACTTACTGCACAGATCCATCATCATTTGATTGTTCAGGATTTTGGCGTTGTCTGATACGATCACCTCTGGTTGTCTATATAGACAGACGACATTATTTATGATGAAACTGATGATGACCTCTTTTGTGACTTTGGGAAAAGAGGCTGCTTCGACCCATTTGGTGAAGTAATCGATCATAGTGAAGATGAATCGATGACCATTGCTGGCTTTGGGTTCTGCTGGACCTATTACGTCCATTCCCCACATAAAAAAAGGACATGGGGAACTCATGTTATGCAGCTCATTTGGAGGAGCGTGAATAGCATTTCCATGTATTTGGCATTGAAAGCATCTCTTGACGTGATCATTGCAATCAGTTTTAAATGAGATCCAATAATGTCCTGTTCTGATTATCTTCTTGGCTAACAGATGACCGCTCATGTGTGGACCACAGACTCCGCCATGGACTTATCCATTAGTCTTTGGGCTTGCTCATTGTTGAGACATCTTAACAGGCCTATTCCAGCATCCCTTTTATAAAGTTCATCTCCGCTCAGATAGAACTTTATAGCCATTTTGAAAATCCATTTCCTCTCTTATTGGCTTGCACCAGCGGGTGTGGATCCATCACAGAGATATTCCTTGATGTCTTGAAACCAAGGCTGCTTGATAGGAGGTAATTCATCTGATACTTCTCCCACATAATTACCATATATCGGGGCTTTCTGAATTATGAATTGAATGTTGGGAAATCCACTCCTATCGGACATGTAAAATAATGAAGCCAACATTGCTAGTGCATCAGCGAAGTCATTTTGACCCCGAGGAATGTGAACGAAGGTTATTACTTCGAATTCCAGAGATATTTTGAGGACTTGCGATGGTAGGGCAGCAAATGCAGTTCTTTAGTGAGATATGCGCCGGTAGTTTGTCTGTTGACTAGCTCAAAATTTGCGAAGACGAGTAGGTGTTTGATAGACATGGATTGGGCTAGCTTCAACCCCATGATACAGCCGTTATACTCGGCCGTGTTGTTGGTGTTGCCAAATTATATTTTGGTAGCCATAGCATATTGATCACCTACACCAGAGATGAGGGCTGCCCCAGCTCTGGCACCTTCCATGTTTATCGCTCTGTCGAAATACATTTTCCATGGTTGGACTATATTCTTAGACTGGAGTTGTTGAATTGTCATGATCCCATCATCTGGGAAATGTGTCTTCAGGTGCTCGAACCCTCCTATAGGTGCTTTTGCTAATTGATCTGCAATGCATTGACCCTTGATTAACTTCTGAGTTACGTAGACAATGTCGAATTCATGTAGGATCAACTATCATTTGGACAGTCAGTAATTCAGCATTGGTTTGTGGAATACATATTTGAACTGATCCATGTGGGATATGAGGTAGGTCGTGTGCCCATACAAATAGTGTTGCAACCTCATGGCGGCCTAGGCTAATGCACATCATGTCTTTTCGATCAGGGTGTATTTCTATTTCCCACTGCTGAATCTTTTGTTGATGTAGTAGATGGCTCTTTCCTTGCTACTATCATCCTTCTGTCCTAACATGCAGCCCATTGCATTGGCATTGATGAACATGTACATGAACAAAAGGACTCCCTCCCTTGGGGGTATCAAAACAGGAGCTTCAGTCAGCTATTTCTTGATGGCAAGGAAGGCTCGTTGACAATCCTCATTCCACGTGGTGGAGGAATTCTTCCTTAACATCTTGAAGATGGGCTCACAGGTTGCTGTGAGCTAGGAAATGAATCTGCTTATGAAGTTGATCCTTCCCAGGAATCTATGTATCTCCTTCTTTATAAGAGGTATGGGCATTTCAGTAATGGCTTTGATTTTTGCAGGGTCAAGTTCAATGCCCCGATTGCTCACCAGGAATCCTAACAGTTTGCCTGCTTTGACTCCAAAAGCACATTTGGCGGGATTTAGCTTGAGGTTGTATTTACATAACCTATTGAAAAGCTTCCTGAGATGGTTTATGTGATCATCCTCCCTCCGGGATTTAATGATGATGTCGTCCACATAAACTTCTATTTATTTGTGCATTATATCATGAAAAAGGGCCATCATAGATCGCTGATACGTTGCTCCGACATTGATGAGGTCGAAGAATAGTCGTCGTTAGTAGAAAGTTCCCCAAGGTGTGATAAAGGCTGTTTTCTCCCGGTCTTCTTCAGCAACCCTGATTTCATGGTAACCATCAAAGCAATCCACGAATGAATACATGCCATACTGCACAGTATTGTTGATTAGAATGTGGATGAAAGGCACTGGGAAGTTGTCCTTGAGGCACGCTTTGTTCAAATCCCGGTAATCCACACATCCTCGTACCTTCCCTCCCAGTTTAGGTACGAGGACTATGTTTGATAGCCATTCGGGGTAGGTTGATACCATAATGATCCCGGCTTTGAATTGCTTAACGACTTCTTCTTTGACTTTGAGACTCCACTCAGGTTTTAATCCCCTGAGTGTTTCTTTGACTGGTTAGAACCCTTCTTTGCTGGTCATTCGATGAATGGCATTGTTTGTGCATAGACCGATCATATCTTCATGTGACCATACAAACAAATCCTGGTACTGTGTTAGGGGTTCGATTAGGTCGCCTTTTTGATTTGGTGTGAGGTCTGAACCTATTTGGATTTCTTTGATGTTTTCGGAGGTTCCTATGTTGATGGTGGAGGATTGGTCGAGGTTTGGTTTGGGTTTTTCTTTGACCCATTCCTTATTCTCCTCTGGCACCTCATAGTCATCTTCCTCCTCTTAATCAATATCCATCAAGTCGAAGTTCAATTCTACATCCAAGTCGGAGTCATCTTGACAGGTTGGCATCTCATCAGCAAAGACACACACATCCAATGCTTGGGTCCTGAAAACAAAAATGCTTTCATTAATATATGCAACTACTTAAGAAACACATGGCATTTGCAAAGCATGAAAAAATTACTGCTCTAGCTGTGCAATCAAAAGTAAGCAGTAAATGAAAGCATGATTAAGGGCAAATATACTCTCTGCCCATTTACCCTTTTTGACTTAGGCAAGGAACACTGCTCCAGTTTTCCAACTTCAGATTCTCATGAATTGAGAGAATCAAGGAATTGTGCTCGTCCGCCTTGTCCTGGATGATGACTGAGACATCCTTGAGAATAGGGCCAAGGCTTTTTTGTAGATCATTCCTCTTCTTGATGTGAGGAATTTGGACATGGTTGTCGTCACTGTCGGGGAGTTCGTTATTCATACCCTCGTAGTTGAGAATGAGTCTCATGTTAGTGTATGGATCTTATCCTTCGTACATGATCTTTTCTATTCCCTTTTTGCTGTTTACCTCAGGTTGGAGGGTTTTTCTTTCACGGACAGGTATGATTGGAGGAAATAGTATGGATGATACCACCATATAGATCTTCCTCGTAAGTTTCACCCATCAGGCATTTGTGAGGTTTATGAGCAGAATTGTAGAGGCATGAGCCTTGGGATGTTTGTGTGGATTTCGATGGATTGACCTGGATGAATTTCCCAATTCTGCTCTTCCCATCTGACTTGGGATTTGGATTGGCATCTTGATAACTTGTTTATCCTTTCCCTACACTTCTCCAGGCTGGAAACCCAAAGATACCATCTCTTCGCCTACGGTCATAACTTCAGTGGACACTTTAGGTTTTAGGGCTGGTGCCCCGATTAGTAGATATTGAATATCGCTCACCTCAAAAGCTTAAAAACTTGCAGGCTCAATCCCCTCATCCAGGCTAATCACTAGCATGTCCCCATGTATGTAGGTAGGGTATTCTGGCTAGGCATTGACCATGATGAGGCTGTGATTAATGATGTACTAGAGTTGCTGATGGAGGGTGGATGGCACTGCTCCTGCCATGTGGATCTATGGTCTTCCCAACAGCAAATTATATCCAGTGGAAATATTGAGCACTTGGAAGGATAAGTAGAAGGTGTGTGTACCAATTTCTAGAGGAAGCTCGATTTCCCCCATAGCCTGGCGGCGAGATCCATCGAAAGCCCGTATAACTATATGATTGGTTTTGATCCAGTTCGGATTGATTTTCATTCTTTCCAACGTGTCGTATGGACAAATATTGAGGGAAGAACCTCCGTCAATAAGTACTTCTCCAATCACGTATCCGTAGGACACTACAGCTATATTTAGGGATTTATGGTGGCCCCTTCCCTCAGCCGGGATATCATCGTCTATGAAGGATATCACATTGTTGTTGAAAATATGTTCTATCACGTGATGGAATTTCTCTGTGTCTACCATGTGTGGCAGATGGGCTTCCTCTAGTACCTTCACTAGAATGTTGTGATGTCTTCTGATGATAAGACCAGATCGAGGATACACACTTGCTTGGGTGCGTCTTTCAAACTTTGAACTATCTTGATTTCATTGTGACCCATTTTATTGAGGAACTCTTTGATCTTTTCTTCAGCCACCTTTTCTTTTGTTTTGGTAACTGGTTTAATCACCCGCTGAGGCAGGTACAATGGATTATCCTTTGACAGGAAGGAAATGTTGTTTGAAGTAGAGCTTTTAATGTCCCCGTAGTTCCATAGGATCTTCTTCAGATTGATGATTGGATACTGAGATTTGAAGGGCAAGATTAGAGGCTGAGGTGCAGCCACCTACATAGGATTTTGGACTTCTTCGACTTCTTTCCCTGTTAGTACCAGGGGTATAAGGATTGATTCCTTATCGCAGGATACGACAGCCACTGTGTTCTGGTACCATGCATTGGGGATCCAGAGGCTATCTGTATCTGCCAAGTCGAGGATTTGATCACCGCTGATTAGGTCACCTTTCTCAATCAGGTCTTGAATTAGGTTACGAAGTGCCCAGCATTCTTCCGCATCATGGCCAGGAGACTTGGAATGGTACTGACATATTTGTCTAGGTTTGAATTTTCTGGATTGAGGGTTTAATGGGGGTAATAGATCTGCAACCATCCCCTCGTTGATCATCATTTAGAAGATTTCTTCCAATGACTGGTTTAGATTGGTTAAATTCATTTGAAACAAGAATTTTCTACCTTCTTGGGTATACTCATTTTTTACCATTGGTAATTCGTGCAACTGGCAATGATCTGGTAATTCGTGCAACTGGCAATGATCTGGTACCTTCTACTGGGGATGGAATTGACTTCTGTTGGAGGAGAATGATTGCAAATAGATTGATAGATTTGCTTCAGTACCTTCCTGGTGAGTTGATTTGGTAGACGACCTAGTTCAGCCAACTGCTCAATCTGTTCCTTAAGAGACTTAACTTCTTGCTCCATCAGGAATCGCTTCTCAAAAGTATCCCAACTATCTGGGCTACTAAGATTGGATTGGCTTGGTTCCCCAACGTAGCGGAGGTACTTAGATCCTTCTCCATTTGAGGCGCTGATCATGTTAACATTTTCCTCTTTATGTTGTGGGAAAGGATTGTCTTGGACATGGGGTTGGTCAAGCTTTGTTACCACAATTTCCCCGATGTCAATCAAGTCTTGAATTTTGTGCTTAAGAGACCAACAGTCTTGGGTATCATGGCCTGGAGACCTAGAATGATAAGCACATTTCTTGTTAGGGTCGAAATTCCTTCTGTTAGTGTTGGTTGGTGGAAGAAGTTGAACAATCTTCGTCTGAGCTGCCAGAATTTTGAACACATTCTCGAGGGAATCCCCTAGTGGGGTGAAATTTCTTTGACGCCTGACTTCCATATTTTTTTGGAATTGAGGGTTTGCAGGTTATGCTGAAGCTTGGAAAGGGGTATAGTTCCTCCTTTGAATGGGCATGTGGTTTGACTCGCCCCTAGAATTTTGTCCTTGTAAAACCAAGGAGACTTCTTCGTCTTTCTTTTTATGGACCCTCCGGGGATTACTCCTGTAATTTTCATATTGGATATGTTCGACGACAGCTTCGAGGGAGGTTAGATCTTTTATCTTTTCAAATTTGAGCCTCATTTCTGCTATCTCGCCATGCTTGATCATTTTAGAGAATGGTTTTCCAATTCCTGCTAGGACCCTCTCATAATAAGGCGCTTCTTGGATATCGACGAAGGTCATGACTATTTAAGATTAAGTAATGGCAGGGGTAACTTGTTCTGCGACTTGTCTCCATCGCTGGGCATATTCTCTAAATGATTCAGTGTTCTTTTTTTTTATTTTGGTTATTTGATATCTGTCTGGAGCCAGCTGTGATTGGAAACTGTATTGGCTGAGGAAGGCATGGGCCAGCTCTTCCCAACTATAAATTTTGGAGTTGTCCAAGCTGGCATACCATGCTCTGGCTTCTCCGGTTAGACTATTCTAGAATAGTTGCATTCGAACTTTCTCGTCCTCAGCATAGGATTCGAGTTCTCCGATGAGGACTTTCAGGTGTGTGTAAGGATCCACCGTTCCGTCATATTTCTTGAAATCAGGGACTTTAAATTTTTCGGGATAACGAGCCCCGGGTAATATGCATAAGTCAGAGTAAGTAACACTATTAAACGCCCCAGTCCCATTGATAGACCAGAGGATTTCTTCCATCTGTTGCATTTTCTTGAGAATGTCATCAGCTTCCGGCTTTGTGGTCCAAGAATCTATGTTTCGGCCTTTTCTACATCTTAACCGTCAGCACCACTACCAGATGTTCCTGGTTCTAGAAAAGCTTGAGGTTGTTTCTCTTTAAAGGCCTTACTTTATTCTCGCAAAAAATAGGCTAGCTCGGCTATCTGATTTTTCAGTCCTTCGAATTCTTCCCTGGAGACAGGGGTGGATTCAAGTGGAGCACTTGAAGCCATGTCCACGGAGGGACAGAATTCTTTCTTGAATTTAGATTTGGTGACAGGACCAATTTTTACACCTACAACAAAACGTAAGCGTGTTAATTTCCTGAGGTAGGTAAGGGTTAGATGCATGATGTGTTAATAGCCACGAAATAATCCAGTCTGTGATAGAAATGAAATATATATATATATATATATAGAAAAACAGTAATAAGAACGATGGATTTTCACGCCGGTGCCCGTACTGGAATTGAAATTGACAGAAAAGTAGGCAACCAGTGACTGCGAAGAGCACCCAGTAAAATGGCCACGAGGTAATCCAGGCTGGACTAAAAATATATATATATATATATATATATATATATATATATTGACAGAAATGTAGTCAACTAGGACTAATATGAGTACTAGTGATGGTGAAAGTCGCTTACATATCCGTATATATATATATATAAAAGAGATAAACTACCACGGATTTGACATCCGAGCTTGACAGAATTGAAATGTTAGTCCATTTACAGTTAAATAAGCAAAAAAAAAGGGCCAAACCCGGACTGGGAAAGCAACCCAGAACGGCGGAGTTGCCAAAAATGTGTGTGCTAGTGCATTGAAGCTGCTGAAGCTGACGGATCGTCAATTCGAGTTGTAAAAATGCAAACATTTGTGTTTATGTACAGAAATGTACCAAATTTTGATGAAAACGGCCATAGAACTATGTTCTGGGAATATTTAGAAGATGAAACTTCGTGTACAAGTGGAAAACAGTGCAAAGTAGTAGTATTGACTTTCTGATAGTAAAAATACTTACAATGGACTGCAATACTGGCTTTTTGCCAAATCGTAGGCTCTATACGTCAAAATCTACTAGTTATTTTCTGATATGTGGTATTATATGGGTATATATACGTGTTGTAGTGAAAATATTTGGATTTGGAAGAGGTGTAAAAGTCAAAAAATCAGACAGGCAGAGCTTCGCTGCGTTTCAAAACTTAAAAATGAAGGGGGGTGCACATTTATTTATAAGCCAGGGAGCCTTAGCTCTACTTGAGGCTGCCGTAGGTAGAGGTGCGGCTCCCCAAGTGGGGCCCACAGTGTCGGGATCCGTCATCTCAAAGTATGAGCACTCCGGACAACGTGTAGTCGAAGTTGGAACTTTTAAACTTTTGATTGGAGCGTCCGTTTGAGGCATGCGATACCTTTTCGGAAAGCTCTCGCCGAGAGCGTTGCAATGACATGGGATAAAATATTTTCTGGGTCCAAGAAGACGGGTTCATAAACAGGTCTTCGATTCCCCGTAGTTTATCCGTTGAGCTGTCTTGCGCTATAAGCACTTGGGATCGTTGTTGTGGTTCATACTGACTTTGATGGCATCAATTCGTCTTGAGTTTGACCGAATCTGTTGAGAGATGGATAAAATTACCATTTTAGCCCTCTCGGGGTTGCTGTCGGCACGACCTTTGATGGAACTGGCTTCCCAAGATTTTGTCTGGGGCTCAAATGTACTTCCTAGCTTGATGCCGAGGCTGATCTGTAATACCCGGGCTAATATCGGGGATGATTTGACATGTCTTCAGTTGATGTCGAGGTTGAATTGACTTCCTGGGTTGAGACCATAGCTGACTTGACTACCCGATGTGAAGACCGGGGTTGATTGGTATCTCCCGGGTTGCTACCGGGGCTGATTTGAATCTCTCGAGTTGCTGCCGAGGTTTATTTAAAGGCCCGATATTGAGATTAGGGTTTGACCTGACGACCCGATTGGAGATCGGGATTGATCTGCTGGCCCGATATTGAGATCGGGATTGATCTGTAGGTCCGATTGAATATCAGAGCTGGATAGACGGTTCGATTAGGGATCAGAGCTGGATTGACGGTCCGATTAGAGATCAGAGATGGATTGACTGTCTGATTGGAGATCAGAGATGGATTGACGGTCCGATTGGAGATCGAAGATGGATTGGCGGTCCAATTGGAGATCGGAGATGGATAGATTACCGACATTGCTGATCGGGTTTGACTGAAGTACCGATATTGGTTATCGAATTTGGCTGGAGTACCGATATTAGCGATCGAATTTAGGATACTGATATTGGGGATCAGATTTAGGTTTAAGGACCTGCATTAACGGCCGGTTTTGAATTGAAGGACCGGCATTGGTGGCCGAATTTGAGTTGAAGGACCGGCATTGGTGGTCAAATTTGAGTTAATTGACAGTTTTGCCCTCCTACAGTGTTAGTATTGGGGCAAGGAAAATTTTGAGTGTCCACACACATATTATAAAAACAGCACCATGTAGATAAATAAATGTCTTTACTTAAATAATACTTTTATTAATAAATGAATAAGATTGTTAAAAAGTATATGATTTATCATCAAACATAATTGGCTTGCATGTATACTATTTTCAACAGCCCCAACGTAGCATCGGGAAGGATCTGATAATGTAAACCGAGGGAAACTATCATCAGGATAGGCATCGAGAATCCACAATGAGATCACTCATAAGAAAAGTAATATCCCCAGCGGAGGTAAAGTTAAACAATGCATCTGAAGACAAAGAACGTTGTCAACAATCCAGACGTTAAATTCAGAAAGCTTCAATGGTATCAACTATAGAAATATTCCCCATAGAGATCTTAAAAAACATCCCTATAACAATTCGTCTAATCAGTCTCAGTAGCACTGGTGGATATTTTAAACCGTTGGCTTCAACCCGACGTAGACATCGAGAACGTTCGTTGATGAAATCTCTGCAAACTATAGTTCGAGTAGACATCGAGAAAGTTTGGTGATGAAAGCCTAGGTAAGCTACCATTCGTGTAGACATCCAGATAATTCAGTAAAGACCATCATTGACAACTCCATCCCCAGTAGAAATGGCGGGAGTCCGTCAGTGGTAGAATATCGTTAGAAATAACTCTAAATAAAAACATTCAGCATCCATAACATCATATCATGTTGCATTGCACGACATCATTTAATCTTGTCATATTTCAAGCGTCTAGTAATCTTTATCTTGTTCATTCAATTACATTACATAAACATGATAAATAAGGACATCTGTATACACTCAAAATTTTGCATTTCCGGTTACTAACCATGCAAGAAGGCAAAGGTGTCTTTTCATGCTCCAGAGATAGCCTTGGAGGACTAAATCATCAAAATAGACCCTCAGCAATAGCACCGAGAAATCATCAAAACAGAACCCCGGCGACAGCACCGACAAATCATCAAATCAGACCCCAGAGACGGCACCGGGAAATCAACAAATTAGACCCCGGTGATAGCACCGGGAAAGAAAATCAACCATCAGAGGCAACCTCGAATCATCAAATCAATCCTCGGAGACAACCCCGAAGCATCAAATCAATCCCCAAAGATAACCCTGAGGAAAGACAGAATCGACAGGGATCAAACCTCGTAAACAACCCCGAGAACCATCCGAAAGCCCCGTCAACCCTAGAGACAAGCCCCGAAAGAGCAAAACGGTTATTTTGACAAGTCAATGTCAAAAAAATCAATACAGCTGCAAAATGGGTTACAAAGAGCCATTGCAGCATTTCTGAGCACAAACTACGCAAAATAGCTCAACGGACTACCTGTGAAGAATCGAAGATGCCATTTCGGTCGTGGACCATCTTCCTCGGATTCAAAAAAAGGCAAGCCCTAGGTCATTGTGTAGTTCTCATAGAGAGTTTTCCGAATTTTTATGGAACATCTCCATAAAATTTCCAGATTGCAAATTACGAGTGTTTCTGCGGACTATATGTCGATCGAGATTGCACGTATTTCGAGACAGCGGGACCCACTAGGGACTTCCATAGGTATACCTACGGATTTCGCAGGTGTACCTACGGAAGTCGTGGCTTTATAAAAAAGCCTCCCACCAGCTTGAAGAAGAAGAAAAAAAACGAAGAAAAAAAAAATTTAAAGAGAGAAAAATGAGGGATTTCATGTTGGAAATTGCTCTGATCTTGATTTCGAACTTGTAAACTCCACTTGTAAGCTTTTATTTACGCATCTATTGCAACATATCAAGATTTAACCGGTGAAAATTAGTTCTAAAGGCGTTTAAAGCGGTTCTATAGCCCTTCTCGTGCAAGGCTGTTAGAGCTCTTCTTCTTTCATTTTTTCTTGTTTATATACATATATAAGAGTAATATATATGTATATTAGCTAGCTTTACCGTTTAAATATCGTTTTTAGCTTTTTTTAGCATTAATATAATTTATATATATATATATATATATTGATTTATATGTAGTAGTTAAGTCTGGATTGCAAATTCGTGGCTTTTTACTGCTTTATTATATATATATATATATATATATATATATATATATATATATATATATATATATATATTTATACCGTTCAGTTTGTCTGGATTGCAAATCCGTGGCTTTATTACTTTAATGTATATATATAAGCATATATATATATATATATATATATTGAATGCTGATCGGGGCTTTTATCGCTTTAATTCAAGCACTCTTAGGTTTGACCTTTTGGTTCACTTAATGGCTCGAGTCAACCAAACTAGAATAAAAATCCATAATCAATCCGGTTAGAATATTATATTCTATATGCGTGCTTATATTCGAGCCATCGAGTGAACCAAAAGGTCAAACCTAGGAGTGCAAGAATTAAATTTAAAAATAACTATTACATTTAAACTCCGGGCTCCATACAAACAGGTCTTCACGCGCTCCTTGGTCTCCAGTCCTTCAAGATAATTCTAAATAGTCCTATTACATAAACTATTTATATTAAATAGAAATCTTGATCAGCAGTCAAGGGAAAGTACATAGGAGGTAGATAGAATTTACATCAAGAAAAATTATAGAAGACGAGGTACGCATACCCCATTTAACAAAATCCATACATTGAGGCATTCAACTAAAATAAATCCAATCGCATTGGTCAATAGTCTACAATCAACCCCACTTATTATCATACATATCACCATATGTATAAATAAATAAAACATTCAATATATACATTGATAACGATTTAATGGGCAATTCTAGTTAGTTTAAAAATTCAATTTCAACACTAATTAGTTATCATGGAATCCAATTCCAACTCTAATTAGTTAGCATGAAATCCAATTCTAATTAAAATAAACATCTTTATTTTAATCCAATTCCAAATCTAATAAACTCCTTTATTAATCTGTAATTACAGAAAAATATATAATTTTAATTAAAATTAAAATAAACCTTTTATCACAATTAAAAAATAAAAAATAAAATAAATTTATTTTTCTGGGGAGTGGTGTTGCGGCGACGCTAGTGAACTAGCATCTGGCGCTGCTGCGCCACGTCACCAGAAACCAAAACAAGCTGTTGGCGTTGTAGCGCTGATGAAGAACTAGGTTAAGGCTTTGTCGCGCCACGTCAGCAAGTTTTAAAATTTTTACCTGATGCTGTAGCGCGCCTTTTACATTTAAACTTCGGGCTCCGTACAAATAGGTATTCACACGCTCCTTGGTCTCCAATCCTTCAATATAATTCTTACTAATCCTATTACATAAACTATTTACGTTAAATAAAAAACCTTGATCAGCAGTCAAGGGGAAGTATATATGAGGGAGATAGAATTTACATATAAAAAAATTAGAAAAGACGAGGTACGCAGACCCCATTTAATAAAATCCATAAATTCAAGCATTCAACTAAAATAAAATCTAATCGGATTAGTCAATAGTCTACAATCAACCGCATTTATTATCATACATATCACCATATGCATCATTAAATAGAACATTCAATATATACATTGATATCGATTTAATGAGCAATTCTAGTTAGTTTGAAAATCCAATTTCAATACTAATTAGTTATCATGGAATCCAATTCCAACTCTAATTAGTTAGCATAAAATCCAACTCTAATTAAAATAAACATCTTTATTTTAATCCAATTCCAAATCTAATAAACCTCTTTATTAATCAGGAATTAAAGAAAAACATATAATTTTAATTATAATTAAAATAAACCTTTTATCTCAATTAAAAAATAAAAAATAAAATAAATTTTATTTTTTTGGGAAGTGGCGCTGCGGCGCCGGTAGTGAACTAGCATCTAGCGCTGCGACGCTACGTCACCAGAAACCAAAACAAGCTGCTGACGCTGCAGCGCTGATGAAGAATAAGGTTCAGGCGCTGTCGCGCCACGTTAGTAGTTTTTAAAATCCGGACCTGATGCTGCAGCGCACCTTTTACACTGTAAACAGGCGCTGCAGTGACGGGTCGCCCGTTCCCTGACTCGGACCAGCGCTGCAGCGCAGCCGCTAAGCCTTTGACAGGCGCTGTAGCGCCGCTGGGCAGATTCAGTTTTTTTGGTTCGCAAATTGTGCAGTTGTCGGCGTCGGGAAAAATTTGAGTTCCCTCTTCCTAAATGTTTCTACCCTTTAAGTTTTATATTTGGTTTTGTTTGATTTGAAGGGTGTATTTTAGGAAAAGGCAGACATATAATTTCGACAATTTCAAAAGATTGATTTTAATGGTCTGAATTAGTCAGAGTCGCCAGTTGGTATGAGTGAAATGGTTGTACCAACTCAACCGAGTTTTGAAAGGTTTTACAATATAGCCCAATTACTGGATTCTATTTACTTGGTTATGGAAACCGAGATTTCATAAAATTAATGGGTTTGATTAAGCGGGTGGAAGGTGTTAGGCACCCCGCGACTTCCGTGAAACACGGTTACCGCGATTTTCCTTCACTAATTTGTATGTATGTGTGTATTTGTATTGCAGTAATTGGGCCTAAGTGCGTTATTTGAAAGTAGTGATGTGCTTCGTTGGACCCATATACGAAGTGTTTGATTTATTAAAAAGTCCTTTTTTAGACAATATATGAAAGTGATGTTTTGAAAGGTGATTCTAAAACCCTTTCGCTCGCGTAGCAGTTGAAGCCTTTTGATACTTACATTTTATTTCATATTCGGCTTGATTTGATTTTATTCTCAGGATGCAAATCATCCGTGACAAGATAATATATATATATATATATATATATATATGTGTGTGTGTGTGTGTGTGTGTGTGTGTGTGTGTCGGGTTATTTATGGGCATAAAAGCCATCGAAGTGACCCGAACACCACAATCAATGCTTTTACTATGTTGAGACCTTAAATCTGGATAACTATTTTAAGGTCCCTCTTATTTACATATACAAAGGGATGCAAGCTAAATTTACAACTTGAACATGACCATTATGGGAATCGGACCTAGATTCAAGGATTAAACCGTAGATCCCGTTATTCATAGGCTCACAAAAGATTATTTAGAAGCTTGTAGAATGCATAACTTAAAAGTAAAATGCATATGTAATTCTAGACGTCGCAAAACAAAAGATTTATCAGCTAAATCCCTGTATGCGCGTAGCCGTGGCTTTACGTTTCCTCTATACACGAATCTAGGGTCCCGCAATTACCAAATATTTACAAACTACAAAGAAAACTAGATTTAAATAAATCTTAGCCATTCTAGCTTAATGGTT
The DNA here is from genome assembly GCA_020205555.1 of Panax stipuleanatus. Classification (NCBI taxonomy): domain Eukaryota; kingdom Viridiplantae; phylum Streptophyta; class Magnoliopsida; order Apiales; family Araliaceae; genus Panax; species Panax stipuleanatus. Next base: position 89,810,797 of record CM035118.1, read on the forward strand.
CTAGTTTGGCAACTTTGGAACCGGTTAAAAGCTAGAAATGGCTAGATTTAAATAAATCTAGTCAACACACATTAAATATCGCAAAATTACATTATATAAACGTTTACAATTGATATTTAATCACAATGATTAACTATATATATATATATATATAATAAATCAATAAAACTTATATATATATATATATATATATATAAAGATTAACTAATATATATATATATATATAATAAAGTAAGAAAAGCTACAGATTGGAAATCTAGGCAAACTGAACAGTATAATATATATATATATATATATATATATAAATACTAAAGCAATAAAAGACCCGAATCTACGATCCAGGCCAAACTGAATAATATAAATATATATATATATATATATGCTTATATATATACATTAAAGCAATAAAAGCCTCATATTTGCAATCCAGGCAAGCTGAATGGTATATATATATATATATATATATATATATATATATATATATATATATATATATATATATATAATAAAGTAGTAAAAAGCCACGAATTTGCAATCCAGGCTTAACTACTATATGTAAATCAATATATATATATATATATATATATATATATATATATATATTAATGCTAGGAAAATATAAAAATGATATTTAAATGATAAAACTAGCTAATATACATATATATGACTCATATATATGTCTATAAGCAATAAAAAATAAAAGAAGAAGAGCCCTTAAAGCCTTGCACGAGGACGGCTATCCAAAGGCTTTAAACGCCTTTAGAACTGATTTCCACCAGTTAAATCTTGATATGTTATAATAGATGCGTATATGAAAGCTTACAAGTGGAGTTTACAAGTTTGAAATCAAGATCAGAGCAATTTCCAGCATGAAATCCCTCCTTTTTCTCTCTTCTCTCTCTCTTTCTCTTTCTTTTTCCTTTTTTTTCGTCTTCTTTTTTTTCTTCTTCCTCAAGCTGGTGGGAGGCTTGTTTATAAAGCAACAACTTCCACAGTTAGACATGCGAATTCCACATGTATACATGTGGAAGTCCATAGTGGGTCCCACCGTCTCGAAGTATGTGCAATCTCGATAGACGTGTAGTCTATGGAAACGCTCGTAACTTGTAATCCTAGAATCCGATGGAGATGTGCCATACCATTCCAGAAAGATCTCTCCAAGAGCTACACAATGACGTAGGGCTTGATTTTTTCTGAATTTTAGAAGATGGGTTCATGATCAAAATGGCATTTTGGGTCTTCGTATGTAGTCCGTTGAGTGGTTTTGCGTAGTTTACTCTCGAAATTGCTGCAATGTCTCTTTGTAACCCTTTTTAAAGCTTTATTGAAGTTGTTAACATTGAATTGTCAAAATTACCATTTTTCCATTCCGGGGGTTGTCTCCAAGGTTGACTCGGCTTTTAGATGGTTCTCGGGTTTTTTTTCGAGGTTTGATCCCTGCCGATTCTGTCTTTCCTCAGGGTTGTCTATGGGGATTGATTTGATGCTTTAGGGTTGTCTTCAAGGATTGATTTAATGATTCGGGGTTGTCTTTGAGGGTTGATTTTCTTTCCCGGTGCTGTCACCGATGTCTGATTTGATAATTTCTCGGTGCTGTCGTCGGGGGTCTGGTTTGATGATTTCCCCGTGTTGTCGCCAGGGGTTTGGTTTGATGATTTCTCGGTGCTGTCATCGGGGGTCTGGTTTTATGATTTAATCCTCCAAGGCTATCTCTAGAGTGTGAAAAGACATCTTTCCCCTCCTGCATGGTTAGTAACAGGAAATGCAAATTTTCGAGTGTCTACAGATGCCCTTCTTTATCATGTTTATGATGTGTAATGGAATGAACAGGATAAAGATTACTAGACACTTGAAATATGACAAAATTAAATGTTGTCATGCAATGCAGCTTGATATAATGTTATGGATGCTGAATGTTTTTGTTTAGAGTTAGTTCCAACGATATTCTACCACTGATGGCTCGCGCTATTTCTGCTAGGGATGGAGTTGTCAATGATTGTCTTTACTGAACTGTCTGGATGTTTACTCGTATGGTAGCTTACCTAGGCTTTCATCACCGAACTTTCTTGATGCATACTCGAACGGTAGTTTGCAGAGCTTTCATTACCAAACCTTCTCGATGTCTACTTAGGGTTGAAGCCAACGGTTTAAAATATCCATCAATGCTACTGAGACTGATTAGATGAATTATTGTAGGGATGTTTTTCAAGATCTTTGTGGGGAATATTTCTATGGTTGATACCATTGAAGCTTTCTAAATTTAACGTCAGGATTATTGCTAACATTCTTTGTCTTTATATACATTTTTTAACTTTATCTCTGCTGGGGATATTCCTCTTCTTACGAGTGACCTCATTGGGGATTCTCGATGCTTATCCTGATAATAGTTTCCCTCGGTTTATATTATAGGATCCTTCCCGATGCTACGTTGGGGCTGTCACAAACGATTTAAATTTTTATCCAGTTGATGCCGATGTTGTTGTCGGGGATAGATCTTGCAATGATAACATCTTCTCAATGCCTACTCGAACGGTAGTTAACAAGGTTGACCATCACCAAAATTCCTCGATACCTACTCGAGCGGTAGTTTACAATGATCGATCATTACTGAACTGATTTGATTTGATACCTACCAGAACGGTAGGTTACAGGGTTAACCATCACCAAACCTTCTCGATGCCCACTCGAATGATAGTTTACAACTGTCAATTGAACTTGATTTGACTTGATACCTACTTGAACGGTAGTTTGCAGAGTTGACCATCATCGAACCTCCTCGATGCCTACTCAAACGATAGTTTACAATTGTCGGCTTAACTAATTTGATTTGATACCTACTCGAACGGTAGTTTGCAGGGGTGACCATCACCGAACCTCCTTGATGCCTACTCGAACGGTAGTTTACAACAGTCGAATTAACTGATTTTATTTAATACCTACTCGAACTGTAGTTTGTAGAGTTGACCATCACTGAACCTCCACGATGCCTACTCGAATGGTAGTTTACGACGGTCGGATTTTCTGATTTGATTGGAGATTATGTGTATAACAGATTTCATCATCGGTCCTTTTTGATGAAGGTAGTTTTCCAAGCTCGTTCTGGAAAGGTTTTTCGGATGCCATACTGGGTTGATGTCAGTGATTTGTAATGTTAAATCTGTTGATCTTAGTGGAGATAGCTTTCAACATTTCAAAATGTCGATCCTTTCCCAATGCTACGTCGGGATCATCGTCGACGCTTTGCAACCTCAGATACTCTGATCTTCGCTGAAGTGACTCTCAACGTCTTACACCAACGGACCATTCCGGATGTTACGCTGGGGTTATCGCCAATGCTTCATACTGTCAGGTACTTGATCTTTTGTCGAATAAGTTTTTAATAGTTTTCGTCACCGGATCCTTCCACGATGCTACGCTGGAGCTGTTACCAACGGTTTGAATCACTGAATCATCCCCCGATGCTACGTTGGAGCTATTACAACAGTTTTACAGAAATTTTTAGGCTCTGACGTTTGACGCCCTATTTAGAGTTTCAGGCCCTTTCTGCTCAAATCTACTCATTTTGACCTGTTTTTTTCGAATTTCGTCACCGTACAATCGTTCTACACACTTCAGGTCACGTTTACATCCATTATTTTCACATTTTGAACATTAGAATGTTAAATTTTATGCAGTATGGGTTTAAACATAAGGTATCAAATGTGTATGCATAAATGACTTAATAAAAATTAACAAACATGATAAATACTTATGTTTTACCATGCTAAACATTTTGGTATAATTTTTTTTTTTTAGGACAGTCAATCGACGCCCTTTTTTAATGGTTTATGTTGGGTTTGTATGTTACGCATACATGTAATCAAATTACACAATAAAGGCGAAAGCGCGATAAATTAGAATTTAAAATTTTTATACAAACCCTCACCAAGATCATGCTTTGTGCTCAATTATCAATCAATAGAAAGACAAGGATAAATCAGAATCATACCCTTGTAGAAACTAGCTTCCACAGGTACAAGTTCAACTCCTTGCTCTTCGTGATCTTCTTGAATCTCCTACATTGTTTCCTTCCTTTGATCAACGTTAGCCACCCAAGTGTTTGGTCTCTAGAGGTGATCCACCAAGGAAGATGAATTATTCAAGAAGGATGGTAGTTGGCTAAACCCTAGTTTTTCTATTCTCTGTAGAAAAGGAGTACTCTCCAACAAATTAGAATTACGCCTACCAATACTAATATAAGACTCATGTTATATAGATATTGGTCAACCCTTCTAATCTAATTAGAAATTGAGTTTCATTTAATTAATTAATCTCCTTTAATTAATTAGGCTTCCGAAAACATTGGAATAATTAATTAAACTCCTTTAATTAATTTACCTCATAATCTCATTAGGAATAAATGAGTGTGTGTTGGTTCGATTAGATGACACGATTAATGCGCAAGTATATGCGGCCAACGAGTAATAAAGAGTGAGCAAAGATATCGTTCCCACGAGGAATTAAAAGATAAACAGTCACCAAACCAATAGCACGTAATCATTTCAGTCTTATTTAAACAAGCGGTAAAGAGAATGAATTTAAACTAAGTTAACTAGGCATGGAATTAAACTTAAACTAAGTAATCCTAAGGTAGAATCAGATAATGAAGATAAGAGATTCCAATTTCCCCTAATGATTCGTCTAAGTCGACACACTTCCAATTAGGTCAAATTAATCATTAAAGTTGTTAGCTGAGAACGCGAAGGTAAGAGAAGGCCATCTTTCAATGCACCTAATCCATATCACGTGCAATCCATAGATGATAGAACGAACATGAACACCCATATTATCTAAACCCCTATATGTCTATGGTGTTTACAAATAAATAGGGTATAAGGTCAAGTCCTCTATTGACTACGAGCGGCGCTTCGATATATGTCTATCCTAAGTACAAATCATACGTCCAACGCCATGTGAACGTACAATCGCCCGCTACTATGATTAGATCTAAACCCACACTTCGTCTTTCAATCCCATGTGGGTTATCACAGTAATTGGTCATGACTCAATTAAGCAATGAAAGCATACATCGCAATAGACAAACACATAGTAATCAAATAAGACCATCATGGAAAGAATATCAAATTAAACTACTCATTAGGTTCCATTGAAACCTCAAAATATGATTTAAGTCATAGACAACTTGAATATATTATCCATAAGTTAGATAAACACCATCCGAATACAATTTAATACAAGGAGAGTAAAAGATGGAGAAATGCAAATGTTGGATCTTGATGCTATTACTTGCTTCAATCTTCACACACTAACAAAACCCTAGAATCTTACCAACTAACACTAAACTAGCACTAATCTACTCTCTAATCTACTCCTAATCTAGACTAAACAAGATGTAAAGGAAGAAAAGAGAGGAACTAGGGCTTAGGGCCAATATATGATGCTTTTTCTAGCCACAAACGAGCCCCCTTATATCCCAATCAAAAGCTAAGTCCCATTCAATTGAAAAGTCAAGTCTGGCACAGCTGGAGACTAGCGCGGCCGAGCCCAAAATAGCCTAGAAATCCGCACGCCCGCGCCAAGGATTTTCTGCTGCAGAGTCCTCTGGTAAAACGGCCATAACTTTTGATCTGGGAGGACTTACGAGGCCAGCCACCTGTCAAATCTAAGCTATCGAAGAGCTATACAACTTTCATTCTTTGAGCATTGAGAAATAATGGATGGATGAAGGCTGAAATTGAGCTCCAAGTGACAGCTATGCCTGAAAACTCAAAACCGTGATGTTTGACGTCCGTTGGTATACGGGGCATAACTCTCGCCTCTAAACTCCTATTTGGATGATTCAAGATGTTCCGAAAAGCTTATAAGATGCTCTACAATATAAACCAAGTTCCAATCCAAGAACATGAAATGAACGTGAACCACCCAAACGATGTCCGGATTGCACTTCCTTCCCATTTTTGCTTCAAAGGCCATTCTTGCTCCTTTTGGCCTCTAGACTCGTGGCATCACCTTCATTGCTTCCTCACCCATGTTATCTTCATGCTTTAAGCCCATTCCAGTGCTTTGTCCCATTTAAGCTCAATTTGCACCCGGAGAGTTTCTAAACCTGAAAATCACAAAACAAAGCAAAAACACATAAAACGCACAACGATACTTGAGTTTAAGCAACAGAATGAGTTGGTTACTATCCGAATAAGTGATCATAAAAGCCACTTATCAGAGTACCAATATTAAATTAGTTCCTAAACTCCTTTAGAAATTAAAATTATTATAATTGTAATAATATTAATAAGACTCCTCTTATTAATTTATATTTAATATTTTTAAAAAATAAATATTAATCTATTTAATTTATCCTATCACCATAGATTAAATTAATTATACTTAATATATTATTACGATTATGCCATTACCTTCTTAAATAATTATTCTTCTTTTTGTGGTGTGACCCTTTAGGTTCTCCATATTAAACCGGTTGTGAATAAATTAATTACAGCAATTCTAATCTTATTTAAATAAATAAATTAAACTCATAATCTATTTAAATAAATAATATTTATTCTTCAATAGGGATAAGCCTCCCTAGCGTTCAATGACTTTTTAGATAATATAGATTTCAACATTAATCATAAAAGAACATATGAGTAAATAGTTACCGTACAATTCAATCCTTCCACCATACAATGTCCCAATTAAATATAAGACATGGAATTACTGTCACGTTTTATTTTATTTAATTATATGTATTTCAATTAGAAAATGCACAACTCCAAATAATACAAATTCGAAACTCCTTTCTAATTTCATTCTGCCTTGGCCAAGGACTACTAGGTTGTCATTTAACGAATCACATAGGACATATCTCTTCTTTTACTAGAAGTGGTAGATTCTTTATTAATTAATCATTATCTCCATATGTAACTTATTACACCCAAGCATACCCTTTGATATACCCTAAGGGTTATAACGAATAAGTTAAAGTATAATTCATTACACACAAGATACTGTAATGATCTCAAGTCCAATGATCACTTGAACTACTATCACATTAGGAATTCCTATTAATATGCAAGAAAACTCCATTAGGTATTCCTTAGTAAGTCACGTTCAGTGAACTTATTCTCCAATAAGCACCTACATACTTGCTTTAGTGTCTCCACACAAATGATTATGAGATCAATCATCCTCATCCAATGAGCAAGCAACATATGTACCAATCTATTCGAATTTACTAATCCCCTTTTTAGTAATCCAACGATTGGGAACTATTTTAGTTTTAAGCTTTCTAAGAAATTAGATCTCATTAGCATGATCAACATCATGATTCTAAAAGCATTGCTTAAAACTATGGGTTATTTATATATTATAAAAACAGTATCATATAGATAATTAAATGCCTTTAACAAATGAATACTTTTATTAATAACTAAATAAGATCGTTTCCAAAGTATATGCTTTATCATCATACATGCTTGGCTTGTATGCATAATACTTTCAATCTCCTACTTGCACTAAAGCCAATCGCCATGGTATTTCATACACATCTTCTCTAAGTGACGATCAAACTGCTGTTGTGTTAAAGCTTTAGTAAATGGATATGCAATGTTGTTTTGAGAGTCTACACGCTCCAAGGTGATGTCTCCTCTTTCAATGATGTCCCTAATCAAGCGAAATCGCCGCAACACGTGTTTAGATTTTCGATGAGACCTGAGTTCCTTAGCCTATGTAATAGCTTCGGTGCTGTCACAGTACAAGGGGACTGCTCCTCCAATGCTAGGAACCACACCAAGTTTCGGTTATGAACTTCTTCATCGAAACAGCCTCCTTTACAGCTTCACTTGCAGCTATGTACGCTGCCTCTGTCACTGAATCAGCAACTGTTTGCTGCTTGGAACTCTTCCAACTCACTGCGTCGATGTTTAAGGTAAACACATACCCCAAAACGGATTTACTGTCATCTTTGTCCTTTTGAAAACTTGAGTTTGTGAAGCCCTCGAGTTTTAATTTAGACCCACCATAGACAAGAATTACATCCTTAGTCCTTCATAAGTACTTTAAGATATTTTTCATTGCTTTCCAGTGCTCTTCTCCTGGATTCGACTGATATCTGTTTGTTACACTAAGTGCATGAGTGACATCTGGTCTAGTACATATCATACTGTATATGATAGATCCTTTTGCTGAAGCATAAGGAATATTACTCATACGGTCTCTCTCCTCAGGTGTCTTTGGGACCTGTTTCTTTGAGAGATGTATTACATGGCTCATATGCATAAGACCTCTTTTGGAATCTTCTATGCTAAACCTCTTTAGCATCGAGTCAATGTATGTTCCTTGGGATAAGTCAAACATCCTTTTAGATCTATCTCTATAGATCTTTATCCCCAAAATATAGGATGCTTCTCCCAAGTCCTTCATGGAGGAGTGTTTAGATAACCAAATTTTAATCGATTGTAGCATAGGAATGTCATTCCCTATAAGTAATATATCATCAACATATAATACAAGGAATGAAACAACGCTCCCACTAACCTTCTTGTACACACATAGTTCACCCTTGTTTTTGATAAAATCAAACTCTTTGATTGTCTCATCAAAATGGATGTTCCATCTACGAGAAGCTTGCTTCAATCCATAAATGGATCGTTGCAGCTTACAGACTTGATTTTTTCTAACCTTTGAAATAAATCACTCTGGCAGTGTCATATACACATCCTCCTCAAGTTTCCCATTGAGGAAGGTCGTTTTCACGTCTATCTACCAGATCTCATAGTCGTAATAAGCTGTAATTGCAAGCAAAATCCGAATAGACTTGAGCATAGCTACTTGTGATCATCAGTGAAAGTAATAAAATAAGAATACCCTCCCCATGCATTCATTGTCATAGGTCCACAAACGTCTATGTGAACAAACGCTAACAACTTTGTAACTCTTTCTCCTTTTCCACTAAAAGGAGATTTATTCATTTTACCCATGAGACAAGATTCACAAGTTGGATATGATTCATAATCAGATAGCTCTAAGAGCCCATCCTTATGCAACTTAGATAATCTTATTTCATTGATATGACCAAGTCTACAGTGCCACATATAGGTATAATTAACATCATCTCTTTTCTTTTTCTTAGTTTGTTTAATTTGAAATATATTTTCATGCAAGTCAAGTATATAAAGTCCATTTGGCAAATTACCAACACCATATAAAGCATTGTTATTATAAATAGAACAACTGTTGTTCCTTATTATAATGTCAAATCCATCCATATCTAATACGAAAATAGAAATAATGTTTCTAATAATATTCAAAACAAAATAATAATTATTTGAATAAATGAACTTGCCCGTAGGCAGTGCTAAACAATAAGTGCCTACATCTAATGCAGCAACCTTTGCTCTATTTCTCACTCGTACGACAACCTTATCCTTATTCAGCCTTTTACTTCTGACCAGTCCCTGCACAGTATTACATATGTGAGAACCACAGCCTGTATCCAATACCCAAGTAGAATTTTTTCTTTCAAAAAATTAAGTTTAATTAGGAACAAACCTTGATTGGAAGTTAAAGCTTCTCCAAGCTTCTTCTCTACCAAAAACTTCTTGCAGTTCCTCTTCTAATGACCCGACTCATTGCAATGGAAGCACATTCCTTTGCTAGCTGGATCAGGTTTCTTTTAATCCTTCATGTTCATTTTGCCCTTAGTCTTCTTAGATTTCTTCTTTTCAGAAGATACCTTGGGCCTCTTCCTTTTCTTGGAAGAATCATCCACCGTTAAGACTTGGTTCTTCTTGGATAGGAAGTGACCTTCTGCAGTTTTCAACATGTTAAGTAATTCAGGCAAGCTGACATCTAACTTATTCATGTGGAAATTTACTACAAACTGTGAGAAGGTCTCAGGGAGTGACCATAAGACTGAGTCTTGACTCAACTCCCTATCTATGACGAACACAAACTATCTAAGGCGTTCAATCAGATTGATCACCCTTAGGACATGAGTCTCAACGGCAGTGCCCTCGGTCATCTGAGATCGGAAGAGCTCCTTAGATATCTCATATCTAGCAGTCCTACTTTGTTCACCATACAGCTCCTTGACGTGAAGCAACATAGTAGGAGCATCTATATTTTAATGCTGATGCTGAAGCTCGTTATTCATGGATGCGTGCTTGATGCATTGAGCCACAGATGCATCATCTTGCCACTTTACAATAGTGGCAATCTCTTTCTCAGAGACTGTTTCTGGAACAGTTCCAGGGAAAGGTAAATTTAGGATATAAGAAATTTTTTTAGCAGTGAGAACTATTCTCAGATTCCTTAACCAGTCCATGTAATTCGGTCTGGTCAGTTTGTTAGCATCAAGTATGCTTCGCAGCGAAATTAGTGATTTCGACATTTTTAAATTTCTGCATGTGAAAAGATAACATTTTAGCAAACATTCATTTAATTAATTTTACATACCAAAATAAATTAGTTGTTAATTTAAATTGGTATCTCCCACTATTTTCTTCCAACTATATTACCCTCACTTATATAGTTCGGCAACATCTAATTAAGGATTTGGTAGTGAGAATAAGGATCTTATTTCAAATTTATATAGCCTTGTGGATAGCACAACAAACAATATATAAATAAATAGGTAGATAACTCTTTGTCAATTACATCAACATGTAACTCCTTTTTATTTTGCCTCTTAGATCGTAATGGTCAAGTTTGTGCACATCCAAACTAAAATGATTTAAGTTAAGTCCAACCTAGCACTTCCATATATTCAAAAAAGAAAAATATTGTCCTTGTGGATAGCACAACAAAATAATATTGTTCAATTTTTTGTAAGCATCAAATGTGATTAAATTAACATCTTAAATACGTAATACTTGCCTTATGGATAGCACAGCAAACTCATATTAAATATTTAATACTCTATAAATTTTATCATGCTTGAAGGGGACGTTCAATATTCCAAATATCTTTGAACATTTTATGGTGTGACCCTTTAGGTTCTCCATATTAAACCGGTTGTGAATAAATCAATTAAAATAATTCTAATCTTATTTAAATAAATAAATTAAACTATTAATCTATTTAAATAAATAATATTTATTCTACAGTAGGGATAAGTCTCCCTAGCGATCAACGACTTTTCAGATAATATAGATTTCAACATTAATCATAAAAGAACATGTGAGTAAATAGTTACCGTACAATTCAATACTTCCACCATACAATGTCCCACTAAAATATAAGACATGAAATTACTGTCATGTCTTATTTTATTTAATTATATGTATTTTGATTAGAAAATGCACAACTTCAAATAATACAAATTAGAAACTCCTTTCTAATTTCATTATGCCTTGACAGAAGACTACTGGGTTGTCATTTAACGAATCATATAGGACATATCTCTTCTTTTACTAGAAGTGATAGATTCTTTATTGATAATTCATTATCTCCATATGTAACTTCTTACACCCAAGCATACCCTTTGATATACCCTAAAGGTGTTAAGGAATAAGTCAAAGTATAATTCATTACACACAAGATACTATGATGATCTCAAGTCCAAGGATCAAATGTACTACTATCACATTAGGAATTTCTATTGACGGGCAAGTAAAACTCCATTAGGTATTCCTTAGCGAGTCATGTTTAGTGAACTTATTCTCCAATAAGCACCTACATACTTACTTCAGTGTCTCCACACAAATGATCATGAGATCAATCATCATCATCCAATGAGCAAGCAACATATGTACCACTCTATCCGGATTTATTAATCTAATTTTTAGTAATCCAATGATTAGGAACTATTTAAGTTTTAAGCTTTCTAAGAATTTAGTCGCCACCTGTCGACGTCGGGAAAAATTTGGGTTCCCTCTTTCTGAATGTTTCTTCCCTTTATGTTTTATATTTAGTTTTGTATGATCTGAAGGGTGAATTTTTAGGAAAAGGCCAACATATAATGTCTACAATTTGAAAAGTTTGATTATAATGGTCCGAATTAGACAGAGTCGCCAGTTGGTATGACCGAAATGGTTATACCAACTCAACCGAGTTTTGAAAGGTTTTGCAATATAGCCCAATTACTGGACTCTATTTAATTATTCTTAGAAACTGAGATTTCATAGAGTTTAGGGGCTTGATTAAGCGGGGGGAAGGTGTTAGGCACCCCCCGACTTCTGTGAAACACTGTTACCGCGCTTTTCTTTCCCTAATTTGTGTGTATGTATGTGTGTGTATTGCAGTAATTGGGCCTAAGTGCGTTATTTAAAAGTATTGTTGTTCTTCGTTGGACCTATATACGAAGGGTTTAATTTATTAAAAAGTTATTTTTTAGACAAGATATGAAAGTGATGTTTTTAAAGGTAGTTTTCAAACCCTATCGCTCGCATAGGAATTAAAGCCTTTTGATACTTCCATTTTATTTCATATTCGGCTTGATTTGATTTTATTCTCGGGATGTGAATCATCCGCGGAAAAATAATATATATATATATATATATATATATATATATATATCGGGTTACTTATGGGCATTAAAGCCGTCGAAGTGACCCAAACACCACAATCAATGCTTTTATTATGTTGAGACCTTAAATCCGGGTAACCTTTTTAAGGTCCCACTTATTTACATATACAAAGGGATGCAAGCTAACTTTACAACTTGAACATGTCCATTTTGGGAACCAGACCTAGATTCATGGATTAAATAGTAGATCCATTGATTCATAGGCTCATAGAAGATTATTCAAAAGCTTGCACAATGCATAACTTAAAATAAAATGCATATGTAATTCTAGACATCACAAAACAAAAGATTCATCTGTTAAATCCCTGCATGCAAGTAGCCGTGGCTTTACGTTTCCTCTAGACACGGATCTAGGGTCCTGTAATTACCAAATATTTAGAAACTAGAAAGAAAACTAGATTTAAATAAATCTTAGCCATTAAAGATTAATGGTTCTAGTTCGGCAATTTTTGAACCGGTTAAAAGCTAGAAACGGCTAGATTTATTTAAATCTAGTCAACACACGTTAAATATTGCAGATTTACATCATATGAATTTTTACAATTGATATTTAATCACAATGATTAACTAAATATATATATATATATATATATATATATATTAGTTAATCGATAAAACTTATATATATATATATATATATATATAAACAATATATAAACAATATATAAAGATTAACTAATATAAATAGATATATATGTATATATATATATATATATATATTATTTATATATATAATAAAGCAAGAAAAGCCACATATTAGAAATCTAGGCAAACTGAACAGTATAAATATATATTTGCTTATATATATAATAAGTAGTAAAAAGCCACGAAATTGCAATCCAGGCTTAACTACTATATATAAATCAATATATATATATATATATATATATATATATATTAATGCTAGAAAAAGCTAAAAACGATATTTAAATAGTAAAACTAGCTAATATACAAATATAATACTCATATATATGTATATAAGCAAGAAAAAATGAAAGAAGAAGAGCCATTACAGCCTCGCACGAGAAATGCTATCGAACGACTTTAAACTCCTTTAGAACTGATTTTCACCGGTTAAATCTTGATATGTTGCAATAGATGCGTATATAAAAGCTTACAATGGGAGTTTATATGTTTGAAATCAAGATCAGAGCAATTTCCAGCATGAAATCTCTCCATTTTTTCTCTTTTTCTTTTTTTTCTCTCTTCTCTCTCTCTCTCTCTCTTTCTTTTTTATTTCTTCTTCTTTTTTCTTCTTTATTTCTTCTTCTTTTTTCTTCTTTTTTTTTTCTTCTTCTTCAAGCTGGTGGGAGGCTTGTTTATAAAGCCACTACTTCCACAGGTAGACCTGCGGATTCCGCAGGTATACTTGCAGAAGTCCCTAGTGGGTCACGCCGTCTCGAAGTACTTGCAATCTCGATCGGCGTATAGTCCGCGAAAACGCTCATAACTTGCACTCCGGGAATTCGATGGAGTGTGTCGTACCATTCTGGAAATCTCTCTCCGAGAGCTATGCAATGACATAGGGCTTTCCATTTTTCGAATGCGAGAAAATGGGTTCATGACCGAAATGGCATCTTCGGGTCTTCGCAGGTAGTCCGTTGAGCTGTTTTTCTTAGTTTGCGCTCAAAAATGTTGCAATGGCTCTTTATAACCCTTATTGCAGCTGTATTGAATTTGTTGACATTGACTTGTCAAAATGACCAGTTTGCACTTTCGGGGGCTTCCGGTTGGTTCTTTGGGTTCCGAGGTTTGATCCTTATCGATTCTGTCTTTCCTCAGGGTTGTCTCTAGGATTGATTTGGTGCTTCGGGGTTTTCTCTGAGGATTGGTTTGATGATTCGAGGTTGTCTTTGAGGATTGATTTACTTTCCCAGTGCTGTCGCCAGGGTCTGATTTGATGATTTCCCGGTGTTGTCGCTGGGGGTCTGGTTTGATGATATAATCCTGCAAGGCTATCTCTGGAGGGTGAAAAGATACATTTGCCCTCCTGCATGGTTAGTAAAAGAAAATGTAAAATTTTGAGTGTCTACAACAGTTTTTCTCCAAAAATATGATTCCTAGCTAACTTTTACGCCCAATTAAATTGTTTAAAAGACATATCAGTATATAATTCAAATCAAAACAATTAATAACTCACATAAAGGTTTGGCTTTGACGCCACTGTTAGGTTTGTAAGATCAAATTAGCATGTAACAATTACATACATAGCAGCAAAATTGTAAAAATAGAGTTTTAAAAATTTACAAACCATGAATCCGGATCTTCCTTTATGCCCAATTTTTAATTTAATCTAAACAGCTGAAGAATGAATATACCCTTGAAGATTCTTGCTTCCTCATGTACAAGTTCAACTTCAATCCTTTCATTATTCAACTTGAATCTACCCGTGTGACTCCTTCCTTTGATCAACGTCAGCCCACCAAGTGTTTGGCCTCTATAGGTGATCCACCAATGATGAACAAATATTAAGAAGATGGGTTATTAGCAAAAACCCTAGTTTTTTCTCTCTCTAGAAAAAGGTGTGCTCTCCCAACAATTGGAATTGCATTAGTCTTTAATCAAAATAAGACTCCTCTTATTTATAGATGTAGGTAACCCTTCTAACCATTTTAGGATTTGGGTTGCATATTAATTAATTAAACTCTTTTAATTAATTAGGCTTCCTAATCTTATTAGGAGCAATTAATTAAACTCCTTTAATTAATTTACCTCCTAATCTTATTAGGAATATGAGAGAGTACTTTTATTAATTAATTCCCAAACTCCTTTTCGAATTCAAATTAATAATAATAGTAAAAATAGTAATAAGACTCCTATTATTAATTTATATTTAATATTTCTAAAATATTAAATAATAAATATTAAGCTAATTAATTTATTCAATCACCATAGATTAAATTAAATACACTTACCTTATTATTACAATTATGTCATTTGCTTTTTAAATAAATATTCATCCTTTTATGGTGTGACCCTTTAGGTTATCCATATTAAACCGGTTATGAATAAATTAATTAGAACCATTCTAATTTTGTTTAAATAAATAAATTCAGTATTAATTCATTTAAATAAATATTTATTCTACAATAAGGGTAAGCCCCCTTAGCGCTCAACGACTCTCCAAATAATATAGATTTCAACAACTGAAAGGACCAGTTAAATACTAACAACCTTCGCATATGTTCATGGTCATTTTGACCACTCAGCATCTATTACTCAATTATTCGATTATTCAATTTTCGAGACCTAATTCATGTTCTTTCACAATCAGATTATATTGTTGAACAATGAAAATTAAATTCTTTTCTAATCATGATATATCTCCTTTGTATTTAAACTTGCTTAGCAAATTAGTTGCTTACCGTTGCTATATCATAACGTTTATTTCAGCTAAGCCCGAAGGTTCAAATAAGAACGATAATGGTAAGGGCAAGGTCCAGGAATAACTTGTTAATAATGTTTAATTATTATATAATCTAATGTAATTATTTATGTAAACCTTTTGTAATATTAAGGGTATGTGTAAGTTAAGGTTAAGAAGACCTTGGGATTGTATTATAGGATTTATCTTAATGAACAATGTATGTTTACTATTCTGCAATAGTTTATAGAATGCTTATGATGATGATGGATCATGAGCACTGAATCCAAGGTTAGAGACCAGAATTTTGGGGCGTCACAAGTTCGTATCGAAGCTGTAGGTTATAAACATTAGGATCCAAAACCTAGGTTATAACCTTAGACGAAAACTCATCTAGAGTATGCTAGGAGATGGATCGTGGAGGTTGATCCATTATAGATTGTACATAATAAAATATTATTTTATTTTATCAATGAATATATTTTATTTTGATACTGATGTTTTCCTTGTTTGTTTATTGGATGTTTGAGGAGAGGCAAAATAGCCATACTATGGAGAAGGAGTAGAAGAATCCTGTTTAGGAGAACATCAAGAGTGAGGACTATGATGATGATATGATGGTGGTAGATTTCTTTGAGGAGAATGTATCGTTGGGAAGCAGAATTTAACAACTAGAGGAATAAAACTTAACCCATCAGTTTAATGAGATGCAGTATAATAAGTTAGCTTATTAGGCTCAGGCAGAGCTAGCAGAGGAAAAGATGTAGTTGCAGGGACAGGTAACATCGGCTCAGATAATGGTTTCCATGAAAGCGGAGCTGAGGGAAATATTAGAGCAAGAGGAAGTGAAGTTGGGAGTGTTGACAGTAAAGCATTAGGCAATGTGATTTGAGTTTGATTTAGAGAACACTGATAAGATTCGAGGTTAAGATTCCTGGATCCGAGCAACGAGGAGAGTGGACCAGCTAGAGGCAGAGTTGCAGGCAAAGGAGATTAGGATTAAGTCCTTGAGACGGGCTCTAGATTTAGCTTATATGAGCCCCAGGGTTAGAAATAGGAGGCTACACTTTGAGAATGGTGAGTCGAGCCATGCAGTTCGACGTCGAGTGGATGAAGGTGAACTCAAGGAGCAGGAGCATGTTCATGATGAGGTGGCTTAGCCGGACATAAAGTGATATGTTATTTTAGTTTATGTGTATATAGATGCATTAGTACCCCCTTTTGTTTACTAGGGTTATATTATAAATGATGTAAACCTCAAGCTGTGTGAGGTATTATGTAAATACGATGTATCCCGATCTTATGTGTATAGGACAGTATATCTGTTGGTAGATCCCATCTTTTGATGTTTAAAATGTGATAGTTAACATTTCTAGAAATATGCCAGGCATGTAAGTATACGACACTAAGATTTGGTATATAAATATAAATGTAATATAATGATTATATATTTGATTAAGTAGATAAGTTTTGAGAATTAAGATAGTAAGTTGTCTGTCTGATAATTTGAAAATTTATTAAGCTGAATTTGTTAATTCAACAAGTTGAATGTGTTAACTCAGCAAGCTGAATTTGATAATTCAGCAAGTTAAATTCGTTAATCCAACACTATGATTGTCAGAGTTTAAAATATATGTTATATTTTAAACACTTAGAAGATATAACATATAATGAAACTCGAAGTAATAATGTAAGATTTTATTTAACCAGATAATGCCGCCAGGACAATAAAATCGTAACTAATGGGATGAACGATCTGTGAATAATGAAGGAGGTCAAGCAGACCCAATGCAAAACTTTGTAAACATGTTAGCTTAAGATATTCAAACTAGAGCACCAGCAGCAAGAAAGCGAACGGATAATAGATTGGCGAACTTCAAAGATTTTAAAGTAGTAGGACCGCCATAATTTAGAGGAACCACTGACCATATTGAAGCTCAGACTAGGGTGAAGGAGATGGAAAAGGCTTTTGTTGTTTTCAAGGTAGGAGAGGAGCAAAAGATAGATTTTGCTACATATTTGATGAAAGGTGAAGCTAATTACTGGTGGGAGTCAAACCAGGCTAGAGCCGGGACAACAGTAGTAACCTGGACAAGGTTTAAGGAATTATTTTTTGAGAATTAATTCTCGCCAAGTATGGAAGCCAGGGTGGAAGTGAAGTTTCTATAGTTGAAGCAAAAGAATATGACAGTTTCAGAGTACACCGCCAAATTCAACGAGTTAGCCAGATTCGCTCCATATCAGGTGGATACAGAGGCAAGAAAGGCATGTAGGTTTGAAAAAGGATTGAAGCCATGGATATACAGCAAGGTTGCAGTGCTACAAATAGGTACGTTTTCAACGCGGTTAGAAAAAGCTATCATTATAGAAGGTGGTAGTGAAGCGATATCTGAGTACAATCGGGAAAACAACAAGAAGAAGATTGAAGGTGGAAATCAGGGTGCAAGTAGTGGTGGAAGTAACAGCAAGAGACGCAAGTGTAACAATAATGGCAACGACTTGGGAACTCAACAAGGGAGTACACAACAGAAGAAGCCAACATGTGAAAAGTGTGGAAAGAATCACTCTAGAGAGTATAAAGGGGAAGAACGTCTGTTACAATTGTTGCCAGGAAGGACACATTTCACCAAATTATCCTAAGCCAAAGAGGGGAGGTTACTTTTCATGTGGAGGAACGGGTCATTGGTTTAAGGATTGCCCATTGAAGATGAATACTGACGAAGGAAATGGAAACAAGAGCAGTAACACAAAGTTGATAATTGGAGGGTCATTGTAGCAAAGCAAGCCAAAAGCCCGAATATTCAACATGACTGTACAAGATGCAGTTGCATTAAATGAGGTGGTGTCAAGTATTATTCCGATCAATAATATAAATGCATATGTATTATTTCATTCAGGAGCTACCTGTTTATTTATGTATGATAAATTGCTAGAAGATTAAATTTACCACATAAAAAGTTACGAAACCCAATGAATATAGAAGTTGCAAACAAAGAAGTGATCCATGTAGAGTTTATACATAAAAATTATTGTGTGGAAATAAGGGGACATAAGTTAAGTGTGAATTTGATTCCGATATGCTTAGGAGAATTTGATGTTATTCTAGGGATGAATTGGTTATTTAACCATGAAGTAGTTATAGACTGTCAAAAAAAAGCATACGCCTTAAGACACCAAACAAGTCTAAGGTTGTATTTTATGGTAACAAGTCACCAGATAAACGAGTTATCTGACAATGATGCAGGCCAAGAGGATGTTACAGAAAGGATGTGAAGGTTATTTGGCTCATGTAGTGGATACCCGGATGGTGAATTCTGACATGGGGCAGATACCTATAGTTAATTATTTTGGGGATGTCTTTCTAGAGGAATTATCGAGACTTCCACCAGAGCGAGATATAGAATTTGTGATTGATTTAGTACTGGGGACAGCACCAATATTGAAAGCACCATATTGGATGGCTCCGATAGAAATGAAAGAGTTAATGATCCAGCTACAAAAGTTTTTAGGCAAGAAGTACATCCAACCTAGTGTATCTCCGTGGGGAGCACCAATGTTGTTTGTAAAGAAGAATGATGGTTCGATGAGGTTGTGTATAGATTATAGAGAATTGAACAAGGTGACAATCAAGAACAAGTATCTGTTACCGAGAATAGACGATCTGTTTGATCAACTTAAAGGAGCGAGATATTTTTTGAAGATTGACATGAGAACTAGTTATCATCAGTTGAAGGTTAGGATGGAGGATGTACTCAAGACAACATTTAGAACTCGTTACAGCCATTATGAGTTCTTAGTGATGTCATTTGGACAAACAAATGTGCTAACTGCTTTTATGGACTTGATGAACAGAGTATTTAAACAATATTTGGATAAGTTTGTGGCTGTGTTCATTGACGACATTTCGGTGTATTCAAAGACTGAAGAGGAGCATGCAAGAACATCTACGAATTGCATTGGAAACATTAAGAAGGGAAAAGCTATATGCAAAATTTTTGAAGTGTGAATTCTAGTTGAAGAGAGTTCAATTTTTTGGTCATGTCATTGACAACGAGGGAATTTTCTGTTGATCCAGCAAAAGTAGAAGCGGTGAAATATCGGGGACAACCGAAGACACCGACGAAAGTCAGAAGTTTCTTGGGATTAGCAGGATATTAGTAGAGGTTTATTAAAGATTTCTAAAAATAGCAACACCATTGACAAATTTGACCAGAAAGATAATTAAGTATGTGTGGACGGAGAAATATGAACAGAGTTTTCAGGAGTTGAAGAAGCGACTAAGTGAAGCACCTGTGTTATCCTTACCAGATAGTACGGGTGGTTTTTACAGTGTATAGTGATACGTCACACAAGGGATTGGGTTGTGTGTTATTGCAGAATGGTAAAGTTATTGCATACGCGTCACAACAGTTAAAGGACTATAAAAGGGGATACCCTGCCCATGACCTGGAATTGGCTACGGTAGTATTTACCCTTAAGATTTGTAGACATTATCTCTATAGAGAAAAGTGTGAGATATACACAGATCACAAGAGTTTGAAGTATATTTTTACACAAAAAGTGTTGAACATAAGACAAAGGAGATGGTTAGAATTGATCAATGTCTATGATTGTAATATTCTATATCATCCCAGAAAGACCAATGTAGTAGCACATGCTTTAAGCATGAAGAGTAGAGAAAAGTTTTTTGTATTTACAAAGATAGAAGAATTAGTAAGAGAAATAGAGAAAATAGAGTTAGAGGTGAAAAATCCAAATAATTCTTATAAAGTAATAGAAATGGAAGCAAGTCTGAGTTTACTAGACAAGGTAAAAGAAGCTCAAGAAAAAGATAAAGAATGTGATAACATCAAGAAACGGTTAGTTGATGGGGGGAAAGTTGAAGTAGAAGATAGATGGCACCAGATTGTTAAGGTTTGAAAAACGAGTGTGGGTTCATGCAGTACCAGAGTTAAGAGAAGAGATTTTGCAAGAAGCGCATAGTACGAGATACTCGATACACCTATGAAGCACGAAGATGTATCAAGATCTGCGTCAACATTTTTTGGTGGCCGAATATGAAAAGAGAGGTTGCAGAATGTGTCAGCATATGTTTAACTTGTCAGAGAGTCAAGGCAGAGCATCAAAGATCGAGTGGATTATTATAGCCATTAGAGACATCATATTGAAAGTGGGAGTATGTCACGATGGATTTCATGGTGGGACTTCCAACAACGCAAAAAGGTTACGACGCCATATAGGTAATTGTTGATTGTCTTACAAAGTTAGCACACTTTTTGCCGATCAGGATCAGGTATAATTTGGATTTGTTAGCCAAATTATATATCAAGGAAATAGTTTCGAGATACGGGGTACCAGTATCAACTGTGTCTGATAGAGATCCGCGCTTCACGTGAAACCTTTGGAAGAGTTTTCAAGAAAGATTGGGGACACAGCTAAGGTTGAGAACAAATCAAACACTAGAAGACATGCTCAGAGCCCTGTGTGATGGACTTCAAGAGAAGCTAGGAAGATCATCTTCCCTTAGTAGAGTTTGTATATAACAATAGTTAGCACGCAAGCATTGGAATGCCAACGTATGAAGCCTTATATGGAAGAAAATATTGAACGCCTTTATGTTGGGACGAGGTAGGTGAATGAAGACTGTTAGGGCCAGAATTTGTGCAGCAGACCGTAGAGATCATTAAAGTAATAAGAGCTCGACTGGTAGCAACTCAGGATCGTCAAAATAAGTATGTAGATTTGAATCTTAAGAAAAAAAACTTTGAAGTTGGAGGCTATACGTTTTTGAAAGTATCTCCCTTGAAAGGGAAGATAAGATTTGGAAAGAAAGATAAATTGAGTCCGAGGTTTATTGGACCCTTTGATATACTGAAGAAGATAGGCGAAGTGGTCTACTAGGTAGCTCTACCTCCTGAACTGGAACATATTCATAATGTGTTTCATTTGTCAGTGTCGTGTCCATATAAGCCAGATTACAGGCATGTGATATCTTATGAGACGATTCAAGTCGAGAAGGATTTATCGTACAAAGAAATTCCTACAGAAATTTTGGATAGGAAAGAGCAGAAATTAAGAAATAAGGTTATACATTTCATCAAAGTTCTGTGGAGGAACCACAATACTGAAGAAGCTACGTGGGAACTCGAGGAAAAGATGAGGAAGAATTATTTGAATCTTTTTGAGTAACCTTACGTGAAATTCAAAGGAAAAAATTCTAATAAGGAGGGGAGAATTAATATAATAACCAAGAATTCTAAGTCACATTGTAAATAAATATATTAATTAAATATTAATGATATAGAAAACTTTGTGGCATATGTTAAATGACTTATGTCAAAAATGTGTAAGGCTAGATAAATATATATTCTAAATATATATATATATATATATATATATATATATATATTATGTAAAGAGAACTAAAAAGGAAAGCTACATAACCTAATTATACATTAGGTATGAAAATTAAAATAACGTAAGGATTATGGTGTTGAAGAATAATAGTATTTAAAATTATACTAACGTAAGAGATTTATTTTATTATCTCAATTTATTATATATTTTAAACCTAATAAAAGCAAGTCTAATTGGGTTATAAAATTAAATGTACACGAGTAATTATTTAAATTCCTAAATGAGTGGAATAGAAACCCTAAATAAATAATTAGGGTAAGATAAAATTGAAAGTATTTGACAATGCTAATTTCCATGGCCAAGCAATTCATTAGGAAGCCTAAAAGAAATAAAGTAAGTGGCTCAATTTTTAGCCCATTTGTTAAAGGTATTTCTAGTCATTATACTAAGTAAATTTGGCATCAAAAATAAACCAAAATTGTAAAGAAAAAGGGAGAGGAGATAAGGAGAGCTTGTGATTTCTTTTGTTTTGTCAAAGTTGTTTACTAACTCTCCTTAGGTGTCAATTTTTTATTTAACCTACACATTTGACAAAACTTGCAAGCAATCTCATAATTAGTGTGAGAGAAAAAAAGCAATATGTGTAGGAGGATGTATTAGATATACATAATGTATATTTACTAACATCAAATAAAATCTATTTTTTTTCTTCTCTTACAGTTCACTTCCTAAAATAGCAAATTAAAATAGAGAGAGAGAAATGAAGGGAGTACCTTCTGCAGCCTTAAGGTAGAAAGAGTGTCGACGCCGGGAAATGTTTTAATCCCTTTTCCAATGTGTTTCTACCCTTTTTGCTTTCTATTTGGATTTGTTTGATCTGAAGGGTTAATTTTTAGGAAAAGACCGACATATAATTTTGACGATTTGAAAAGTTTAATTTTATTGGTCCGAAGTAGACAGAGTTGTCAGTTAGTATGAGTTAAATGGTTGTACCAACTCAACCGAATTTTGAAAGATTTTGCAATATGGCCAAATTACTGGACACCGTTTAATTGTTCTTGGAAACCGAGATTCATAGAGTTCGGGGGCGTGGTTAAGCAAGGGGGAGGTGTTAGGCACCCCCCCCAACGTCCGTGAAACACGGTTACCGCGTCTTTTCAATTCCCAAATCTTTGTATATGTGTGTGTGCTTTGCAGTTAATTGGGCCTAAGTGCTTTATTTGAAAGTAGCGTTGTGCTTCGTTGGACATATATGCGAATGCTTTGATTTATTAAAAAGTCCATTTTTTGACAAGATATGAAAGTGATATTTTGAAAAGAGATTTCAAACCCTTTCGCTCGTATAGGAATTGAAGCCCATGATACTTCCATTTTATTCTGGATTCGGCTTGATTTTGATTTTATTGGAGATGCAAAACATAAATAAATATCTACATAAGTGTCAGATCTCTTATGGGCATGAAAGTCATCGAAGTGATCCGAACACCACAAATAATGCTTTTACTATGTTGAGATGTTAAATCCGAATAACCATTTTAAGGTCCCTCTTATTTACATTTACAAAAGGCCTACAATATATATACAGTTCAAATTTGTCCATCATTGGAATCAAATCTAGATCAATGCGATTAATCATCGATCCCATGATTCCTAGGCCCACAAAATATCATTTAAAAGCTTGCACATCAGATATATTCAAGTAAAATGCAAATTCAAATCTAGACGTCGCAAGACAAAAGACTCATCAGTTAAATCCTTACATACGCGTAGCCAAAGCTTCCCGTTCCCTTTAGATATAGATCTAGGGTCACGTAGTTGCTTAATATTTACAAAACTAGAAAGAAAACTAAATTTAAATAAATCTTAGCCATTCTAGCTCAACGGTTCCAATTTTATAACTTTTGAACCTGTTAAAAATTAGATATGGCTAGATTTAGATAAACCTAATCCACAAACTTTATATTAGTACATATTTACATCAAAAAAATAGTTAAACTGATATTTAATAACATTAAATAAATAATATATATATATTACTTATATATATATATTAAAGCCGAAAAGAGTCACGGATTCACAATCCAGGTGTGACTGATCAATATAAATAATATATATATATATATATATATATATATACTTATATATATTAAAGCAGGAAAAAACCATGAATTAGCAATCTAGGTCAAAACGAGTTAATATAATATATATATAGGGCTATATGTAGCTACACAGCTGTGCAGCTACACAGTAGGTTATAGCGACGGTTTTCTAGGGCTATAGCGATGGTTTCTCTGTCGCCATAGATATTTTGTCTATAGCGACAGACAAACCATAGCTATAGCCCTGGAAAACCGTCGCTATAGCCTACTGTGCACTACACAGCTATGTACTTACATTTTTCCCATATATATAAGATTATATATATTAAAGCAATAAAAAACCACTAATTTACAATCCACGCATAATGAACACTTATAAATATATATATACTTATATATATTAAAGCGAGAAAAGCCATAGATTTGCAATGTAGACCGAAATAGCACTAATATATATATATATATATATACTTATATATACATATATTAAAGCCAGAAAAGTCATAAATTTGCAATCCAGGCAAAACTAAGAGTTATAAATATATATATATATATATATATATATATATATATATATATTAAAGTAGTTAAAAGTTTCAGACTTTAAGAAATATCACATTGTACAGCGAGGAAGACTTTAATATGCTTTTGCAGCACAAAAACTTTGTTTTTACCGGTTAAAACTTGATATCTTAGTATATATACGTATACAAGTGTTTACACAGAACAATATTGAAGTTTGGAACACTGATGGTACGGCTAAGAGCTGAAACGAGCAAAATTTCCTCATTTTTTCTCCTTTTTTCTCTCCTTTTTTGGCTGATGGGGGGTCTTATTTATAAACCTGATCAGCCGCAGGTCTACTTGCGGTAGCCGCGGATCTACTTGCGATTGTTTTTGGAGGGCCCCGCCTGATGCGTCCCGATGTCTCAAAGTACGTACACTCCGACCAACGTGCTGTCTACTTGAACTTTCATAACTTTTAATCAGGGAGTTCTTATGGAGACGTGCCATATCATTCCGAAATGCTCTTTCTGAGAGCTATGCAATGACAAGGGACTTGAACTTTTCCGAATCCTGGAAGATTGATCCATGATCGGATCCATGGCCGGATCTTCAAGTTTTCGCAGTCAGTCTGTTAAGCCGTCTGGCGTAGTTTTCACTCGGGATTTATTGTGCTTGTTCTGTATGACCTTATTCATGGTAATTTGATCTGATTTGATGTTGAGTTGGAAAAGTTACTATTTTACCCTTTCGATTTGGTTCTGGGTTTGACGTAGCTGTAGCTGTCTTCTCTCAGGGTTATCTCCAAGGTTTGACTGATGTTGACTCTATTCTTCCTCAGGATTATCTCCGGGGATTGATTTGATTACCGGAATTTGGTTTGTTGATTTCCTATGGCTGTCTCTGGGGTTGGAAAAAAGATATTTTTGCCCTGCTGTATGGTCAGAAATAGAAAAACAAAATTTAGAGTGTCTACACATGCCCCTTTTTATCATGTTTATGCAATGTAGTAGAATGAACATGATAAAGATTTACTAGATAGTTAAAATATGACAAGATATATATGTAATGATGCAAATCGCAATGCAATGAATGTTAAAATATTTTCTTAAATCGCATTTTGCACTTCGCAAATCGCATATCGTATCGCAAATCGGATTACAAATCGCATCGTATATCACATCGCAAATTGCTTACCCTTATCGGTCATGGATGATACCTATGTTGGGGCTGATTTTAATGGTCGACTTTCATCAGTGCTGCTGATGTCTATGCTGGTGTTGACTCTAACGATTTTATTTCTATCGGTGTTGCCGATGCTTGTTTGATAAAGATAAACTAAAATGTTTTCTACATTTTTGCTGGGGATGATGTTCTAAAATCATCAGATCTTTCCGATGTTTTTGTTGGGGCTGATTTCAACGATTTAGGTTTCCATCGGGTTGATGCCTATGCTTACATTGGAGCTGACTCCATCGGTTTTGGATTTCCATCGGGTTAATGCTGAGGCTTACACTGGGTGTATACAAAGGTTTTATCACCAAGGTTGAATGTTGATGCCTACTCGAACGGTAGTTTTTAATGTTTTTATCACTGAGTTGAATGTTGATGCCTACTCGAATGGTAGTTTACAAAGGCTCTTACCCTGTTAGTAGTTGACAACGGAAAAATTTTCTCGAGTTTGGACATTTAATGTGCATGTCTGCTTAACTCTACTGCGGATGCATGCTCACCCGTTCTGAGGCCATGTGGAGTTTCTTTTCAGGCATGGATTTTGATAAGCTTAGCAGCTCTAACTCCCGTATGGCTTCTTTCGGCATTCGCGTGGTAGATTCGGATGTTCCCCTTTTATATGACATTTTGGTGGGGATCTCACAGAGGCTGCTATATTTTCTTGGATCTGGATCTGGTGCTGGTCCCTTTGGCAGTCTAGACACCGATGGCTTTGTTAAGAGATATCCCGATATCTTCGTTAAAGTAGTGTTCAATGGCTTACATCACCAGATCCTTCCCTGATGCTACGTTGGATTGACCCCAATGGTTTGATCATTGATTATGAAAAGGGGCGAGCTCTGTACTTGCGACCCTGCTGGATTAGATACTGGCTTGGCTGGTGACCAGGGTGTTGCTGACACCCTGGATGATGTGGTCCGTTCTTTCACTGCCTAGATTTGAAATTCAGTGAGAGGCTTTGACTTATGAGGACTTGGCACAGATTGACATGTTTGATGATGTAGACTTCATTTGCTAAACCTTTTGCCATCGGGTGTCTGTTTTTGAGTTATAAACTTTCTTGAGAATTTTTCCTTTCTTTTGTAGGGGAAAACTTATGTCGTTGTGATTCTTTTAGGAGTTCTCTCTTTTCTTTTGATGGGGAGCATGGTCCCGTCTTAGAATCCTTCCATTTCATTGAATAGCGAAATGCCCCAGCCATTTTTCATGTTGTTACCGGGGTTCAGAAAAGAAACTAGCTTTGTTGACCACATCTAGAGTGAGCAATATCCTGCACATTAGTATGATCTTGTGAATAAGGAATTTGAAGTTAAAGTTTATGAAATTGAATACTTGTATTTACTGAGCTTTTATCTTATCGCTAAAGATCTTGAAATTGAGTATGAAAATGAATTTTTCCTAAGGAAATCAAAATTTTTATTTGACAAGTTATGAAATCGCAAGAAAACTTTTAAGCATTCATGGTCATTTTTCTTGGGTAGGATCAAATTCAAATGACTTATCTACCTTTATTAGAGACACCTCATCTTCACTTTAGACACCGCTCTTCCCAGAATTAACATTATATGACATGTGCACTATAAGTGACGTAACCTTTAGCAGGGGTTTCTTTTCTATGACTTTAGATGATCTCATTTCTATCTTGCAAATTGTTCTTTTTCTATTTTACTCGCTTAACTTGTCTCGTTTTCTTAGGCTATTCGAAGTTACCCATTTAACGAGTTTTGGACCAATAACTCCTAAACTAAATGGCTTTAGGGCACTAGGTGTTATTGGCTCAAGTAGCAAAGTCCACACTTCGAGACAAGTCAGGCGATCTACACTATTTGATCCTCGCCTGAGTTTGTTTAAGATTCGTTTTCTTAGGCACTAAGTTACCCATGTAGCGAGCATTGGGCTGGTGGCTCCCAAAGAAAATGGCTTTAGGGAATCAGGTGTAAAGACACCCCTCAGGCTTAATAACTCGAGTAACTAATGCCATGATTCAAGACATTAGGCTGGATACTTATCTTTTATCTTCTCATGAATTTCCATTTCTGTCGCCATAGTTTCATACCCCACAACTAAGAGTCAGGTAACTGCAAAGTGCAGACATGAATATGAGGTCAATTCTACTCTAAACAGCACTTTGAACTAGATTTTTAAAAGTTTTAATTTTTTGATCAGTTCCCGTGATTCTTGCTTCATGGACACTCATCGAAATTAATCTAATTCATAACTAGTTAAACAAAATCTCTCTTTCTTTCTTTAAAACCTTTTTATGATATTTTAATGCAAGACTTAACTATACTTATCATGTATATTATCGCTAATGCATGTAAATGGAAATTGAAAGCACATAAAGAGATGAAAGAGTAATACCTCATCCGTGGATCGTTGTATTCTAATAAAATTATGAGTGGCAAAAACCTATTGATCATATAGGATCGCCAAAGATGGAAGCTTTGATGATGACGGACCATGTTGATGGTTCCGACTGGTGCATTTTCATTGGATGGTAGATACATGCCCCAGTGTTGAATTGTCACGATTTCTAAAATTGGCCCAGTCTTGTTGTAAGGGTCCCAACATCGGGTTGTCGTTGATTCCGAACTTGCCCAATCTTGCTTATCATATGGGGTAATTGCTTTGTTATATGTTTGACCAATGAGCTGATAAGATGTCAAGATCGCAAGAGTCTATTTCCTCATGACCCACATGGTGAACCGGTAGCAAATTTTTAACATTTGGTTTGCCCCAATCCTCGTTTTGACTTGTAGGCAAAATTGGCTTTGATTATTTTCTTCTTCTAATTTGATGAAGGTTTTAAATTAAGGATATCAGTTCTTTGAAGGTTCTTGCTGATGATGATGATGCTTGATATATCGATGTGTTATTGTTCTAACTTTAATAATTGATATCGAGATGCCTTCAGACTCTAATGAATTGGGCCTAAGAGCTTAGCCTGGTTGGTGCTGTGATGGCTTCAATCGGATTTGGTTTGATCTATGCGGTTTAATCCGTGGCCTTTTTCTCAGGGAACAGGTCGTCGGGTATGAGATAGACTTTGCCACGACTATAGCCCATGTGCTTCTGTGGGTCAAAGGAGATCAAGTCTTCTCACACTTTAGGAGTGATGAGTTGCTGACAGGTTGCATCTTATGATGATTGCAATTTCATCCATGTGACTGGTCGTCTTGATGTATCGATGTCTCTTCCTTTGTGCCAGATTTGATGGAATGACAATGAGTTGCCATTGGGTCTTCTCAATATGGCTCACTGATTTTAAGAGTTTTTCTTGAGTGTAGGCTTTCAGGTTTGATTTGGTGTCTTGAGACTGGTCGTTGGTTTTATATTTGGGTTGGATTTTGGGGTAGAGTGTTTGTTTTTTCTTTTAAAGGTTAGACCTCATTATAGATGGCTGCCTACATACTCCCGTGGATGGGGAAGATCAGGTCTTATGTAGTTCAGGCTTGGCATGAACGATTTGAAACTAGTATTCTGTATAGGTAGTGAAGTATTCTGGGGATTTAAAAGATGTTTATTTTGATTGGTTTGAGGGGGGTTTTTTGGATTTTTGTTTGGTTTGACCGCACCATAGATGGCTGCTTATGTACTCCCGAGGATGGGAGATCAGGTCACTTCGTAGTTCATATTTAATGAATTTTTGGAGTTTTTGATTATTTTTTTATTATTTTTTGATTTTAAATTTTTTAAATTTTTTTTATTCTATGTTTTTAATATTTACGTGCATGGAAAAATAAAAGGCATAACGTTAAGAAAGTGATAACATCCCAACATCTCTTGGAACTCGCAACTTTATCCTCTTGATCTATGTCTTCCTCGTTAGCTGACGCCTGATAGTCAAGTTGTCAGTGGTTATGTTGCCTTCGAGGCTCGCGATGGAGGTTACCTCCTGATCATGAATATCTTCAATTATGGTCATAACTTGATTGTCTCCTAATTCAGCATATCCCTTAAAGAGGCATAAACTGGACTCATCGCAAAAAGGGATGAACTCTTGATTCCTCGATGGGTTGGTTTCCTCGACAACTTCAGCACCTTTTTCTTCATCTGTTCCTTCACCTTTCTCATAAGCTTGAGAGTATTTAATTATGAAATCTCACTCGAACTGTTGTTGTATTTCTCGTAAAAAACTTTCCTTTTTGGCTTTTTCCACACTAGGGAGGATCAGTATTTCCTCTTCATCATCCTGGAGGGTAAAATCAGAAATGTGGTTTCTAACTTTTGGCAACAGAATGTTTGACAGTTGCGGAGGAATTTCCTTAGGAGGCTATCTTGTTTCCTCTGTCATTCCCCTTATTATGATTAGTTCACCTTGTATTCTGTCAGGATTAGCGTTTATAACCATTACTTTCTTTGAACTGTCAGTCTCGAGTGGATATCTTAAGCTTTTTATTTCCTTTTTGCCTTTTTTGGTCATGGGAATTTCTATCTTCAGCTCTCCATTTTTAATGAGATCCTGGATTTTATTCTTTAGAGACCAATATTCCTCAATTGTATGTCCAAGTGAGTTAGAATGGTAGAGACATATCTTGGTGGAATCATAACTTTTGATCTCGGGATTTACAGAAGACAGCAACTCAGTAATCTTTACTTCGCTTATCATAAAGTGTAGCATCTCTTTATTTGATTTATTCAGAGGGGTGAATTTTTGATCTCTTTTAGAGGTTGTTTGATCTTTCTTCTTTGAGAATTCGCATTCCATCGAGTGATTTTTCCAACGACAAGACTTTTCTAGTAATTTTATCATTCCAATTTTCCTGTCCTTTCAACCTGCTTTGATCTTCTTCATTTAGCTGTATGATCTTAGAGGGAAATATGCTTAAATTCTAGCTAACTACTTTTTCCTTTTGACTTTCTGACAGTTGAGTGAAAAGTTACCTTGTATCCTAATGTTGGCGCACTATCAGTTTAGCTAGCAAAGTTACTTGATTCTGGACCGTTTCTAATTTTTTTCATTACTGTTATACACTCCTCTAAATTTTCAAACTCTAGGACATTTGTTCTATTCCTTTGGGGGTATTCCTCCATCCTTCGTATGTACTTTAGATTTGGACACATTTTGGTACTTCCTGATCCGATCATGTTTACTCCCTTCGTATCATGCTGCATCAAAAGGTTGGTTTTGACATTTGGATGGTCAGGTAGTTTGATCGCAACATCGTTCTTTCGATCAGATTTTGGATTTTATGCTTTAAGAAACAACAATCTTGTCTATCGTGTCTCGGAGACCTTGAGTGGTAAGCACACCTCTGACTTGGATTGTATCTTTTGCTTTTTGGATCCAGAGGTGGAGCCAATTCGGTAACGTTCTTCTACTTGATTAATAACTCCAATATATTTTCTAGGGAATAGTCTAGTGGAGTGAACATCCGATTTTCCGTGCTTTTAAATTTTCTCTTTCTGTCCTGGCATTGGTTGAATACGGCCTTTTGTTAAAATGACAGATTGCCTTCTTTCTTCCAAATGGGGGGGGGGACTATGGTTGGGTCTCCTAGATTGCCCCTGTAAAATGAGGGATACATCTTTATCGCCTTTCTTGGGTACCCTTTTGGATCAGCTCGCATAGTTGCCTGTCTGTATATGCTCGGCGACTACTTCAAAGGCAGTGATGTCTTTAATCTTGTCTGCTTTCAGGCCCATCTCTGCCATTTCGCCATGTCTGATTATTTCTGAGAATGGCTTTCCTATTCCATCTAGGATCCTCTCATAGTAAGGTGCCTCTTGGATGTCTATGAAAGTTATCACCATTTTAGTTTCTGACATAGGCGGGCTGACATGTGCTGCCAGACGTCTCCATCTTTGAGCATATTCTCGAAAGACTCAATATTTTGCTTGTTAACTTTAGTCACTTGGTATCGATCCGATGCCATTTGTTACTGAAAACTGTAATGATTTATAAAGGCATGAGCCAACTCTTCCCAGTTGTGGATTTTGGCATTGTCAAGTCGGGCATACTAGACTTTAGGCTCTTCAGTTAGGCTTTTCTGAAATAGCTGCATTCTTGGCTTTTTATCCTTTGCATAAGACCCCAGTTCGCCAATGTATACTTTTAAGTGCGTATAGAGATCGTCTGCCACATTATACTTTTCAAACTCTGGGACTTGGAAATTTTGAGGATATCGAGCCCTTGGGAATATGCTGAGAGATCTGGATAGGTGACACTTCCAAGGTTTTTAGTCCCTTTGATTAATCGGATGGTTTCTTCCATTTGTTGGACTTTCTTTCTTATATCCCCAGTTTCTCGATCATCCCCGAGGCTTATACTTCAAAAGGTATTTTGGTTCTTTTATTGGAATGAGGTTCAGGTATCTGTATTTCCCCCTTTTTGTCAGAACTTTGATTGCCACCCTGTGAGGAGGACTCTGTTTGATTGGGCATTGTCTGGCCCTGAGTGCTTTTACTTTGTTCTTTTAGGAGGATAACAAACTCTGCTATTTGATTCTTAAGTCCCTCAAACTCCTTTCGAGATACTGAACCTGACTCGTGTTTGGCACTTTCAGACATGTCACTGGATAGACTTTGTGCCTTCTAAGATTTTAACCTGGTAATGGGACTAATCTTGCCTACAATAAAAGTAGGTATGTTAATTTTGACATATATTAACAGGATGCATGCTATGAAAAATGTCATTTTTTAGAAGTTTTTTAATCTTTTCCTGCAAAACAGTTGTTAGTTATTTTGCTGAAAGGATAGCATGACAGGATTTGATAATTGACAATAATGAAATTAGCAGGGAATGTATATTTACATATATTTGATATTTACATGGAATCAAATTTTACATTGAATTTGAAAGGGAAAGGTTTGAAAAGACCCCCCCTTTGCATTTGGTTTATCAGAGGCTGACTTATCTTAGGTTACTTTCGCTGATTTTTGGCATGAAGGTCCCCAGATCATCGCAATTTACTAGATGCGAAGTTAATCCGTTCTTTCCATTAGAGCGGATCTGAGTGGCGCCTTTCCTGAGCCTTACAGGATTAGTCTCCTTTGAGTCCAGTAATCAAACGCCGACGAGTTTGCCTCCTGGTGGAAGAATCACACAATATACATTCACATACAACGCGTCTCACTATATGAAATGATGACATTTGTACGAAGCACTACTATAAAGAAATAAAATATTTATTTACATCCATTCAATGTAAAGACAGCATCCACACATGCATAAAAAAGGTAATTCTGAAAAAATTGAAATGCGGCTTAAGCCCTCTCTTGCATCCACAACGGAGTAGCCACCAGTCGACGTCAGGAAAAATCTTGATCCATTTTCCTATTTGTTTCTACCCTTTTTGTTTTCTACTTGGATTTGTTTGTTCTAAAGGGTGAATTTTTAAGAAAAGACCGACATATAATGTCTATGATTTGAAAAGTTTTATTTTATTGGTCCGAATTAGACAGAGTTGCCAGTTGGTATGAGTTAAATGGTTGTACCAACACAACCGAATTTTGAAAGAATTTGCAATATGGCCCAATTACTTGACTCTATTTAATTGGTCTTGGAAACCGAGATTGATAGAGTTCGATGGCTTGGTTTAGCGGGGGGGAAGGTGTTAGGCACTCCCCGACTTCCGTAAAACACGGTTATCGCGTCTTTTCAATTCCCTAATCTTTGTATATGTGCGTGTGTGCTTTGCAGTTAATTGGGCCTAAGTGCTTTATTTGAAAGTAGTGATGTGCTTCGTTGGACTTATATACGAAGGGTTTCATTTATTGAAAACTCCATTTTTAGATAAGATATGAAAGTGATGTTTTGAAAAGAGATTTCAAACCCTTTCGCTCGCATAGGAATTGAAGCCCTTGATACTTCCATTTTATTCTAGATTCGGCTTGATTTTGATTTTATTGGAGATGCAAAGCATAAATAAATATCTACATAAGTGTCGGATCTCTTTTGGGCATGAAAGCCATCAAAGTGATCCGAACACCACAAACAACGCTTTTACTATGTTGAGACCTTAAATTCGGATAACCGTTTTAAGGCCCTTCTTATTTACATTTACAAAAGGCCTACAAGATATATATAGTTCAAATTTTTCCATCATGGAAATCATCATAGATCCCATGATTCTTAGGCTCACAAAATATCATTTAAAAGTTTGCACATCAGATATATCGAAGTAAAATGTAAATTCAAATCTAGATGTCGCAAGACAAAGGACTCATCAGTTAAATTCTTACAAGCGTGTAGCCAAAGCTTCCCGTTCCATCTAGATACAGATCTAGGGTCGCATAGTTGCTTAATATTTACAAAACTAGAAAGAAAACTAGATTTAAATAAATCTTAATCATTTTAGCTCAACGGTTCCAGTTTTATAACTTTTGAACCGGTTAAAAGTTAAATATGGCTAGATTTAGATAAATTTAATCCACAAACTATACATTAGTATAGATTTACTTCAAATGAACAGTTAAACTGATATTTAATCACATTAAATAATATATATATATATATATATATATATATATATATAATATATATTACTTATATATATATATATATTAAAGCCGAAAAGAGCCACAGATTCACAATCCAGGCATGACTGATCAATATATATATATATATATATATATATATATATATTAAAGCTGAAAAAACCACGGATTAGCAATACAGGTCAAACGAGTTAATATATATGCTTATATATATGTATTAAAGCTGAAAAAACCACGGATTAGTAATACAGGTCAAACGAGTTAATATATATATATATATATATATATATATATGGTTCTATATATATTAAAGCAATAAAAAGCCACAGATTTACAATTCAAGCATAATGAACACATATAAATATATATATATATATATATATATATATATATACATATATACATATATACATATATATTAAAGCGAAAAAAGTCACAGATTTGCAATCCATGCCGAAATAGCACTATTAAATATATATATATATATATATATATATATATATTAAAGCAGTTAAAAGTTTCAGACTTGAAGAAATCTCACAGTGTACAACGAGGAAGGCTTTAAACTGCTTTTGTAGCTCAAAAACTCTGTTTTCACTAGTTAAAACTTGATATGTTAGTATATAAAGGTATACAAGTGTTTACAAAGAACAATATTGAAGTTTGGAACACTGATGGTAGGGTTAAGAGCTGAAACGGGCGAAATTTCCTCTCATTTCTCCTTTTTTTCTCTCTTTTTTTGGCTGATGGGGGGTCTTATTTGTAATAACCGTGAATTTTATGAATAAATATTGATATGGATATTAATAAGAAGGTGAATATTTATTTTATATAAATTTTTATATAGCATTAGATGAGTAACACAGTTAAATTAAATTGAATTTATGATAATTCAGAAAATGTGGAGAACTATGATGAGCTCATGGAATGCCTTATGTGGCACGATGATGGAAATTGTGATAGTTAAATTAAGTTAAAAAAGTAATTTATAAGTGAAGGATTAATTAATATAATATTGTTAATTAATTATTATTATGAGTAATTGCATATTAATGAGTAAATAATTAATTAATATAATAAGATTAATATTTGTTCAATTAATTGCGATGTGCCAAGATATGTAATGATTAATTATATGTTATATGGTACCTACATCTATTTAGTATACCATGAGGTGTGGCATTGCAAGGTAACTATATAATATAAGAAACTATATGGTAAAATAAGATGAATCACTAAAATTACATAAATAAGCCTATGTGACAATATGTTATGTGTGGTACATTAATGTGTACCTTGTGAGATATTAAATTAAATTATATAAATAATTGTTATTCAATAATTATTTCAATAATTAAGTATAATTGAAATAATAAAGTTTATGATAATATGGAAAGATAATACTCAATTAAATTATATTTGGTATTATCAAAATGTACATGGATTATATAATGTGTATAAATATACACCCCCCAACTTGTTACAATGTTATTAACTCACTAAAGCTACATTGTAAATTAAGGGAGAAAAAAACCTAGGTATGCATATATATACATTTGTGTAGGAATAATGTGTGTATGTACATTTAAACCTAAGTATGTGGTATTTTATTTTGTCAAATTGCTGAGAATTGGACTTGTCCCACTTTCATTGTCTCATTTTCTCTATCACGTGTATAACCAATGAATGGCCTAAGCCTATTCTTGCAAACTCAATCTCAGCAAACAAGCAACAATGATGAAATGGGGTGTGGCTCAAATAGTATTCCACCAACTTCTCTTAATCCTTTGGTTCTTCTTTTCTTCCATTGATTTAAAACTTTGGGGCAATAGCTTTGTATGGTTATTGAATTCTCCTATAAATAACAAGCTCATTCTCTCATAATCAAGTTACCACATTGTTGCTAAGTTGATATAGAGAGAGTATTGAGTGAGTAATCTGAAAGTTGAGTCAAGAGAGTATCAATTCAAGCTCAAGAGTTATAAATCTTACATTGTGTTCTTAGTTTTGAGTTTAATAATTCATAAAAATTTGCATTATTTATGATAAGTAGGTTTCATACCTACTTATTGGCTATCTACTTACTAGAATTATGGCTTAAATCTCAAGTGTTTTAGTGTCTTTCTATGTTTTTATCTTTGTTTTATAGGTTGCATTAAGGAAACTCATATGGTATGGAAAGAGGCATGGAAATGGCATGGACATGGCAAGATGATGAGCAAGTGGTGAACTGAAGATGGAGCATTGCATTGGCATGGGGAATTTGCATCTGATCAATAAGAAGCAGCAGCAAGGGAATGAAGAAAAAAGAAGAAAGCAGGACTAAGGCAGCAGCAAGGTGAACTAGCAATGCACCAGCAGAAGACTGCAGAAAAAGCCAGCCGCGCCTGCATGAAGGGCAAATTTCACGCACCCACACTAGGGGAAACTCAAACTGCATCTTAGCGCGCCTGCACCCAAAATGAGCTACGGGGTGGCGTGACAGCGCTAGTCAAAATTCTTCACTGAGTTGACTTTTTACTTAAAAATTCTGTTGTAGCGTATTTTCCATATAAGGGTGTATTTGCAAGTTACGAGACGAAGTTTTAATCGTTTTATTTTCTGTTCTAGGTTTTTTTGAAGAGCTATGGATGTAGGGATTTCGGCACATAAACGCAGCGAAAATTAAAAAAATTTCAAAACCATAAAATAGGATCCATGCGAAAACATATTAATTTAGAGGTTTAGATCTATTTTATCGATTATTCAAACCTGAACGGAGACAACGGAGATTCTGGAACAGCTTCGAATCTTCAACGCAATCCAAAGGAACTGCGTCTCTATGATATCCACACGAACGTCCCGCGAATCGTCACACGATTTGCAGCAAGGAAAGCTGCGGTACTAGCGGCCAAGGATCTGGACTTTCGAAGTTTTTCTCTCTAGTCTCTCTCTAAGAGCGGCTAGGGTTTGGGTTTTTAATCAATAGCCTAAAAACGGCTGATATATCATATATATAGTAGTTACAGGAATTAACCAAAACCTCATCCAATTAGAAAAATAAAATCCAAATTTATATATATATTATATCTTAATTAAGTCTTACTTAATTAATATACATATATATACAAATTATCCTATTAATTTAAATTTGTAATTTAAATACTATCAATCATATTGATATATTTAAATCCTTACAATTTAAATTAATTCCCTATTAATTGCGTTCTTAGTGTGTGACCCTATAGGTTATTATTATGTTGGCAATAATTTTAAAATCATATTATAAAATTATAAACAGTGAGCGGCATCTAGTAATGCATCACTGCTACCGAAATAATAATAAGATCGGTGATTCGATACAACCTTTTCGTGACCAATGTTTCAATGTAATTTAATCCTTTTAACCTTGACATCCTAGATTAAACTCGAGGCATAGAATGTGTCATCCTCTTCATAATTTAATCAGAGTTTTCTTGATCGATGAGTAGACTATATGAAACAAATTACTATTTGAGCATGACCATGCATTTCATAGTTCTACTCAATCAAGAGGCCTATGGATATCACCCCTAATATATAGGAGGGTTAAATTCCATCTAGATCACTCATATTCCTCACACGATTCATGATGTACCCAATAATCACCTTTATTGTTCACCCTATTAAAGGTGACTTTTGATGATATCAAAGTACATAAATTCCTGTGTAGTAATATAGTGATTTCAGGTCGGAGAATCATTACATCATTGTCACTATGAGAATTTCTTATGACACTCTGCATAATGCTCCATGTAGAATTCTCATGGTGGGTCTGTCCAGTACATTGTTCTCTAACATGTACCTACGCATTGACTCAATATCTCATATATTTATGACCAATGAGATTTGGCCATCAGACAATCCATATACTAGTCTCAATGTATTATTGTTGTCCCATTAACAATGACACTCGACTAGGGATATTTAAGAGTAATGATACTAATTGTAATTATATGATCTCATGTTCAAGTCACATACTTGAAGCCATATAATTTGTATCACTATTCTAAGGACTTTTATTATGTTAACATTTATATAACGCAGTAAATAAAACCATAATAAAATAATTCATTTATTCAATAAAATATAATATCAAAAATGTTAAGCAATTACATCAAAGAATTGGCCTCTAGGGCATAAACTCTAACAATAGAGAGTTCTTAGCTATAGTTTACCATTTTGGCTTCTCTCTTTACTCTTAGTAGATTTCAATTACTTAGGGTTTTGAATTGGGTTTGATTGTGCTTTTGAACTTGGATCTGAAGGTTTAACTTGAAGGCTGAGTTATCAGATTTGCAATTGCTTACTCTCTTAATTCTCTTTGCTTTCATTTTTTTTCAATGCTTGGAAAAAATCCCATAATGGTTATTGATTCAGAGATGAACTAATCACCATTATGGGATTCTAATGGAGCTTATTGTTTAATTCGGATCTATATGCCTCTTTGTTATGTGTGATTGATTATGTATGGATTGCCTAGCATGGTTGTGTTTATTGTTTAGATGCTTGATCACCATCTACCTTAATGGTTTGTATGAAATTGAAAGAGGAAGTATAAACTCAGATTTGGCAATGCTAGCATATGTTCATAAAATTTTCAGTTGACAGGTTTTATGATTCGTAATCTGGATAGACATATACCGGCTTACCGTGTGTAGTCATTTAAGAGAGCTTGCACTTCAATTGATATTACTTGTAATTCACATAGACATATAGTGAGTTAGGTAATATTGATGTTCATATGAATTCTATCTCTTTTGTGGATTTTATATGATATGGACTTGGTTTATCGAAAGATAGTCATTTCTCACCTTTGTGCTCTCGACTAGCAATCCTAAGTAATTAATCAAGCTTAACAAGAGGTGTATAAGCTGGATGATGCATCAAGTGAAATTAGGATCCCATATCTTCCCAATTTAAATCAATCGTTTGTTAATTAATTAATTTTAGTTGATAACCATTTTAGTCATTAATTCACATCTTATTTACTCGTTTAAGCAGCCAAAAATAGCTATAAAGTTGTTGCATGATATATTAGAAGTAATTGCTTTTCTCCGTGGGAACGATCTTTACTTATCATATATTACTTGTTGACCGTGTATACTTTGCACGTGTTTGTGTCTGTTTTGTTAACACCAAAACAAGCCAACAATTTAGTCAAAATTGGTTATATGAGATGATGTTAATATGTTAGTAGAGTCTATATACATTTTATAAATACAATGTAGTTGATTTCTAGCATGTTTCATGACGTATGTTGGAGTTGGTTTTGAAGCTCTGCAATAGAAGAAGATATTCTGTCTAGAAACAGAGTGGCGCGGTCGTGCCACTCCCTAGTACAAATACGGCGCGGCCGCAACGATATGCTAAAGAGAATCTCACTTTTTGTGGTCTGAACTTGTGAGCATGCTTATGTGGTCTAGTTATGTGTGTATATGAGCATGATATATAGTATGTGAAGTTATTTTGCATGATTGGTTGGTTTAACATGAGATTTTCAAAGAAAACTTAAGAGTTTGGAAAACTAATGTTGTTGATAACTACCTTATGTACATTCTGAAATTTATGACTACCATGATAGGTCATGTTATGCCTCTAGACATGATGGACATATACACTTATTTAGCTATGAGTATGTGAACTAAGCGATCATGGTTTCAAATGAGTTTAAATGAAGTAGGACTATCCTACCTTGAATTATATCCTAGAAAAACTTGAACATGTATGATTAAGGTACTTTGACCTCATTGTATATGTATAAATGACTAAACGTAATAAACCTTGTTAATCTAACACGTTAAGCTTGTTAAGTGAAAGTGATAACGAATTATGTTAAACGCAAGATACAAGAATTAAACCTATCATAAAACTCATAACATGTATGTTTTGCATTAGTCATCATCAATGTATGTGGGTGAGCAAGTTAGGCCATGAAAACTGATCTTCAGTTCTGGTTTGAACTTGGAGTAGCCCCTCGTTCAAACCAAGCGCGGTCGCGCCACCCTGCAGTTTAATCTGACTATTTTGTTTGTAATCTGAAAAATGATGCATGCTTGTATTGATGTCCTAAACTACCATACATGTTTAGTGTTGTGTCTAAATATTAAAGAGCATGCTAACGATAGAATCATAGATTGGATAGGTGTTTATAAACTTTCAAACGCTAAGTCAAACGATGATTATGAACTATGTTATTTGATTTCATAGTATCATATAAACTAATTTCGTGTTACGTGTATGTAAGGTATGTAATGACATACATATAGGACTATACGACTAAGTTAGACTCTTATGTATGTGTTTAACTTACATATCAAGTTTATGAATTCAACGTACATAACTAATGAATACCCTATATACGTAACTATGTTACAATAGGATTTGAAAGTGTTGAAAAGCTATACATTGGTAAACTACGCTTAAGGCAAGTTTCTTAACTTCATTTGATTTTGGTATTAAACGTAAGTATTTCGAACCTTACTCCTTATCGAGCAAGTTCCTTAACTCTCTTCACTTTACATATTGTATAAATTCGAATTGTTGCCATGTCAAATAAATATTGTTATTATTCGGACATCGACCTTATATATTGATGTTGTTGCAAGCATTGAACTTATCGTTCCAAAATACATTACAAAAATTTGTCTAAGTCATTTGATTAGACTAGACCTATATCATGAAATTGAAAGCGATCCAAACTAATTGTTTGGTGCAGAATCTTAGAATTGACTGATATGAACAACCCTCATTGAAGGGGAAACTATATATTTGTCGGGAGACCGACGTGCGCACATGAGTACGATTAAATTTTATGCATAACATAGGGTACTTTAGGCTGATCACCGTTGTACTTGTTTTATTAGATTATCAGCATATTACTGTTAATTCTAGTAAGAGTTCATAGTCCTTAGTGACTGCTCAGTGTTCATTATTCTTGAACCTTGAAAAGGTTAACACTTTGAATCTTGTCGATATCTTTCTGTCCATAGTGACTATTATTGAGAACTATTGATACTTCTCGTTATTCTTGAACTATCATTTACTGTTGTACCATTGGGATTTGAAATCTATATTATTGACCCTTATTGCTATATTACTTGCTGAGCAAACTTGTTGCCCATTCTTTCTTTCCCTAAAACATTTCAGTTAAGGCAAAGTAGGGTAGACCCTCGGGCACGGATAAGAGCAAGGGCAAGGCTACAGAGTAGCTTTGTACTTAGTTAGAATTATTATGATGATGTAATCAGACTTAATTCGTATTTATGTATTAGCTATGTTTAAGCTATGTTTAGGTTACGAGGCCTTGGGACATGAATAATTATATTAAATAAATATAATTTATTCTATCATTCCGTTGCGTGAGATGTTATTATGTTATTAGAACATAGAAGTGACGAACCGAATTCGAGACGCGAGTGGTTTGAATTTGGGGGAGTCACATTATTTGTAGACCCGATCATCCGCGGGTCTACCTGCGATTGTTTTTGGTGGGCCCCGCCTGATGGGTCCCACTATCTCGAAGTATGTGTACTCCGACCAACTCACAGTCCGCTTGAACCTTCATAACTTTTGATCCGAGAGTCCTATGGAGACGTGACATCATTCCGAAAAGCGCTTTTCGGGAGCTACGCAATGACATGGGACTTGACCTTTTTTGAATCGAAGAAGATTGGTCCATGACCGGATCTTTAAGTATTCGCAATCAGTTCGTTGAGCTGTCTGGCGCAGTTTTCACTCGGGATTTGTTGTGCTAGTTCTGTATGACCTTATTCATGGTAATTTGATCTGATTTGATGTTGAGTTGGCAAAATTACTTTTTTTCCTTTTCGATTTGGTTCCGGGCTTGACGCAATTGTAGCTGTCTTCTCTCAGGGTTATCTCCGAGGTTTGACTGATGTTGACTCTATTCTTCCTCAGGGTTATCTCCGGGAATTGATTTCATTTTTCAGGGTTTGGTTTGATGATTTTTCGGGGATGTCTTCGGGGTTAGGAAAAAGATGTTTTTGCCCTCCTGTATGGTTAGTAACAGGAAAACAAAATTTTGAGTGTCTACAGAGAGGAGAGAGTTTGATCTTTTATGCATCCAAAGTTTCTTCATTATTTTGGTAGATCAAGAAAGGTAACTCATAAATTAAGGTAAAATCCTAAACCTAAAGCTTTTGTTTTCATTTCTTTTGTTAGTTTGATGAAATATAAATTTTGTGTTCTTTAACTTCAAAACTCTTGATCTACATGATTTAGAGTGTTTTATGTAACATTCTTGAGTGTTAGAATGTTGATCAAAAACAAAGAAATGAAAACTTGGTTTTTAAAAGCTAGAAAACCCTAACTTTTATATACTTTGAAAATCTACCATTTGAAATCTACGCCTTCTTTTTGCAATCCGTCAAAGTGGGGTGCTAGATATGTAAGTTAACTCATAAACCCAAGTGGTAGCATTCAAAAATGATATTTTTACAAGCCATGATGGTTGTTTTAGTCAAAACAGTCCGGATAAAGAAATAGGGGTAAAAGGCTGTTTCAGGCCAGTCACTTGTAGGGCCTATTTCGTTATTTTTCTATACTTTAAAAATTTTGAGAAAATTCAGGGTGTTAATATGATAAGCTAACTGAGTCTAGTAAAAAGATGGGGATTTTAGTTTTGTAGAATAAATGTTATGGATTTTACGAGAAATGACTATTTTAAAAGTACACTTGAATAACTCTTTGTGGTTAACTCCAAATATTATAAAATATTTACTGGGAATATATGTATATGACAGGAACATACCCTAAAAATTTTAGAATATTTGGACAAAGGTTCGATTTATGAAAAATGTGACAAGATCCAGCTAATTTGGACTATTTAAATATAGTAAATGAATTTCAAAAATTCTAAGAAAAATATATGTTCATAAGGAAATGATTTTATATTGATTTCCAAAAAATAAATATTTTTGGAGATGTTTTGTTATTTTTCATATAAATGATTGTGTTATGGATAAAAAGGTAAAATGTGTTATGTGATGTTGAAAATTAGAAAAATAGGATTTTATGGCTTGAAAAACCTATATATGATATATGCAGATTTTTGAACGGTGTTTTGGTCATTCTAAATGGGATATTATATTTATGGTATTTTAGGATTATTAAATGAATGAATTAGTAAATGGTAAATAATTAAAATAAATTATTTATCGATTTAATAAATAATTAAAATATTATTAAATAACTAATAATATTAGATTAAAATATTATTAATATAATTAATAATATTAGACTAAAATATTATTAAAAGATTAATAATATTATATTAAAATA
Source organism: Panax stipuleanatus (assembly GCA_020205555.1). Classification (NCBI taxonomy): domain Eukaryota; kingdom Viridiplantae; phylum Streptophyta; class Magnoliopsida; order Apiales; family Araliaceae; genus Panax; species Panax stipuleanatus. The sequence goes on from CM035118.1 coordinate 89,854,637, forward strand.
CTATTAGATGATTAATAATATTAGATTAAAGTTAAATAAAAATATTATTAAATGGTTAATAATATTATGAGGTGAATAAGATATTATTAAATGATTAATAATATTTATAAATGAATGAAATATTATTAAATAATTAATAATATTCAAAAAGGAATAGAATATTATTAAATAATTAATAATATTAAACAGAAGATTAAAAGGAATAATATACAAAATTTAAGTTGTTAGTATGTTGAATTGGACATTCAATATGCTATATTGAGTATATAGTATACTGAAAATGTGACGCCCCCAAATTCGGGCAAGTTGAAACTCGGATCTGTTACATTACGGTACTTCATCTTCATATATATTCTATAACTATTGCGGAATATTCATACATACATTGTTCATTTTCAAATAATTCTACATCATCTCCCAAGATTTCTAACCTTAACTTATATACATACCTTTAAATCCACAAAAGGTTTACATAAATAACTTACATCAGATAACTAAATAGTTAATTTGCATAACACTCTAATCTTATCATTTGCTTGTGTCTCTTTCTTTCATGGAACATTCGTCTTAATATGAAATTTGTTATCATGATATAGCAAGAGCGAACAATTACTTTTCTCGGCAAGTTTAAATGCAATAAAGATATATCATGATTGAAGAAAAGAATATAGCTTTCTAAATTTTCAACAATATATAACAATTGTAAGAGATTGAGAATCAAATTTAAATAATTGAATAACTGAATCAATAACGCTGAGTGGCCAACCATGACCATGAACAAATACTTTGGTAATGAAGGTGATCAGCCCTTCATACCCGATAAACATATTAGACTTGCATTAAGTATAAATAATCAATAAATATCATGGAGGTGAAATAATTGACAATAATTAAACCACTAGCATACTTGAAAACATAATAACTCGAGTTTGAGTTAGAAAACTTGACTGTTCGACGAGCTACAGCTAACTAGCTTTAATAAGAAATCTTTGAACGACCTAGCATTGACAATGTTGGTCTATTAATTAGTACTGTATATAATTGCATGTCTATACGTTTACTTATGCTATTATCTAGCAAATAATTCAATTACAAAGTATACATAATATAATGTACTATCATTAATCGTATAAGATATTTAATAGATCTTAGGTTAATGATTTAATTAATTTATAATATTTTTCTTAAGTGATAAACACTTATTAGATCCTTTAAACAATTTATTATAATTGTTTAATTATTGAGTTATTAAAATTCTCTTTATTTATTTATTTATTAACTCTATCTTAATTTAATTACTATTTAATATTAGTTAAATATTAATTAATTAATTACCTTTAGTTATTAGTTAAGAATAAATAATAACTAATAAAATCTATTTATTATTTAATGTTAATTAAATAATAAATTATTAAATTATTAATCTTATTTGTCTTTAATTATTAATTAAAATTATTTAAATAATAATTATTTATTTATTTATCCTTGAATAATAAATAATTAATTCACTTCATAAATCTTTAATTATTCTTTCTTATTATTTTAAGAATAATTAATTATTATTTGTTCTTATTTATTATTGAATACTAATTAATTTAATTTAATATTTTTTAAATAATAAATAATTATTTTATAAGTTTTTATGTCCATGTAAGTAAGTAATTTTATTATTATTACTTAATCTTACTTAAATATTTTTTAATTATTATTTAATATTAATTAAAGAATAATTAATTAATGATTTAACTCTATTTATTATTTAATCTTAATTAAATAACCAATAGTTTGTGTCGACGTTGGAGAATTTAAGAATCCCGCGGGTCGGATCGTAACCCGGGTTTCCTCAAATCGATTTTCCTAAGTTCCCTCTACCGTTATTCTTTTTATTTAGAAAAAAGGTTTTGAAGGCTTTTTTAGGAAAGAGGCCAATGTCGACGATTTGAATGTTTTAACAGAGTAGCCAATTGGTAGATTTGAAAATGGTTGTACCAACTCAACTGAATTTGATTTGAAAAGAGGCCCAATTGCTGGATACTGTCGAAACTTGATCTTTGAAATCGGAGTTTTAAGTTCGGGAGCTTGGTTAAGTGTGGGGAAGGTGTTAGGCACCCCACGACTCCCGTGTAAACACGGTACCGCATCTTTTCAATATTTCCCTTAAAACTGTGAATGTGTGAGTGAATGTTGTTTTAAAATTGGGCCTAATGATTTGATTGATTGAAAGTAGTGCTTTGCTTCGTTGAACCTATATGCGAAGGGTTTGATTTGATTTGAAAATCAGTCTTTGATTTAATTTGCAAAAGTATTTAATTTGATTTTGTTTGAAAAGCTTTTCTTTTGATTGATTTGAAAATGATGTTTTGAAAGCTGGTTTATCAAACCCTTACGCTGCCATAGGAATTAAAGCCTTTTGATACTTTCAAATTTTATCTTGTATAGCCTTAAGGCTGCATGCAAATGGTGATTCGCCAGGCTGCGAAGCATCATCGACCACAGAAATATACTAGTGTCGGTCTTCTCATGGGTATGAAAACTATCGGAGGGACGCTGACACGATAATTGACATTTTTTCATTATATTGAGACCTTAAATCTGAATAACCGTATTAAGGTCCGTATATATACATTTTACAGAAAAACTGGCAGGGTACATCTGTAAACTGGAGTTTGTCCATCGTGGGAATCAGATCCCGATCGATTTGATCGTGAATCCCACGATTCCTAGGCTCACATATGAGTTGCCAATAAACCTGTACAGTTCAAATTTGCACAGAAATGGATATATATGCATCATCACGTCGCAATGGAACCAAAGATTCATCAATATATCTTGGCTGCGAAAGGCCAAAGTGTCTCGTTCCCACTAGGTAGCGATCTAAGGGACACGAGTTTTCTTTCAAAGCTAAAACTATAAAAATAACTAGATTTAAAGAAATCTCAGCCCTTATAGCTTCCAGGTTCTGTCGGGACCTGTTTTAACCGTTGAAAGCTAGAATTGGCTTGCAGATATGTCAGTGCAGATTCATATACAAATGAATATTAAATGCAACAGTTGAATAAATTGAGTAAAGCAATATATATATATATATATATATATATATAATCAGTCCGGATCTTAAGCTCACCCAAGTAAAAGCTCACCCAACTCACCCCCCTTTAGAGACAGATCGGGTGACGGTTTGGTCCGTCGCTATAAATACAACTGTCGTCTTAGCTTTTAGCGATGGACAACATATAACGACGGACAACATATAGACGACGGTTGTATATATAGCGACGGACGAACCGTAGTCCGGTCCGTCGCTAAAGGGGGGTGAGCTTGGGTGAGCTTTTAGTCGGGTGAGCCTAAGATCCTTATCGTATATATAATTATATATATATATACAAAAGCTGTAAAAGGGCGATGGGTTTTCACTCGCAAGCCCGAACTAGAATTGAAATATATATATATATATATATATATATATATATATATATATATATATATATATATATATATATATAAAACTGTAATAGCCACGAAATATTCCAGGCTGTGACAGAATATATATATATATATATATATATATATATATATATATTGACAGAAATATAGTCAACCAAGACTGATATGAGTACTCGTGATGGTGAAATTATCTTATATATTCGTAAATATATATAAAGGCAATAAACTATCACGGATTTGACATCTGGGCTTGATAGAATTGAAATGTTAGTACATTTAAAGTTAAATATATATAAAAAAAATGTCAAACCCAAGCTGGGAAGACAGCCTAGTCCGGCGGAGTTGCCTAAAATGTGTGTAGTAGTGCGTTGAAGCTGCTGGAGCTAACGGATCGTCAATCCAGGCTATAAAAATGCAAAAAACTGCATTTATGCATAGAAATGTACCACATTTTGACGAAAACGGCCACGGAACTAAGTGTTGGGCATATTTAGAAGATGAAAGTTCATGTGTTTGTGAAAATCAGTTTAAAGTAGTAGTATTGACTTTCTGATCGTAAAAATACTTACAATGGACTGCAATACGGGCTTTTTACCAAATCGTAGGCTTTAAACGTCTAAATCTACCAGTGGTTTTTTGATATGTGGTAGTATATGGGTTTGTCAACGTGTTGGAGTAAAAATATTTGGGTTTGGAAGAGATGTAAAAGTCAAAAATCAGACGGGCAGAGCTTCGTTGCGTTTTTGAATTATAAAAATGAAGGGGGGGTGCACGTTTATTAATAGGCCAAAAAGCCTTAGCTATACCTGTAACTGCCGTAGGTAGAGGTGCAGCTCCCCATCTGGGGCCCATGGTACTGGGTTCTGTCATCTCGAAGTACATGCACTTCGGTCAACGTGTAGTTAAATTCAAAACATTTAAACTTTTGATCGGAGCGTCCGTTTTAAGGCATGCGCTACCTTTTTAGAAAGCCCTCACCTAGAGTGTTCCAATGACATGGGATAAAACATTTTCAGGGTCCGAGAAGATGGGTTCATAACCAGGTCTTCGATTCCCCGCAGTTTATCCGTTGAGCTTTCTTGCGTTGTTGGCACTCGGGATCGTTGTTGTGGTTCATTCTGACTTCGATGGAATCAATTTGTCTTGAGTTTGATTGAATCGGTTGAGAGTTGAATAAAATGATTGTTTTGCCCCTTTTGGGGTTGCCTGTGGTGTCGGCACGACCTTTGATGGATCTGGCTTCCCAAGGTTATCTCTGGGGCTGAACTGTACTTCCCGGGCTGAGACCGGGGATGAATTGACATGTCTTGGGTTGATGTCCAAGTTAACCTGTACCTCCCGGGTTGAGACCGGGGCTGACTTGACGACTCGATGTGAAGATCGGGGTTGATTGGTATCTCCAGGGTTGCAAACGGGGCTAATTTGATGGCCCGATATTGAGATCGGGGTTTGAACAGATGGCTTGATTGGAGATCAGGACTGATCTGATGGCCCGATATTGAGATCAAGGTTGATCTGACGATCTGATTGTCGATCGAAATTGGATGGACGGTCCGATTTGATATCGGAGCTGGATAGACGGTCCGATTGACTATCGGAGATGGATTGAGTACCAACATTGGTGATAGAATTTTGCTAAATTTCCAATATTGGGGATCGTATTTGGTTGGAGTACCGATATTGGGGATCAGATTTAGGTTACCGATATTGGGGATCAGATTTAGGTTTAAGGACCGGCATTGGCGGCTGGTTTTGAGTTAAAGAACCGGCAATGGCGGCCGAATTTGAAGTGAAGGACCGACATTGGTGGTCAGATTTGAATTAATTGACGATTTTGCCCTCCTACAGTGTTAGTATTGGGGCAAGGAAAATTCTGAGTGTCTATAGATGCCCCTCTTTATCATGTCTATGCAATGTAATGAAATGGATTGGATAAAGATTAGTAGACACTAGAAATAAAAAGTTTCAGAGCTGCTTCGAAGGCTGGGCATCTTTGACTGAAATGGTGCTTCTGTTCGCTGCCTACGTTATCACTCTGCTAGACATAACGTTGTCATGTACAGCCATTGATGTTGATGGGAAGTTACCACGAACTAATTTTGTCATTTCTTACTGGGGATGACATCATTCATGATAACTTATTTGATTCTGATGGGGATAAGGTTGTCGAAGATGAGATATCACAGATTGTCCACATCTGGATTTGCTGGGGATGACGTTCTCTACGATAGCTTTGTAGATTCTGATTGAGGTTAATCTGATTGATACTACCTCAATGATCCCTTTGAGGATGTGTATAACAGATTCCATCATTTGTGATGGATTATTATAATTGCTTCCGTCACCGGATCCCTTTTATTGCTTGGCTGGGGTTGAGCCGACAGTTGAAACGTCATTGGGGTTGAGCCAATGGTTGGACTATATTTTGATCTGTACCCAAACATCGCCGGGGCTGAGCCAACAGCTAAAAAATGCATCGGTCAGTACCCGAAGTTTGCTAGGGCTGAGCCAACAGCTGAAACTGCTTCGGTCAGTACCCGAACTTTGCTGGGCCTGAGCTAACAGGCTGAAACTGCTTTGGTCAAAACCCAAACTTTACTGGGGCTAAGCCAACGGATGAAACTACTTTGGTCAGTACCCGAACTTCGCTGGGGCTGAGCCAACGGTTGAAACTGCTTCGGTCAGTACCCGAACTTCGAAAAATGACAGTTTTCGGCAGTTTTGCACAATTCTTGCGTAGTTTTTATGCAGTTTAATTTGTTGATCCCCGAACATGGCTCTAGGATGAATACCAAGGGTCTTCGTGGAATTTCCCTTTTCAGTCAGGATTACGCTGCTTAAACGCAGGATTTCGGGCTAAACCGCTTAATCGCGTAGCGATTTCTCTTCAAATTTGACTTGGCAGCTCGTTGAAACTCCGTTTCGACTCGAATCGAACCTAGCCCAAAGGAAGCCACCTAGGATGCCACAAGTGTTGGTCCGGCAGCCACAGGTGGAGGTGCGGCAGCCGCAGGTGGAGGTGCGACTACCTGGCTTATTTAATGTGCTGCGGGATTTCCATTTTGCAAGCTTCCCGTTTTGAGTTTCGAAAGGATTCCAATCTTCTTTTTCAGATCTATACTTCCTGGAGAACTATTTTTTGAATCCGTCAGTTCCTACGCGTTCAGCGCAGCGTAAGTAACGTTTTACATGCTTTTGTCGCAGTTTTTGATCGTTAAAAGCATGTGAACCGCCAAGGATGCTTTCAAATGCAATGTATGAAAAATGTATGCCTATATGACCTGTAAAAAAATTTCTAACTACATATGTATGTATATCTTACTGTAATGCACGTTTAGATGTAAGAAAATTCAGGTTCTGTGAAAGTCAATTTTTGCACTTTTTGATCAGTTTAATCATCCTTTTTGAGGCCTAGTGAGCCTGGATTTTCAACTAAAAATATCCATGGTAATTTGGCTACCATGTGAGGTTGATTTTTGATTATTTTTTTTCATAAATATGAACTATTTCTATTTTTTGGTAGGTGTGCTACTGAATGGCCACCTAGGCATGCCTGTGTGCATGTGGATAACTCATTTTACAAAGGAGACTTTGGCGAAATTTTTTCAAAATCTTAGGCTTTTAAAAACATGCATTTTTGACTCTGTGGGGAAATTTTTTATTGACCCATGCAAGTTTTGAGTTGCTAGGTTTTGAAAACATGAAGTTTTGACTTTACTGGGTATTTTTGACTGACCCATGCATGTCTTAGGACCTAGAGATATATGCTGAACTGATTGAAAATGATAAGCCACAGGTTTTAGGCTTACCGTACCCTTTCTGAGGTGATTTACAGACTTGTTTTCGTAGATGGATCGTGATAGACCAGGCAGTTCTAGTAGGGTCTCCTCGGGTATTAGACGTATGAGGGCTTCTGATGTGCCACAGCCACGTCCGGCTTATACGCCTCCTAGACTAGTAGAGGGAAGGATTCGTCCCGCACAGGACGAGTAGCCGTTGGATATTGATGATGAGGAGGCTCCGTTTGCCGTTCCTGCTCCAGCTCAAGCTCCACGTGCGGAGGTCCCAGGCATTGCTATGCTTACTCAGGAGCTACTGGCGATTTGAGTCGTCATTCTTCGAGATATCTTCACGCCAACGAGGTGACTTTAAGTCTTTCTTCTCTCTGGATTCTTTTCTTCCTTTTTGCCATTCTTGGGACATATATTTTTGACTTGGGTTGGTTTTTGATGCAGGTTCCCGGCTTTACGCAGCCTCAAGGGAACTGGTTTAGCATGCACTCCCTGTATCACACTTTACATGAGGATTACAGGGAGATTGTAGATGGCTGGGAATTTCAAGCCTTTTTCTCTATCCTTCCCCGCCGTTGCCCCTGGGGGTATATGAGGGCTTTGTCTGAGCGCTGGTTCCACCAAACTCAGTCCCTTCATTTGCTGGATTGATTGAGCGGGAGGAGCTTTGCTCTGCTCCAGATACTGCAGCTGTAGAGCGAGACGAGATCCGCTCAACTAGTGATACAGCATATGTTGAGATCGAGGAGACTTTGATTGCTCGAGACGTAGCTTTTGCAGAGAGAGATGAGGCTATAGCTTCTCGTGATTTTCACATTGCTGATAGTACTGCTCTTTGATCCTACACCCATGGTTTGGTCTCCGAGATGAGTGCTTATATTGATGACCACAGTGCCACGTTGTAGATGAATGTTAATGTTCTAGGCCGTATGGAGGCTGAGTGGACTGCACTTACGGCTGCTCCACCATCTTCGAAGAGAGATGCCATGCTGGCATTGCTAACCCGCTTGTCCCTGGGTCCATAGACTAGCTTTATTTTTCCTGCACAGACTAGATCAGCCTATTTTCTCATGTACAGGGCATTATGTATATAAAGCAGTTTTATATATCGGAGAAATATATTTTTGATACACTCCCCTTACTGAAGATGTATTGTCATTGCTGAGTGATTATCACTTCTTTCATAACTCGCATTTGTTGATGTATCTTGAGCTTCTCCTTTGTGGAATGACAGTTGAAATGTCAAGGAGTATCTCAGATAGGCATGTTGACCAGAATAGGATTGATAGAATTTAGCTTTTATTTATCTTTGGTGTCGTGGAACTGGTCTTATATATATATATATATATATATATATATATATATATATATATATATATATATATATATATATATATATATATATATATATTTGTTTTTCTTAAAGGTCAAACCGCGCCGTAGATGGCTGCCTATGTACTCCCGGGTTTAGGGAGATCAGGTCATTCGTAGTTCCTGCTAGTTTGGTTGGAGAGGTTTGAAAAGTGTTTATCTTGGATTTTGAGTCTGGTTTGATGAGTTTTTGAGTTTTTATTTTGTTTAACCGCACCAGAAATGGCTGCCCACATACTCCCAGGTTGAGGGAGATAAGGTCATTCGTAGTTCCGGCTTTCTAGTGAAAAATCAAACCTGATTTGATTTGTAAGACCCGAATGCGGGTATGCATGTGCTTCAGACGTAATACCTTTTCACGGTGTCTGAATTGATGATTTAGGGAAACTCAGTCCCATCCATCTCTTGCAGTTTGATAGCGCCCCCAGTCAACACTTCTTTGACAATGTAAGGGCCTTCCCAGTTTGGGGGCAAATTTTCCTTTGGCTTCATCCTGATTGGCCAGGATTTTCTTTAGCACCAAGTCAATTTCTCTGAATTAACGAATGCGGACCTTTTTGTTGTAGGAACTAGCGATCCTTTGCTGGTATAACTGTCCGTGGAAAATGGCCATAGCTCTCTTTTCATCTATCAGAGACAACTGATGATATCGGTCTTACAACCATTGATCTTCATCTATTTGAGCGTCGATCAACACTCGCAAAGATTCCATCTCTACTTCTATGGGAAGGACTGCTTCCATGCCATAGACCAACGAGTAGAGGGTAGCCCCAGTAGAGGTGCACATTGACGTCCTGTATACTAACAGAGTTAGAGGCAGCAGGTCAGGCCAGTCCTTGTAATTGGCACACATTTTTTGCATGATTTTTTTGATGTTTTTGTTAGCCGCTTCAACAGCACCGTTCATATTGGGCCAATAGATGACATAATTGAGATATATGATGTGAAGCTTACTGCACAGATCCACCATCATTTGATTGTTCAGGTTTTTGGCATGATACGATCACCTCCAGTTGTCCATATCGACAGAAGACGTTGTTTCTGATGAAACTGATGATGACCTCTTTTGTGACTTTGGGAAAAGAGGCTGCTTCGACACATTTGGTGAAGTAATCAATCATAGTGAAGATGAATCGATGACCATTGCTGGCTTTGGGTTCCACTGGACCTATTACGTCCATTCCCCTCAAAGAGAAAGGCCATGGTGAACTCATGTTTAGCAACTCATTTGGAGGAGCGTGAATGGCATTTCATGTACTTGGCATTGAAAGCATCTCTTGACGTGATCATCGCAATCAGTTTTGAGCGAGATCCAGTAATGTCCTGTTCTGATTATCTTCTTGGCCAGCAGGTGGCCGCTAATGTGTGGACCACAGACTCCGCCATGGACTTCATCCATTAGTCTTTGGGTTTGCTCATTGTCAAGGCATCTTAACAGGCCTATTACAACATCCCTTTGATACGCGGTCTAACAAGTAATACAGTGATAAGGAGTGTCGTACCCACGAGGAACTATCACTAATATCTACCAAATACCAACTTTGTATCGCTTAAGTCTTATTCGAATAGCAAACTAATAGGAGTGTGGTTAATTTAGTTATAACTAATTATTAAAGCAAGTAAATGGATAACGAATGGTAATCGAAGGAATTACAAGCTAAGGTTACAACTTCACCCCACACAGGCATTCCGTCGAACACCTGGCGTGCTATGCTTCATCAAACTTCCTACCCTTCTCCCTTTGGTCTTAATGGTTACAACAGTTTGTCGATCGAGAACACACAGGTGCTCATACACCTCTATCGAGGTATGCACAAACATATCCTCTCCAGATCCACCCGATAGGGAATAGAACAGAAAAGAACGTCCAAGCTAGGTGATAATCCTACACATGTCTATGCGAATTAACCTAACAAGGATTTAAGCATAAGTTCTCAATTAGGTCACACGTGGCACACAGATATATGCCTATTCTACGCATAACTTATGCAGTCGAAACCCATAATCACATTCCAATATATTTAGGTGTAAATCTATAATCCTTCTTTCGATATCATATAGATTACCAAAATCATCACTAATGTCTTAGCGAGAATCATTAAGCATGAATATATTAAACCAAACCATATGGTGCCAACCAAAGAGATAAGATAGTCAATTTAAATAACAAAGGGTTCCATTACAACCTCAGAGCCAATATTTAGTTCATAGCTATTGAAAAAAATATAAGTAGCAATAAAGTCAACATTTATGGATTACAAAATCAGAGGAAATAAATGGATAAGAATAAACTCTGTCGAGGCTCTTTAGTTTCCAAAAATTTCGCTCCTTTCAAGCTCTCCAATCCGTCTAGCTCACTGCACTTGTTGCTCCAAGGAAATCCCAGACTTTTCCCTAATCTACCTAATCTATATTTACAAACATTACCTAATAACTAGAGAGAGAAAGTACAAAAGACTATCTAATCTATCCTAAGCTAAGCTAACCCATTCTATCCTAGTTAATCTCCTTTTCCTCCTCCCCTCCTTGTATGCAGCCGCTCTCTTGATATATATATATATATATATATATATATATATATATATATATATATTTCTGTTTTCTTCTTTTGCTAGCTCAAAAGCAAGCCTTCTTTGTCTGGGCACCGGAGGTCGCGCTGCGGTGCGGGTAATAGAGCTTTTAGGTGGCGCTGCGGCGCCACGTTAGCACCAAAAGATCAGAGGTCACGCTGCAGCGCGAGTCCATAAAGGAACTGTGGCACTGCAGTGCCAGGATGACATCAGCAAGGACTAGGGGGCGGCGCCGCAACGCGAGATTAAGCCTAGACATTGGCGCTACGACGCCAGTGTATGTAAATTTTTCGTTTTGCCCCCTGAAAGCTAGAAAAGTCCTGTAAAGCCCTACAATACGTCGATTAAGTATAATAATACTATAAACACACAAAACTATATAAATACTATGAAGATCAGGCAACTATTTAAGCCATAAAGTATCCGATTCGCGGGTATAAATCCCACTCATCAAATACCCCCAAACTCAAGTCTTTGCTTGTCCTCGAGCAAACTATCTAACACAAAACTCACAATAGTAAAACACCTGCGAAAGAACAATAAAACTGTATACTAGTATCATTGCTTCTAAGCTTGAACATAGCTACTCCCAGAGAATAGGGCAAACATCGATATTAGTAAGGGTTCATTCATTCTTAAGCATAAGACTGTATTTGATCCATTCTATATGTGTGTGTGGAGACCAACCATCCTAATTAATCATAGCTCAAATAAGTTCGCACAGTCAATTGTTAATACCAATATGCACACTTCGTAACTTAAACATTCAACAAGCATTAAGACTAAGATGCAAGTGCAGGAAAGGATCAAAAGGCTCTAGCATGAAGACTAGTAAAATCTGACTCGGACAGTCCTTAATTACCTTAGGCTATTCAGAGCTACCCATTAATGAGCTTTTGATCAGTGACTCCCAAGTCAGATGACTTTAGGGAACTAGGTGTGGAACACCCCTATGAATCTAATAACTCAAGCAGCAATAGCCACGTAATTAACATAGGCCAAATTAGACTTTATGAAATCCAAAGATTATTTGGCGAGTGCATTTTATGCTCCATCTCAACATCGGTCCTGCGTTTATGGGTGAGTGCGTTTCACGCTCCATCTCGACCCACCGCAAGACTTTCGATATTCAATCTTCTTTTCTTTTAATTTTTTTTATTTGTCAACATGCCAGAATCCAAGATCCAAAACTGTATAAGCGTCTAAGTCTTTTATTACCTTGTACAAATGAAAGTTTATAAGAGTGAACATACTCTCAAGTAATAAACACGCGAACTAAAATCAAAAAATAACTAGTTAGCACAGTTGGTTGGTGCTTGTTAAGAAGGACGGATCAATAACAGTCTCAACTTATCGATTGAACAACCCCTAACTCATACATGCTTGACACGACTGTAAGAGATAAACATAATTACTTGGCGCTTGTCATTAGCCACAATCAAAAATTAGTGATAAATATACCACCCTTGCATAATAGCAGCTCAAAATAGGGTAATAAAGCCATTAACATGGCACAAGCATATAAATCTGTAAAAGCGTCAAAAATATGGCTATAAACCACAAACATGCTAATAATAATCAAAGCATTAATAAATAACCAAAAACTGTTCATAGCATCCATAATAATAAACCCCAAAACCTAAAACCGCAGTTCAAAACGACTGCACTACAATCCTGATAAAAACATAAGGAACGTACTAAAATAGCAACCTATCATGGCAATAGACAGAAATAAAATAGATAATAAACCATAACAGAACACCCCCAAACTCAAGGCGAGCAATGCCCTCATTGCTAAACATATATCAATCTAAGCAAGAGGGCTTCCCTGAAGTCTGGTCACTCGGCAGCAGCATTGCCCTCGTCAGCTTCGGTGGGCGGTCATGGTGGAGGGTATGGTGAGAAGACAGGAGGCTCTGGGAACTGGAATGGCGTGAACTTAGAATCCTTTCCACTATACACGATGTATATGCTCTGCATCGTGTTGACCAGCTCAGCCTGATACTGCATCGCTATGTCTTGCCTCAAGGCCATCGCTGCTATATGTCTCTGCTTCCTCTGAGCATTAGCGTCCTGGTTCTGATGTAGCAGAGTGAGGGATGCCATGATCTCTACCAGTAGTCCCTATAAAGCTAGACCTGCGTCTGGTGGCTGCGAGGACTCTACTGTACGAGGTGGCTCAGTAGGTGGCCTGAATCCTTCGCCTCTAACATGAGAAACGACCCCGTCCCACACATCGAAATGTGAGATGGTCTGATGGTCAATGACTGACATGGGCAGCAGAGCTATCTCTTTTGGCCCCCAATGGATACCTGCCCTCTTGCACAGCCGGGTGATCAAGGATGGATATGGAAGTCCCGCAGAGATGTTACTCTTGATCGCCTTCAAGATGGACTCATGTATGAGAACTCCGATGTCCACATTCAGACCCGTGACAATGGCAAATATTAGGATCGCTCTATCCTTAGTCACGTTGCTCAGGTGACGAGTCGGGATCATGTTGGCACAAATAAAGCTGAACCATGCCTTCCCATAGCGACTGAGTGCAGCATGCGGGAAACTGGTCCTCTCACCCATGAAGTCATTTGTCTTCCATATAGTCCCGGGCTTGCATAACCTCCTAATAATATCCTCGAGGTCATTGCTGCGGAGTCCTTTCTCCATATAGTCCCTACCGTTAAAACCGGGCATCGTGAACAGTGCATTGATGGCTTGGCTTCCAAACGCCACTGACTGCCCCATAACTTGAACAACAGCAGGACCTTCGGGACTGGCATTTACATAGAACTATCTGACCACAAATACAATGGCCGACTCGGGAGGTTTTGTAAAGTGCACCCACTGGCGCCCCGCAATCATGGCTAACAACTCGCCATCCTTTATTTTTTCAGGCCTCAACCCCCGCTCAAGAATCAAATTTTGGGCTGCAAAAGAGCTTTTGTATCATTTCCATGCCTCTTCGTTCACGAATTTGGTGTTGTCCTAAGCCGCTGGTGCTGTGGACGATGAACCGCCGACGCTCAGGCGTTGCCTTTTTGAAGAGTTGGCGTGAATAAAAACAGTATCTAAGTAATGCCACTCTCTGTAGAAGCAACCCTTAAAGCAATAGGCATAAAATCCCCCAATGAAATTTCAATGTCAAAACAACCCAAACAAATTAATCTCCGGTTCAAGCAATTTATCAAACACCTTGTGTGCGCTTTTAAAACCAAACTAGATAACCTTTGGTTGAAAGTGCTCTATCCAGATTTTCCTCAGTGGAAATCACCCCAATCAACAGAGAAAAACCAACCCAAATATCGAAATCAAACACTGTAAATGAATGACTGAAATCCCCCAAATACCTTAAGTGGGAAACCCTAGATTGACTCTGATCTCCTCTTGCTGCGTGCACTGGTTTGGGGTCTTGTGGGAAGAATGTATGAATTGCTCTCTTGTGGGTAGAATTGATCAAAGGGTCGGTGTGGAGAAATAAGGCACGTTTTGGTTTTGGGTCACTTGGTTTCTTTGTGCTGCCGAAACTGTCGAGAGAAAAGAGGAGTAGTGGGCTAACTGCTGGCCACATTGTGTCTTTTTTTAAAACAAATTCTTGCTACCGGCGCTGTGGCGCGGGCATTCCTTCTTTTCTTGGCGCCGCGGCTCGAGTTAGCAGTAGGTTGGCCTAACTCTTGGCACTGCAGCACGAGTTACTATTACAATGCTAACGTTGTGACACGAGGAAGAGAATTTGGAATTTGAACACGGTGCTGCGGCGCGAGTTCCAGTGTATATGCTGGCGCTGCGGCGCCAGCCTTGTATCTGGGATTTCCTGCGCAGAAACCAGTTATTAGCCAACATCTATTACACAAATATTATGCTAAATAAATTACATGCTCGATACGCCTTATTTCTAACTAAGATATACACTAGCAATATACTAAATAACATGCTGCCAGCATCCTATAATCACAAAAACATGCGCACTGGCAGCGATGTTTACATAGTAAAAAAAAAAAGAAAAAATAATATAAACTAGACATAAGTAATGAAAAACAGAGAAAATTGATACTGAGATGGGGTTGCCTCCCCACCAAGCGCTTGTTTTAAAGTTGTCGGCTTGACTATACTGATGCCGCTCAATCCAGCTCATAAGCAAAAATGACCATTTCACCCATCGGCACGAAGAATCTTTCACCATTGGAATTATCGAATAATTCGCCTTTTTCATCAAGTTGAAAGCATTCTTTGTGCACTAGTGGGCCCTCTAGGGTTTCCACAATCGTGAGCGTGGTTTCCGATTGTTGATTAGGCTTGACAATATAACCACTCTTGATCCTCTTTTCTCTAACTTTAGACTCCACCGGTTGGATAATTTGCACCATGACATCTCCCTCAATAACTTTGTGAGACTCATCGCCTTCTCCTTGCGTATCCTTCGGCAATGCTCTACTGCTTCATCGTTGAGATCAATTATGACCGGTTGATTTCCTTGCGATGGATTTATGATGGCATTAACGAGTTGACCCAATTGATTTTTGAGGCTTTGCAATGTGGCGTCTTGGCTTGCCATTCGAACCTTATTTCTCTCTATAAAGTTGGTGAGGAGCTCTTCAAGCCTTTTCTCTTCTTCTGTTGAGTCTACCAAAAAGCTCTCATTGGGTTGGAAAGTCACCTTAAACTGCGGCAGAGACGGATATTCAAATCAATTTGGATAGGAGTAATTCGGATCATAATATTGCTCTTGACTGTAGTCCTAAGAGTTTGGATAACCCTGACAGTTTGGATGATAGGAAATCGATTCAATGTCAACTCGTTCCTAACAGTAGGCAGTCTGAGTGGACTAACACTCAAGATTATCAGAAAACCTCAAGACATTTGCAATTTGAACTCGCAATTGCTCGAGTCCTTCTTCCGAGCATGGTTGTGTCGTCCTCTCATAAGGCCATTGATAACATTGATCGTCCATAACCTATAAACTTAAAAACAAAAAGGAAGATCAAACAAATACAAGAAATATATACACGTTCAAATTAAGACTAAATTGATTTAAATCAATATTGGACAATATTAGAACAATAGTTCCCCAGCAACAGAGCCAAAAACTTGTCAGAAAACCGATCACTAAACACGCGCAAGTATACGCGGTCTAACAAGTAATACAGTGATAAGGAGTGTCATACCCACGAGGAACTATCACTAATATCTACCAAATACCAACTTTGTATCGCTTAAGTCTTATTCGAACAGCAAACTAATAGGAGTGTGGTTAATTTAGTTATAACTAATTATTAAAGCAAGTAAATGGATAACGAATGGTAATCGAAGGAATTACAAGCTAAGGTTACAACTTCACCCCACACAGGCATTCCGTCGAACACCTGGCGTGCTATGCTTCATCAAACTTCCTACCCTTCTCCCTTTGGTTTTAATGGTCACAACAGTTTGTCAATCGAGAACACATAGGTGTTCATACACCTCTGTCGAGGTATGCACAAACATATCCTCTCCAGATCCACCTAATAGGGAATAGAACAGAAAAGAACGTCCAAGCTAGGTGATAATCCTACACATGTCTATGCGAATTAACCAAATAAGGATTTAAGCATAAGTTCTCAATTAGGTCACACGTGGCACACAGATATATGTCTATTCTACGCACAACTTATGCAGTCAAAACCCATAATCACATGCCAATATATTTAGGTGTAAATCTAAAATCCATCTTTTGATATCATATAGATTACCAAAATCATCACTAATGTCTTAGCGAGAATCATTAAGCATGAATATATTAAACCAAACCATATGGTGCCAACCAAAGAGATAAGATAGTCAATTTAAATAACAAAGGGTTCCATTATAACCTCAGAGCCAATACTTTGTTCATAGCTATTGAATAAAATATAAGTAGCAATAAAGTCAACATTTATGGATTACAAAATCAGAGGAAATAAATGGATAAGAATAAACTCTGTCGAGGCTCTTCAGTCTCCAAACATTCCGCTCGTTTCAAGCTCTCCAATCCGTCTAGCTCACTGCTCTTGTTGCTCCAAGGAAATCCCAGACTTTTCCCTAATCTACTTAATCTTTATTTACAAATATTACCTAATAACTAGAGAGAAAAAGTACAAAAGAGGATCTAATCTATCCTAAGCTAAGCTAACCCATTTTATCCCAATATATCTCCTTTTCCTCATCCCCTCCTTGTATGCAACCGCTCTCTTGATATATATATATATATATATATATATATTTTCTTCTTTTGCTAGGTCAAAAGCAAGCCTTCTCTGTCTGGGCACCGGAGGTCGCTCTGCGGCGCGGGTAATAGAGCTTATGGGTGGCACTGCGGCGCCACGTTAGCACTAAAAGACGGAGGTCACGCTGCAGCGCTAGTCCATAAAGGAACTGTGGCACTGCAGCGCCAGGATGACATCAGCAAGGACCATGGGGCGACGCCGCGGAGCGAGATTAAGCCTAGGTATTGGCGCTGCGGCGCCAGTGTATGTAAATTGTTCGTTTTGCCCCCTGAAAGCTAGAAAAGTCCTGTAAAGCCCTGCAATACGTCGGTGAAGCATAATAATACTATAAACATACAAAACTATATAAAAACTATGATGATCAGGCAACTATTTAAGCCATAAAGTATCCGATTCGCGGGTATAAATCCCATTCATCAACATCTGCTTGGGTGCATTCTTCAAAATTTGCACCACCTTGATTTCATTGTGTCCCATTTTACTAAGGAACTCTTCGATTTTCTCTTCAGCTACCTTCCCTTTGGCCTTGATAACTGAATTGATCACCCACTGAGGAAAGTACAATGGATTCTCCTTAGATAGAATGGTAATGTTGTTCGAGGTTGAACCTTTATCATTCCTATAGTTCCATGGGACTCTCTTCAGACTGATCACTGGAAAGATTAAAGGCTCGGGTGAGGCTACCTTCACAGGATTCTGTGCTTCTAGGACTCCTTTCCCAGACAGTACTAAGGTGTTTTGGCTAGCTCTTTCTCACATGAGATAACAGCCACTGTTTCCTAGTTCCAAGCAATGGGAATAAAGAGTGTTTCTTCATCAGGAAGGACATAATCTTGATTCCATCTTATCAGCTCATCGCTTTTAATAAGATTCTGAATCATGTGCCGAAGTCCCGAGCAATCCTCGGTGTCATGACCGAGGCGTATTGGAGTGATACTGACTGATTCGATCAGGCTTAAATTTCCTGGATCGAGGATTTACTGGGGGTAAAAATCTGCAACCATTCCCTCATTGATTAACATTTGGAGGATCTCTTTCATAGGTTGATTAAAATTGGTGAAATTCCTTTGAAAGGCGAATTCCCGACCAGTCTGAAACTTCTCCTCCTTGGCCATTTTGTTGGCCCAGGGTTCTCGTTCATGAAACCGATAATGATCCCTCATAGCAATGGGGCTAATCTCAGGGGTAGGAGAACTTGTCTCCTGTTGGTTGGTCTGATTTATCAGCTGCCAGGTTATCTGATGTTCATATACAACCAATTCTGTTAACTGTCCCATCTGTTCCTTGATAGATTTGATCTCCTGTTCTAACTCCCAACTGTCTGGGCTATTGTTGCTGGATTGAGTTGACTCTTCAATGTACCAGATGAATTTGGATCCCTCTCCCTTCCCTGTGCTAATCATGTTGACACTCTCCTCTTTATGTTGAGGGAGGGGATTATCCTGCACATGGGGTTACTCAAGCTTGGTCACCATAATCTCTCCATTGTCAATTAAGTCTTGGATTTTATGCTTGAGGGACCAACAGTCTTATGTATCATGGCCCGGAGATCCAGAATGGTATGCACACTTTTTACCTGGGTCGAAATTCCTTCCCCCGGTGCTGGTTGGTGGAAGGAGTTGAACAATCATCTTCTATGCTATCAACAGTTTTAGTACGTTCTCGAGTGAATCCCCTAGTGGGGTGAACGTTCTTCGACGTCTGGCCTCCAAATTTTTCTTACATGGAGGGTTAGAAGGTTGGGCTGGAGCTTGAAAAGGGGAATAGTTTCTCCTTTGAATGGGCTTGCTACTCGACTCGCTCCTTTGATTCTGTCCTTGCAGTATTAAGGACACTTCCTCATCTTTCTTCATATGTACTCTCCGAGGATTACTCCCATAACTCTTGGACTGGATATGTTTGTCAACGGCTTCTGAGGCGGTAAGATCTTTTATCTTCCCATATTTCAGCCCCATTTCAGCCATTTCTCCGTGCTTGATCATCTCTGAGAATGGTTTTCCTATGCCTCTTAGGACCCTTTCATAATACGGAGCTTCTTGAATGTCGATGAAGGTCATGACTATCTCAGACTGGGTCATAGGTGGAGTGACTTGTGCCGCCATTCGTCTCCAGCGTTGAGCATATTCTCTAAATGACTCAGTGTTTTGTTTCTTGATTTTGGTTATTTGATATATGTATGGAGCCAGTTGGGACTGAAAACTATATTGATTGAGGAAGGCATGTGCCAACTCTTCCCAGCTGTGAATTTTAGAGTTATTTAGATGGGCATACCAGGATCTAGCCTTTCCGGTCAGACTTTTTTGGAATAACTGCATTAATAGTTTCTCGTCCTCTGCATAGGATCCGAGCTCTCCAATGAACACCTTTAAGTGAGTGTAAGGGTCTCCCAATCCATCGTATTTCTAAAAATCAGGTACATAAAATTTTTCGGGATAACGAGCCTCAGGGAAAATATATAAGTGTGAATAATTGACACTGCCAATTGCCCCAATCCCTTTGATAGACCGGATGGTCTCTTCCATCTATTAGACTTTTTTCATAAGGTCATAAGCTTCCTATTCTTTGTTAAGGATGGTGATTTCAGGGGTTTTGTTGGTAGTGTCCTGGTTCTTTGGTTCATGAACCTGAGGGTCCTTCTTCCCGGTCTCTTGACTGCCACCGGGTGTACCTTATTCTATATAACCCTGTGCTTGTTTCCTTTTAAGAGCTTTAATCTGTTCTCTCAAGAAAGTGGCCAATTCGGCTATTTGGTTCTTCAGTCCTTCAAACTCTTCCCTAGAGACAGGGATGGATTATGGCTGAGCACTGGAAGCCATTTCCAGAGATGGACTTAGTGCTTTCTTAGACTTAGATCAAGTGACAGGACCATTTTTCCCCTATAACAAACGTAGGCGGGTCAAATTCCTGAGGTTGGTATGGATAGGATGCATGCCATGATTTGTTTTTTAAGGTTTTTTAATCTTATCCTGCAAAACAGAGGTCAGTTGTTTTGATGAAAGGATAATATGACAAGATTTACAAAACATGGGATGTACATTATCATATTTACATTGGAACTTGAAAACTTGACATTGAATTGAAAGAGGAAGGCATGAAAAAGCTTCCTTTCGGGTTTGGTTAATCAGAGGCTGACCTATCTTAGGCTACTGTCGCGGCTTTTCGGTATGAAGGTCCCCAAATCATCGCAATCTACTAGAGGGGAAATTAATCCGATCTTTCAACTGGAGCAGATCTAAGTGGTGCTTTTTCATGAGCCCGGAAGACTTATTCACCATTGAAGACATTACTTTGTCACCGACGGGTTTGCCTCCTGGTGGAGGAATCACACAATATACATTCACATACATCGCATCTCACCGTATGCATATGATGACATCGGTGCGAGGCACTTGTAATACCCGAGAATTTCCTAATATTATTAAATAAATATATTAATGGAAATGAGAATTTATTTGAATATAAATGATTTTGTGTTATGAGAATGATTAATTCAATTATATAAAATTGAATAATTATAATAATTGAGAAATTGATGGGGTTTGCGATAAACTCATTGATAGCCTTGTGTGGCACAATATAACAATGATTATATTAATTTAGGCGAACAATTAATCTATATTATTTGTTAATTGCTATTGTAGAATATTAATTAATTGTTATCATAGAATATTAATTAATTGTTGTGGAATATTAACTGTAATTGATTTATCATATGTGATTATTATTATTGCAATAAATATAATAATAATAATGAGCAACGTGTTTATAAATATAATAAGATTTATATTAAAGTGATAATTAATCATATAAGGGTTAATTAAATTGTTATGGAGATTAACAATTATATTGATTAATGAAGGATGTGTGTATATTATTAATTAATATTTAATAAGATGAGTGATTCTATATGCAAGCATGCGAATTAAATGTGTAACATATATTAGCTATCTATGTATTATGTGAAGTGTAATATGACGCTATTATATGGTAAGGCTTATTGAATTATGTGAATAACATGATTATTGGGATTACATTATAATTCTAATTGTAATCTAAATATATAGTATGAATATAGATATAATAGCCTAAGTGTATGATATATGTATATATGGCCTTAGTATTAATACACTTCATGTTGCAAATGCTGAGATATATGGCTTGTCCATTCCTCATCCTCTCCTACACGTGAAAGCCTATGCCTACTCTCTTCTCTCGAACTCAGCATTCTAGCAAATCATGATATGGGGAGTGGGCACAAAAGTGTTCTTCAACCACTCTACCAACTCTTCCTTAGCTGATATACAAAGCTTCAATCTATTGGATCAAATTAATGGACAATTACATTGTCTGTGTAAGGATTCTTCTATAAATAGCAGCCATGTTTCTTCGTTTTCAATTTGCTGAGAGTTTGCCATAAGTAGTGAGTGAAAGCAATATACATATATCAGTAGGGGAAGTTGGATTAGCAGCAAACTCTATTTGAATCCTAGCAGAGGTATAATCCCTTTTTCTTTGTTCTTCATTTTCGTTTTCTGTTTCTAAAGTTTCCTTCAAATTCTTGATTATGCCAAATTGGTTCATGATTGGGTTGTAGAACCCTTATATTGTTGTTATATGAACATACATACATGATGAAACCACTATATAGCTTTCTTGACTTTCATTTCCATTTTTGCTCTGCAATTTCTGTAAAACATCAAATTCGTGAAATTGGTTGGAGTTCATGAAATTGGGAATTGATAAATGGCGATTGACTGTTATATAAGCATATATATATATGTGTGTTAGTAAGTTAAAGAAGTCTAATAGCATCTGGGTATGTTGAAATCGATGAAATGGGAAGTTTGGGGACGGTTTTGGCTGCAGCGAACTGAGTCTACAATACCGCGCCGCAGAGCCGCAGCGCCGATGCACAGCGTTAGCTGCGCGCTGCAGCGCCACAATGCGACAGTACCAGCGTCTCCCACGCCGCAGCACCAATCCCAAGGAATTATGCCTGCGCCGCAGCGCCAGATTGTGGCTGCTGTTGCCGCGCCGCAGCGCCGGCCTCTGTGTTCAGTTTTCTGCATTCTGCAACAAAACTGTTATGTGCTAATTGGTTGATTTTTGTTTAAACAAGCATGGAAGCATGATTAATACATATATATAAACCTAATGAGACAATGTAAGCATGTTTTAGTGTATTAGCATGCATGGTTAACAAAACGACATGAAGCTTGGAAACGAACTTAAAATTTCATAAACAATCATTAACATTATAAAGCATGTTTACATACTGACCTTGCAAGCACGTTAGTACCACCTAGAGACACATGAAGTGCATGTTAGCTTATCTATATTGGTTCCGTAATAAAATATGAACATGTGAACCTAACTAGTGCTCATTCCTAACAAAAATGTAAGTTTGAAGGTGGATATGATCATGTAAATGCTATATAGTCGTTTTGATGTTATGAGCATGTTTAGATAACTTTGAAATATATGAATGAACCCTTAACTTGTGTTTATATAGTTCGTAAGGAAGCATGAACATGTTAGGCCCTATTAGTAAGATTCACTAATAGAAATACAAGCCTTGCACGTGAGCATTAACACGATACGTGGAGATTTAAATTCTGATATTTATGGACACATGTGATAGTACTCTTAGACTCATTCATGTGTCATGCATATATATATACCATGATTGGTTGCTGTGATTAAAGTTTAGCATAAACGAAGCATGTTTTCAAGATAATAACAATGCTAGCTACATATATGCGATACGAGTACTCATGAGCATGCCTAATACAAGTTATATGAAAATCTTATGTGTTTAAAAGCGAGCATGTTAGACCATATGAGTTCTTGTCCTTGAATGGCTTCAAGTATTAACTTAAGAACCTATACCATGTACGATTGGATTTGGAAAAGTTATACAAGCATGTAAAGTATCCTTTAAATATGAATACATGCTACGTGATATTATATGATATTACTTGAACCCGATTTTGACGGTTAACTCAAAGAGAATGTCGTAACTTGCTAAAATGAAATATATTTAGTATTAATTGCGATCTTATAAGATATAAGAATGTGTTTAAACTCTAAAGGAGGAACGTTAAAGATAGAACTTATATTCTATATAACTGTGTAGCTAGGTTAAGACTTAGCTTATGTATTGATAGTATATTCGAAGACAAAATGTGAAGATTATATGACTAATGAATATCATATATATATGTAATTGTATTATGATAGGAATTCAAAAGTGTTGATTTGCTTTCGTGGATAAACTACGCTAAAGGCAAGTTCTCTTACTTACACTCTTTTAAAGTGCAAGTATCCTAACCGACGCATTTACTTTATGCAAGGAAATCTATGATTGTGCAAGTTTCCTAACTTACACTCTTTTACTATGCAAGTATTCTATCCTTGTATATTGCGAACTAGTTTTCTACTTAATCGGTTGAATTGAATTAGCATACTTGAACTCTTATTTCATTAAAGCTATTATTCATGTTGAACTTAGTATTGTTCTTGAATATTGTGAAAGTGTCTATGTCATTTGATTCGGCTAGACTTATATTATTGGAAAGCAACCCAAACTAATTGATTGGTGCGGGATCTTGTATTTGACTGAGAAGAACAACCTTCTTTGAAGGGAATATATAATTGTCGGAAGACCGACGTGCACACTTGAGTATGATTGATTGTTATGCATAACGATGGTACTTTAGGCTGATCACCTGTTGTACCTGTTTTTATTGGATTTTCAGTTTATTACTGTCAATTCTAGTAGAAGTTCATAGTCCTTAGTGACTGCTCAGTATTCAATTATTTAAAATCTTGAATTGACGTATTATTGAATCATATTGATATTATTCTGTCCTTAGCGACTTTTATTGAGAACTGTTGATATTCTTGTTATCCTTGAACTATCAAACCTTGTTATACCTTTTCGAGAATTGGGAATCTTATTACTCACCCTTATTATATATTACTTGCTGGGCAATTTGTGCTCATTCTTGCTTTCCCTAAAACATTTCAGTTAAGGCAGAGCATGGCGAACCTTCGGGCGTTGATAAGGGCAAGGGCAAGGCTACCAATTAGCTTGTCTCTTATATGTTTTAAATATTTTAATGTTGTATTAAGATGATGTAGTAAGACTGGTTTTGATTATGTTTAAGCTTAAGTTAGGTTATGTAATAAGTCGTTAATTGATATTATTATGTAATCTATTAAGTACTGTAGGTTGCGAGACTTGGGGGAATAATTATAATAAATCATTGTAAATTATTCTAGAATAGATTTTCCGCTGTGATCGTGTGATATTTAGTTATTATTATCGTAATGTATTACCATGAGCACGTGATGAACCGAATTCGAGAGACCCCGTGACGGTCCTGGAATTTGGGGGCGTCACAGGTTAGTATCAAAGCTGTAGTTATAAACCTTAGGAACTAGTGTCCTTAGACTATAACTTAGGCGAACTTAGAAGTTAGGAAGGAGATAAAACTCATGTAGAGTTTTCCTTGAGAGACTTAGTCTGTTATGAAATGTAACTTCATTTTATACAATGAACTTATATTTTATTTAACATTCTAATGGAGTTACTATTTATTTGTCTTGTGTTTGTGATTGTAGGATGACAGACACAGGTACACCTAGTAGAGTGGCAGAGGAGGAGCCCAGGGATATACATGTAGTATACGAGGCACCTCTAGAGGCTGTGCCAGTACAGGCGATTGTACCGTTCGAGTCTGACGACGAGGACGAGATTGAGATAGAGTCTGATCCAGAGGAGGAGCCGATGGAGGATGAGCCGATAGAGGATGAGCCAGTAGAGGACTCTGATGAGGCTACTATAGAGGAGCAGATGCTAGGAGAGTATGAGGAGCGGATCCTAGAGTTAGACTGCAGAGTTCAAGAGCTGGAGACAAAGGCCCAAGAGAGAGAGTCTGAGTTCCAGAAACTGCGGGACGAGGACCACCTGAGGAAGCTGGCTATGCAGGAGTTAGAGGTGGAGATCGCCTACCATAAGGAGGCAGGGATCCAGATGGGGACTCTGTTTCACAGGTCAGTGGCTAGGAATGTAGATTTGGCAGAGAAGCTAGAAGAGGTTGAGCAGAGGGAACTGAGTGAGAAGACTGAGAAAGAGGCACTCCGTACTCAGCTAGAGTTGGAGGTGATGGATAGGTTACACTTCGAGGAGAAGTGGGAAGCGTCCAATGAGAGAGCTGACGACCTTGAGGACGAGGTCAGGTGCAAGAAGAGAAAGATGAACAAGATGGGGTATGTGTTCCATTCAGCTTTTGAAAGGGTGATTGATGGTGTGTACCACTACCCGGCAGAACAGGGACAGACTCTACATACCTTGAGCCGAGAGCTGGTTGTGTATATAGCACAGTTGGAGTACAAGAGCGCAGTGGAGCGCGGGATGATGTGATGAGATTTCCTTAGTCAGTCTAGTGGTTGTACTAGTTGTGTCTTTATGTATTGTATATACTATGTTGTAATCCCAATCTTTTGTGTAAGATGTGGGATAATGATGTGAACCTCGTGTTAGCTTTTGTTAGAGGGGTAGTATGGTAGTAGGTTGGTATATTCCCTGTCTTTTGTGATATTAGGGGATATATGTGATAACATTTATAGCAGTATGCTAGGAAAATCATGTAATGAAACGATTTGGCATATGAATATAAATGAAGTTTATTTAGAAACGTGTTATAATTTATTCTTTTAGTATTAAAAGAAATACTTCAGTAATATACTTGAATGATATTAAAATGGAAACTTGTGATGCAGATAATGCCGCCCAGACGTAGGTTGACTGCACCCGAAGAATCTGTTAACAACGAGAGGGAACAAGTAGACCCGATCCAGAAACTGGTAGACTTGTTAGGAGAAGCCTTAAGGGGAAGGAACAATGAACCCGTTCGCCCGAACCCTCAGACTGTGCCAGTAACAATCTTTAAAGGCTTTAAGAGTGTAGGACCCCCAGAGTTCGAGGGAACTACCGACCCAATCGTCGCACAAACGTGGATCAAAGAGATCGAAAAAGCTTTCACTATAGCTAGCGTAGGCGAAGATCAGAAGACGGTGTTTGCCACGTACATGATGAGGGGAGAAGCGAACTACTGGTGGGAGGATAACCAACAAAGAGCTGGAGAAGGAATAATAGCTTGGGACAAGTTTAAGACGCTGTTCTTCGAGAATTACTTCCCGAAGAGTATGAAGAATCGGATGTAGGTGAAATTCCTAGAGTTAAAACAAGGTGAGATGACGGTGGCGCAATACGCGGCTAGGTTTAACGAACTAGCACGATTTGCGGAGCACCAAGTTGGTGATGAAGAGAGAAAGGCTAAACGTTTCGAACAAGGGTTGAAGCCGTGGCTGTTCAATAAGGTATCAGTTCTTCAAATTGATTCCTTTGCAACATTACTAGAGAAGGCAATCATTGCGGAAGGTGGCAGTGAGGCCTTAAGTCTGTATAACAAAGAAAAGAAAGGAAAGAATGCTGGAGGAGAGAATCGTACGGGAGGAAGCAGTAGCGGAGGAAGCAACTTGGGAAAGAGAAAATGGGAGAATAATAACAACAACAAAAACAACAATAATCAATCAGGGGATTTTCGTGGAGGTTTCAAGAAGAGGGCTGAAGGATGCCCGAAGTTTGGGAAGAATCACCAGGGCGAGTGCTGGAAGGGACGTGGCACTTGCTACAACTGCGGACAGGAAGGGCACATCTCGCCCAACTGTCCGAAACCAAAGAAGATCCAAGGATGCTTTGCGTGTGGCTCGACGGAGCACCGGATTAAGGACTGCCCAAAGAATGGAAGTGGCGGGGGTAGTAATCAGCAAGGAGGCAACAAGCTGATGATCGGCGGGCCGGCACAATCCAACCGCCCAACCGCCAGAACCTTTAACATGACCGTCCAAGACGCCGTGGCTGCGATGGACGTGGTGTCAGGTATAATCCCAATCAATGATATAAATGCTTATATATTATTTAATTCGGGTGCCACCTGTTCTTTTGTATCTGAAGAATTTGCTAGTAGACTTAGTACACCCCGAGAACGATTAGAAAATCCTTTGATCATATAAGTTGCTAATAAGGAAGTGATCCCTATAGAATACATTTATCGAGATTGTCACGCAAACATTAGAGAACATGAACTGGGCGTAGACTTGATTCCTATTAGATTGGGAGAATTTGACGTAATACTGGGAATGGATTGGTTGTATAACCATGCTGCGATAATTGACTGTCAGAACAAATGTGTGAACCTTCAGACTCCGAGTAAGTCTGAGGTAGTGTTTTATGGTAGCTCATCGCTTAAGCAATCGTGTTGCGTTACAATGATGCAGGCCAAGAAATTGTTAAGGAAATGATGCGTAGGATATTTAGCTTACATCGTTGATACTCAGAAAAAGGGAGTAGAAATTAAGGATATATCCGTAGTGAATGAATTTCTAGATGTGTTTCCGGACGATCTGCCTGGTCTTCCGCCAGACAGAGAAATCGAATTCATAATAGACTTAGCACCAGGAACGACACCGATTTCGAAAGCTCCATATCGTATGGCGCCAGTAGAAATGAAGGAATTGATGATACAATTGCAAGAGTTGTTGGATAAGGGTTACATTCGACCGAGTGTTTCTCCTTGGGGAGCACCAGTACTATTCATTAAAAAGAAGGACGGATCAATGAGGCTCTGTATCGATTATCGAGAATTGAACAGAGTAACGATCAAGAACCGATATCCGCTACCAAGGATAGACGACTTGTTTGATCAACTGAAGGGAGCAAAGTGTTTCTCGAAGATCGACCTACGAACAGGATATCATCAACTGAAAGTGAGGGATGAGGACATACCAAAGACTGCGTTTCGAACCCGTTATGGACACTACGAGTTTTTGGTAATGTCATTCGGATTGACTAATGCTCCGGCAGCATTTATGGACTTGATGAACTGAGTTTTCAAGCCATACTTGGATAAATTTGTAGTGGTTTTTATCGACGACATTTTGATCTACTCGAAGACAGAGGAAGAACACGCTGAACATCTAAAGATTGTTTTGGAGGCACTAAGGAAGGAGAAGATGTATGCAAAATTTTCTAAGTGCGAATTTTGGATGGAGAAGGTTCAATTCTTAGGCCACGTGGTGGATAAGAATGGAATCTCTGTAGACCCTGCGAAGGTTAAAGCAGTAAGTAATTGGGAACAACCGAGAACACCGACGGAGGTGAGAAGCTTTTTAGGGTTAGTCGGATACTATCGAAGATTCATCCAAAATTTTTCTAAGATAGCAACCCCGCTGACCAATTTGACTAGAAAGACGGTGAAATTTGTATGGATCGACAAATGTGAAGAGAGTTTTCAGGAGTTGAAGAAGAGATTGAGCGAAGCACCTGTATTATCATTACCAGATGATGCGAGAAATTTTGTGGTGTATAGTGATGCATCGCACAAGGGACTTGGCTGTGTGCTTATGCAGCACGGTAAGGTCATTGCATATGCATCACGACAATTAAAGGATTACAAAAAACGATACCCTACTCACGACTTAGAGTTAGCGGCAATAGTTTTTGCGTTAAAGATATGGAGGCATTATTTGTACGGAGAAAAATGTGAGATATACACGGACCACAAAAGTCTGAAGTATATCTTCACACAGAAGGAGTTGAACATGCGGCAGAGGAGGTGGTTAGAATTAATCAAAGACTATGATTGCGATATTCTTTATCACCCGGGGAAGGCGAATGTGGTTGCCGACGCTCTGAGCAGGAAAGGAAGGGAGAAGTTATTTAATTTGACGACTCAGGAAGCATTGATAAGAGAGATGGAGAAATTGGAAATAGAAGTGAAAGAACCAGAGAAGCTTGGAGAGAAGTTGTTTGTAATGGAAGCTCATCCGACATTGTTGGACAGAGTAAAGGAAGCTCAGGAAAAGGATGAAGAGTGTGAGAAAATTTGAAAGAGGATCACAGAAAATGAAGAAGAGAAATTTCGAATGGATAAAGACGGTATCTTGAGATTTGAAGAAAGAGTATGGGTACCAGCGGTAACCGAGTTGAGGGAAGAGGTTTTGCACGAGGCACACAATACGATATATTCCGTTCATCCGGGAGGCACAAAGATGTACCGAGTTCTAAGATAACATTTTTGGTGGCCTAATTTGAAACGGGAAGTCGCAGAGTGCGTCAGTAGATGTTTAACTTGCCAACGCGTTAAAGCAGAGCATCAACGGCCGAGTGGTTTACTACGACCGTTAGAAATACCAGAGTGGAAATGGGAGCATATTACCATGGACTTCGTGGTAGGACTTCCAGTTATACCAAAAATCGCTTTCAGAACTCGGTATGGACATTACAAGTTCTTAGTGATGTCATTTGGTCTAACGATTGCCCTAGCTGTATTTATGGACTTAATAAACAGGGTGTTTAAGCCGTTTCTAGATAAGTTCGTAGTGGTGTTCATAGATGACATCTTGGTTTATTCTAAGACCGAGGAGGAACACACTGAACATTTAAGGCTGACGTTGGAATCGCTGAGACGAGAGAAGTTGTATACAAAACACTCAAAATGCAAATTCTGGTTGGAACGTATGCAATTTCTTGGCCACATGATAGACAATGATGGGATTTCGGTAGATCCGTCGAAGGTTAAAGCCGTAATGAATTGGAATCAGCCGAAGACGCCATCTGAAATGAGGAGTTTCTTGGGATTGGCAGGTTATTACCGGAGATTTATCCAACACTTTTCCAAGATCGCGACTCCGTTGATAAATTTGACTCGTAAGACAGTTAAATTTGTTTGGACGAAAAAGTGTGAGGAGAGTTTTCAGGAGTTGAAGAAGAGGCTGAGTACTGCGCCTTTGTTGTCCTTGTCGGATAGTACGGGAAATTTCTTAGTATATAATGATGCCTCACATAAGGGGTTAGGCTGTGTGCTGATGTAGAGCGGTAAAGTCATTGCCTATGCGTCACGTCAGCTGAAGGATTACGAGAATGGGCATCCGACCCATGATTTAGAATTGGCGGCAGTAGTGTTTGCTCTGAAGATATGGAGACACTACTTATATGGAGAGAAGTGTGAAATATACACAGATCATAAGAGTCTGAAGTATATTTTCACCTATAAGGATTTGAACATGTGCCAAAGGAGATGGTTGGAAATGATCAAGGACTACGACTGCGAGATACTTTACCATCCGGATAAAGCTAATGTCGTCGCCGACGCTTTGAGCAGAAAAGGTCAGGAGAAGCTGAACATGTTAACTGAACAGGATTGGTTGATAGAACAGATGGCTAGATTAGAATTGGAAGTGAAATTTTTGAAGGAATCGAATGAGAAGTTGTTTCAAGTAACTACCGGTTCTATTCTGGTAGACAAAGTAAAAGAAGCACACTTCACAACGAAGAGTGCGAAAAAGATCCAGAAAAGAATAGCGGATAGCGAAGAGTTCAAGTTCAAGATCGATAATGAGGGACTGTTACGATTTGAGGGGAGAATCTGGGTACCGCCAGTACCAGAGGTTAAAGAGGAGATTCTAAGCGAAGCTCACAATTCAAGATATTCGATTCACCCTGGGAGTACGAAGATGTACCAGGATCTCAGGCACCATTTTTGGTGGCCGAATATGAAGAGGGACGTTGCTGAAAGTGTTGCCAAGTGCTTAACGTGTCAGAAAGTTAAGGAAGAACATCAGAGACCTAGCGGGTTACTGCAACCGTTGGAAATTCCAGAGTGGAAGTGGGAGCACATCACGATGGATTTTGTGGTAGGTCTTCCAGCGACTCATAAGGAATTTGATGTGATATGGGTTATAGTGGATCGACTGACGAAGTCAGCCACTTTTTATCGATCAGGATTAAGTACAACTTGGATTAGCTAGGGAAGCTGTATGTGAAGGAAATCATTTCTTGACACGGCGTTCCGGTGTCGATTGTGTCTGATAGAGATCCAGGTTTTATGTCAAATTTTTGGAAGCGTTTGCAAGAGTGTCTGGGAACACAGTTACGAATGAGTACGGCATACCATCCTCAGACCGATGGCCAGAGCAAGAGAACGATTCAGATGCTTGAGGATATGCAGAGAGCTTGCGTTATGGATTTTAAGGGAAGCTGGGATGATCATCTTCCATTGGTGGAGTTCGCCTACAATAATAGTTATCATGCGAGTATCGGCATGCCGCCTACCGAAGCGTTATACGGCAGGAAATGCAGAACACCCTTGTGCTGGGATGAAGTCAGTGAACGTCAACTGTTGAGACCGGAACTGGTACAACAAACAGCCAAAATCGTGAAGCTAATCAGAACAAGACTAGTTGTTGCTCAAGACAGACAGAAGAAGTATGCCGATCAACATCGACAGAACCAAGAGTTTTTACCAGGAAGCTTCGTTTTCCTGAAGGTATCTCCCTAGAAGGGGAAGATTCGATTTAGCAAGAAGGGGAAGCTGAGTCCCCGATTTATTGGACCTTTCGAGGTACAACGAAAAATTGGCAAGGTAGCTTACGAAGTGGCATTACCTCCGGAGCTAGAGAATATACATAACGTCTTCTATATTTCTTTGTTGAGGCCTTACAAACATGACTATAAACATGTAATAGAATACGAGCCTTTACAATTTGATAAAGACTTAACATATGAAGAAGTGCCTGTTCAAATAGTCGACAGAAAGGAACAAGTACTTAGAAATAAAGTGATACATTCTGTTATGGTAATATGGAGGAACCACATTGTTGAAGACGCCACGTGGGAACTCGAGGATGTAATGAGGAAATCGTATCCTCAATTATTTGCTTAGTTTTTTGTGTAACCCCTTTTGTACCGATTCTGGGGACATAATCCTTTTAAGGGGGAAAGAATGTAACAGATGAGATTTTTTTTTTTTTATGTTGTGATTCTGGGGACAGAATCCTTTTAAGGAGGGAAGATTGTAACGAATGAGATTTTATTTTTTAATTTTAAATATTTATTGAGTAAATATATATTTATGTGATTTATTAATTGAGTTAAATAAATCAATTATGTGATTTTGTGGAATGATTTAATTAAGAGTTATATATTAATTAAATGAATATTTAATATTTAATTTAATTGATGTATGTTAATTTTATAGTAT
Organism: Panax stipuleanatus; assembly: GCA_020205555.1. Classification (NCBI taxonomy): domain Eukaryota; kingdom Viridiplantae; phylum Streptophyta; class Magnoliopsida; order Apiales; family Araliaceae; genus Panax; species Panax stipuleanatus. Next base: position 89,887,159 of record CM035118.1, read on the forward strand.
AGTTCTAATTTAATTGAGATAATTAAATTAGATGAGTTATGTGATGAGTGTTACAAGAATTATAGTTAGCGAGTAATTATAATTTTTTATTTGGCATTTTTATATGGTTAATTGAGGTTAGCTGTTAATTAATTAAATTAGATTGTTAAAGATTTAATTAATTAAAGTGTAACGTTAAAGTATGTGTTAAAAAGAATTTATTAAAATAAAGAAAAGAGTTTTTTTTAATTGTTTTAACCAAACAAGACCTTTACTTTTGTTTTAAAAGACTTTTGCCAAACAGGGCCCTTGCATTGTTTTAAATTGTTGTTACCCAAACAATGTCTTAGTTAATAAAAATCTATTTTTAAAATATAAATTATTTTTTCAAATATGGCCTTAGGCTTTTTAAATTCTTGTAACTTATATAAATTAAGTAGTAGTTAATATAGTAATTAGTATAATACTTATTAGCTATATTAATACTATAGGTTACATATATATATATATATATATATATATATATATATATTATACATATGTATATTATATAAATATCTATAATATACGTTAGATTAGTCAGTTAGAATAAAAGAAAGAAAAGAGAGTTAGAGAGAATACTCAGAGAAGAAGAAGAGTAAGAAGGGAGAAGAAGAGCAAGCTTTGAGAAAGCAAAAAGGAAGCAAACATCATTTTCTTCTTCTTCACTAACGACTAGCTAAAGGGTAATTTATAACCTCTACCCTTATATATTTTTTAGAACTCAATTTATGTGTTCTTCATGCTCATTCTCTGTCAAAATTAAGTTTTCATAAAATTATATAATCATGAATTGTTTATATAGAATGTATCGATGTGGTATTTATAATTGAATTTCATGCCATAAAAGGATTTTCAGAAAACAAAATGTTGTTAAAAACATGTTTTAATGGAAACTTGGTGTTCATATGGATTTTATATATATTGGTTGGTTTAGAATGAAAAGTTGAGAATTTCTTATGTGTTAATATGCCTAATTAGAATTTATTATGATGTTATCTTCAATTATAAAAATATTGCATGTGTTCTGAATTGAATTGGTAGAGAATTTTATTTATAGTGAATTATTTTGTGAAATATGAGTTTTTTTGAAAATAGTAAAATTGGAGTTTTTAAATCATGGATTCTCGTTGCTTAAGATGATTTTGTATTTAGGAGCATGTTAATGTATGTTGGAGTCATATTAGAAGCTTTAAGTTTATGTTTTCTATAAATTGATGTGAATTGTATGAGCTGGAATTAGAATTTGGTGTGGAGAAGTAAGCCAAATTGGCTTTTTATCTGCACAGTTTGCGAGCATGTCTACCGACCCTGCAGGGGGCCCGCCTCGGCGGGCCTGTCAAAGAGTAAAACCCCCGCCCCAACTGGGGGTATGTAGAAAGTTACAATGAGTTATTTTTTTAGTGCATTTTATTTGGAGCATGAAGGTTAACCTAATGTGTGATGTGATAACATGTTAGACACACATTTCAAATGCTAAATAATTTCTAATATATTATATTGGTAAAATATAATATGTTATTATAAATTGAATAATTATAATTAGAGTAAAGGTTTAAATTAAATTATAATTTTGTTAATTATAATGAATATTATTTGATGTATTTTAATCAGGTAAATGTTAATTATAATTTAGTAAACGTATGATGTAGTTTAGTTGATTATAAATTATAATTGTTTATAATTTAGTGATTATAATTTGAGTAATTATAATTAGATTAAATATTTAAATTATAATTTAATTAATATAAAATACATAATTATTATTTGATTTAATTATGTGAGCATATCTATGTGATGTAATTAATTATGTGGTTAATTATTAACTTATTAATTAAACCAGAATGAGTTAACCTTAGAGGGTTAACCAATTGTGTGAATTAGTTGCGTGTTAACTAATTTAGACTATAGTTATTAAACATATATGTGTAGGAATTGTTAAAGAACGTGAATTGTGTTAGTAGCTTGCGCTTGAGGCAAGTTTTCTATCCCTAAACTCGTTAATGATAAGAAGTGTTTTGAATTTAAATATCTATTTCGTTCGAGATTGTCCTTTTTTTATTTTTGTATTAGACAAGTATGTATTTAAAATTCATGATTTACTTAAGGTGACTTTGACTTATTGTTCAAGCAAGGTCTATCTTATCTTTCGTATGCTTTAAATTAAATTCTAAAGCATAAGTATTTCATATTTCGTTATTATTGAATTATTCTTGATTATTGTAAGTCGATTCAACTATTCCTTAGTTGATGAACGTTAAATCCTAAATTACCCTTTAAGTTAATCCAAACCAAAGTTTCTTTGTTGCGGACTTGTATTCAAATACTGAGATGAACAACCCTAATTACTAGGGGAGGTTACTATGCGAAAGCGTTAAGATGTTTGTGCACAATACATGGTACGAAGGGCTGATCCCCCTAAGTATGAGTTAAGGTTCATAGTCTTAATGACTGTTAAAGGTTTTAAATAGAAATGTTTGTAACCTAGGACAAACGTTCAAGGTATTACGACCCTCAAATGAATTCTATATTCGAATTTTTAATGTTGATAAAGAATTATTACTCAATTCTTTATTGTTGATAAAAGTAAAGTTATTCAAATCTATTGAAGCTATTCAATTATATCTTTATTATTGTTGTACTCCTGTGAGCTATTTTTTGCTCACTCTTGCATATTAAATAACCATTGCATGTAGACACTCAAAATTTTGCTTTTGCCGTACTAACCCTGCAGGAGGGTAAAAGCGTCATTTTACTTCAGAGACAACCCCGAAGTAGGGTAAAAGATCCTGGTCATCTCGAAGACAACCCCGGGAATGGTGAAGAGGACCAATGAAGTCCGAACATACCGCAACCTGATCGAAGATCAACGAGCTGAGACAGTGATCATCGAAAACCACCTCAGCAAACCTCGAACGACGTACCATCGAGAGATAAGCCTGCGGACTAATATTTGGACCTGGAAGGTATCTCGACTACGAGTATCAACTTCCCGAACCATAGTTCAGTCAGACTCGATCTTATCTCGCCGTGTTCGTCAAAGACGATCCGAAAGATCAAACGGCGAACGTCAGCTTCTACCGAATCAAGACCGAAGGAGCAATAACCAAGCCAAGGGGTCCCACTTGGGTAGCCTTGACCATGTAGGCGGCAGGCCGCATACATGTATGCGGCTACCAGGGACAGATTATAAACCCCCATCTTAGTTCATTTAGAAAAGAGAGAGATACATGTTTAGAGAGAGAAAGAGTTTCTAGGGAGAAGAAGGCTCGGGTGGAACTCTTCTTCACATATTTGAAGCTCAATCATCCCACTTAATATATACTTGAAGCCGTCTTAGTGTTCTTACTTCATCCCGGGAGTCAAAACGCTTGTTCACGCGTCCCCCAAGGTGAAATAAAGCACTTTTTGCTTCGGTTTCTTTGTAAACTATGTTCAAATGATAGATTAATGAAGTATCTTATTTGAATCTAGCTATACTTGTATTTTAAGCATATCGTGTAATAGTTGGTAGTTTTTACGTTTTTACCGATTATTTTGTACTTGATACGTTGTATATAGTCTTCGGAGGCTAGATATACCTCAAGCTAAGCCTAATCTAGCTCCCGAGGGTTATTAAGCATGAAACTTTAACTCGGGAGCTATAACGGCATAGATCCGTGGTATATCTATGGATTTATCATTTTTGAATCGTCTCGATTAACCCATATAGCCCTAAATCTATATTTATAGGTAAAAGGGGGGCCGAATCGGCGTGAACGGTGATTTCGAGTGATGAAATCACTTAGTATCAAAGCCGTGGACGTTATGTATACGTAATATTTTATAAATCATGTGAGCCTAGGAATCCCGGTGTCGAGATCCTCGAATGGATCCGACTTGATTCCCACGATGGACCGGTTTTTAAGTTGTAAATGCTTTAAATACCGTAAATATTGATGTACATGTAATATTTGGATCTTGAAAACGAACTTGAGGGGGTTAGTCTCGAGGGCTCGGATTCAAGATCCCGTGATAGTAAAAACTTTCATTACGGGAGCTCGGTTCATCGAGATGGCTTTTATGCCAGATGATGATACGAACTTTCTTAACACTTTAGCATACATTGATAGTAGTGTGCATACAAGCCAATCATGTATGATGATAAAGCACATACTTTGTAAATAATCTTATTTATTTATTAATAAAATATTCATTTAAGGCATTTAATTATCTACATGGTACTATTTTTAATAATATATAAATAACCCATAGTTTTAAGCATAGCTTTTAGAATCATGATGAGATCATACTAATGAGATCTAAATTATTAGAAAGCTTAAAAACTAAAATAGTTTCCAATTGTGGGATTACTAAAATAGGGATTAGTAAATCCGGATAGATTGGTACATATGTTGCTTGCTCATTGGATGAGGATGACTGATCTCATGGTCATTTGTGTGAAGACACTAAAGCAAGTATGTAGGTGCTTATTGGAGAATAAGTTCACTGAACGTGACTCACTATGGAATACCTAATGGAGTTTTACTCGCCTGTCAATATGAATTCCTAATGTGATAGTAGTACAAGTGATCCTTGGACTTGAGATCATCATAGTATCTTGTATGTAACAAATTATACTTTGACTTATTCCTTAAGGCCTTTTAAGGCATATATAGGGTATGCTTGGGTATAATGAGCTACATATGGAGATAATGTATGATTAATAAAGAATCTACCACCTCTAGTAAAAGAGGAGATATGTCCTATGTGATTCGTTAAATGACAACCCAGGAATCCTTGGCCAAGGTAGAATGAAATTAGAAAGAGGTTTCTAATTTGCATTATTTGAAGTTGTGCGTTTTCTAATCGAAATACTGATTAAATAAATTAAGACTTGACAGTAAATCCATGACTTATATTTAATTGGGACATTGTATGGTGGAAGGATTGAATTGTACGGTAACTATTAACTCACAAGTTCTTTTATGATTAAGGTTGAAATCTATATTATCTAAAAAGTCGTTGATCGCTAGGGAGGCTTATCCCTATTGTAGAATAAATGTTATTTATTTAAATAGATTATTAGTTTAATTTATTTATTTAAATAAGATTAGAATTATTCTAATTGATTTACTCACAACCGGTTTAATATGGTGAACCTAAAGGGTCACACCATAAAAGGAAGAAGAATTATTTAAGAAGAAAATGACATGATAGTAATAATACATTAAGTATAATTAATTTAATCTATGGTGATAGAATAAATTAAATAGCTTAATATTTATTATTTAATATTTTAGAAATATTAAATATAAATTAATAAGAGGAGTCTTATTAATATTATTATTATTATTATTATTATTATTTTAATTCTAAAGGAGTTTTGAAATTAATATAATATCAGTACTCTCTCTCAATCCTAATAAGATTAGGATATAAATTAATTAAAAGTGTCTAATTAATTAATTAAATAAAACTCTATTCTAATTGGATTAGAAGGGTTAACCTAATATCTATATAAGAGAGTCTTATATCATAAATAAGGTACGTGAATTTTTCCAAAGGTTGGGAGTACACATATTCTAATAGAGATAGAAACAAGGGTTATGCCAATAACCCATCTTCCTGAGTTCTTCATCTTCCTTGGCGGATCACCGTTAGAGGCCAAACATTTGGGTGGCTGACATTGATCAAGGGAAGGAGCCACTACAAAGGAATCAAAGGAATCAAAGGAGTAGAACTTATACCTAAGGAAGCTTGGATCTTCAAAGGTATAATTCCATATTCTTTCTTTTCTATTATTGATAACTAGCACAAAGCATGATCATGGTTATGAGTTTGTATAAATTTTTAAAAACCTATGTTTCGCGCTTCCGCCCTATTTATGTGATTTGATTGCATGATTGCGTTACGTACAAACCCAACAGTGGTATCAGATCCTAACTTTGTGTTAGTTATCAGTTTATGTGATTCCATACATGTATGATATGCGATCGGATCGAGTTCTTGGGCAACAAAATTTTTTCAGATTCTGCGAAGCTGCGCCGGTGCAAGGCCTTCTTCCTGCGCAGCTGCGCCGGTTCCCTTTACATTACTGGCGCAGCTGCGCCACTGGATAGAAACTGATTTTTTTTGTTTTGACTAATTAAATAAATAGTTTATTTAATTAATAAAGGTTTAAAATAAAGATGTTTATTTTATATGAAATGAGATTTCAGAATTGCTAAAATTAAAGAGTTTAATTTGGATTTTTTTTTTCAAAAACAAAGTTTAGCAAACTTTTGCCCATTAACTGATATTAATACATATATGGAATGATTTTAAATTCATGAGATGAATGATGTTTTATTGATACGTATGATGATATGTATGTTAATCAAAGGGATTGATTATGGATTATGACCAATGTGATTGGATTTTATTTTGGATGAATGCTTGAATGTATGGGTTTTATAAAATGGAGTCTGCGTACCTCGTCTTCGCTTGTTTTATTCTCGGTGTAAATTCTATCTCCCTCCTATGTACTTCCCCTTGACTGCTGATCAAGGTTTTTATTTAATTATAAATAGTTTATGTAATAGAGATAGTTAGAACTATCTTGAAGAAACTGGAGACCAAGGAGCAAGGAGCACATGAAGACCCGTTCGTATGGAGCCCGGATTTAAATGTAATAGTTACATTTAAATTTAAATTCTTGCACTCCTAGGTTTGACCTTTTGGTTCACTTGGTGGCTCTAGTGAACCAAACTAGGATAAAAGTCTATAATCAATCCGGGTAGTATATAGTATTCTATATTGCATGCTAAATAATATATATATTATATTTTATGCAAACATGCTTCGCATGTTTAATAAAATGACGCGTATTTTATATATATATGTGCATGCACGCTTAACAAGATGAGACAAATAATAACAAACCCCTCAAAGAAATAATATTAAGTCCAAAGCGTTCAAAGTGATATTTGGAATATCGAACGTCGTCTTCTAGCATGATTAATTAATAGAGTATTAAATATTTAATATGAGTTTGTTGTGCTATCCACAAGGCGAGTATTCAGTATTTAAGATGTTAATTAATCATATTTGATGCTTATCAAGAAAATTAAACGATCTAGTCTTGTTGTGCTATCCACAAGGACGAACATTTTTCTTTTTTGAATTTATGAAAGTGCTAGGTTAGACTTAACTTAAATCATTTTAGTTCGGATGTGCACACATATGACCATTATGATTTAAGAGGTAAAATAAAAGGAGTTACATGGTGATGTAATTGACAAGAGTTGTCTACTTATTTATTTGTATATCGCTTGTTGTGCTATCTACAAAGTTATATACATTTGAAATGGGATCCTTAATCTCACTAGCAAATCTTTAATTAGATGTTGCCGAATTATATAAGTGAGGGTAATATAGTTTGATGAAAATAGTGGAAGATACCAATTTAAAATAAAGACCTAAATTTATTTTGGTATGCAAAGTTAATAAAATGAATATTTGCTAAAAATGTTGTCTTTTCACATGCAGAATTTTAAAAATGTCAAAATCACTAATCTCACTACTAAGCATACTTGATGCAAATAAGCTTACCGGGCCGAATTATGAGGACTGGCTAAGAAATTTGAGAATTGTTCTCACTGCTGAAAAGATTTCTTATGTCCTAAATTCAACTATCCCTGAATCTGTTTCGGAAACAGTCTCTTAGGAAGAGATTGCCACTTTCAATAAATGGCAAGATGATGCATCTGTGGCTCAATGCATCATGCTCGCATCCATGAATAACGAGCTTCAGCGTCAGCACGTAAATATGGATGCTCTTGCTATGTTGCTTCACCTCAAGGAGTTGTATGGTGAACAGAGTAGGACTGCTAGATATGAGATATCTAAGGAGCTCTTCCGATCTTGGATGACCGAGGACACTGCCGTCAAAACTCAATTTCTGAAGGTAACCAATTTGATTGAACGCCTTGAACAGCTTGGGTTCGTCATGAATGGGGAGTTGAGTCAAGACTTGGTCTTGCAGTCACTCCCTAAGACCTTCTCGCAGTTTGTGGTTAATTTTCACATGAATAAGCTAGATGTCAGCTTGCCTGAGCTGCTTAACATGCTGAAAACTGCAGAAGGTCACTTCTCATCCAAAAAGAACCATGTCTTGATGGTGGATTCTTCCAATAAAAGGAAGAGGCCCAAGGTGTCTTCTGAAAAGAAGAAATCCAAGAAGGCTAAGAGAAAGGGGAAAGAAAAAGAACAAAAGAAACCTAAACCAGCTAAAGGAATGTACTTTCATTGCAACGAGCCGGGACATTGGAAGAGGTACTGCAAGAAGTTTCTAGCAGAGAAGAAGCTTGCAGAAGCTTCGACTTCCAATCAAGGTTTGTCTATGATTGAAATTAATTTTTCTGAAAGTCATAATTCTACTTGGGTATTGGATACCGGCTGTGGGTCTCACATATGTAACACTGTGTAGGAACTGGTCAGAAGTAGAAAGCTAAACAATGAAGAGGTGATCCTACGAGTGGGGAATGGAGCAAAGGTTGCTGCATTAGCTGTAGGAACTTATTGTTTAGAAATGCCTTTGGGCAAGTCCATTTATCTTAATAATTGTTATTATGTTTCGAATATTATTAAAAACATTATTTCAATTTCTGTTTTGGATATGGAAGGATTTATCGTTGTTATAAAGAACAATAGTTGTTCTATTTATAAAGACGATGTTTTATATGGTATTGAAAATTTGCAAAATGGGCTTTACATACTTGACTTGCAAGAAAATATATTTCAAATTGAACAAACTAAGAAAAGAAAAAGAGATAATATTAATTATACCTACATGTGGCATTGTAGACTCGGTCATATCAATGAAACAAGATTATCCAAGTTGCATAAGGAGGGGCACCTTGTGACGCCCCCAAATTCCAGGACTGCCACTTGGTCTCTCGAATTCGGTTCATCACATGCTCATGGTAATACATCACAATAATAATAACTAAATAACACACATCACAGCGGAAAATCTATTCTAGAATAATTTACAATGATTTATTATAATTATTCCCCAAGTCTCGCAACCTACAGTACTTAATAGATTACTTAATAATATCAATTAACGACTTATTACATAACCTAACTTAAGCTTAAACATAATCAAAACCAGTCTTACTACATCATCTTAATACAACATTAAAATATTTAAAAACATAACAGAGACAAGCTAGTTGGTAGCCTTGCCCTTGCCCTTATCAACGCCCGAAGGTTCGCCCTGCTCTGCCTTAACTGAAATGTTTTAGGGAAAGCAAGAATGAACACAAATTGCCCAGCAAGTAATATACAATAAGGGTAAGTGATATAATCCTTAATTCTCGAAAGGGTATAACAAAGTTTGATAGTTCAAGGATAACAAGAATATCAACAGTTTTCAATAATAGTCGCTAAGGACAGAATAATATCAATGTGATTCAATAACAAATCAATTCAAGATTTCAAGATAACTGAATACTGAGCAGTCGCTAAGGACTATGAACTTCTACTAGAATTAACAGTAAAAAACTGAAAATCTAACAAAAACAGGTACAACAGGTGATCAGCCTAAATCACCATCGTTATGCATAACAATCAATCATACTCAAGTGTGCACGTCTGTTCTCCGACAATTATATATTCCCTTCAAAGAAGGTTGTTCTTCTCAGTCAAATACAAGATCCCGCACCAATCAATTAGTTTGGGTCGCTTTTCAATAATATAAGTCTAGCCAAATCAAATGGCATAGACACTTTCACAATATTCAAGAACAATACTAAGTTCAATATGAATAATAGCTTTAATGAAATAAGAGTTCAAGTATGTTAATTCAATTCAAACGATTAAGTAGGAAACTAGTTCGCAATATACAAAGATAGAATACTTGTATCCAAAGAGATAAGGTTTAGATACTCGCTTACGATATCCGTTGAATAAAATAATGCAAGGGTTTAGGATACTTGCCTTATGCGTAGTTTACTCACGTAAAGCTAGCCAACACTTTCGAATTCTTATCGTAATACAATTACGTATATATATGATATTCATTAGTCATATAATTTAACTTCACATTTTATCTTCGAATATACGATCAACACATAAGCTAAGTTTTAACCTAGCTACACAGTTATATAGAATATAATTTCTATCCTTAACTTCCTCTTTTCTCAAGTTGATCATATTCATACATCATTACTATCATGTAAGACTACCACAATTAGCAAACATACTCGCATATTATTAATATCACATAAGACTACAAGCAATACTAAAATATATTTCATTTTAGCAAGTTATGGCATTCTCATAAGTTAACCGTCGGGTTCAAGTAACACATAACACATGTTATCACAAAGTATGTACACATATTTAAAGGATACTTTCATGCTTGTTCAATCTTTCAAATTCCAATCATATATGATTTAGTTTTTAATTCACGATCCCTAACGACTTAGGGTTATGCAATGCCATGAATTTACATAAGTTGTCATGCTTATCATTTAGAGATATAAAGTAGTCATATATTTTATTGATACGCATGTTCATATGTTTCTATGTCATGGATGTGTGATTCTAGCACTGTTACTAGTTCGTGACTTAATCGAACTCATGCTTGATTAACTTGCATTACATCTAACAAGTACGTACATGTATGATGCCTTCAAAGCATATTCAATCATGTTGAAAATATCAAAATGTAGAGTCCTAATATAACATGTCAAAGTCCACATTTAAAGCTTATGTTGTCATTAGTAAGGTTCACATGTCCACATTTTATTATGGAACCTATATACGCGAGTTAGCATGCTTTTCATCCATCCTTAAATCATACAAATATGCTTGCAAGGTCAGAATGTTAACATGGCAAGTATACATATCGAGTTCATTTTCAAATTCGAAGTTTATTTATAAAACTCTAAGTTTATCGCAAACTATAAGTATGTGTGTAACTCTTAGTAAAACATACTTACATTGTCTCAATATATCCATATAGGCATGCCAAGCTCATTAGTAGACTTGTTCAAGTCACATTAGTTATTTATACCATAACAGATTTCTAGCAGGAAGCAGGAACTAGATCCAGTAGCCGGCGCAGCTGCGCAGCGTCCCAGTTCAAAACTGGCGCAGCTGCGCAGGGCCTTGGCCAGCAAAACATAAGTCCAGCACTGGCGCAGCTGCGCACCACCCTAGTATAACCAGGGCGCAGCTGCGCCGTTACCTGTACAGAGCTGGAAGCTCCTGCTTCGGCAGACAGCAACCCAATTCATAAAATTTATTCACGAAAACAATCACATTGTATTCTAACATGCTTATAAGTTTATTATAACAACTAAACAATTGTTCTATACCCCAATTACAACCCAATTCAACGTGATCAAGATTTGAAACTTTGACAGTGAACAAGAATGAAGAATATGGAATTTAGAATTATACCTCTTGAAACTTAGTTTGCTTAGCTTCTAACTTTCTGTGATTGCTAGATTCTTCTTTGAACAACAAACACTCAAACTTCAATTCTCAAAATTTTATCAGACAAAACACAGCAACGTAAACTTAGTAACATAGCTGCCAATTTATAGAGGAATTGTTATCTAGTTAATGGCTTTGCTCAAAGGTTAGAATTCATGAGGTAGAAGAAGAGAACAATGGGTAATAAGGAGTTGCTCAACTGCTCTTCCTCAGCCATATGCTTAGCCATCATCACCATGGAGTATAGCTGCTCAAGTTTACGCAATGGGATTATAGGCCACTGTTTGGCAACTGTTGGAGCAACTGATGCGTTTAAATTTCCAGCAATGTGATTAATTAGTTCAATTTAGTTACTATACTTTCCAAAAATGGGTTTTAATGTACAATTATTACCATATTAGGAAAAATTAGGGATTACCTATGTACTCACATCATATAATCCATGTACATTTATTAATACCGGATATAATTTACTTGGATATAATCACATCACATTATCTTCTTTATTAAATTTTATTATTCTATTATATATATAAATAATCATCAATTATTATTTATATTCATGATACACTATTTTAATGTATACTTACATACATATTGTCATATAGGCTATTTTAATATCACAACACATCTTGTCTTATTCAATGAATGAAGGAACTTTATTAATTATTTATATACTTAAACTATAAACACATACTTATATTATACAAGTTCACTTAGATTATATAATATATACTTTTAAGTCACAATATACTTTTAACATGGCTATGTGATACAATTAATTTACACATATATAATCCATATCATATTCTTTTACTGTATATTCACATGTTAGGCATTATCATGTAACTCCCATAATTCAATAAGCCTTACCATATAGTAGTGTCATATTACACTTCACATAATACATAGTTAGCTAATATATGTTACACATTTAATTCGCATGCTTGCACATAGAATTACTCATCTTATTAATTAATAATATACACACATCCTTCATCAATTAATATAATTGTTAATCTCCATAACAATTTAATTAACCCTTATATGATTAATTATCACTTTAATATAACTCTTATTATATTTATAAACACGTTGCTCATTATTAATATTATATTTCTTGCAATAATAATAATCACATATTATTAATCAATCACAGTTAATATCTCACAACAATTAATTCATATTCTATGATAATAATTAATTAATATTCTACAATTAATATAGATTAATTGTTTGCTTAATATAATCATTCTTATATTACGTCACTGTGCCACACAAGGCTATCAACGAGTTTATCGCAAACTCCACCAATTTCTCAATTATTATAATTATTCAATTTTATATAATTGAATTAATTTATCTCATAACACAAAGTCATTTATATTCAAATAAATTCTCATTTCCATTAATATATTTATTTAATAATATATGGAAATTCTCGGGTATTACACTCTTAGAGCTATCCGATTATGAATCATATCCAACTTGTGAATCTTGTCTCATGGGTAAAATGACTAAATCTCCTTTTAGTGGAAAAGGAGAAAGAGTTACAGAGTTGTTGGCATTGATTCACACAGACGTTTGTGGACCTATGACAACAAGTGCACGGAGTCGGTATTCTTATTTTATTACTTTCACTGATGATCACTCAAGATTTGGATATGTGTATTTAATGAAATACAAATCAGAATCATTTGAAAAGTTCAAAGAGTTCTGAAGTGAAGTAGAGAAACAAACGGGCAAGAGTATAAAGATACTTCGATCAGATCGAGGTGGAGAATACTTAAGCGGTGAGTTTTTCAATTGTCTCAAAGAAAATGGTATAATCTCACAATGGACTCCTCCAGGTACACCAAAGTTAAATGGAGTATCTGAAAGGAGAAATCGAACACTATTGGACATGGTTCGATCCATGATGAGTTTTACTGACCTTCCAATTTCCTTCTAGGGTTATGCCCTAGAAACGGCTGCATACCTACTTCACAAGGTACATACAAAATCCGCCCCAAAGACTCCATATGAGATGTGGAAAGGGAGGAAACCAAATCTTCAGCATGTTAAGACTTGGGGTTGTCCAGCTTATGTCAAAAAGTTTGAAAATGATAAGCTACAGACTAAATCCGATAAGTGTAGATTTGTGGGATCCCCTAAAAAAACCGTAGGGTATTATTTCTATCATCCAACTGATCAAAAGGTGTTTGTTGCGAAACATACTGCCTTCTTGGAAAAGGAGTTTAGCCATGAAGGGGTCAATGGGAGTAAGATATATCTTGAAGAAGTTAAAGAACCACAAATTATCACGGATCAAAGTCAAGTACCTGACCAAGTAGAAGAACCTACTATACCACACCCTGTTCGTAAATATGGAAGAGTACCGAAGATACCTGAGAGGTATGGATTCGTTATAGAGGATGACGATGAGGTACACATCATGGCTGATGATGATCCATTGAATTACGAACATGCTATGAGTAATAAAGACTCAGTGAAATGGCTTGAAGCAGTGAAATCTGAAATGGACTCCATGTATGAAAATAAAGTATGGACTTTGCTCTCACCACCTGAAGGCATTAATCCTATTAGGTGTAAATGGGTCTTTAAAAGAAAGACTGGAGTGGATGGCAAGGTAGAGACCTATAAGGCCCGACTGGTTGCATAAGGTTTCAAACAAAGACAAAGAGTTGAATATAATGAAACCTTTTCACCAGTAGCTATGCTTAAGTCCATTCGAATTTTGCTTGCGATTGTAGCTTATAACGACTATGAGATCTGGCAGATGGACGTGTAAACGGCATTCCTCAATGGAAAACTTGAGGAGGATGTGTATATGACACAGCTAGAGGGATTTGTTTCAAAGGTTGGAACAAATCAAGTCTGTAAGCTGCAACGATCCATTTATGGATTGAAGCAAGCTTCTCGTAGATGGAACATTCGTTTTGATAAGACAATCAAAGAGTTTGATTTTATCAAAAACGATGATGACCCATGTGTGTACAAGACGATTAGTGGGAGCGCAGTTTCATTCCTTGTATTATATGTTGATGATATATTACTGATAGGGAATGACATTCCTATGCTACAATCGATTAAAATCTGGTTATCTAAACACTTCTATATGAAGGACTTGGGAGAAGCATCCTATATTTTGGGGATAAAGATCTATAGAGATAGATCTAAAAGGATGCTCGGCTTATCCCAAGGAACATACATTGATACGATGCTAAAGAGGTTTAGCATGGAAGTTTCCAAAAGTGGTCTCATGCCGATGAGCCATGGAATACATCTCTCCAAGAAACAGGCCCCAAAGACACCTGAGGATAGAGACCGTATGAGTAAGATCCCTTATGCTTCTGCAATAGGATCTATCATGTATGGTATGATATGTACTAGACCGTATGTTGCTCACGCACTTAGTGTAATGAGCAGATACCAGTCGAATCCATGAGAAGAGCAGTAGAAGGCAGTGAAGAATATCCTAAAGTACTTGAGAAGGACTAAAGATATTTTTCTTGTCTACGGTGGGTCTGAATTAAAACTCGAGGGATTCACGGACTCAAGTTTTGAAACAGACCAAGATGACAGTATATGTTTACCTTGAACGGAGGCGCAGTGAGTTGGAAGAGTTTCAAGCAGCAAACAGTTGCTGATTCAGTGACAGAGGATGAGTATATAGATGCAAGTGAAGCTGCAAAGGAAGCTGTTTGGATGAAGAAGTTCATAACTGAACTTGGTGTGGTTCCTAGCATTGGAGAAGCAGTTCCCATTTACTGTGACAACACAGGAGCAGTTGCACAGGCTAAGGAACCCAGGACTCATCAGAAATCTAAACACGTGTTGCGGCGATTTCATTTGATCAGGGAGATCATTGAAAGAGGAGACATCACCTTGGAGTGTGTGGACTCTCAAGACAACATTGCAGATCCATTTACTAAAGCTCTAACATAACAGCAGTTTGATCGTCACTTAGAGAAGATGGGTATGAGATACAATGGCGATTGGCTTTAGTGCAAGTGGGAGATTGATAGTAGTGTGCATATAAGCCAATCATGTATAATGATAAACACATACTTTGTAAAGAATCTTATTTATTTATTAATAAAATATTCATTTAAGACATTTAATTATCTACATGGTGCTGTTTTTAATAATATATAAATAACCCATAGTTTTAAGCAATGCTTTTAGAATCATGATGAGATCATGCTAATGAGATCTAAATTCTTAGAAAGCTTAAAAACTAAAATAGTTCCCAATTGTGGGATTACTAAAATGGGGATTAGTAAATTCGGATAGATTGGTACATATGTTGCTTGCTCATTGGATGAGGATGACTGATCTCATGGTCATTTGTGTGGAGACACTAAAGCAAGTATGTAGGTGCTTATTGGAGAATAAGTTCACTGAACGTGGCTCGCTATGGAATACCTAATGGAGTTTTACTCGCCTGTCAATAGGAATTCCTAATGTGATAGTAGTACAAGTGATCCTTGGACTTGAGATCATCATAGTATCTTGTATGTAACAAATTATACTTTGACTTATTCCTTAAGGCCTTTTAAGGCATATATAGGGTATGCTTGGGTATAATGAGTTTCATATGGAGATAATGTATGATCAATAAAGAATCTACCACCTCTAGTAAAAGAGGAGATATGTCCTATGTGATTCGTTAAATGACAACTCAGGAATCCTTGGCCAAGGTAGAATGAAATTAGACAGAGGTTTCTAATTTGTATTATTTAGAGTTGTGCGTTTTCTAATCGAAATACATATGATTAAATAAATTAAGACTTGACAGTAAATCAATGTCTTATATTTAATTGGGACATTGTATAGTGGAAGGATTGAATTGTACGGTAACTATTAACTCACAGGTTCTTTTATGATTAATGTTGAAATCTATATTATCGGGAATGTTGTTGATCGCTAGGGAGCCTTATCCCTATTATAGAATAAATGTTATTTATTTAAATAGATTATTAGTTTAATTTATTTATTTAAATAAGATTAGAATTGTTCTAATTGATTTATTCACAACCGGTTTAATATGGAGAACCTAAAGGGTCACATCATAAAAGGAAGAAGAATTATTTAAGAAGAAAATGGCATGATAGTAATAATACATTAAGTATAATTAATTTAATCTATGGTGATAAAATAAATTAAATAGCTTAATGTTTATTATTTAATATTTTAGAATTATTAAATATAAATTAATAAGAGGAGTCTTATTAATATTATTATTATTATTATTATTTTAATTCTAAAGGAGTTTAGAAATTAATATAATATTAGTAGTCTCTCTCAATCCTAATAAGATTAGGATATAAATTAATTAAAAGTGTTTAATTAATTAATTAAATAAAACCCTATTCTAATTGGATTAGGAAGGTGAACCTAATATCTATATAAGAGAGTCTTATATCAGAAATAAGGTACGTGAATATTTTCTAAGGTTGGGAGTACACATATTCTATAGAGATAGAAACAAGGGTTAAACCAATAACCCATCTTCCTGAGTTCTTCATCTTCCTTGGTGGATCACCGTTAGAGGCCAAACATTTGGGTGGCTGATATTGATCAAGGGAAGGAGCCACTACAGAGGAATCAAAGGAATCAAAGGAGTAGAACTTGTACTTGAGGAAGCTTGGATCTTCAAAGGTATAATTCCATGTTCTCTCTTTTTTGTTATTGATAACTAGCACAAATCATGATTATGGTTATCGGTTTGTATAAATTTTTGAAAACCTATGTTTCGCGCTTTCGTCCTATTTATGTGATTTGATTGCATGTTTGCGTTACGTTCAAACCCAACATACATATCATCAAAATGATTTCTCAAAGAAAAAACCACAAAGAGCTTTCGATGAAATAAAGCGATTCTGGGTAGATCACGTAACGTAAAGAATAAAAGGAAGTATCGAAGTCCTCGATTCCTAGTCGGGCAAAGAATTTGAAAACCCTACTTTCTAAAACCTCATTTCAATTCATATATCTTGCTAAAAATGAACTTTTGATTAAATCAAATCCTTCGTACCTAGGCGCAAAAGAGGTACATCACTACTTTCAAGTCACAAAAAAGACTTAGAAACCTACTAATAAAGCTTTCAAAATCAAAAAAAAAAAACACACACACACACACACACTTTTTGCATAAGAAAATCAATAAGATGCGGTACCGTGCTTGCACGAGAGTCGGGGGGTGCGTAACACCTTCCCCCCGCTTAACCTAGCCTCCGGATTCCACGAATCTTGGGTTTCAAGACCAAATCAAAGAGTCACGCATTAGACCATCTTGCGAAAAACTATTAAAACCCGGATGAATTGGTACATCCATTTCCAAAATACCAACTGGCGACTCTGTTTCAATCGGTCCAATCAATAAAATCAATCTTTCAAATTTGTCGACACATATGTCGGTACCGGTTTCCTACGAAATTCACCCTTTAAAACGGAATCCCAAAGACAAAGCGAAAGCGAAAGGGAAAAGAATAAAATAAGGAAATCGGGGCACTCCTTTCTCATCCCATTGATAAGAGACGAGGGCAAACAACTCCAGAAGAGAAAAAAGTGACCTCCTCCTACAACAAAAAGGGAGACCGAGGACTTGATTTTTTTCCCGGCGTCGATAGGTGGCGACTCTGCTGGGGATCAAAGAGGGCTTAAGCCGCGATCAAACTTTTTGATTTTCATTCTACATATGCATTTGTGTGAATGATCTTTGTGAGTGTCAATCTTTTAGCATTTTGTATTAGTGACTCGCAAAATATATTAGTGCTTCGCACAATGTCATCATATTACATGCGATGAGGACATGAATGTATGTGAATGTATGTTGTGTGGTACCTCCATTAGGGGGCAATCCCGTCGGTTGTTTATTACTGGACTCCTACGAATGTTTCCATTGTGAGGCTCAAGAAAGGCACCACTCAGATCCGCTCCAATCGAAACATGGATGTTTTCATCAAGTAGATTGCGAAGATCTGGGAACCAATTTCAAATAGTCCGTGAGAGTAACCCTAAGATAGGTCAGCCTCTGATAAACCAAATGCGCGAGGTGCTTCTTCATGCCTCATTTAAATCTTCCGCGTATATAAATAACCGTTATCTTGAATTGTCATACATATATCTTTCACACCCTGTCATTAATTCGACTAACTCGTTGTATTACAGGAAAAGATTAAAAACCCATTAAACTGATGCATAGCATATCATGCATCCCTATCCACCAGTATCCAGTCTAAACTAGATATCGGCTGTCGTGCAGATTGGTCCTAAAACCCGATCTCGAGCCAAAAAGACCCTTTCACCCGTCCAGATGGCTGAAGGAAGTTCATCAGAACCCATCCTAGTATCTCGAGATGAATTCGAGGAGTTTAAGAAGCAAATGGCAGAGATGATGACCCTGTTAAAAGAACAATGCAAGGTATCTCAGGAATCTAAGCACAAGAGTTAGGCTGAATCCTCTGTGCAAGGAGACATAAAACTACCCAAAAAGGAAGGTGATACCCATACGTCCACACCTATATCTCCCCTCAATGTTGAAGTACCCAAGGCAGCCCCGATTCAGAAGACGACACGGGACATCACAAACCTCCGGGAGGACAAAGACACTGGAGACATTAGGAAGAAAGTTAGACAGATGGAAGATGCTATCCGATCTATGAAAGGGACAGGATCCCATGGGATCGTGAATTACTCAGATTTGTGTATTTTCCCAAAGGTGAGATACCCAGATAAGTTTTAAGTCCCCGAGTTTGAGAAATACAATGGTCTGGGAGACCCGTACACTCACTTAAAAGTCTACATAGTTGAACTTGGAACTTACGCTGAGGATGAAAACCTCAGGATGCAGCTGTTTCAGAAGAGCCTTACCGGTGAAGCCCGAACGTGGTTCGCACGGATAGACAATTCTAAAGTCAGAGGTTGGGAAGATTTGGACCATGCTTTCCTCAACCAATACAGTTTTCAATCCCAGATGGCACCTGATCGCTAAAAGGTTACCAATGTCAAAAAGCTGGGCAATGAATCGCTAAGAGAATACGCGCAGCAGTGGAGGCGAATGGAGGCCCAAGTCTACCCACCAATGGATGAGGGTGTGATGGTGACCACCTTTATTGATATACAAGAAGCCCCTTTCTATGAGAGAGTCCTCGCCGGGTTAGGAAAATCCTTCTCCGAATTGATCAAACACGGGGAAATGGCAAAAATGGGTTTGAAGTCTTGAAAAATCAAAGCCCTTGCTGCTTTGGAAGCCGTAGCCGAGCACATACAATCAAAAAATTATGCATGCGCTCCCAAGAGAGGATCAAAGAGGAAGGAAGAAGATGTCTCGTTAGTATTGCAAGGACAATCTGCTAACAAGAGCCCTAACTCACTATCCAGAGGCAGAACCCTCATCCAGCGAATTTTCGAAATCCTACAGCAATGAAAGTTGGGGAAAACAAGAGAAGAAGGATATTCACTCCTTTAGAAGACTCTTTGGAAAACATATTAGCCATACTGATCGCCCAGAAGAAGATCGTTGAGCTCGCTCCACCTTCTGATCCAAATGGATGGCAATTCAATTCCAGCAAGAAGTGCGCCTACCATTCCAACTCACCGGGGCATGATACTCAGGAGTGTTGGGCTCTGAAGCACAAAATTCAAATCTTGATTGACAGCGGGGAGATTATAGTCAAAACGCCTGAGCAACTGAGTGTCAACAACAACCCTCTGCCTCAGTATACGGAGGAATGAGTCAATATGATCAGTGCCAGAAGCAGGGAAAACCGTAAATACCTGAGGAAGATGGGAGAGTTACCCTCTTCACGTGACCTTGTAATATGGGGATACCTTGAAGAAAAGTATGGGGTAGAGCAAGAATTGGCTTCAATCAAAGCGCAGGTGGATCAGCTAGCTGAATTGGTGGTATACCAACATCAGTTGACCCGACAGCTCATCGACCAGGTCTTATCAAAGCCAAATGACCCCATATCTATCCAAGATGTTTCCACCTCCAGAGGATCGAATCCGTTTCCCAGAGCAGAACAAATGGACTGAAAAGATGGCTCGAGAAGCTAGATTACAGAGCCGTCGAGATTTTGCCTCCAAACGGAAATTCACCCTGTTGAGGCAATCTAGGGAGGAGATTCTCTGTACCTTGATCGAGGAGAGGGAAGATTATAGAATTTTTGCCACCCCCAGATACGAAATCAAAGTGTTTCAATCCTTCTACATCCTTCCTTTACCATTCTAATGCTCCTCGACATGCCACGAAAGAATATTGGGCTCTGCGACATCTATTCCAGAACTTGATTGAATCTAGAGAGCTGGACTCAATAAACAAAGCTGAGATCTTGCCTGAGGAAGAAATATACTACCCTTGAGGACCGAGGAATGTTGAAGGTATGATAGCCGGTATCCTTTGCATGGAAGGAATATCTGGCAGACCCATAACCATCCAGGGGTACCTGAGCAGAGAAATAAAGCCACTCTCAAGATACCAGCGCCTAAACCACTAGTGTTGGCCCCTTGGCCATAACTCCCAATTCTCAGCCTAAAGAAGGTACCGTGGAATTACGGAGAAGGGATAAAGTTGGCACCTGACTGTACCGCCATCATACCCAGGGAGAATACATGTTACCTCCTGGGGCGTTTGGCGAAACCGACAACCAAGGTATTGGGGAAGGTATCTACTAGAAAGATCACAGAGTTCCTCCACAAGATGGGACACGGTGAAGCTAGGACGGTGAGGCAATTAGAGGCTGAACACCATCAAATTTCTATCCTGGATTTGGTATTAGAATCTGACGACCATCGTCAAATTTTGATCCAAGTATTGGAGGAATCACACTTACCCAAGACTATCGATACTGAGAAATTCAACCACTTGATCAGCCATGTACTGGACAGTAACGTGATATCCTTCACTGACGATGATATACCAGCCGAAGGAACTGGGCATCACAAACCATTGCATATCGTTGTCGTTTCATCAGGATATGTGGTAGGTGGAGTGCTAATCGACAGAGGGTCGTCTTTAAACATCTGTCCACAAGATACTCTGGAGAAGATGAAGATCAACCCGAATCGAATTCGGGACAGCCATGTCGTGGTACGGGCTTTCGACGGATCAAGAAGGGATACAGTGGGGGAGATTGAACTTCCTATGGAGATTAGCCTTTTCACTTTTAACATACCTTTTCAGATCCTGAAGATCACTACCTGGTATAATTTATTGTTAGGACGACTATGGATCCATATGGCTGGCGCCGTCCCTTCAACTCTTCATCAACAACTGAAATATATCATCAACAGCAATCTGGTGATTGTCAGTGCAGAACCTGATTATCCTGTTCATGACCTGGGAGATATGCCACTTATCGGTGTGAATGAATGGGTCGAGCCCGCTAGTTTTCAAGCATTCAAAATCAATAATCCGAGATATAACTCTGTGGGAGCCACGGTCTTAATTCCTCGGATATCTACAGAGGTGATGGAAGTTAGCCAAGAGATGTTGTCCCGAGGACATCGACTAGGCCGAGGATTGGGGAAGAATGACCAAGGAATCAGGAAGCCAATCCGTATACCCACACAGTTGGGAAAGGCTGGACTCGGATACCATGGTGGATCTAAGCATCAGAATCCTCACAGGCGTCAACCAATTAATCAGTTAATTCACCTCAAGCCAAACCTTGGTGAAACAAGATTTAAAGAGCCACTCAAGAAGATCCCCCTTATTATTTTAAACCTTCTGATTCCTAAAGTCGATCAAAGAGGACATCAGACGGACGGGGATGAAAAGACTCTCAAGGATGCGGCCTAGAAGGCAAAAGACCAAAAGTTTCTGGAAGAGATCCAGTTGCAATTCATGAGCAGTTTTTACCTATCTGAAGAGGACCTGAAGAAGTCCGACGGGGCAGATCTGTCAAGTGATCAACCTAACCTCCCGACACTTAACTGGGGAAATGTAAACATCCCAAGCAGTGATCCAGGGACCAATTCCAAACCAGTTATGACCATCTTGGAAGACTGTGACTCTAGTAGCGCGTCTATCTCAACGACTCCCCAGGAACTCCAGACCAGCAATTGGACGACCACTCCACAGATCGTCCGAAAAGGGTAAAAAACCGGGAAGCGATCGCTGACAGGAATCTCCACCTTTATCTATATTTATGTTTATTTTATTTCATCTGTAGCTTGTTATTTCCAGTTGTCATATTAACTGATGAATCTTTTTGTAATTGACGACTACTTGTATATATTTAGCAATCAAGTTTTTGTATCAAGTTTCCAAATTTGCATGTCTCTAGCCACGTCCATGGTTTGCCTAATTTGAGTAATGATTACGTTTTTGACATAGAATTGGAATTTAACTTGATGGGAATCGAGAAGGAGGAAGGGGATGATGATGAGGTCCCCGAGGAAATCAAAGCATGGGTCAAAGATAAACCTAAACCCAACCTCGATCAAACCACCACTATAAATATCAGAACCCCCGACGATCCCAAAGAAATACAGATCGTAACCAACCTTCCCTCTAACCAAGAAAAAGACCTAATCCAACTCTTAACACAATTCAAGGATGTGTTTGCCTGGTCTCATGAAGACATGATATGTCTATCCACCGCTATCGTCGTCCATCGACTACCAATTAAATAATGGTTCAAACCAGTCAAGTAGAAACTGAGACGGTTAAAACCAGAATGGAGCCTGAAGGTCAAAGAAGAAATTATCAAACAGTTCAAAGCGGGAATCATTATGGTGTCAACGTACCCTGAATGGTTGTCCAATATAGTCCCAGTGCCAAAATCTGGAGGAAAGGTGCAAGTTTGTGTAGATTATCGAGATCTCAACAAAGTCAGCCTTAAGGATGACTTCCCAGTGCCATTCATCCACGTATTAATCGATAAAACTGCACAGTTCGAGATGTATTCTTTCGCTGATTGCTTTGCTGGATATCACCAGATCATGGTTGCTGAAGAAGACAGGGAAAAGATCGCCTTCATTACCCCGTGGGGAACTTTCTGTTATCGAAGACTAGCTTTTGGCCTTACCAACGCTGGGGCTACTTATCAAAGAACCATGATGACTTTAATCCACGATATGACGCACAAAGAAATCGAGGTGTATGTGGATGATATCATCGTAAAGTCCCGGCAGGCTGATGACCATTGCACCCATCTTCAAAGGTTGTTTGAACGACTCCGCAAGTTCAATTTGAAGTTAAACCCAGCAAAGTGTGCTTTTGGGGTGAAATCCGACAAACTACTGGGATTTCTGGTGAGCAACCGGGGCATTGAATTGGATCCTGCCAAAATCCAAGACATCACGGAAATGCCTGAACCAAAGACCGAGAAGGAAATCCGAGGTTTCCTGGGAAGAATGAACTTCATTAGTCGGTTCATATCACAGTTGACAGCAACCTGTGAACCCATTTTTGAACTGTTAAGAAAGAACTCTTCGGGAAAATGGAATGAAGACTGCCGAAAAGCCTTTCATATCATCCAAAAGAGGTTGATTGAAGCACCTATTTTGGTACCTCCAAAGGATGGGATTCAGTTGTTCATATATATCTCAGTCAACTCCAATGCTATGGGTTGTCTACTGGGGCAGAAGGATGACATGGGGAAAGAAAGAGCAATCTATTATCTCAGTAAGCGCTTCAACAGCGGAGAACAGAAATATACTCTGATAGAAAAAACCTGTTGTGCATTAGCTTGGGCAGCCACCAGGTCACATCATTATCTACATGGCCATACCACTTATCTCATATCGAGGATGGATCCTTTAAAATACATCTTCAGCAAACCAATTTTTAACTGCCGTCTATCCAAGTGGCAGTTAATCCTTTAACAGTTCGACATCATATATGTCACCCAAAAGTCCATTAAAGGGCAAGGGATTGCGGATCACCTGTCGGCTGCACCAACAGAGGGTTTTGAGCCTCTAGAAACGTATTTCCCTGAGGAGGAGGTGTTGACTGTTCTCCTGATTGATAAGGAGGATTAAGGTCAATTCTGGAAAATGTATTTCAACTGTGCATCAAACGTCGAGGGCGCCGGAGCCGGGGCAGTCCTGGTATCTATCACAGGAGATCAATACCTCATGGCAACCAAGTTGCATTTCAACAACTCCAACAATACCGCAGAATATGAAGGGTGCATTTTGGAGTTGAAGCTGGCTCAGTCCATTGGAGTGAAACGTTTAGCGGTGTTTAGAGATTCGGAACTAGTCATCAGACAGTCTACCGGGACATACACCACCAAAGAACTGCATCTACTACCGTATCATTGACATGTATTAAAACCCGGATGAGTTGGTACATCCATTTCTAAAATACCAACTGGCGACTCTGTTTCAATAGGTCCAATCAATAAAATCAATCTTTGAAATTCGTCGACACATATGTCGGTACCGGTTTCCTACGAAATTCACCCTTTAAAATGGAACCCCAAAGACAAAGCGAAAGCGAAAGGGAAAAGAATAAAATAAGGAAATCGGGGCACTCCTCTCTCGTCCCACGGACAAGAGACGAGGGCAAATAACTCTAAAAGAGAAAAAAGGGACCTTCTCCTTCAACAAAAAGGGAGACTGAGGACTTGATTTTCTGCCCGGCGTCGACATTGCAGCTAAGGTTGAAAGCGTTGACGCTCCGTCAACTAGTAAAGGCAAAGGAAAGCTGAACAAGTGAAGATTTGTTTTATTTTGATATTGTAATAAGACTTTATATGATGTTTTTATTTTCCGCATTAATGTTTATGTTAAGGTTAGATTAAACCGTGGGATTTATTTTGAAAAGTTGTAAACCTTTTGATAAGGAAGATTTTAAGCATTTATAAAGGTTGTAATTTATTTTGCGATTATTTATTATTGGGTAGATGTCTGTTATATTTAGAAAGTGAATACCAAATCATGTGTAAATAAAGTACCCAAATTTGGGGGTGTCACAACACCTGGCCGGAGGCTCATTCACTGCCAAAGTGTGCCGCAACGCAGAGTTTTACACTGAGAGTGACGCCGAAACGCCAGTGTTAAGCTTAAGATTTTGAAGTGATTTTGCAAGCATGGAAAAATTGACAGGACTTTGGGGGAAATATTAAGGACCTTAATGTAACATGATGTAACCTCTTAAACGAGGATTAAACCTTATATATGAAATGAACAATTCGTTAAAGGTTGTAAAATGTGAAATATAAAATACGTAAACAATTTTCGTGAGTTGTATTCATATTGAACGAGCATTTCAGATTACATAGGTTGTAATTACTTAAACGATAAACAAAGATGAAAAAGTTTTATATTTCAAAGTAAATACAAAGTGCGTAATTGAATGCAGGACCCTGTATTCATAAATACGGTAAACTGTATTCAAGTGAAATAAACATTTAAGGTTATTTAAGATGTAATAAAGTAAACGTTAGGTAATAATGGTAAGAAATAACATTTAAATGTTATTAAGTCATAATAAATGTACATAATCTAACGAACATTACTGATTAGTGGGATTTATACCCACGAATTGAATACTTTAATCCTTAAGAAATTGTATGTCCATTATGTTTTATGTTGCTTTTCTAGCATTTTTTTATTATTTTGCTTAAAATATGTTTTGCAGGTGTTTTTAGTTATTTCCATCTTTTAAGGGGCAAAAAGGTTATTTTTATAGCACTGGCGCTGTAGTGCCGATTTTAGTGTTAATCTAGTGCCACAGCGCCCCTTCTTTGCCATCATACCCTTCTTCAGTGCTGCAGCGCCCCCATTCACTCAGAAAACTGGCGCCACGTCGCCCACTCATTGACCAGTGCCCTTGACCAAGCGCTGCAGCGCCTCTTCAAGGATTAATCTTAGCGCCGCAACGCCACCTCCTGTTTTCAGGCAGACAACATAGGAAATGACCTAAAGGAAGGAAAGAGAGCATAGATATCAACTTAAGCCTCCTTTTACAATATCTCTGATAGAGAGAACACTCCCATAGCTTAGAACTTTGCATTTTCTCTTTGGTTTTGTACATA
The DNA here is from genome assembly GCA_020205555.1 of Panax stipuleanatus. NCBI lineage: Eukaryota > Viridiplantae > Streptophyta > Magnoliopsida > Apiales > Araliaceae > Panax > Panax stipuleanatus. The sequence goes on from CM035118.1 coordinate 89,913,645, forward strand.
TCTTTTGGTAACAAGATAGATTAGGGAGATGATTAGGATTTCATGGAGCTCAAGAGCAAATTAGCAACACGGATTGGAAAGCATGATTTGAAGGGATTTCTTGCAGACTGAAGAATGCTTTGACAGAGTTTATTCTTCTCTATTTATTTCCTTTGATTTTGTAATCTATAAATGTTGTATATATTACTACTGATGTTTAGCTTAAAAGCTATAAACTAAAAATTTGCTCTAAGGTTATAATGGAACCCTTTGTTAAATTGATTTGAGTTTCTTATCTCTTTGGTTGGCACCATATGGATTAGTCTAATATATTTATGTTTAATGATTTATTGCTAAGGAATTAGTGATTATTTTGGTAATCTATAAGAAATTGGGAAATGGATTGTAGATTTATACCTTGATATGTTTGCATATGATTATGATTGACGCTCCCCACGGTGAAACGTTCGGCTAAATATACTTCTTGTCCAACAATTCTTGCAGTTGAACCATCAACTCCTTCATCTCGACTGGAGCCATTCTGTAAGGGGCTTTCGATATCGGAGCAGTCCCCGGTGCTAAGTCGATTACGAATTCTATCTCTTTATCTGGCGGAAGTCCTGGGAACACACTCAAAAATACGTCCACAAACTCCCTAACCACTGATATATCTTTTATATTCAGACTCTCCTTACGAGTATCCACTATGTAAGCTAAATACCCTACACAACCTTGCGTCAATAGCTTCTTGGCTTGCATAATCGTCAGATAACTCGCTTGTCTAGGCAACTTGCTGCCATAAAACACTACCTTCGACGGAGTCGTAAGGTTCACAGACTTCTTCTAGAAATCGATTACCGCACCATGGTTAAACAACCAATCCATACCTAGTATAACATTAAACTCCCCAAGTTTTATCAGAATCAAATCTACCCTCAACTCATGACCTTTAATGTCCAATCTACAGTTCTTGTAAACAAAACTAACAGGAATAACCCCCCTATTCGCAATCTCTATGTTCAAGGGGTAAACTAATTCTTCTTTAGGTAAGTCTAAATTGTTAGCAAATTCATCAGATATGAATGAACAAGTAGCACCTGAATTAAAAAATACATACGCATTAATATTATTGATCGGAATAATACCTGACACCACATCCTTTGACTGCACAGCATCCTGCACAGTCATATTAAATGTCTTAGCAGTGGGTCGAACCGCCTGCAGTGGTCTAGCGATAGTCAAAGTATTGTCGCTGCCATTTCCTCTGTTTCCTGTTGACCATCCTGCTGGCTTCCTTGGGAAACTTTGGGCCATGTGATCCTTAGATTCACATGTGTAGCAAGCTCCTTTCTTCGGGTTGGGGCAATTCAGCGCAATGTGGCCTTCCTGACCACAGTTGAAGCATACCCGCTTCCCCCTCAGACACACTCCAGTGTGATTCTTCCAGCATGTAGCACATGCTTCAATCCTTTTCTTCTCCTGGCTTCCCTGTTGACTCTCCGCAGAAGTGTTGTCGTTCCACTTCCTTTTCTGGTTGATAGCACCGCTACCACCAGCCTTGTTTTTTGTCTCATTCTTCTTCTTCTTCTTCTGATCCTGGTTGTATTTGGTCACTGCATTGCTTCCACCTTCAACGAGGATGGCATTTTCCAGAACAGCTACAACCGTATTCAGCTAGAACATAGGAACCTTGCTGTAGAACATGGGAACCCTTATAAGACCCACTAGGGTGGATCCCCCTGCAGGTGGAATTCCTGGTTCGCGAACTGTGCAGAGAAAAAACTAATTTGGCTTATTTATTCGCACCAAAGTCCAATTTTAACTAACACAATGCATATAAAACTTTATGAAAACAAAATCGTAAACTTCTAACATATTTTTAATATACATAAACACCACAACACATAATCAAAACACTTAATTTCATGATTTTTGATGAAAACACTATTTTTAAGCGTTCTTGAAGAAAATTAACACTGTGACTTTGTTTTTAAACCAAATCAAACAATTCAAAGCATGTTAATTTTGTTTCTTGATATATTATCATAATCTATAATCAATTTACATAACATAGCATAATCAAACACAAATTTTGATAATGAAAGACTATTTTTCAAAACTAATTCACTATAAATTGGTATGAACATGATTTCTTCATGTTCATCATATTTACGTGAATTGAACAACATAAACAATCCTATATCATATATATATAAGCATGTTATAACACAAATTACATATAAACTTTCAAGTCTACACTAATTTTATAAAAACTCAATTATAGAGGACTAAAACTTGAAGAACAACAAAATACAATTTCTAAAACTACAAAGCTAGAATTATACCCTTTTTGATTTGTGAGGAAGAAGATGAATATGGTGTTTTGTTTTGTTCTTGATTTCTCAAGCTTCTTGCTCTTTCTTTCTTCTTCTCTCTTTTCTCTTTAACTCTCTGTTCTCTGTTTTTCTTTCTAACACAGACTAACTCTATCTTTCTAACTTAACGTATTATAAAACTGATATAGATATAATACGTATATAATTATATAATATAATAACTGACAAATATATTATTACTCTACTAAATACATATATCAGTTACATAATTTTTGAAAATCAAAATCCATAAGGCTTTGTTTGGCAAAATCCTTTAATTTTAAAAACAGATTATTAATAGTTAAGGCCCTGTTTGGTAAAACAGGATTAAAACTGATGTAAGGGCCTTGTTTGGTAAAAACTAATTTAAAACCCTTTTATTTTATTTTAATAACTCCTTTAACACATAGTTTCTAATGTCACACTTTATTTAATTAAATCCTAACATTCTAATTTAATTTAATACAAGCTAACATTAATTAATTAATTAAAATTGCCACATAATGCTAAATTGCTACACAATTGTAATTCACTTATTAATCATAATTCGTATAACAAATTAGTAAATTTTTATTAATAATTACCACATAATATTCATCTAATTTAATTATGCTCAATAAAATTAGAACTACACCACACAATTACTTGCACATCAACTTAATTAATCATATTGCACTAAACTAAATTACTCCATAACATAATCACATAAATAAATTATTCAACTCAATAAATAAATCAATTAAAATATTTATTTAATTCAATAAATATTTATAATTAAATATACAAAATCTAATTCGTTACAAGGACCACATTGGATAACCACTCAGGGTAGGTTGATACCACAATGATACCTGCTTTGAATTGTTTGATGATTTCCTCTTTAACCTTCAGACTCCATTCTGGTGTCAATTATCTTAGTTTCTGCTTGACTGGTTTGAACCCTTCTTTAACTAGTAATCGATAGACAATTATGTCTGTGGATAAGTCGATTATGTCTTTATGAGACAAAGCAAAAACATCCTTAAATTGGGTTAGGAGGTTTATTAGTTCTTTTTCTTGGTTAAAGGGGAGGTTGGTTCCGATCTATAGCTCTATAGGATGGTCAGAGGTTCCAATGTTTATGGCGATGGTTTGCTCAAGGTTGGTTTTAGGTTTATCTACGACCCATCCTTTAATTTCCTAAGGCACCACTTCATCGTCCACCTCTTCTTGCTTAATTCCCATTAAGTCAAAGTCCAATTCTATATCAAAATCGTATTCACTATTCGAATTTGACAAGTCACGGACAAGGCTAGAAATACTCAAATTTGGGAACTTGAGAAGAAAACTTTATTGCTTAATATATATAAAACAATTGTCAATTACAAAAGGGTTCAACAGTTAATATGACAAAAAGCAATAACAAGTTGTAGATAAAATAAATCCGACAGAAATTAAAAAACTAAGCTCCCTGTTAAAAGATCATTTTCACTACTTTTACCCTTTTCGAACGATCTAAGGTGTGATCGTCCAATTGCTGGTGGTCAGATCTTCAGGGATGGCTGAGATTGAGGCGTCGTCGAATTCATTGCTATCTCTGAGGATGACCATGATTGGCTCTGAACTGGACCTGAGATCTTTCTTTGGGATGTTCATATTTTTCTAGTTAATGACCGGGAGAATGGGTTGATCATCTAATGGACCAGCCCCATTGGGTTTTTTAGCGGTTTCTAGAAACTGTGTTTTCTGCCTTCCTAGAAGTATCTTTAAGAGTTTCTTCATTATCGGTTTCCTTATCTTTACTCTAATTAACCTGAGGTATCAAGAGGCTCGAGGCACTGGCGGGGACATTTTTCAACGGTTCCTTGAATCATGCTTCAGTGAGGTTCGACCTGAGGGGATTCATGTGACGCCCCCAAATTCAGGTTTCCTAACCTCAAATTCAGTGCTCACGATCTATCATCATCATAAGCATTTTATAAACTATTGCAAAATAATAAACATACACTGTTCATTAAGATAAATTCTGTAACACAATCCCAAGGTCTTCTTAACCTTAACTTACACATACCCTTAATATTACAAAAGGTTTACATAAATAGTTATATCATACTATATAATAATTAAACATTTTTAACATGCTATTCTTGAATCTTGCCCTTACCTTTATTCTTCTTATTTGAACCTTCGGGCTTAGTTGAAATAAACGTCATGATATAGCAAGGATAAGAAATTAATTTTCTTAGCAAGTTTAAATACAAAAGAGATATATCATGATTATAAAAGAATTTAATTTTTAGTGTTCAACAATATAATCTGATTGCGAAAGAACATGAATTAGGTCTCGATAACTGAATAATCGAATAATTGAATAATAGATGATGAGTGGTCAAATTACCATGAACATATGCGAAGGTTATCGATATTTAAACTGGTCCTTTCAGTATGTTTTAGTAAGTAAGAGGATCAGCCTTCCATACCTGGTGAAATATGCATAACCACTCAATATACGAGCAACAATTGTTTTCCAATAATGCTTTAATCAAATTGTTCTTTTTCTTAGTGAAAAATCCTTACCAAATCAATTGATTTGGAACATCTTTTAAAACATATTTGAATTAACAAATTTAAACATGCTTGATCTAGTTGATACAACTAGCATAGATCTAACTCATAAACAACTCATGAATAAAAGAAGTTTAATAAATTTACAGTTCAATAAACATAGAACATGAATTCATTTGCACAAAGTGTGAATATCAATAATCAGTATAGATGTGAATAATCAACAATAATTATTCACTAACATACTTTGAAAATAATAACACAAGTTTGAGTTAGAGAACTTGCCTCGATTTTTGACAATTGCTATGCAATGTAATTTAACATCGTTTGAAAGACCTATTATTTACAAGATTGATCTTTCAATCAACATATCATATTATACCTCATAAAACTACGACTTTATAAATAAATTATCTAAAATTTAACCACATAATCAAATATTAGATAAAACCTTAAACCATCAGTATTATTATTGTAGACACTCGAAATTTTCTTTAGTCCTATTGTAGACACTCGAAATTTTTCATTCCTGTTACTAACCCTATAGGAGGAAAAAACCGTCTTTTTAAATCCACCCCAGTCTCAATACCGGGATGTCAACCTAACTCCGGTCTCAATATAGGGATGTCAACTCAACCCCGGTCTCAATACCGGGATGTCAACTCAACCCCGGTCTCAATATAGGGATGTCAACTCAACCCCGGTCTCATTACCAGGATGTAAACTCAACCCCAGTCTCAACCCGTGAGGTACAGGTCAGCACCGGTCACATCGCGATAGGTACTGGTGAGCCCCGATCTCAATACCAGGATGTCAGGTCAACCCCGGTTACAACCCGGGAGGTACTGGTCAGTCTCGGTCTCAACCCGGGAGGTACATGTCACTTCGGTCACATCCCAGGAGGTACAGGTCAGCTCCGATCACATCTTGGGAGGTACAGGTCAGCCCCGATCACATCCTAGGAGGTACAGGTCAGCCCCGGTCACATTTTGGGAGGTACAGGTCAGCTCCGATCACATCCCGGGAGGTACAGGTCAGCCCCGGTAACATTCCAGGAGGTACAGGTCAGCCCCGATCACATTTCAAAAGGTACAGATCAGCGCCGGTCACATCCCGGGAGGTACACGTCAACCCCAGTCACATCCCAGGAGGTACAGGTCAGCCCTGATCACATCCTGAAAGGTTCAGGTCATCCCCGATCTCAACCCGGGAGGTACAGGTCAATCCCGGTCTCAATATCGGGATGTCAGGCCAACCCCGGTCATAACTCGGGAGGTACATGTCAGCCCCGGTCTCAACCCGAGAGGTACATGTCAGCCTCGGTCTCAACTCGGGAGGTACAGGTCAACACTAGTCTCAATACCGGGATGTCAGGTCAACCCTGGTCATAACCCTGGAGGTACTGGTCAGTCCCGTTCTCAACCCGAGAGGTATAGGTCAGCCATGGTCACATCCCGGGAGGTATAGGTCAGCACCGGTCACATCCCGGGAGGTATAGGTCAGCCCCGATCATATCTCGGGAGGTACATGTTAGCCCCAGTCACATCCCGATAGGTACAGGTCATCCCCAGTCATATCCCGGGAGGTATAGGTTAGCACCGGTCACATCCCGGGAGGTACAGGTTAGCCCCGGTCACATCTTGGGAGGTACTGGTCAGTCAGCCCCGATCAAATCCCGGGAGGTACTAGTAAGCCCCAGTCTCAACCCAGGAGGTAAAAGTAAGCCTTGGTCAAATCCCTGGAGGTACAGGTCAGCCCCGATCACATCCTGGGAGGTACTAGTAAGTCCCAGTCTCAACTTGTGAGGTACAAGTCAGCCCCGATCACATCCCGGGAGGTACAGGTCAGTCCCGATCTCAACCCGGGTGGTACAGGTCAGCCATGGTCACATCCCGGGAAGTACAGGTCAGCCCCGATCTCAACCCGGGAGGTACAAGTCAACGCCGGTAACATCCTGGGAGGTACAGGTCAACCCCTGTCTCATCCAGGGAGGTACAATTCAATTTCGGTCACATCACAGGACGTACAGTTCAATCCTGGTCACAACTCGAAAGGTACAGTTTAATCCCGATCACAACTCGATAAGTCAGGTCAAGCTCCGGTCCTAACCCTGGACGCCAACTTAACTTCAGAGATAACCCTGAAGCCTCACAACATCTTCAGAGAAAATCTTGGAAGGACCAAGTAAGCCTCAGAGACAACCCTGAGGACAAACAGAATCGGTTGGGATCCAAACCTCGGAGACAACCTTGGGAAATCCACCGAAGGCCATGCCAGCACTAGAGGCATCCCCGGGAGGGGAAAAATAGTTATTTTACCAACTTAAATCCAATTCGGTCAAACTCAAAGCAGAATTGATGCCACCAATGTCAGAAAGAACTGTAACATTGATCCTGATGAGAAACAGCACAAGACAGCTCAACGAACAAACTACGGGGAAACGAAGACATGGTCATGAACCCGTCTTCTTGGACTCAAAAAAGGTTTAATCCCATTTCGTTGTGACACTCTCGGCGAGGGCTTTCCAGAAAGGTACATCACGCCTCCAACGGACGCTCCAATCAAAAGTTAGAAAGTTTCGAATCTGACCTTGCATTGCTCGGAGTACACGTACTTCGATGCAATGGAACCCACCACCCGAGGCTTGCGACATGGCGTCGTAGGTAGACCCGCAGCTGCCGCGGGTAGACCCACTTCCACCAGGTTTATAAATAAAGTTACACCTGAGGCCAAAATTAATTTAGAAACGCTCTGAACCTCTGTCCGTTTTGTTTCTTAGCCCTACCTCTTGTACTCCAAACCCAGATGGTGTCACTCTAACACGTAGGTATACTCATATACCACCACAAATAAAAACTTTACCGGTACAAACAGACTTTTGAAGCTTACGATTTGGCAAGAAGCCTGTGTAGCAGTCCATTGTGAGTATTTTTACGATCAGAAAGTTAATACTACTTCATTGCGCATTTATACACTTACACGTTAAGTTTCGCATTCTGATTTTGCCCGAAACTCAGTTTCGTGGCCGTTTTTGCTCACATTTTGGTACATCTTAGTACATAAAGACGTTTTATGGCATTTCCATCGCCCGGATCATCGATCCACGACTTTTAATAGCTTTTATATATATATATATATATATATATATATATCTACATATAGAGCAACTTAGCAGGACTGGGTTATCTTTCGAGTTCTGATTTGGCATTTTATTGTATATATTTAACTGTATATATGCTAACTTTTCAATTCTGTCAAGCCCGGATGTCAAATCCGTGATAGCTACTGCTTTTATATATATAACCATATATATATAAATTTTTTCAGACTTTATTTGGCCTGGATTTTAACTTCGTGGCCTTTTTATTGCTTTAATATATACATATATATATATATATATTAACTTTATATATTAACATTTCTATTTTCGTTCTGCCTGGATTATTCCATGACCTTTTTACCACTTATATACATATATATATATATATATATATATATATATATATTTCTGTCTGGGCATAGGAGTGAAAACTTATCGCCTTTTTACAGCTTTTATATATATATATATATATATATATCAATTCTGTCTTGCTTGGATTACTCAGTGGCTTTTCATAGTTTATATATATATATTCATTCCAATTCGGGCACATGATTGAATCTGTCGCCCTTTACTGCTTATATATATATATATATATATATATATATATATATATATTTCTATTATGTCCATCCTGGATTACTCCGTGGCTTTTTACAGCTTTTATAAATATATATATATATTTATATTCTAGTCCGGGCATCGGAGTGCAAACCCATTGCCATTTCCAACTTTCGTATATATAAAACTATATATATATATATATCCTCTATTCATTATGATTAAATTGCTGGTTTAAATATTCATTTGTTATGAATCGACGCTGACATCTATTTGGGCGAACTAGATTTCTTTAAATCTCGCCAATTCTATCTTTCAAACGGTTCAAACTAGGTTTAGACATAACCGGGATGATAGAATGACTGAGATTTACTTAAATCTACAATTATTTCTAGTTATATTCATTCAGGAGGCAATCTTGCGGCCCTTAGATCACTATCTAGTTGGAACGAGATGCTTTGGGCTACATGCATACCAGGATTTACTAATGAATCCTTGGTTCTTGCGACATCGAGATATAAATATACATTTTCTATGCAGGTTTCTTGGCTTCCCTCTCTGAGCCTAGGAATCGTGGGATTCAGGATCAAACTGATCTGAATCTGATTCCCACGATGGACAAACTCTACTTTACAAAATGTACCCTGCCAATTTTTTTTAAAAAATGTACATCTAAAAAACCATAAAACGCTTATCCGGGTTTAAGGCCTTAACATAATTAGAATGTGGTTTGTCGTGTCAGAGTCACTTTGATGGCTGTCATGCCCATGAGAAGACCGACGCTTATATATATTTTGTGGTCGAGAATGCTTCGCAACCCGAAAATCACCATTCAAATTGAGCCAAAAGGCTGAAAATATATAAAATAGAAGTATCAACATTCTTCAATTCTTATGTTAGCGTAAGAGTTTGAAAATCAACCTTTCAAACCATCATCTTAATAATCTTTTCTAAAAAAAGAGATTTTTGCAAATCAAATCAAACCCTTCGTATGTAGGTTCAATGAAGTATGTCCATACTTTCAAATCAAACAAACATAAGCCCAATTTCTTCCAGCATTCACACACACATTGCAAACAAAAAGAGAAATATTGAAAAGATGCGGTACCGTGCTTTCACGTGAGTTGTACGACTCTGCTGGGGATGACGGTAGAGGGTTTAGGCCGCGTTCAAATCTTTTAAAAATTCTCGTTTCATATCTGCGTATGTGTGAATGCTGCGTCTCAATATTGAATGAATCGTGAATGTTGCATCTTTACATTGAATGAATGTCAATGAATGTTTTATTGCTTTATATTAGTGCTGTGACGCCCCCAAATTCCAGGACCGTCACGGGGTCTCTCGAATTCGGTTCATCACGTGCACATGGTAATACATTACGATAATAATAACTAAATATCACACGATCACAGCGGAAAATCTATTCTAGAATAATTTACAATGATTTATTATAATTATTCCCCCAAGTCTCGCAACCTACAGTACTTAATAGATTACATAATAATATCAATTAACGACTTATTACATAACCTAACTTAAGCTTACACATAATCAAAACCAGTCTTACTACATCATCTTAATACAACATTAAAATATTTAAAAAATATAAGAGACAAGCTAATTGGTAGCCTTGCCCTTGCCCTTATCAACGCCCGAAGGTTCGCCATGCTCTGCCTTAACTGAAATGTTTTAGGGAAAGCAAGAATGAGCACAAATTGCCCAGCAAGTAATATATAATAAGGGTGAGTAATAAGATTCCCAATTCTCGAAAAGTTATAACAAGGTTTGATAGTTCAAGGATAACAAGAATATCAACAGTTCTCAATAACAGTCGCTAAGGACAGAATAATATCAATATGATTCAATAATACGTCAATTCAAGATTTTAAATAATTGAATACTGAGCAGTCACTAAGAACTATGAACTTCTACTAGAATTGACAGTAATAAACTGAAAATCCAATAAAAACAGGTACAACAGGTGATCAGCCTAAAGTACCATCGTTATGCATAACAATCAATCATACTCAAGTGTGCACGTCGGTCTTCCGACAATTATATATTCCCTTCATAGAAGGTTGTTCTTCTCAGTCAAATACAAGATCCCGTACCAATCAATTAGTTTGGGTTGCTTTCCAATAATATAAGTCTAGCCGAATCAAATGACATAGACACTTTCACAATATTCAATAACAATACTAAGTTCAACATGAATAATAGCTTTAATGAAATAAGAGTTCAAGTATGCTAATTCAATTCAACCGATTAAGTAGAAAACTAGTTCGCAATATACAAGGATAGAATACTTGCACAGTAAAAGAGTGTAAGTTAGGAAACTTGCACAATCATAGATTTCTTTGCATAAAGTAAATGCGTCGGTTAGGATACTTGCACTTTAAAAGAGTGTAAGTAAGAGAACTTGCCTTTAGCGTAGTTTATCCACGAAAGCAAATCAACACTTTTGAATTCCAATCGTAATACATGTTGGGTTTGTACGAAATCGTGACGCAATCAAATTGCAAAAATTAGCGGAAGCATGGTATATCAGAGTTTAAAAAATTTCTACAAAACCATTACCCGGATCATCCTTTATGCAAATTATTAATTTAAAACGATAAATAAGAAGTTATGGAATCATACCCTTGTAGAACGAAGCTTCCACAGGTACTAGTTCAACTCCTTGTTCTTCGTGATCTCCTTGAATTTCCGGATTAGATTCCTTTCTTTGATCAACGTTAGCCACCCAAGTGTTTGGCCTCTAGAGGTGATCCACCAAGGAAGATGAATTATCAAGAAGGAGGGTTGTTGGCTTAGTTTTCTATCCTCTATAGAAAATGAGTACTCTCTAACAATTGAAATTGCATCAAGTAATATCTATTATAAGAATCCTCTTATATAGATATTGGTCAACCCTTCTAATCCTATTAGACATGGGATTTCTTTTAATTAATTAAACTCCTTTAATTAATTTAGGCTTCCCACCACATGGGAAATAATTAATTAAATTCATTTAATTAATTTGTCTCCTAATCTTATTAGGAATAAATGAGAGTACTAATATTAAATTAATTACTAAACTCCTTTAGAAATTAAAATAATAATAATTATAATAATATTAATAAGACTCCTCTTATTAATTTATATTTAATATTTCCAAAATATTAAATAATAAATATTAAGCTATTTAATTTATTCTATCACCATAGATTAAATTAATTTCACTTAATGCATTATTACGATTATGCCATTACCTTCTTAAATAATTATTCTTCCTTTTATGGTGTGACCCTTTAGGTTCTCCATATTAAACCGGCTGTGAATAAATCAATTAGAACAATTCTAATCTTATTTAAATAAATAAATTAAACTAATAATCTATTTAAATAAATAATATTTATTCTACAATAGGGATAAGCCTCCCTAGCGATCAACGACTTTCCAGATAATATAGATTTCAACATTAATCATAAAAGAACCTGTGAGTAAATAGTTACCATACAATTCAATCCTTCCACCATACAATGTCCCAATTAAATATAAGACATGAATTTACTGTCAAGTCTTATTTTATTTAATTATATGTATTTCGATTAGAAAATGCACAACTCCAAATAATGTAAATTAGAAACTCCTTTCTAATTTCATTTTACCTTGGCCAAGGATTCCTGGGTTGTCATTTAACGAATCACATAGGACATATCTCCTCCTTTACTAGAGGTGGTAGATTCTTTATTGATCATTCATTGTCTCCATATGTAACTCATTATACCCAAGCATACCCTTTTATATACCCTAAAGGGCTTTAAGGAATAAGTCAAAGTATAATTCATTACATACAAGATACTATGATGATCTCAAGTCCAAGGATCACTTGTACTACTATCACATTAGGAATTCCTATTGACAGGCGAGTAAAACTCCATTAGGTATTCCATAGCGAGTCACGTTCAGTGAACTTATTCTCCAATAAGCACCTACATACTTGCTTTAGTGTCTCCACACAAATGATTATGAGATCAATCATCCTCATCTAATGAGCAAGCAACATATGTACTAATCTATCCGGATTTACTAATCCCCTTTTTAGTAATCCCATGATTAGGAACTATTTTAGTTTTAGAGCTTTCTAAGAATTTAGATCTCATTGGCATGATCATCATCATGATTCTAAAAGCATTGCTTAAAACTATGGGTTATTTACATATTATAAAAACAGCACCATGTAGATAATTAAATGCCTTTAATAAATGAATATTTTTATTAATAAATAAATAAGATTGCCTCCAAAGTATATGCTTTATCATCATACATGATTGGCTTGTATGCATACTACTTTCAATCTCCCACTTGCACTAAAGCCAATCGCCATGGTATCTCATACCCAACTTCTCTAAGTGACGATCAAACTGCTGTTGTGTTAAAGCTTTAGTTAATGGATCTGCAATGTTGTCTTGAGAGTCTACACTCTCCTCTTTCAATGATTTCTTTAATCAAAGTGCCGCAACACATGTTTAGATTCAAGATGAGACTTAGGACCTATTCCTAGTTCTGTAATGAACTTTTCATCTAAAACATCAACTTGCAGCTTCACTTACAGTTATATACTTTGTCTTTGTCACTAAACCAACAACCTTTTGTTGTTTGGAACCTTTTTAATTCACTGCACCATCTTTCAAGGTAAACACATACCCTGAAACAGATTTACTGTCATCTTGGTCTGTTTGAAAACTTGAGTCTGTGAATCCCTTGAGTTTTAATTCAGACCCACCGTAGACAAGAAAAATATCTTTAGTCCTTCTCAAGTAGTTTAGGATATTCTTCACTGCCTTCCAGTGCTCTTCTCCAGGGTTTGACTGGTATCTGCTCATTACACTAAGTGCATGAGCAACATCCGGTCTAGTACATATCATACCGTACATGATAGATCCTATTGCAGAAGCATAAGGGATCTTACTCATACGGTCTCTCTCCTCAGGTGTCTTTGGGGCCTGTTTCTTGGAGAGATGTATTCCATGGCTCATCGGCATGAGACCTCTTTTGGAATCTTCCATGCTAAATCTCTTTAGCATTGCATCAATGTACGTTCCTTGGGATAAACCAAGTATCCTTTTAGATCTATCTCTATAGATCTTTATCCCCAAAATATAGGATGCTTCTCCCAAGTCCTTCATGGAGAAGTGTTTAGATAACCAGATTTTAATCGATTGTAGCATAGGAATGTCATTCCCTATCAGTAATATATCATCAACATATAATACAAGTAATGAAACTGCGCTCCCACTAACCTTCTTGTACACACATGGTTCATCATCGTTTTTGATAAAATCAAACTCTTTGATTGTCTCATCAAAACGAATGTTCCATCTACGAGATGCTTGCTTCAATCCATAAATGGATCGTTGCAGCTTACAGACTTGATTTATTCCAACCTTTGAAATAAATCCCTCTGGCTGTGTCATATACACATCCTCCTCAAGTTTCCCATTGAGGAAGGCCGTTTTCACGTCCATCTGCCAGATCTCATAGTCGTTATAAGCTGCAATCGCAAGCAAAATCCGAATGGACTTGAGCATAGCTACTGGTGAAAAGGTTTCATCATAGTCAACTCTTTGTCTTTGTTTGAAACCTTTTGCAACCAGTCGGGCCTTATAGGTCTCCACCTTGCCGTCCGCTCCAGTCTTTCTTTTAAAGACCCATTTACACCCAATAGGCTTAATGCCTTCAGGTGGTGAAACCAAAGTCCATACTTTGTTTTCACACATAGAGTCCATTTCGGATTTCATGGCTTCAAGCCATTTCCCTGAGTCTTTTTTACTCATAGCCTGTTCGTAATTCAATGGATCATCATCATTCATGATGCGTACCTTATCGTCATCCTCTATAACGAATCCATACCTCTCAGGTATCTTCGGTACTCTTCTAGATTTACGAACAGGGTGTGGTATAGTAGGTTCTTCTACTTGGTCAGGTACCTGATTTTGATCCGTGGTAATTTGTGGTTCTTGAACTTCTTCAAGATATATCTTACTCCCACTGACCCCTTCATGGATAAACTCCTTTTCCAAGAAGGCAGCATGTTTCGCAACAAACACCTTTTGATCAGTTGGATGATAGAAATAATACCCTATAGTTTTTTTAGGGTATCCCACAAATCTACACTTATCGGATTTAGTCTGTAGCTTATCATTTTCAAACTTTTTGACATAAGTTAGGCAACCCCAAGTCTTAACATGCTTAAGATTTGGTTTCCTCCCCTTCCACATCTCATATGGAGTCTTTGGGGCTGATTTGGTAAGTACCTTGTTAAATAGGTAAGCAGCCGTTTCTAGGGCATATCCCAGAAAGAAATTGGAAGGTCGGTAAAACTCATCATGGATCGAACCATGTCCAACAGTGTTCGATTTCTCCTTTCAGATACTCCATTTAACTGTGGTGTACCTAGAGGAGTCCATTGTGAGATTATACCATTTTCTTTGAGATAATTGAGAAACTCACCGCTTAAGTATTCTCCACCTCAATCTGATCGAAGTATCTTTATACTCTTGCCCGTTTGTTTCTCTACTTCACTTCAGAACTCTTTGAACTTTTCAAATGATTCTGACTTGTATTTCATTAAATACACATATCCAAATCTTGAGTGATCATCAGTGAAAGTAATAAAATAAGAATACCCACCCCGTGCACTTGTTGTATAGGTCCACAAAACTCTGTGTGAATCAATGCCAACAACTCTGTAACTCTTTCTCCTTTTCCACTAAAAGGAGATTTAGTCATTTTACCCATGAGATAAGATTCACAAGGTGGATATGATTCATAATCAGATAACTCAAAGAGCCCATCTTTATGCAACTTGGATAATCTTGTTTCATTGATATGACCGAGTCTACAGTGCCACATGTAGGTATAATTAATATCATCTCTTTTCCTTTTCTTAGTTTGTTCAATTTGAAAAATATTTTCTTGTAAGTCAGTGTATAAAGTCCATTTCGCAAATTTCCAACACCATATAAAATATCGTCTTTATAAATAGAACAACTATTGTTCTTTATAACAACGTTAAATCCTTCCATATCCAATACAGAAATTGAAATAATAATTTTAATAATATTCGGAACATAATAACAATTATTAAGATAAATAGACTTGCCCGAAGGCATTGCTAAATAATAAGTTCCTACAGCTAATGCAGCAACCTTTGCTCCATTCCCCACTCGTAGGATCACCTCATCATTGTTCAGCTTTCTACTTCTGACCAGTCCCTTCACATTATTACATATGTGAGAACCACAGCCGGTATCCAATACCCAAGTAGAATTTTGACTTTCTGAAAAATTAATTTCAATCATGAACAAACCTTGATTGGAAGTCGAAGCTTCTCCAAGCTTCTTCTTTGCCAGAAACTTCTTGCAATTCCTCTTCCAATGACCCGGCTCGTTGCAATGGAAGCACATTCCTTTGCTAGCTGGATCAGATTTCTTTTGTTCCTTTATGTTCACTTTGCCCTTGGTCATCCGAGATCGGAAGAGCTCCTTAGATATCTCATATCTAGCAGTCCTACTTTGTTCACCATATAACTCCTTGAGGTGAATCAACATAGTAGGAGTATCCATGTTTTCGTGCTGACGCTGAAGCTCGTTATTCATGGATGCGAGCATGATGCATTGAGCCACAGATGCATCATCTTGCCACTTTACAATGGTGGCAATCTCTTCCTCAGAGGCTGTTTCTGGAACAGTTCCAGGGACAGGTGAGTTTAGGACATAAGAAATTTTTTCAGCAGTGAGAACTATTCTCAGATTTCTTAGCCAGTCCGTATAATTCGGCCCGGTAAGCTTATTAGCATCAAGTATGCTTCGCAGTAAAATTAGTGATTTTGACATTTTTAAAATTTTGCATGTGAAAAACAACATTTTAGCAAACATTCATTTTATTAATTTTGCATACCAAAATAAATTTAGGTCTTTATTTCAAATTGGTATATCCCACTATTTTTATCAAACTATATTACCCTCACTTATATAGTTCAGCAACATCTAATTAAAGATTTGCTAGTGAGAATAAGGATCCCATTTCAAATGTATATAACCTTGTGGATAGCACAACAAGCGATATACAAATAAATAGGTAGACAACTCTTGTCAATTACATCACTATATAACTCCTTTTATTTTGCCTCTTAAATCATAATGGTCAAGTGTGTGCACATCCGAACTAAAACGATTTAAGTTAAGTCCAGCCTAGCACTTCTATAAATTCAAAAAAGAAAAATGTTCGTCCTTGTGGATAGCACAACAAGACTAGATCGTTCAATTTTCTTGATAAGGATCAAATGTGATTAATTAACATCTTAAATATGCAATACTCGCCTTGTGGATAGCACAACAAGCTCATATTAAATATTTAATACTCTATGAATTTATCATGCTAGAAGGCGACGTTCGATATTCCAAATATCATTTGAACGCTTCGGACTTAATATTATTTTTTTGAGGGATTTGTTATTATTTGTCTCATCTTGTTTAGCGTGCATGCACATATATATATAAAATACGCGTCATTTTATTAAACATGCGAAGCATGTTTGCATAAAATATAATATATATAATATTTAGCATGCAATATAGAATACTATATTCTACCCAGATTGATTATGGACTTTTATTCTAGTTTGGTTCACTAGAGCCACCAAGTGAACCAAAAGGTCAAACCTAGGAGTGCAAGAATTTAAATTTAAATATAACTATTACATTTAAACCCGGGCTCCATACAAACGGGTCTTCACGCGCTCCTTGCTCCTTGGTCTCCAATTTTTTTAAGATAATTCTAACTATTTCTATTACATTAAACTATTTAATTTAAATAGAAACCTTGATCAGCAGTCAAGGGGAAGTACATAGGAGGGAGATAGAATTTTATATCACGAAAAAAAAAAGAGAAGACGAGGTACACAGACCCCATTTAATAAAACTCATTCATTCAAGCATTCAACTAAAATAAAATCCAATCACATTGGTCAAATAGTCCATAATCAATCCTCATTTATTATCATACATATCACCATATATCAATAAATAAATATTTATCTCATGAATTAAAACATTCCATATATATGAGTATCATTTAATGGGCAATTTTAAATTGCATGAAATCCAATTTCAAGATTAAAATAAACTCTTTATTTTAATTATAAAATTATTTAGAATATAATATATAAATATATCATATTTATTTTTAAAAAAAGAAGTCACCTTCTTTTATTAAAAGAGTCCTGCAGGTTTATTAAAAGAGTCCTTTCCTGATGGGTCACATTCTTTTTGGAGTAAGAAAGAGACAACACATTTTCTTTGCAGAATTCAAGATTAGCACCCAAAAAAAAAAAAAATTATGATTCGTCCCAAAAAAAAAAACATCATTTTTTTTTTCTTAAAAAAAAATAATTTTATACAATAAAATTATGCCCAATAAATTATTTTAAATATATACCCATATGTATATGAAATCAAAAATAAATTAATAATTGCATAAAAGTTTGGCTCTGATGCCACTGTTGGGTTTGTACGAAATCGTGACGCAATCAAATTGTAAAAATTAGCGGAAGCATGGTATATCAGAGTTTAAAAAATTTCTACAAAACCATTACCCGGATCATCCTTTATGCAAATTATTAATTTAAAACGATAAATAAGAAGTTATGAAATCATACCCTTGTAGAACGAAGCTTCCACGGGTACTAGTTCAACTCCTTGTTCTTCGTGATCTCCTTGAATTTCCGGATTAGATTCCTTCCTTTGATCAACGTTAGCCACCCAAGTGTTTGGCCTCTAGAGGTGATCCACCAAGGAAGATGAATTATCAAGAAGGATGGTTGTTGGCTTAGTTTTCTATCCTCTATAGAAAAGGAGTACTCTCTAACAATTGAAATTGCATCAAGTAATATCTATTTTAAGAATCCTCTTATATAGATATTGGTCAACCCTTCTAATCCTATTAGACATGGGATTTCTTTTAATTAATTAAACTCCTTTAATTAATTTAGGCTTCCCACCACATGGGAAATAATTAATTAAATTCATTTAATTAATTTGTCTCCTAATCTTATTAGGAATAAATGAGAGTAATAATATTAAATTAATTACTAAACTCCTTTAGAAATTAAAATAATAATAATTATAATAATATTAATAAGACTCCTCTTATTAATTTATATTTAATATTTCAAAAATATTAAATAATAAATATTAAGCTATTTAATTTATTCTATCACCATAGATTAAATTAATTTCACTTAATGCATTATTACGATTATGCCATTACCTTCTTAAATAATTATTCTTCCTTTTATGGTGTGACCCTTTAGGTTCTCCGTATTAAACCGGTTGTGAATAAATCAATTAGAACAATTCTAATCTTATTTAAATAAATAAATTAAACTAATAATCTATTTAAATAAATAATATTTATTCTACAATAAGGATAAGCCTCCCTAGCGATCAACGACTTTCCAGATAATATAGATTTCAACATTAATCATAAAAGAACCTGTGAGTAAATAGTTACCATACAATTCAATCCTTCCACCATACAATGTCCCAATTAAATATAAGACATGAATTTACTGTCAAGTCTTATTTTATTTAATTATATGTATTTCGATTAGAAAATGCACAACTCCAAATAATGTAAATTAGAAACTCCTTTCTAATTTCATTTTACCTTGGCCAAGGATTCCTGGGTTGTCATTTAACGAATCACATAGGACATATCTCCTCCTTTACTAGAGGTGGTAGATTCTTTATTGATCATTCATTGTCTCCATATGTAACTCATTATACCCAAGCATACCCTTTTATATACCCTAAAGGGCTTTAAGGAATAAGTCAAAGTATAATTCATTACATACAAGATACTATGATGATCTCAAGTCCAAGGATCACTTGTACTACTATCACATTAGGAATTCCTATTGACAGGCGAGTAAAACTCCATTAGGTATTCCATAGCGAGTCACGTTCAGTGAACTTATTCTCCAATAAGCACCTACATACTTGCTTTAGTGTCTCCACACAAATGATTATGAGATCAATCATCCTCATCTAATGAGCAAGCAACATATGTACTAATCTATCCGGATTTACTAATCCCCTTTTTAGTAATCCCATGATTAGGAACTATTTTAGTTTTAGAGCTTTCTAAGAATTTAGATCTCATTGGCATGATCATCATCATGATTCTAAAAGCATTGCTTAAAACTATGGGTTATTTACATATTATAAAAACAGCACCATGTAGATAATTAAATGCCTTTAATAAATGAATATTTTTATTAATAAATAAATAAGATTGCCTCCAAAGTATATGCTTTATCATCATACATGATTGGCTTGTATGCATACTACTTTCAATACAATTACATATATATATGATATTCATTAGTCATATAATCTTCACATTTTGTCTTCGAATATACTATCAATACATAAGCTAAGTCTTAACCTAGCTACACAGTTATATAGAATATAAGTTCTATCTTTAACGTTCCTCCTTTAGAGTTTAAACACATTCTTATATCTTATAAGATTGCAATTAATACTAAATATATTTCATTTTAGCAAGTTACGGCATTCTCTTTGAGTTAACCGTCAAAATCGGGTTCAAGTAATATCATATAATATCACGTAGCATGTATTCATATTTAAAGGATACTTTACATGCTTGTATAACTTTTCCAAATCCAATCGTACATGGTATAGGTTCTTAAGTTAATACTTAAAGCCATTCAAGGACAAGAACTCATATGGTCTAACATGCTCGCTTTTAAACACATAAGATTTTCATATAACTTGTATTAGACATGCTCATGAGTACTCGTATCGCATATATGTAGCTAGCATTGTTATTATCTTGAAAACATGCTTCGTTTATGCTAAACTTTAATCACGGCAACCAATCATGGTATATATATATGCATGACACATGAATGAGTCTAAGAGTACTATCACATGTGTCCATAAATATCAGAATTTAAATCTCCACGTATCGTGTTAATGCTCACGTGCAAGGCTTGTATTTCTATTAGTGAATCTTACTAATAGGGCCTAACATGTTCATGCTTCCTTACGAACTATATAAACACAAGTTAAGGGTTCATTCATATATTTCAAAGTTATTTAAACATGCTCATAACATCAAAACGACTATATAGCATTTACATGATCATATCCACCTTCAAACTTACATTTTTGTTAGGAATGAGCACTAGTTAGGTTCACATGTTCATATTTTATTACGGAACCAATACAGATAAGCTAACATGCACTTCATGTGTCTCTAGGTGGTACTAACGTGCTTGCAAGGTCAGTATGTAAACATGCTTTATAATGTTAATGTTTGTTTATGAAATTTTAAGTTCGTTTCCAAGCTTCATGTCGTTTTGTTAACCATGCATGCTAATACACTAAAACATGCTTACATTGTCTCATTAGGATTATATATATGTATTAATCATGCTTCCATGCTTGTTTAAACAAAAATCAACCAATTAGCACATAACAGTTTTGTTGCAGAATGCAGAAAACTGAACACAGAGGCCGGCGCTGCGGCGCGGCAACAGCAGCCACAATCTGGCGCTGCGGCGCGGGTGGTGTTGCGGCGCGGGCATAATGCCCTGGGATTGGCGCTGCGGCGTGGGAGACGCTGGTACTGCAGCGTTGTGGCGCTGCAGCGCGCAGCTAACGCTGTGCATCGGCGCTGCGGCGCGGCATTGCAGACTCAGTTCGATGCAGCCAAAACCGTCCCCAAACTTCCCATTTCATCGATTTCAACATACCCAGATGCTATTAGACTTCTTTAACTTACTAACACACACATATATATATATATATATATATATATATATATATGCTTATATAACAGTCAATCGCCATTTATCAATTCCCAATTTCATGAACTCCAACCAATTTCACGAATTTGATGTTTTACAGAAATTACAGAGCAAAAATAGAAATAAAAGTCAAGAAAGCTATATAGTGGTTTCATCATGTATGTATGTTCATATAACAACAATATAAGGATTCTACAACCCAATCATGAACCAATTTGGCATAATCAAGAATTTGAAGGAAACTTCAGAAACAGAAAACGAAAATGAAGAACAAAGAAAAAGGGATTATACCTCTGCTAGGATTCAAATAGAGTTTTCTGCTAATCCAACTTCCCCTACTGATATATGTATATTGCTTTCACTCACTACTTATGCAAACTCTCAGCAAATTGAAAACGAAGAAACATGGCTGCTATTTATAGAAGAATCCTTACACAGACAATGTAATTGTCCATTAATTTGAACCAATAGATTGAAGCTTTGTATATCAGCTAAGGAAGAGTTAGTAGAGTGGTTGAAGAACACTGTTGTGCCCACTCCCCATATCATGATTCGCTAGAATGCTGAGTTCGAGAGAAGAGAGTAGGCATAGGCTTTCACGTGTAGGAGAGGATGAGGAATGGACAAGCCATATATCTCAGCAATTGCAACATGAAGTGTATTAATACTAAGGCCATATATACATATATCATACACTTAGGCTATTATATCTATATTCATACTATTTATTTAGATTACAATTAGAATTATAATGTAATCCCAATAATCATGTTATTCACATAATTCAATAAGCCTTACCATATAATAGCGTCATATTACACTTCACATAATACATAGTTAACTAATATATGTTACACATTTAATTCGCATGCTTGCATATAGAATCACTCATCTTATTAAATATTAATTAATAATAAACACACATCCTTCATTAATCAATATAATTGTTAATCTCCATAACAATTTAATTAACCCTTATATGATTAATTATCACTTTAATATAAATCTTATTATATTTATAAACACGTTGCTCATTATTATTATTATATTTATTGCAATAATAATAATCACATATGATAAATCAATCACAGTTAATATTCAATAACAATTAATTAATATTCTATGATAACAATTAATTAATATTCTACAATAGCAATTAACAAATAATATAGATTAATTGTTCGCCTAAATTAATATAATCATTCTTATATTGTGCCACACAAGGCTATCAATGAGTTTATCGCAAACCCCATCAATTTCTCAATTATTATAATTATTCAATTTTATATAATTGAATTAATCATTCTCATAACACAAAATCATTTATATTCAAATAAATTCTCATTTCCATTAATATAGTTATTTAATAATATTAGGAAATTCTCGGGTATTACATCCTCCCCCCCTTATAAAAATTCCGTCCCAGAATTGCTGCAAGGTTACACAAACAAATGGGGATAATCCCTCATTATCCTATCTTCTAATTCCCACATTGCGTCCTCGACATCGTGGTTACGCCAAAGTACTTTTACAGACGAAATAATTTTATTTCTCAAAGTTTGCTCTTTCCTATCTAATATCTGGACAAGAATTTCTTCATACGCCAAGTTCTTCTCCACTTGAATGGGCTCGTAAGAAATCACGTGCTTGTAGTCGGCCTTGTACGGTCGCAACACGGAAATGTGGAACACATTGTGGATGTGCTCCAACTCAGGTGGTAACGCAACTTTGTATGCCACTTCGCCCACTCGCTTCTGTAGTTCGAACGGTCCTATAAATCTTGGACTCAATTTTCCTTTCTTGCCGAAACGGATCTTTCCTTTCCATGGAGATACTTTCAAGAATACAAAACTACCGACTTTGAAGTCTCCGTCCTGCCGATGCAAATCTGCGTTTTCTTCTGGCGATCTTGAGCTGCTACTAATCTGGCTCTTATCACTGTCACCACGTCTGCGGTTTGTTGTACTAACTCTGGTCCGAGTATTCGTCGTTCTCCGACTTCGTCCCAACATAATGGAGTTCTGCACTTTCTTTCGTAAAGAGCTTCGTACGGTGGCATGCCGATACTCGCATGGTAACTATTATTATACGCAAATTCGACTAAGGGTAGGTGGTCGTCCCAATTTCCCTTAAAATCCATCACGCAAGTCCTAAGCATATCCTCCAGCGTTTGTATAGTTCGCTCACTCTGTCCGTCTGTCTGAGGATGGTAAGCAGTACTCAACTTCAACTATGTTCCCATTCTCTCTTGCAGACTCTTCCAAAAATTGGACGTGAAGCGCGGATCTCGATCAGAGACAATAGACACCGACACTCCATGTCGTGAGACAATTTCTTTTACGTATAGGCTCGCTAACTGATTCAAACTGTAGCGGATCTTGATTGGTAGAAAATGTGCGGTCTTTGTTAGTCGATCTACGATAACCCAAATGGCATCATAACCTTTCTGTGTATCTTCTCTCCTTACCTTCAATTGATGATACCCACTCCTCAAATCAATTTTTGAGAAATATCTAGCACCCTTCAGATGATCGAACAAGTCATCGATCCTAGGTAAAAGATACCTATTCTTGATCGTAACTTTGTTCAATTCCCTATAATCAATGCAAAGCCGCATCGATCCATCCTTCTTCTTAACGAATAAAACTGGCGCTCTCCACGGTGAAACTCTCGGCTGAATATATTTTTTGTCCAGCAATTATTGAAGTTGAACCATCAGTTCTTTCATCTCGATCGGATACATTCGGTATGGAGCTTTTGAAATCGGAGCAGTTTCTGGCGCTAAGTCGATCATGAATTCTATCTCCTTATCTGGAGGAAGTCCTGGCAAGTCGCTCGAAAGCACGTCCACAAACTCCTTAACCACTGATATCTCTTCTACCTTCAGGCTCTCCTTACACGTATCTACTATGTAGGCTAGATATCCTACACAGCCTTGTGTCAAAAGTTTCTTGGCTGGCACAACCGTCAGATAACTCGCTTGTCTAGGCGATTTGCTACCATAGAACACCAACTTCAACGGAGTCGTAAGGTTTATCGATTTCTTCTGACAGTCGATTAACGCCCCATGGTTGAACAACTAGTCCATACCCAGTATGACATCGAATTCCCCAAGTTTTATTGAAATCAAATCTACCCTCAGCTCCTGGGCCTTAATGTCCAATCTACAGTTCTTGTAAACACCCCTAACAGGAATGACCTCCCTATTCGCAATCTCTATGTTCATGGGGTAAACTAACTCCTCTAAAGGTAAGTCTAGGGTTTTCGCAAACTCATCAGATATGAAGGAACAAGTAGCACCCGAATCAAATAATACATATGCATCTATACTATTAACAGGAATAATACCTGCCACCACGTCTTTTGATTGTACAACATCCTACACCGTCATATTGAATGTTCGGGCAGTGGGTCGAATAGCTTGCAATGGTGCAGCGATAGTCATGGTACCGCCACTCCCATTCCCTCCGCTCCTTGTTAACCCTGCCGTCAGCTTCTTAGGGCAACTACGAGCCATGTGATCCTTGGATCCACATGTGTAGCAAACTCCCTTCTTTGGGTTCGGGAAATTTGGCGCAATGTGGCCTTCCTGACAACATTTGAAGCACACCCGTTTCCCCTTCATGCACACTCTAATGTGATTTTTCCTGCATGTAGCACATGCTTCAAACTTCCTCTTCTGCTGGCTCCCTTGTTGACTCCCAGCAGAGTTATTGTCGTTCCACTTCCTCTTCTGGTTGATAGTCCATCTACCCCCAGCCTTGGTCTCTTTCTCATTCTTCTTCTTCTTATTTTGATTGAACTTTGTCACCGCATCCCTCCCCCCTTCAACGAGTATGGCCTTTTCCAGCACAGCTGCAAACGTGTTCAGCTGGAACATGGAGACCTTACAGTAGAGCCAGGGCTTCAGTCCCCGCTCAAACCTACTCACTTTTCTAGCGTCAGTACTGACCTGGTTTGTAGCGAACCTGGCCAGCTCGTTAAATTTAGCGGCATACTCGGACACCGTCATCCCTCCCTGCTCCAACTCTAGAAACTGGACCTCAATCTGGTCCTACGAGCTCACGAGGAAGTACATTTCAAAGGACATCTCTTTGAAATGTTCCCACAGTATCACTCCTTCTCCTTCTCTGGTCTTGTTGGCTTGCCACCAGAAACTAGCATCTGACTTTAACATGAAAGTCGCAAATGCTGTCTTCTAGTTTTCATCGACTCTAGCTACGTCGAAGACATTTTTCATCTCCATTACCCAAGTCTGGGCATCTATCGGGTTTATCAATCCCTTGAACTCCGGTGGTCCTACTACCTTAAACTCTTTGAAAGTCGTGCCCTGCACTTACAGCTGATTCGCAAGCGCTCCCGTCAGCAGGTTCACTAACTACTGAACCGTATTGAGATTCGTCCCATCGTTATTGTTGTTCGTCGAACCCTCGGGGTTTTGATGTGTAGGTCTTCTTCTAGGAGGCATTTTCTGTTAAGAAAATATTATTATTAAATCCTTTATTCAATTCTTAAGTATTCAAGTTCATACTTAGACATTTTAAATAATTCAGTTCATATATGAGTACATAGCAGATCAATAACTTCTTTTATTCATTACTCGTAATAAAACATCAAATAAATAGCATTTATGCTATTCACATCATCTTTCTTGAATTGAAAAAAATTACAGGATTACATTATTAACTCATACCATTCTTATCTCAAATTATGGGATTTACATTTATTTATTATAAAAAGAACACATAAATATAGACTCTTTTATCTAGGCATGTTAAGACGTCGCACAGCCTTTCTGCGCTCTTCCTCCATCACCAGAAACACCTTCCTTCGGTCCACCACTTACCATGATAAACCTTGGAACTGAGCTGGGTAATAGAAAACACGATCTTGGGCCCTATCTATGGCCGTATAAAAAGCATATTCTGTTTCGCTAAGGTTAGCCCTCTTGGCTTCAGCCTCATCTTCAGCTTGATCAGCTCATTGAGTAGCCCTCAAGATTGTTTCCTCCGCTCTAGCACGCTTCGTTGACTCTTCCTGGATGTCTTGTTTCAGCTTTGCTAGTTCAGCTTAGGCCTCGTCTCTATCATTCTCTATGTGTATTAGCTTCCACTGTGCTTCTCCTAGCTCACTATCCATCTCTTTGATAGTCTCGTCCCGCTGCTAGATGGTTTCTTCGAGCTCTCCAACTTAACCATATAGCTCTATGTTACTGTAGTAGACTGCCTCGTACATCTCAGTACTAGTAGAGTGAGGTGGGAATTCCTCTTCGGGATCCTCTTCCTCCTCTAACTCATCCTCGTCCTCTTCCTCTGGAATAGGTGTCAGCTCACGCTCCCGACCAGCTATCGTGATCACTGGAGATGGCTCTGTCCTATCCAGCTGCTCCCAAACAACATGGATGTCTCGAGGCTCCTCCTCTCTAGGCACCTGATGTACATTATCTCTAGCCTGACTAGATTCTCCAATGTTCGTCATCTTGACAAAAGAATTTTTAAAGTTTAATTATTACGGAATATCGAGTCGTCACTCTTCGGATACTTAAACGTAAACACATAGCACATAAGGTAGTTTATTATCTTTACTTATCACCGCTATCTTTTCGATCTTACTATAAGGCTACAACCTAAGGTTTTTTCTCCCACCTAAGGTTCATAGCCTATGACTTTGATACCAACCTGTGACACCCCCAAATCTGGGTACTTCATTTCCACATGATTTGGTGTTCACTTTCTAAATATAACATACATCTACCCAATAATAAATAATCGCAAAATAAATTACAACTTTTATAAATACTTAAAATCTTCCTTATCAAAAGGTTTCCAAGTTTTCAAAATAAATTCCATGGTTTAATATAACCTCGACATAAACATTGATGCGGAAATTAAAAACATCATATAAAGTCTTATTACAATATCAAAATAAAATAAGTCTTCACTTGTTCAGCTTTCCTTTGCGTTTACTCGTTGACGGAGCGTCAACGCTTTCAACCTTAGCTGCAATGGTTATTTAATATGCAAGAGTGAGCAAACAATAACTCACTGGAGTACAACAATAATAAAGATATAATTGAATAGCTTCAATAGATTTGAATAACTTTACTTTTATCAACAATAAAGAATTAAGTAATAATTCTTTATCAACATTAAAAATTCTAATATAGAATTCATCTAAGGGTCGTAAGACCTTGAACTTTTGTCCTAGGTTAAAAATATTTCTATTTAAAACCTTTAACAGTCATTAAGACTATGGACCTTAACTCGTACTTAGGGGGATCAGCCCTTCGTATCATGTATTGTGCACAAACATCTTAACGCTTTCGCATAGTAACCTCCCCTAGTAATTAGGGTTGTTCATCTCAATATTTGAATACAAGTCCGTACCAAAGAAAGTTTGGTTTGGATAAGCTTAAAGGGTAATTTAGAATTCAACGTTCATCAACTAAGGAATAGTTGAATCGACTTACAATAATCAAGAATAATTCAATAATAACGAATTACGAAATACTTATGCTTTAGAATTTAATTTAAAGCATACGAAAGATAAGATAGACCTTGCTTGAACAATAAGTCAAAGTCACTTTAAGTAAATCATAAATTTTAAATACATACTTGTCCAACACCGAAATAAAAAAGACAATCTCGAACGAAATAGATATTTAAATTCTAGACACTTGTATATCATTAACGAGTTTAGGGATAGAAAACTTGCCTCAAGCGCAAGCTACTAACACAATTCACGTTCTTTAACAATTCCTACACATATATGTTTAATCACAATAGTCTAAATTAGTTAACACGCGACTAATTCACATAATTGGTTAACCCTCCAAGGTTAACTCATTCCGGTTTAATTAATAATTTAATAATTAACCACATAATAAATTACATCACATAGACATGCTCACATAATTAAATAAAATAATAATTATGTATTTTATATTAATTAAATTATAATTAAACAATTATAATTTAAACATTTAATCAAATTATAATTACTCAAATTATAATCACTAAATTATTAACAATTATAATTTATAATCAACTAAACTACATCATACATTTACTAAATTATAATTACCTAAATTATAATTAACATTTACTTTATTAAAATACATCAAATAATATTCATTATAATTAACAAAATTATAATTTAATTTAAACCTTTACTCTAATTATAATTATTTAATTTATAATAACATCTTATATTTTACCAATATAATATATTAAAAATTATTTAGCATTTTAAATGTGTGTCTAACATGTTATCACATCACACATTAGGTTGACCTTCATGCTCCAAATAAAATGCACTAAAAAAATAAGTCATTGTAACTTTCTGCATACCCCCTGCCGGGGCGGGGGCTTTACTCTTGACAGGCCCGCCGGGGTGGGCCCCCTGCAGGGTCGGAAGACATGCTCGCAAACTGTGCAGAGAAAAAGCCGATTTGGCTTATTTCTCCACACTAAATTCTAATTTCAATTCACATCAATTTATAGAAAACATAAACTTAAAGCTTCTAACATGACTCCAACATACATAAACATGCTCCTAAACACAAAATCACCTTAAGCAACGACAATCCATGATTTAAAAACTCTAATTTTGCTATTTTCATAAAAACTCATATTTTCACAAAACAATTCACTATAAATAAAATTCTCTACCAATTCAATTCACAACACACGTAATATTTTCATAATTGAAGATAGCATAATAATAAATTCTAATTAGGCATATTAACACATAAGAAATCCTCAGCTTTTTATTCTAAACCAACCAATATATATAAAATCCATATGAACACCAAGTTTCCATTAAAACATGTTTTTAACAACATTTTATTTTCTGAAAATCCTTTTATGGCATGAAATTCAATTATAAATACCACATGGATACATTTTATATAAACAATTCATGATTAAATAATTTTATGAAAACTTAATTTTGACAGAGAATGAGCATGAAGAACACATAAATTGAGTTCTAAAAAATATATAAGGGTAGAGGTTATAAATTACCCTTTAGCTAATCATTAGTGAAGAAGAAGAAGATGATGTTTGCTTCCTTTTTGCTTTCTCAAAGCTGTCTCTTCTTCTCCCTTTTTCCTCTTCTTCTTCTCTGAGTATTCTCTCTAACTCTCTTCTCTGCTCTTTTCTTTTTTTTATTCTAACTGACTAATCTAACGTATATTATAGATATATATAATATACATATACGTATAATATATATATGTAACTCATAGTATTAATATAGCTAATAAGTATTATACTAATTACTATATTAACTACTACTTAATTTATATAAGTTACAAGAATTTGAAAAGCCTAAGGCCAGGAAAAAACAAATTATATTTTAAAAACAGATTTTTATTAACTAAGGCATTGTTTGGGTAAAAACAGTGTAAAATAATGCAAGGGCCCTGTTTGGCAAAAGCCTTTTAAAACAAAAGTAAAGGCCTTGTTTGGTTAAAATAATTTAAAAAAAACTCTGTTCTTTATTTTAATAAATCCTTTTTAACACATACTTTACCGTTACACTTTAATTAATTAAATCTTTAACAATCTAATTTAATTAATTAAAAGCTAACCTCAATTAACCATATAAAAATACCACATAACAAAATATAATTACTCGGTAACTATAATTTATGTAACACTCATCACATAACTCATCTAATTTAATTATCTCAATTAAATTAGAACTATACTATAAAATCAACATACATCAATTAAATTAAATATTAAATATTCATTTAATTAATATATAACTCTTAATTAAATCATTCCACAAAATCACATAATTGATTTATTTAACTCAATTAATAAATCACATAAATATTTATTCACTCAATAAATATTTAAAATTAATAAATAAAATCTCATTTGTTACATGTGCTACGTCACCCACTTTCCTTTGTTGGGCAGCGCTGCGGCGCCTCCCTTGAGCCTTTGAAAAATTTTCGATTTTTGGAGACTTTCAACCGCTTCCTTCCCTAACTCGTAACTTGCCCATAACTTTGAACGAGTTCGTTCAAAAGCCATTTCCATACATTCCTTACATACTCGAATTTCCCCCAGAACGAATTTCATTCTAAGTGCGTTATCGAGGCTTTCCATTGGTTTAAATTTCCACGTTAGTTCATTTTACGTTCTTTAACGTTGTTTATTCGTTCGTCCGTAATTCGTTTAATAAATGTATGAATTCGTCCGTTCTTGAGCCTATGGCTCATAAATTCCTTGTCCTTCGATATTCTAATGAAACCTAAGTTTTCTAGGTTCGTTATTAACATTCCATTTTAACTCGAATACCCTATTTAACTACGATTTCAACTGCTAACGTCTTTTACTGAAAAATTTCTCCATAACTTCGTTATACGAGATTTTTACTCCGTTCCAAATGAAACCATTCCATCATTCATTCATCTATATCCTAACCAAGCAATAAGAACCTAACTTATACGCAATAGTTTTAAACTTGTCCATCAAAAATAAGCTCTAAATTTTTCATGTTTTTTCTTCACTAAGTGCTTAATCATTCGTTATGATTCAACTTATTAGCCATTCGTTAGTGTTTTTAGTCCACTAAAATACATCCTTATTATTCCGGACAATACATTCTCAACCAATTCACTTCTTTATTATCAAAGAAGGAACAAAATAGAAGAAAGTTTATGGTTTAAAGGTTTTACATCTTGGTGTTCTTCGCGTTCTTGACATTCTTGATTGTTTGATCAATTAACTAGCTTCTCTTTTTTCTTCCTAGTAATTCTCTCTCTCAATATCAGTTAGTTGAAATTTTGTAACTAAATAATGAAGCAAGGCTTCCCTTTTATAGAAATTACAAAGCAATGGCTTTTTGGTCATTTTAGGCAAACCTCCTTATCAAACCTCCTTATTAAACCTCCACCATAAAGCTTCTCAAGGAAGCCAAGGCCAACATGGCCGAATTCTTCACTGTTAGGTTTGTATATAGCTTAATCATGTAATCAAATCACATAAATGGTGCGAAAGCGCAATAAAATGAAATTTAAAAATTTTCATACAAACCATCAGCATGATAATAATTTGTGCTTATTTATCAATCAATATAAAAGAGATGGAGATCAGATTCATACGTTTGTAGAAACTAGCTTCCTCAGGTATGAGTTCACCACCAATTTCTTTTCACGTTCAACTTGAATCCACCGAGTTTTGTTCCTTCCTTTGATCAACGTTAGCCACCCAAGTGTTTGACATCTAGAGGTGATCCACCATGGAAGAAAAAAAAATCAAGAAGATAGGTGTTTAGTAAAACCCTAGATTATATATATCTGTGACGCCCCCGAAATCCGGTTACTTGAAACCCGTACTTGGTGCTACACGATATCCATTCATTCGAACTACTTAATATATTTAAAAATTATATCAAAGTTAACAAATCCCCAGGTACGACAACCGTTTAATACTTTATTACATCATAAATATCATATTATCATAATACATAACTCTAGTTATTACAATTAACACCTTATAACTATTCCTTAAGCTTCCCCTTTCCTTTGTCCTTGCCAGAACCTTCTGGTCGATCACGCTTAGCTGAAAACATTTAATTTAAAGTAAGAATGAGCATTTAATTACTTAGCAAGTAATAGCAGATAATAAACATCAGCTGAAAGAAATAAATATTTTCTTTGAAGTATACTTCTACAACGAATCAATAGTTGTGAGGCTATTTGAAACAATTCATAATAACATATCAAACCGTTTATAATTTTGAAACGACATAGTGACTATAAATGTTGAGCGATCAATAGACCTTGAACCATTGTTTTCAATTTTTGAAAAGGTTTGTATAGAAATTCATCTGCAAACCATCATGACTTACAGACACGTTGGGTGATCAACGCATATGCCCTGTATTGATCAACACTACATGCTGGAATGAAATTTACGTTCAACATAACCGCCTTTGGCTCATAAAAATTTCCTAATTTCAGGATGTTCATACTCTGTCTGGAGTCCGAACTAAAGCAATTCAGTTGGACTACTTTATCATAAACAATAATATTCAACAATACATTTCAAACTATGTCTAGCCGAATCAAATAGCTTATACAACTTTTAAACTATGTAATCATACCAATATTAAATAGTATGCATCAAAACTTGTCAAGCCAAAGAATTTTGAGTTCAAGAATGCTTGTTCAAATAC
Organism: Panax stipuleanatus; assembly: GCA_020205555.1. Classification (NCBI taxonomy): domain Eukaryota; kingdom Viridiplantae; phylum Streptophyta; class Magnoliopsida; order Apiales; family Araliaceae; genus Panax; species Panax stipuleanatus. The sequence goes on from CM035118.1 coordinate 89,946,280, forward strand.
AACAATTTATATAAGTGAGGAAACTTGCATAACCAAACTTAGCTTACAAAGAACAGAACAATTTTGATTATATATGAATCATATGTAGACAGTAATAAGATATTTGTTAACAATGAACGAATAGAATGAAGTTTGAGAGTTTGCTTGAATATTAATGAATTAAGAATACTTGTTCAACTATAAACAAGTTAGAGATACTTGCTTAATAATAAACAAGTTAGAGATACTTGCTCAATAATAAACAAGTTAGAGATACTTGCTCAATAATAAACAAGTTAGAGATACTTGTTTACACAAAGAACCATTGCATAAAGTAAATGCAAATGTTAGAATACTTGCATAGTTATAGATCTCTTGCATAAAGTAAATGCATGGAGTAGGGATACTTGCATAAATGAATAACAAAAATCAGTATGGATGTGAATAATTAACAATAATTATTTACAAACATACTTTGAAATTAATAACTCATGTTGAGTTAGGAACTTACATAACATATACCTGTTTGCACAAAATAAAAGTAGTGCATAGGGTTTAGATACTTGCCTTTATCGCTGCTTACTGCTACGCAATATAGTTTTATCTTTAATACAAAGACCTATCATTAATAAGATTATTCTTTCAATCAGTATATCACATTATACTTCATAATACTACTAATTTATAAGTAAATTATCTAACATGTAATCACATAATCAAACATTAGATAACACCTTAATACCATACGTATTCACCATTCTAAACTTAGCACACATTGAGTCTTTAATAGTGTCCAATATAGTACGCTGAGTGGTTTCCCACAAACAACCAACAAACTAATTTCTCGTCTCGTCTACACTGTTTTTACACGGCGAGTTAGATCGGTAGCTAGTTCGTATATATCTACGCTCCCTGAAGGAATTGTTTAGCCCAAATACTATACATCAACTATTACAGAGTACGACTGTACTACTTTAGATTTAACACTTACTCTTTTATTTATAATTTCTTATTTATAACTAGTAAACTATATAACCAATTAAAAATAAAACTCCTTGTACTATACCTGAAATAATTTCAGCATTATAATTTTTTATAAAATGAATATTCATCAACTATATTTAAAATAAATTGAGTATTATAACTACTTGAAAAATGAATATTTGTTTACTATATTTGAAATAAATCGAGCATTATAACTGCTTATAAAATGAATATTTGACTATTCTATTTGAGATAATTTCAGCATTATAACTGCTTGTAAATAAGACTATTGTACTATATACTGAAAATAATTTGGGCATTATAACTGCGTATAAAAGTATATTTTTACTAAATATATAAAAAAGAATGAAAATAATAACCACTAGATTAAATACCTATTGAAGTTGCAAGCTTTAACTAATCCTTTGCAATCTTGAAATTAATCTAACTCACAAAAATTCTCTCTTTCTAATTCTTGATTATAACTTTGCTTTGTAAATTGGTGAAGAAAATGAAGAGAATGGCTTGCAAATTATAGGAAAACATAGTTTTGATAATTGCACGTTAGAGGCTCGGCTTATTATAATTTGCACCCGACTTATTACTATTTGGTACCTACGTTAATTACACTTTAGTTCCTCATTAATTACACCTTAGTCCATCAAAATATCCACTAGGTGACATCATTATGGTGACATCATCATGCTGACATCATCTTTGTGTTTCTTTAATGCTGATGTCATGCTTACATCATGCTTGCATCATCTGTGTTTCTTTAAGGATGATGTCATGCTTGCATCATCTCTTCTCTGATTGGTCGATTTAAGTTCACATAGATTGGTTTTAATTTAGCATATTAAAAGAAAAAAAAATGGTGTTTTGGTCATTTCATAAATAATTTTAAGGATAATTTAGTCATTTCACATATTTTCCTTAAATTGTAACCCTTAAGATTTGTTAACTAGCATTAGAGTTTGCAAATTAGGGTTAGGGTTTTCAAATCTTAAAATAGGATTTCTAAATGAACTTTAGGGATTCTAACTACACATTAGGGTTTCTTAATTAAACATTAGGGTTTTCTAATTAAGTCTACATAATTGCATTCCATCTAATCAATACTTAACATTAATCACATAATGTACATACACATAATCTTAAATATAATTATAATAATAACTGTATTAAAATGCAAAGTCCTATTCAAATTAGGGTTTTGATCCGCTATTCACCTTTACCTCCTTGACATTTCTTAGTCCATACATAAATTGACTAACTTGCTAAATTCATATCACGCATGCTCAAAATATTACTGATAACAATAATGATAATAGTTAATAAAATAATATATATATATATATATATATATAAATTCATTCGTAAAATTATAGTCGTACAAAATTCTCGATCCTTACATTCTTCCTTTTATATAAGGATTCTGTCCCCGGAATCACCATTACCATACACTTAATTTTATGTTTATTCTTAGACCTTTTTTTTTATTAAAATCTTTTATTAAATTACTATATTCTCCCCTCCTTATAAGATTCCGTATTACGAGTCCGGAACTGATGCGCGTCTTGATCCATTGTTTGCAGTCTACTCAAACTAATTATGGTAGTTCCCAATTGAACTCAAACTCCTCCTTCAAAATCCTTTTATTAATGAGTTATTATTATAATATATATCTTTTCCTGAAATTGTCTTTTGTATGTCTATATTCAACGGTTCCTAACGTTCACAAGGGTAAACATACTTATCTTAACAATCTTACAATATATAAGAAACTAGGTTATATCCAAATCAGGTATATACATTGATATAACTAATCAGAATCATACTTGGAACTCCATCTCCGGCTGCTACCATATCTTAAACCGTCATATTGAAGGTCCTTGCGGATGATTTATTTAGCGGAGTTGGACTAGCTATTGCTAACGTTCCACTGCTTTTCCCTGCATTGGCATTTCCCCCATCGGCTCTCCTTTTCACACAATCCCTCACCATATGATCTGTAGATTCGTAAATGAAACACCCACTATTCTTCCTAGTATTGGGGCAGTTAGGAGATATGTGTTCCTCCTTCCCGCATTTAAAGCACACAAACTTCCTTTTCAGACACTCACCCGAGTGATTTTTCCCATAATTACCACATTGCTCACCCTGCTTTCTTATGCCTCCCTGCCTATTATCAATATTTTCATAATTGTTCCACTTTCTTTTTCCACCTCCACTTCCATTGTTTCCCTCAACCTTGATAGCTCCCTCAATTTTAACCTTATTCTTCTTTTCCTTATTGTAGAGGCTCATGGCCTCACTTCCTCATTTGGCTATGATAGCCTTTTCCAAGAGCGATCCAAAAGAATTAATCTGCAACACTGCCACCTTATTGTAGAGTTGGGGTTTTAGGCTCTGCTCAAACCTTCTTGCCTTCCTTGCTTCTATATCCACTTGGTGTGGAGAGAATCTAGCTAACTCAATAAATTTTGCTGCGTATTCTGAAACTGTCATATTCTCCTACTTCAATTCTAAAAACTTAACCTCTCCTGGCTTGCATACTTGGTGAGAAATAATTCTCAAACATGTTACAACTCCTGCTCCGGCTCTATTTTGATTTGCCTCCCACCATAAATTCACCTCCCCCTTTATCAAATAGGTAGCAAAAGTTGTTTCTTTCTACTCCGCTACCCTAGCAATAACAAATGCTTTCTACATATCCTTCACCTAAGTTTGGGCTTCTATAGGGTCAATTGTCCCTCTAAGTTCTGGCGGTCCAACTGCCTTGAAGTCTTTGAAGTTTGCCAATAAATTTTTTGTTCGATTCCTTGCTGCTGATGCTCCATTCTGCATGGCTTGTGCTAACATATTCGCTAGATTCAGCATTGGGTTTTCTTGACCTCTTGCGTTATTAACTGATTCTTCTGCTCTTTGGTTTCGATTTCGTCTCCTTAGCGGCATTATTTGGTTAAACAAAACATTAAATTATTCATTCTTATTTTACATTTTATGCACCATCGTATAAGTGTTAACATGTAACGCGTAATTTCAAACTCAGACAATCATATAATCAGATTTACACTTACTATCTTAATTCTGAAAACTTATTTACTTAATCAAACATATATTCATATTTATTCAACGAGTTCTTAGTACTCCATATCATATAGCACAAATATTGCTATAAACATCTATCATTCCCTGCTAACAACAAAAGTCGGGAATCCCTTCTACAACTTATACAAAAGTTAGATAATACATTACACACATATGCATATCATACACATATTTCCTACCATACATAATCATATAATACTTATCCTACTTGTTTTCTACACACTCCCTTGATCCTAGACAACCTTTCGCCTGGTGACCTACCATCCAACATATAAGACATGCACCTTTCTTTGGATTGGGACAATGAGGAGAGATATGTCCCTCATGTCCACAATTGTAGCATACGCTTTGCCCTTTTATGCATACGCCTTCATGTTTCCTTTTATAGTTTGTACACTTTCCTATTTTTTTAAAGTTCCCTTGGTTATAATCAGAATTTCCTACATCACGGTTATTCATCTTTCTTTTGTCCTTCTAGCTTGGAGCTGCACAAAATATGCTGCATTTGGCTCCCATCTGATCAATTTGGATCTTCAACTTATCTTGTTCTTCCATTAGTTCGATTAAAGCCTTTTGCAATTGACTATTTATTAACTTTTCTATTTCCCACAACTTTTCCAAATAAGAAACCTTATTCTTCAAATTCTACACTTCAGTTGATGCTTGATCAAATTCAACTTTTGTGTCTGAATCACTATCTGTTAGTACAACCATTACAAGTTCCGGTACTATATTTTTCAAAATGATCACCTCGTAAGGGTTGCTTTCAATGTGAGCCTCTATTTCAGCTATTAGCTTAGATATTGGCTTAGGTATGATGTTTTTCTCCTTCTTCACGATATGAGAGTCTCTTAATCCTTTTCCGCTTGACATCTACACATAATTTTATTTCTGATTAGTACATATTATATATACATAACAAACAATAGTTTCATATAAGTTATTTTTATTTTATTTTATGAAAAATTTACTTAATTCGCCTCCTTTAAACTATATTTGAGTTACTTGTTTTTCAACGCTTCTATCTAGCCTAAGGTATGCCCCACCTAAGATTTTTAACCTAAAGCTTTGATGTCAACCTGTGATGCTGGGAGCTATCATTAGCACACCTAAATTAATACCTTACTTCTACTCTACTATCACAAGAATGAGTATAGCAATAAGCAAGGATCGATCCTATAGAAAGTGTATTATTTTATATTTATCCAATTATTTTCCAAAGAATTGGGGGTTTTGTTTTTAATAACTAAATTAACAAAAGTAAATTTAGAAGAAATATCAATAAGTAAACATCTTCAATTCTTAAGTTCAGTGTCACCTTTTCACAATCATGGATTAATCAAGTTTTACAATATTCATCCTTCAATGAGATTAACAACCTTAGATAACCGCGATCACTAATTATCAAAAATTCTCCATATGTGTAAATATAATGAGATGATCGCCAACAAAAGATCCTAACTATCATATAACCCAGAAGTATCAGTCTAGATTTAATACAATAAAAGCATGAAGAATGAGAATTAGATTGTTCCAAGCAACAATTGCACAATCAGAAATTATTTAACTTGTCTTCTGAAAACCTTAACAATACCCAAAAACTTGTCCACAATAAAGTATCATTAATTGCTACTTATGATTAGACATACATCGTTTGCTTAATAAATATCTTAATCTAGGAGATAATATTTATCTGATTAATCTAACAGGCCATATCAATATAATCAGATACTATAGCATACAAGAAGTTTATGTAGATAATCAGAATAAATCTATGACAACTCGAAAATTTATAAGATCTTGAATCATTAAAATAAAGGTTAAAGGATAAAACCTAGATAGGAATTTTACGAATAATTTAAAATTTTGAAAGAAGAACCTATATGGTTTACTATTCGAATGAGAATAGAGAAAATATGGGTTACAAAAATTTAAAATCCTATAAATGAATCTATACGTTCTTGAAGGAATATTAAGGATAAGGTACTACGATACCTATAAAGTTTGGTGACCTAATATATAAATTAGGTATTTGAATTAAATAACCTTAAGTGTTATCTTTATTTAATTGTCCTAGTATTTTAACTATATACTAGTGACTTAATCTAAGAGATTTATGAAATATGTATCAACCCATTAGGTTATCTTGCATGATTATGTGAGTGGTCATAACTCATTAAGCCAATTATGGCTATTTAGTTGATAAACTAGTAGAATGTGTGATGACTTGTGAGAATTATGTATGCAATTAAATAAATATACATTATATAATGTGTATACATTTATTTTGTATATAAAAATAATTAAGAGTATGTAAATATCAATAATGTTGAGTATTAGTTCTAGTGATGATAGATTTAATGGACTAAGGAGGGTAAGTAATTTAAATAAGCCCAATTTTTTATTTAAGCATTGGACTTGTAGATAAATTGATTTAATAGTAATTAAATTTTTAAACTACCCCAATATATCATGTATAGGGCAAGTATAATAAGGATGCAATTTAATTATGGGTGGAAGCAAAAGTTCATTTTTGTTAGTAAGCAAAATAAGGAAAATGCAAGCCCAAAAAAAAAATTAATTAAAAGCCCATTCTTGGCCCATTTAAAAAAGGGATATTTTAGTCATTAGATAATCTTTAAATAAAACAAAAAGATTGGGTGGAGAAATGGCCAAGTGGCCGAAATTTGGTGGGAGAGGAAAAGGGGAGACGTTTGTGATTATTGCTTTTACTTTAGTGGTTAACTCACTTTATTAGTGTTGCTTTCTTATTTGGACACCTCCTTTGTTCTTTCTTGCAAGCAAACTCTTGTAATAATGACAGAGAGGAAGGATATAGATTTGCTAATATTAGGATAGATATGGTATATCTATTCATTTGTTTTACTATCAAACTTAATATCTCATTTTGTTTTATTTCCTAAACTAGAAAGAAAGAGAGAGAAAACAAAAGGGAACTAGAGAGTGAGAGGGAGCATTCGGTGGGAGAAGAAAAAAAGGGGAGAGGGGCGGCAGTCCTAGGGGAGAGATGACGGAGAAATATTCTCCATGGAAAGAAGAAGAAGAAGAAGAAGAAGAAGAAGAAGAAGAAGCTCAAAGCAAATGTATAATCTAATATCTAAGCTTTATTTTCCTTTTTATAATGGTTTAAGGAAAAAGGGGGTTTTTGATTTGAAAGTTTAAAACTCTTTAATCCATGTATTTTTTATAGATTCAAGTATGGATCTAACTTATTTAAGTGTTGGAAAGTGGATCAAAATGAATGAAATGAATTTAGGTTTTTTCAAAAGTGAGAAAACCTAATTTTTCTTAACATCAGTTGTGTTTAATCTTATGTTTGGTAAATTTTTTTAGTGAAATAGATCATAAATCATGATAGATCCATGAATATATGATGCATTGGTATGTATTATGGTGATTGATGATGGGTTATGTTGGTTATTATGTGAGAATATTGAAGATTTCTTATAAATCACATAAGATTAAAAGTAAGATTTTTAGAAAAAGCAACATGAAATTCAAATTACCATATCTTCTATTGTATTTTGAATTTTTGGGTGTGGTTAATTTTTAGAGTTAGATTTATGAAGCTTCTAACAGATTCAAGTGGAATCACTAAAAAATTCCTTATAGATTTTCGCGTGGACTATTTTTAGCAAAGGACGCCAAAACTAAAAAATGACAATAAGCTGCTGCTACTATTTTCCAAGGGCAGTTTCGGAAACTTAATTTATGAAATAAATTACAATATTTTGGGTCATGAAAATATATGGGATAAAATAGCTTGCGTACAAAAATGAGCTCATTCCGACTTCAATTGACCAAGTTATGACCATTTCAATATTTAGATTTTTTTCGACAAAAATCGCTATAACCGAAGTTCTATAACTCCGATGACCACGAAATTTAAATTGTAAGATCACGTTAATACGTCTAAGATCCCGCCAAGAGTTGGGAATTTCTGGAGTTAAGCATGATGTAGCTAATTTCTTAAGTTTTAAACTAGAAATGGATTTTTGAAAAATACTCAAAGGAGTTGAAAAATTCCAGAAATATTCTTTTTGTGTATGGAATATATGTATATATGTTTGGCCAAATGATAGAAAAATAATAAACTGATTTGATATTTTCGTGAAAAGGGTATTTCAACTTCCTGAAATAAACAATTCAGGGTGCTGAAATGGAAACTGAAAAGGTTAGGAAGGGAAGACAGTTTGGTTTTAATTTGCTGAAATGATATATTAAGTCTCCTAAATTCATAAATAGTTTACCGAGTTATGATAAGAATTTATAAAGTGAGTGAGTAAGTATTGAGTCTAAAGTAGTACCGTCGTTATCTGCAATGGTTGATGTATAGTAGATGGGCTAAACGATTCCTTCAGGGAGCGGAGGTATATACGAATTAGTAACCGATCTAACTCACTGTGAAAATAGTGTGGACGAGACGAAAACTAATTTGCTGGTTGTTTGTGGGAAATTATGACACCCCCAAATTCAGACCGTCACTGGTCTCTCGAATTCGATTCGTCTCTTTCTCACGATAATACAATAATAACTAAAATCATACAATCACATCGGATAATCTAGAATAATATACAATGATTTATTATATTTATTCCCCCAAGTCTCGCAACCTATAATACTTAATAGATTACATAATAATATCAAATAAAGACTTAATACATAACCTACTTAAGCTTAAACATGGTTCTGAATCAGTCTTAATACATCATCTTAATAGACTTAATACAACATCATAATATTTAGAACATAAAAGGGGCTAGCTAGTTGGTAGCCTTGCCCTTGCCCTTATCGACTCCCGAAGGTCCACGCAGCTCTACTTTAACTGAAAATGTTTTTAGGGAAAGCAAGAATGAGCAACAAGTTTGCTCATCAAGTAATATAACAATAAGGGTGAGTAATATAGTTCTCGAACCTCAAAAGGTATAATAGAATATGATAGTTTAAGGATAACAAGAATATCAACAGTTCTCAATAACAGTCACTAAGGATAGAATAATATCAATATGATTCAATGCTAAATCAATTCAAGATTTCAAGATAATTGAATACTGAGTAGTCACTAAGGACTATGAACTTCTACTAGAATTAACAGTAACATACCGATAATCCAACAAAAGCAAGTACAACAAGTGATCAGCCTAAAGTACCCTACGTTATGCATAACATTTAATCGTACTCATGTGCGCACGTCGGTCTCCTGACAAATTATATTTTCCCTTCAAAGAAGGTTGTTCATCTCAGTCAATATAAGACTCCACATCAATCAATTGGTTTGGATAGCTTTCTAATCATGATATAAGTCTAGCCGAATCAAATGGCATAGACCACTCTTTATAAGTTTAATACTTGACATTAAAGTTCAAAGAATATAATCGACTTTATCGTAACTATGACGCAATAAGTCATAATTTGAATAACATATTTGCACAACAATAGACTTAATACGTATTCAATTAGAATAGAATTCAAGTACTTGCTTACAATATCCATTGAATAAAGTAATACAAGGGTTTAGGATACTTGCCTTATGCGTAGGCTATTCACGTAAAGCTAATCAACACTTTCAAATCCTATTTATAATATATTTACATGTAGGATATTCATTAGCTAAGCACATTCGGTACTCAAGTTTGATATGTAAGTTAACTATACACATAGGGTTCCTCTTTAGTTATATAATCCTTATACGTATGTCATTACGCACTTGCACACAATATCAATATATTTATCATTACGAAATCAAGTATACAGTTATACCACATATGGTACCGTAACACTTTAATTAACATTGTCTTTACTAACTTTGGAATCCCTTTTATAAGTGAGTTGTTATCATATTACTCCATCACCCCTTGTAAACATATTTCAGTAGGGTGCAAGCCATAATTAGTAGTTCAAGCATCAATATAAGCTAACTATCATAATCAGAAACCCAGCAGAATCATGAACACTGTTTCCAGACTAGCGCAGCTGTGCCATGGCTAAGCCTAGGGGCGGCGCAGCTGCGCTGCCCCCTGGCCAAGCCAAGGTTGGGCTGCTGCCTGCAGATTCTGTCCGGCACGTACGCAAACATCTACACATAGTATATACTCATGTCTAAGGGTCTTTTCATGCTTACCAAGTCAATCAAAGTTCCAACTTTCATGTAATGGTTCCAAGTTTAATACCTTTAATAACTTAAGGTCATTCATGGTCATGAAAACATATAGTCCATCATGCTGGTTATTTAAACATATGTGGTGATCACATAGCTTATTTTAGGCATGCTTAAGAGTATCTATATCATACACATATAACTAGCATTATACAAGCTTAAATCATGCCTCCTTCGTGCTTAACTAGTTTTCATGGCATCTAACATAGTATACATACATGTATGATATATTAGAGAGGTTAAGAGCACTACCAAAGATGTCTATAATTATCAGAATCTCAATCTCATTGTAACATGTCAAAGTCCACGTTCAAGGCTTATATTTCATTAGTAATGTTCTCTAATAAGGTCTAACATGTTCATGCTATATATACATGCATTTAATATGTTCGTCATGCATTTCTAGGCCATATAAACATGTTCAAGATCAGAATATACACATGGTTTGTATACGTCATGTTCTCTTTGAAAAAGTCTTTTAGCTTAAAGACCAAACAAGTTGGTCACGAACAAAGGAACCTTAAATTGTAACTCATGCTCATTAATGTTCATAATTAGTTATATATGTATACTATCATGCTCAGATTTTGCAGAATACGAGTTCCATTAAAGTTCGTTTGAAAAAATTCTAAGTTCTTTTTCAATCTATGAGTTTTTTCATCAAACGCGTGTATCATCATAGTCAAACATGATTATGTCATGTTCATGTACTCATATATATAGGTCACTCATGCTAGCATGTTTGTTTAAGTAGTATAGTCACATTAGTACTTAAAAGGTTTTAACAGAATCAGGGAAACTGATTTCAAAGACTGGTGCAGTTGCGCTGCGCCTTAGTACAAAACTGGCGCAGCTGCGCCGTGTCTGGTCTGCAACAGAGAGCTTCTTGCTCCGGCAGGACCTGAGCCAACAACCAAATTTCCTCACGAATTTTAATTGTAATCATGCAAAATTGTATACTAACATGTTACTAACTTAGACAATAGCTAACAAACATAACCCAATCAACTCATCACAATAATCAAGCTCAATTCAAGAATTAAAATTTTGACAAAAAATAAGAAATGAAAAACATGGAAATGTGATATACCTCTGTAATGCAAATTGGGTATACTGCTATACCAAGTCCCCTCAACTGATATATATATATATATATATATATATATATATATATACTCACTCTCTATTCTTCCTTACAAGAAATTCTCAACAAAAGATTGTGAAGAAGTGGAACTATATTTATAGAAGAATTATTATACAGACAAAGCTTTTTCCTCCCAAATCAAACTAATGGATTAAAGGAATGTTTGATGGCTAATAAGAAGTTGGTAATTTAGTTGTTGAGCTTCATATGAAGACCACTCCCCATCCATAATTTGCTATAAAGTTATGGAAGTTGCTGAGTTTGAGGAGAAGTAATAGGCGTAGGCCTTGCAAGCTATACACGTGAGAATGAAAGGCGATTCTCATATTGGGACAACAACTACAAAGCTCAGCATATAACAAGTGTTGTAATATAATTACTTAGGTTATAATCTAATGTCACAAGGTAATTCAAATAATTAATACTTCAACGTAGTAAATGTAATTCACACATATATAATCCATGTACATTTTGTTATCACCGAATATAATTCAATTATGTATTATTTCTTCACTATATTATTCCAGCTCTATTATTCAATTATTTACAATATATTCATAAGGTACTAGTTTAATGTCCACACACTCACATTGTCACATAGTCTCATGATGTATTCATATTCTTATTTAATTAGTCATAACATATAGTTTCTATATATAGTATAGTCACATTTAACATCACATTGCACTATATAATATAGTTGTAACCAATATACTTTATGCGTTTAATTACCCCATGCTTGAACATAACAATTACTCGAGCAATTACAATTATATTAATAATCTACTCGTTTATGTTTTATTAATATCCATAACAATGAATTAACATTTATATGATTAATTATCACAGGTAATTAAATATAAATCTTATTATATTTATAAACAAGTCACTTATTATTATTCTATTACTTGCAATAATAATAAATCATCATATTATTAATTAATCACTATTAATATTCTATTCCTCATAATAACAATTAATTAACAATTAATATTGATTAATTGTTCACTTAATAATTCCTTCATTAATTAACTCATCAACGTTTTTATTCTCGTGCCACACAAGGCATTCAACGAGCTTATCATAAACTCCATATTTTCCTTAATTATTATATGTTCAATTTGAAGTAATTGAGTTAGCTCGTCTCATAATATATAAATATTTATATTCAAATAAATATCCGACTTTCATTAATATATTTATTTAAAAATATTCAAAAATTCTCGGGTATTACATCCTCCCCCCTTATAAAAATTTCGTCCCCGGAATTGCTACAAGGTTACACAAAAAGATGGGGATAATCGCTTATCATCCTATCCTCTAATTCCCATGTGGCCTCGTCGACATCGTGGTTACGCCAAAGTACTTTTACAGAGGAAATAACTTTATTCCTTAATGTCTGTTCTTTCCTATCTAGTATTTGGACAGGAATTTCTTCATACGCTAGGTTCTTCTCCACTTGAATGGGCTCGTAAGAAATCACGTGCTTGTAGTCAGCCTTGTATGGACGCAACACGAAGATGTAAAATACATTGTGGATGTGCTCCAACTCAGGTGGTAATGCAACTTTGTATACCACCTCGCCCACTCGCTTCAGTATCTCGAACGGTCTTATGAATCTTGGACACAGTTTTCCTTTCTTGCCGAATCGAATTTTTCCCTTCCATGGAAATACCTTCAAGAATACGAAACTACCGACTTTAAAGTCCCAGTCTTGTCGATGCAAGTCTGCGTACTTTTTCTGGCGGTTTTGAGCTGCTACTAATTTGGCTCTTATCACTGTCACCACGTCTGCGGTTTGTAGTACTAACTCTGGTCCGAGTATTCGTCACTCTCCGACTTCGTCCCAACATAATGGCATTCTGCACTTCCTTCCTTAAAGAGCTTTGTAAGGTTGCATGCCGATACTCGAATGGTAACTATTATTATATGCAAATTCCACTAACGGTAGATGGTCGTCCCAATTTCCCTTGAAATCCATCACACAAGTCCTAAGCATGTTCTCCAACATTTGTATAGTTCGCTCACTCTGTTCGTCTGTTTGAGGATGATAAGCGGTACTCAACCTCAACTGTGTTCCCATTCTTTCATGCAAGCTTTTCCAGAAATTTGACGTGAAGCATGGATCTCGATCAGAGACAATTGACACCGGCACTCCATACCGTGAAACAATCTCCTTTACGTACAGACTCGCTAACTGATTCAAACTATAGCGGATCTTGATCGGTAGAAAATATGTGATTTTCGTTAGTCAATCCACGATAACCCAAATGGCATTATATCCCTTCTGTGTGACTGGAAGTCCTACCACGAAGTCCATCGTAATGTGCTCCCATTTCCACTCCAGTATTTCCAACGGTTGAAGTAAACCACTAGGCCGCTGGTGCTCTGCTTTGACGCGTTGGCAAGTCAGACATCTACTAACGCACTCTGCGACTTCCCGTTTAAGATTGGGCAACCAAAAATGTTGCCTCAAATCTCGGTACATTTTCGTGCCTCCCGGATGAACTGAATATGTCGTATCGTGTGCCTCGTGCAAAATCTCTTCCCTCAACTCAGTTACCGCTGGTACCCACACTCTTCCTTCGAATCTTAAGATACCATCTTTATCCATTCTGAATTTCTCTTCTTCATTTTCTGCGATTCTTGTTCTAATTTTCTCGCACTCTTCATCCTTCTCTTGTGATTCCTTCACTCTATCCAACAAAGTTGGACGAGCTTCCTTGACAAACAATTTTTCTTCTGACCTTTCCGGTCCCTTTACCTCTATTTCTAATTTCTCCATCTCTCTTATCAACTCCTCTTGAGTCGTCAAATGAAACAATTTCTCCCTTCCCTTCCTGCTCAGAGCGTCGGCAACTACGTTTGCCTTACCCAGGTGATAAAGAATATCACAATCATATTCTTTGATCAATTCTAACCACCTCCTCTGACGCATATTCAACTCCTTCTGTGTGAAAATATATTTCAGACTTTTGTGGTCCGTGTATATCTCACATTTCATTCCGTACAAATAATGCCTCCAAATCTTCAACACAAAAACTACTGCCGCTAACTCTAAGTCGTGAGTAGGGTATCGCTTTTCCTAGTCCTTTAATTGTCGTGATGCATACACAATGACTTTACCGTGTTGCATAAGCACACAACCAAGTCCCTGGTGCGATGCATCACTATACACCATAAAATTTCCCGTATCGTCTGGTAATGACAACACGGGCGCTTCGCTCAATCTCTGCTTCAATTCTTGAAAACTTTCTTTGCATTTTTCGGTCCATACAAATTTCATCGTCTTCCTCGTCAGATTGGTCAACGAGGTCGCTATCTTAGAAAAATTTTGGATGAATCTTCGATAGTACCCAGCTAACCGTAAGAAACTTCTGACCTCCGTTGGTGTTCTCGGCTACCCCCAATTACTTAATGCTTCGACCTTTGCAGGGTCTACTGAGATTCCATTCTTATCCACCACGTGACCTAAGAATTGAACCTTCTCCATCCAAAATTCACACTTAGAAAATTTCGCATACAGCTTTTCCTTCCTTAGCGCTTCTAAAATAATTTTCAGATGTTTGGCGTGCTCTTCCTCTTTCTTCGAGTATAGCAAGATGTCGTCAATGAAAACTACCACAAACTTATCCAAGTAGGGCTTCAAAACTCGGTTCATCAAGTCCATAAATGCTGCCGGAGCATTAGTCAATTCGAATGACATTACCAAAAACTAGTAGTGTCCATAACGGGTTCGAAATGCAGTCTTTGGTATGTCTTCCTCCCGTACTTTCAGTTGGTGATAACCCGTCCGTAGGTATATCTTTGAGAAACACTTCCCTCCCTTTAGTTGATCAAAAAGGTCGCCTATCCTTTGTAATGGATATCTGTTCTTAATCAGTACTCTATTCAATTCTCGATAATCAATACAGAGCCTCATCGATCCGTCCTTGTTTTTAACAAATAACACTGGTGCTCCCCAAGGAGACACACTCGGCCGTTTGTAACCCTTATCGAATAACTCCTATAATTATATTATCAATTCCTTCATTTCTACCGAAGCCATACGGTATGGGGCTTTCAAAATTGGTGCCGTTCTAGGTGCTAATTCTATTACGAATTCAATTTCCCTGTCTGGCAGAAGACAAGGCAGATCGTCCAGAAATATATCTTGAAATTCTCTCACTACGGATATATCCTTAATTTCTACTCCCTTTTTTCGAGTATCAATAATGTAAGCTAAGTAACCTACACATCCTTTCCTTAATAATTTTTTGGCCTGCATCATCATAAGGAAACACGATTGCTTAAGCAATGAGCTACCATAAAATACTGCCTTAGACTTACTCGGAGTCTAAAGGTTCACACATTTATTCTGACAGTCAATTATCGCTGCATGGTTATACAACCAATCCATTCCCAGTATTACGTCAAATTCTCACAATCTAATAGGGATCAAGTCTACGCTTAGTTCATGTTCTCTAATGTTTGTGCGACAATTTTGGTAAACGTATTCTACAGAGATTACTTCATTATTCGCAACTTTTATGTTCAAGGGATCTTCTAATCGTTCTCTGGGTGTATTAAGTCTACTAGCAAATTCTTCAGATACAAACACCCCCTTTCCGAAATAGAAAGAGAGGTTACTCAAAAAACAACATAACTGAAGAAATAATAACAAGGCTCTAAACCACAAAGGAATATTCTCTAAAACCAATAAATATCAAAACGGTCAAACCAGAATAAATGCCAAACTGGCCCAAACCATACTCTGAAATAGTTATTACAACCCAAATAACCATTTGACAACCTAAACAAAACATCTAAATTACTAGATAGAATGGAGCTCTCATCACACTTGCCCTTGATCCCCCTGATTACCTGCCGGAAGAAAAACACAGCATGAGCCAAATGCCCAGTACGGCTATAGAATACAAAACAGAGAACTAAAATAACTAACTCAATTAATGAACTGAACTGAAACGAACAAAACTAACACAATGAAATAATAGGCTGAATCAAATGGCTGGGTGTTATTTCATACCGAGCTCAAAATAAAATAGAAAATACCTTGCCACACAGGCAAGTCAAATAATGCTACACAGGCAAATCACACACATTGGACCGCGAATCCAATGCATGCAAAATCAAAAGGCGTGTTTGGCACAAACATCGCCACTCTGCAGAACAGAACAGAAAACTAGGGTCGACCCATACGTCTCCCACAACAAAACACCAAATGGCCAACTCCCACTGGAGCACAAAACGAAGACACCGTGGATTGATCACACCGCCACGGAAGGTGTCATGCCTCTCGTGCCAAGACGACTTGCCTGTGGTACCCCCACAGGTGGTTATAGCTCAGGTATACCCTACGGTATATTCTAACAATAATATTATGTCATAACACATGCGACACAATATCAACACAAAGGGTTCTAACGTGTACATGTTAAATCGAACGAATCATCAACACAAGTCTCCAAAATATAGTAACATGTACTTCTCTAAAAGATTTAAAATAAACACTAATATGTTAACCCAATTCAAAAAGTACAAACACGATTTCTAGGTATCACTACCAAGACGAAACTATCACAAGAAATTGAGAACAATTATGAGAAACAATAACAAATTTCGAAACGAGAAACAAAACGAACAAATTAAATTTAATAAGAGGAGTATAGAATCCGTACCTAGATTAAGCAATGCAATACCCGAAATTATATTCCAAAAATGAATCGCTAAACTCCTTCTGTTCGAACTAATTAAACAAAAAAAATAAATTAAGTACAATTAGTTAATTATTATTATTATTATTATTATTATTATTATTATAATCAATTATATATATACACTGACTTTCGTCCAAAACTATAATCATCAGATTCTTTTTCATAACTATATATATAATATACATTCAATTTTTTTTATAATTGATTCCATGTAAGATGATAAGAAAAAAATATGGACTCTAATTTCTTTCCACTCTAAGATATCACGGAAGCATATATGTGATCTGTATATTAATAACTGATATATACAACAATCAAAGGAATAGAGCAAACCTTTATCAAAAACAATGATGTGCTACCTTTCTTCTTTTTTTCTTCCGTAACAGCGGCTCGCCTCTTTCTTCTCTTTCTTTTATCAGAAGAATAAAGTAGCGTACAATGTATTGGGTTTTAAGTTTTATTTATTATTAATGGACCTTATTAATTCTCCTAATTATAAAAGGATTTTAATATTAAACAAATATAAATTTGATCCAATTAATGTAATCCACATAAATTAAATACAATTTGACCCAAACACAATAAGAGTCCAATTAAAATATTTAAAACAAAGTTTTAAAAATTTATTTATTTATTTATTCATTTTTTTATTTTTTAAAATTTTCGGGTATTACAACAGGTGGCACCCGAATCAAATAATACATATGTATTTATATCATTGATTGGGATTATACCTGACACCACGTCCTTCACAGCTACTGCGTCCTGGACGATCATGTTAAAGGTCCTAGCCGTTGGGCGGTTGGATTGTGCCGGTCCGCTGATCATTATCTTATTTCCACCTGTTGGCTGCTACCTCCACCACTTCCCTTCATCGGGTAGTCCTTAATCCAGTGCTCCATCGAGCCACATGCAAAACGTCCTTGGATCTTTTTCAGTTTCGAACAGTTGGGTGAAATGTACCTCTCTTGACCGCAGTTGTAGCAAGCGTCGCATCCCTTCCAGCACTCACCCTGGTGAATCTTTCCACATTTTGGGCATCCTTCTGCCCTCTTCTTGAAACCTCCACGAAAATTCCCCGACTGATTGTTGTTGTTTTTGTTGTTGTTGTTGTTGTTATTCTCCCACTTCCTTTTACCTAAGTTGCTTCCTCCACTACTACTTCCTCCAGTACGGTTTTCTCCTCTGGTATTCTTTCATTTCTTCTCCTTGTTGTACAGACTTAAGGCCTCACTGCCACCTTTCGCAATTATCGCCTTCTCCAGCAATGTCGCAAAGGAATCAATTTGAAGAAGTGATACCTTATTAAACAGCCACGGCTTCAGCCCTTGTTCGAATCGTCTCGCCTTCCACTCTTCATCTCCCACTTGGTGCTCCGTAAATCACGCTAATTCATTGAACTTATCCGCGTACTGCGCTACCGTCATGTTACCTTGTTTAAGTTCCAAAAACTTAACCTCCATCCTATTCTTCATGCTCTTCGGGAAGTAGTTCTCGAAGAACAGTGTCTTAAATCTCTCCCAAGCTATTATCCATTCTCCAGCTCTTTGTTGATTAGCCTCCCACCAATAGTTCGCTTCTCCTTTCATCATGTACGTAGCAAACATCATTTTCTGGTCTTCAGCCACACGAGCTATAGTGAAAGCCTTCTTTATATCCTTAACCCATGTCTAATCTATAATCGGATCGGTAGTACCCACGAACTCTGGGAGTCCTACACTCCCAAAATTATTAAAGTTTGTTACTGGGACAGCTTGAGGGTTGGGGCGAACGGGTTCGTTGTTCCTTCCACTAATGGCTTCTCCTAACAGATCTACTAGCTTCTGGATCGGGTCTACTTGTTCCCCCTCATTGTTAACTGATTCCTCCGGTGCAATTAATCTACGTCTGGGCGGCATTTTCTGCATCACAAAATTTTCACTTTTATTATTACTCAGTTATATTACTTAAGTATTTCTTTTAATACTAAAAAGAATAAGATTATAACACGTTTCTAAAATAAACTTCATTTATATACATATGTCAAATCGTTTCATTACATGATTTTCCCTAGCATACTACTATAAATGTCATCACATATATCCCCTAATATCACAAAAGATAGGGAATATACAAACCTACTACCCCTCTAACATAAGTGTACTCGGGGTTTACATATCTATCCCACACTTTACACAAAAAGTTGGGATTACAACATAGTATATACATCACATAAGGTAAATACTACTAATACTACGACTAGACTGACGAAGGGTCTCATCCCATCATCCCACGCTCCACAGCGCTCTTATACTCCATCTGTGCTATGTACGCCACCAACTCTCCGCTCATAGTATGTAGGTCTGTCCCTGCTCCGCTGGGTAGTGGTATACACCATTGATCACCCTCTCAAAAGCCGAACGAAACACATACCCCATCTTGTTCATCTTCCTCTTCTTGCATCTGACCTCATCCTCTAGGTCGTCAGCTCTCTCGTTAGTCGCTTCCCACTTCTCCTAGAAGTGGATCCTATCCATAACCTTTAACTCTAGCTGATTACGGAGTGCTTCATTCTCGGTGTTCTCATTCAATTCCCTCTGTTCTACCTCTTCCAGCTTTCCTGTCAGATCCACGTTCCTAGCCACTGACCTATGAAACAAGGTCCCCATCTGGATCCCTGCCTCCTTGGGGTATGTAATCTCCACCTCCAACTCCTACATCGCTAGCTTTCTCTGATGGTCCTCATCCCTCAGCTTTTGGAACTCTAAATCTCTCTCCTGGGCCTCAGCCTCCAGCTCTTGGACTCTGCAGTCCAACTCTAGAATACGCTCCTCGTACTCCCCCAGCATATGCTCCTCGAGGTTGGGCTCGTAAGAGTCCTCCATGGGCTCCTCCTCTATAGGCTCGTCCTCAACAGGATCATCCTCCATAGGCTCCTCCTCGGGATCAAACTCCACCTCAATCTAATCCTCGTCGTCAGACTCAGATGGTGCAACTGCCTGCACTAGCACAGCCTCTAGAGGCACCTCGTATACTACGTGTATATCTCTAGGCTCCTCCTCGGCCAATCTACTAGGTACTCCTGTGTCTGCCGTCCTACAATCACAACCACAAAACAAACAACAGCAAATCCATTAAAATGTTAAATAAAACATAAGTTCATTGTATAGACTGAAGTTACATTTCATAACACACTAAGTCTCTCAAGGAAAACTCTACATGAGTTTTATCTCCACCTAACCTCTAAGTTCTCCTAATTATAATCTAAGGAAACTCGCTCCTAAGATTTCTAACTACAGCTCTGATACCAACCTGTAACGCCCCCAAATTCAAACGGCCACTGGTCTCTCGAATTCGGTTTGTCACTTTCTCATGATAATACAATAATAACTAAAATCAAACAATCACAGCGGATAATCTAGAATAATATACAATAATTTATAATATTTATTCCCCCAAGTCTCGCAACCTACAATACTTAATAGATTACATAATAATATCAAATAAAGACTTAATACATAACCTACTTAAGCTTAAACATGGTTCTAAATCAGTTTTAATACATCATCTTAATAGACTTAATACAAAATCATAATATTTAGAACATAAAAGGGGCTAGGTAGTGGGTAGACTTTCCCTTGCCCTTATCGACTCCCGAAGGTCCACCCTGCTCTACTTTAACTAAAAATATTTTTAAGGAAACCAAGAATGAGCAACAAGTTTGCTCAGCAAGTAATATAACAATAAGGGTGAGTAATATAGTTCTCGAACCTCAAAAGGTATAATAGGATATTAAGGATAACAAGAATATCAACAGTTCTCAATAACAGTCGCTAAGGACAGAATAATATCACTATGATTCAATACTAAATCAATTCAAGATTTCAAGATAATTGAATACTGAGCAGTCACTAAGGACTATGAACTTCTACTAGAATTAACAGTAATATACCGATAATCCAACAAAAGCAAGTACAACAGGTGATCAGCCTAAAGTACCCTACGTTATGCATAACATTTAATTGTACTCATGTGCGCACATCGGTCTCCCGATAAATTATATTTTCCCTTCAAAGAAGGTTGTTCATCTTAGTCAATATAAGACTCCGCACTAATCAATTGGTTTGGATAGCTTTCTAATCATGATATTAGTCTAGCTGAATCAAATGGCATAGACCACTCTTTGTAAGTTCAATACTTGACATTAAAGTTCAAAGAATGTAATCGACTTTATCGTAACTATGACGTAATAAGTCATAATTTGAATAACTCATTTGCACAACAATAAACTTAATACGTATTCAATAAGAATAGAGGTTAAGTACTTGCTTACAATATCGGTTGAATAAAGTAATGCAAGGGTTTAGGATACTTGCCTTATGCGTAGTCTATCCACGTAAAGGTAATCAACACTTTTGAATCCTATTTATAATATCTTTACATATATGATATTCATTAGCTAAGCACATTCGGTACTCAGATTCGATATGTAAGTTAACTATACACATAGGGTTCCTCTTTAGTTATATAATCCTTATACGTATGTCATTACGTACTTGCACACAAAATCAGTATATTTGTCATTACGAAATCATGTATACAGTTATACCACGTATGGTACCATAACACTTTAATTAACATTGTCTTTACTAACTTTGGAATCCCTTTTATAAGATAATTGTTATCTTATTACTCCATCACCCCTTGTAAACATATATCAATAGGGTGAAGGCCATAATTAGTAGTTCAAACAACAATATAAGCTAACTATCATAATTAAAAACCCAGCAGAATCATCAATTCTGTTTCCAGACTGGTGCAGCTGTGCCCTGGCTAAGCCTAGGGGCGGCGCAGCTGCGCTGCCCCCTGGCCAGGCCAAGGTTGGGCCGCTGCCTGCAAATTCTGTCCGGCACGTACGCAAACATCTACACATAGTATATACTCATGTCTAAGGGTCTTTTCATGCTTACCAAGTCAATCAAAGTTCCATGTTTCATGTAATGGTTCTAAGTTTAATGCCTTCAATAACTTAAGGTCATTCATGGTCACGAAAACACGTATTCCATCACGCTGGTTATTTAAATATATGAGGTGATCACATAGCTTGTTTTAGGCATGCTTACAAGTATCTATATCATACACATATAACTAGCATTGTTACAAGCTTAAATCATGCCTCCTTCATGCTTAACTAGTTTTCATGGCATCTGACATAGTATACATACATGTATGATATATTAGTGAGGTTAAGAGCACTATCAAACATGTTTATAATTATCAGAATCTCAATCACATTATAACATGTCAAAGTCCACGTTTAAGGCTTATATTTCGTTAGTAATGTTCTCTAATAAGGTCTAACATGTTCATGCTATATATACATGCATTTAACATGTTCGTCATGCATTTTTAAGCCATATAAACATGTTCAAGATCAGAATATACACATGGTTCGTATACGTCAAGTTCTCTTTGAAAAAGTCTTTTAGCTTAAAGTCCAAATAAGTTGGTCACGAACAAAGGAACCTTAAATCGTAACTCATGCTCATTAATGTTCATAATCAGTTATATATGTATACTATCATGCTCAGATTTTGCAGAATACGAGTTCCATTAAAGTTCATTTTAAAAGATTCTAAGGTCCTTTTCAATCTTTGAGTCTTTCCATCAAACACGTGTATCATCATAGTCAAACATGCTTATGTCATGTTCATGTACTCATATATACATGTCACTCATGCTAGCATGTTTGTTTAAGTAGTATATTCACATTAGTACTTAACAGGTTCTAACAGAATTAGGAAAATAGATTTCAGAGACTGGCGCAGCTGCGCCGTGTCTCGTCTGCACCAGAGAGCTTCCTGCTTCGGCAGGACCTGAGCCAAAACCAAATTTCCTCACGAATTTTAATTGTAATCATGCCACATTGTACATTAACATGTTACTAACTTAGATAATAGCTAACAAACATAACCCAATCAACTCATCAAAATAATCAAGCTCAATTCAAGAATTAAAATTTTGACAGAAAACAAGAAATGAAGAACATGGAAATGTGATATACCTCTGTAACGCAAATTGGGCTTGCTGCTATACCAAGTCCCCTCAACTGATATATATATATATATATATATATATATATATATATATACTCACTCTCTATTCTTCCTTACAAGAAATTCTCAGCAAAAGATTGTGAAGAAGGGGAACTATATTTATAGAAGAATTATTATACAGACAAAACTTTTTCCTCCCAAATCAAACTAATGGATTAAAGGAATGTTTGATGGCAAATAAGAAGTTTGTAATTTAGTTGTCGAGCTTCATCATGAAGCCCACCCCCATTCATGAGTTGCTATGAAGCTATGGAAGTTGCTGAGTTTGAGGAGAAGTAATAGGCTAAGGCCTTACAAGCTATACACGTGAGAATGAAAGGCGACTCTCATATTGGGACAACAACTACAAAGCTCAGCATATAATAAGTGTTGTAATATAATTACTTAGGTTATAATCTAATGTCACAAGGTAATTCAAATAATTAATACTTCAATGTAGTAAATGTAATTCGCACATATATAATCCACGTACATTTCGTTATCACCGAATATAATTCAATTATGTATTATTTCTTCACTATATTATTCCTGCTCTATTATTCAATTGTTTACAATATATTCATGAGGTACTAGTTTAATGTCCACACACTCACATTGTCACATAGTCTCATGATGTATTCATATTCTTATTTAATTAATCATAACATATAGCTTCTATATATAGTATAGTCACATTTAACATCACATTGCACTATATAATATAGTTGTAACCAATATACTTTATGCATTTAATTACCACATGTAAGCACATAACAATTACTCGAGCAATTATAATTATATTAATAATCTACTCGTTTATGTTTTATTAATCTCCATAACAATGAATTAACATTTATATGATTAATTATCACAGTAATTAAATATAAATCTTATTATATTTATAAACAAGTCACTTATTATTATTCTATTACTTGCAATAATAATAAATCATCATACTATTAATTAATCACTATTAATATTCTATTCCTCATAATAACAATTAATTAACAATTAATATTGATTAATTGTTCACTTAATAATTCCTTCATTAATTAACTCATCAACGTTTTTATTCTCGTGCCACACAAGGCATTTAACGAGCTTATCATAAACTCCACATTTTCCTCAATTATTATATATTCAATTTGAAGTAATTGAGTTAGCTCATCTCATAACACAAATATTTATATTCAAATAAATATCCGACTTTCATTAATATATTCATTTAAAAATATTCGGCAATTCTCGGGTATTATAGAAACCACTCAGTATACTATATTGAATTTTATTAAAGACTCGATGTATGCTAGGTTTAAACTTGTGAATACGTATAGTGTTAAGGTATTATCTAATATTTGACTATGTGGTTAAGTGTTAGATAGTTTACTTTTAAAGAAATAGTATGAT
Organism: Panax stipuleanatus; assembly: GCA_020205555.1. Classification (NCBI taxonomy): domain Eukaryota; kingdom Viridiplantae; phylum Streptophyta; class Magnoliopsida; order Apiales; family Araliaceae; genus Panax; species Panax stipuleanatus. Next base: position 89,970,874 of record CM035118.1, read on the forward strand.
GGGATCAAGTATGTTATACTAATTGAAAGATCAATCTTATAAATGATAGGTCTTTACAATAAAGAGATTAAATTAGATTGCGTAGCTTTAATTGACGGTACAGGCAAATTTTCTCTGACTCAAACTTGAGTTATATTTTCAAAGCATAGTAGTGAATAATTATTGTTGATTATTCACATCTATACTGATTATTGATTCGTACTTCGTGCATGTTGCATATGTTCATCAGGTATGAAAGACTGATCACCTTCATTACCCTAAGGTTCAGTTAAAGTTGTTCATGGTCCTTGTTGACATTAAACATTATTGGTTCAGTCATTCATTTATTGAAACTCTGATTTATGCTCTTTCATAATTATTATATTGTTAAAAATTTGAAAGCTTATTCTTTTTTTCAATCATGATATATCCTTGTTATATTTAAACTTGTTGAGCAAAGTCGTTGCTCACCCTTCCTATATCATGATAACAAATTTCAGATTAAGACGAAGGCTCAAAGAAAGACAGAGGCAAAGGCAAACTACAAGAGTAGATTATTACTCATTCATAACTATTTAGTTATCATATGCAAGTAATGTTGTAAACATTTTTAATTACTTAAGGTATGTATTCAGTTAAGGTTAACAGACCTTGGGATATGTTATAGAATCATGTGAAATAAATAATATATGATTATATTTTCCGCATTACATGATAGAATATGTATTATAATGAAGTACCGTAACGTACCAAGTATGGGGTTCTGGGGATCCGGATTTGGGTGCGCTACATTTGGTATCAGAGCTGTAGGTTATAAACCTTAGGTAGGGTTACCTTAGGCTATAATCGCAGGGATGAGGATAAGGAATAAACTCATATAGAGTTTAAATGCTAAGAGATGAAGGTAGAACATTTATCATTAAAATAAGAAGATCGTAAAATAAAACGATCATAAGATAGGAAAGAATCGTAATATAACACGATTATAAGAAGAGATCACTACGTGATCTGATGAGGTCATAGGAGGACAGATAATTAATTATTTGATTGAAAACTTTATAGCATAATTGCTATACGACAGCTGTACTATGAAATGGTACTATAAAAACTCAGGAAGAATTATAGATACGAATTAAATGAAATTCGTATTGAGTAAAGAGGGAGCTAGGATTATATAGGATTTCAGTTAAGGACTCATGTGATAGCTGAGTTGTACAAACCTTTGTATGGGCAGAGGTTTTGTGCTTGGTCTAACGACTACATAGTTTATCACATTGATAATCATTGAAATGTTGGTGTCGCACTATTCGCTATATGTATATTAAGAAGGTGATTCTTTCCTCATGTGTATAATGGATAGGTAGAGAATATAAGATTAGGTACGAGTTCTTAAAACTCATACTTATGGTAAGTTTGTGACTCATAGTTGTATGGTATGTTTTTGAACCCCTAAGCTTATGGACAGTTATTGATTGGTTCTTGAACTACGTATTGCTAGGATAAGTTCCTAAACTCATATTATTTGTCGAAAGTTCCTGAACTCAAAATGTGTGATATGTTTGATGAACTATACTGGGGTATAGAAAAGTGGTGGATGAAAAATTGAGGATTTTTGGTGTATTAAGTTTTAAGTATAATAGAAATAGATAGAGTTATTAAGCAATGGATCATTGGAGAAATTGAAGTTGATAGTGGAAGCATAGGTATTCAAAATCTTCTGGCTATGCTAGACTTCGAAAATTTTGACATCAAGCTAAATTTGCACTGATGTGCCTTTAAAGATATAAATTAATTTTGTTATCAGCAACACATGGTTACAAGTGTGTAGAGTGGACTTCGAACCACTAACACATCGTTACCGGTTGCAGCATGATAACCCCAAAAAATGAATTTTCAATGGTTTTGAACTGTTTAAAGAAGAGACTATGCTAATTATTTCGGTTAGACAAAAATAATTTGAAATATCAAAATGTATTTTTATATATCATTGATGCATCATGGAACCTGGTGCAGAGATGATAAAAATGATGGAGTTTTCAATGCAGAATTACCTAGTGTTGGATATGATCTAAGGATCTTCAGCTACTATGGTACGATGTAGTATGACAAAGTCACAAAATGACGAAATCCTCAAACGGACTGTAAATACAGTGCGGTATCATGACTTCATAAAATGATTTTAAGAATTTTAAAGATAAATTATTGCCAATTGAATTTGGCCAGATACATGTTTCGATTGATGTTCGAATTATTAGTATATGTCTAAGCTATTTTATTCAGCTAGATAAATGTTTATGAAAATTCAAGTATCTCTTTGAGAATTATCCCGAACCAAATTGTTTTGGTACGGATTCTTATGCTAAGTCTGAGGTGAACAACCCTGAATAAGGGGGATATGTCGATTGGATAAAATAATGCAATCTAGTAGCGCAAATAGTCGCTAAACAAGATTAATACGTTATGCTTAACGTAAACGTACGATAGGCTAATTACCTAAGGTACTAGCATCGATAGTTTACCTTCTTTGTGATTGTAAACATACCTAGTAATTTATTATTTTTCGGTGTAAATACCGTTAAAACTATGTGTTCGTGGTCTATATAACCCCTCTACATGATATGAAAAGTTTTTAACTCCTTAAAAAGAAGTCATGGTAGAATGTGATGATAGAAGAGCTTCTCATAGAAAGAAGCAATATGTACTCAATAAAATGAGAATGAAAGCAGATAAAGGTAACATTAAAAACCTAGTTTTGGTGAATAAAAGGAGTAAGGATTAGTAGGCTGTAATTTCGAGGACGAAATTCTTAGAAGAAGGGGTGAATGTGACAACCCAAAAATTTATAAGATCTTGAATGATTAAAATAAAGGATAAATGATAAAACCTAGAAAGGAATTTAAGGAATAATTTAAAATTTTTAAAGAAGAACCTATATGGTTTACTATTCGAATGAGAATAGAGAAAATATGGGTTCTAAAAATGAATCTATATGTACTTGAAGGAATATTAAGGATAAGGTACTACGATACCTATAAAGTTTGGTGACCTAATATATAAATTAGGTATTTGAATTAAATAACCTTCAGTGTTATCTTTATTTAATTGTCCTAGCATTTTAACTATATACTAGTGACCTAAAATAAGAGATTTATGAAATATGTATCAACCCATTAGGTTATCTTGTATGATTATGTGAGTGGTCATAACTCATTAAGCCAATTATGGCTATTTACTTAATAAACTAATAGAATGTGTGATGACTTGTGAGAATTATGTATGCGATTAAATAAATATACATTATATAATATGTATACATTTATTTTATATATAAAGATAATTAAGAGTATGTAAATATCAATAATGTTGAGCATTAGTTCTAGTGATAATAGATTTAATGGACTAAGGAAAGTAAGTAATTTAATTAAGTCAATTATTTATTTAAGCGTTAGACTTGTAGATAAATTGATTTACTAGCAATTAAATTGTTAAACTGACCCAATATATCATGTATAGGGCAAGTATAATTATGATACAATTTAATTATGGATAGAAGCCCAAGTTCATTTTTGTTAGTAAGCAAAACAAGGAAAATGCAAGCCCAAAAAATAATTAAGTAAAAGTCCATTCTTGGGCCATTTAAAAAGAGATATTTTAGTCATTAGATAAGCTTAAAATAAAACAAAAATATTTAGTGGAGAAATGGCCAAGTGGCCGAAATTTGGTGGGAGAGGAAAAGGGGTGATTATTGCTTTTACTTTAGTGGTTAACTCACTTTATTGCTGTTGCTTTCTTATTTGGACACCTCCTTTGTTCATTCTTGCAAGCAAACTCTTGTAATAATAAGAGAGAGGAAGGATAGAGATTTGCTAAGATAAGGATAGATATGATATATCTATTCATTTGTTTTACTAGCAAACTTAATATCTCATTTTGTTTTATTTCCTAAACTAGAAAGAAAGAGAGAGAAAACAAAAGGGAACTAAAGAGTGAGAGGGAGCATTCTGTGGGAGAGGGGCGGCAGCCCTAGGGAGAGTTGAAGGAGAAATATTCTCCATGGAAAGAAGAAGAAGAAGAAGAAGAAGAAGAAGATCAAAGCAAAGGTATAATCTAATATCTAAGCTTTATTTTCCTTTCTTATAATGGTTTAAGGAAAAAGGGGGTTTATGATTGGAAAGTTTAAAACTCTTTTATCTATGTGTTTTTTATAAATTCAAGTATGGATCTAACTTATTTAAGTGTTAGAAAGTTGATCAAAAGGAAAGAAATGAAATTAGGTTTTTAAAAGTGAGAAAACCTAATTTTTCTTGGTCTTAGTTGTGTTTAATCTTATGTTTGGTGAATTTTTTTTGGTGAAATAGATCATGGATCATGATAGATCCATGAATACATGATGTATTAGTATGTATTATGATGATTGATGATGAGTTATATTGGTTATTATGTGAGAATATGGAAGATTTCTTAGAAATCACAAAAGATTGAAAATCAAATTTTTAAAAAACGCAACATGAAATTCAAATGACCATATCTCCTATTGTATTTTGAAATTTTGGGTGTGGTTAATTTTTAGAGTTAGATCTTTGAGTCTTCTAACAGTTCTAAGTGAAATCGCTTAAAATTCCTTGTAGATTTCCGTGTGGACTGTTTTTAGCAAAGGACGTCAAAATTGAAAAATGATAAAAAGATGCTGCCACTATTTTCCAAGGTAAGTTTCAGAAATTTAAATTTTGAAATAAATTCCAATCTTTTGGGACATGAAAATATATGAGATAAAGTATCTTGTGTCAAAAAATGAGCTCATTCTGACTTAAATTGACAAAGTTATGACCATTTCAATATTTGAGTTTTTTTTGACAAAAACCGATATTACCGGAGTTCTACAACTCCGATGACCACAAAATTTAAACTGTGAGCTCACGTTAATACGTGTAAGATCCCGCCAAGAGTTGGAAATTTCTAGAGTTAAGCATGATGTAGCTAATTTTTTAAGGTTTGACTAGAAATAGATATTTGAAAAATACTTAAGGGAGTTGAAAAATTCCAGAAATATTCTTTTTGTGTATGGAATATATGTATATATATTTGGCCAAAGGATAGAAAAATAATAAACTGATTTGGTATTTTCGTGAAAAGGGTATTTCAGCTTCCTGAAATGAAGAATTCAGGGTGCTGAAATGAAAACTGAAAAGGTTAGGAAGGGAAGACAGTTTGGTTTCAGTTTACTGAAATAATATATTAAGTCTCCTAAATTCATAAATAGTTTACCGAGTTATGATAAGAATTTATAAAGTGAATGAGTAAGTATTGAGTCTAAAGTAGTATAGTCGTATTCTGCAATGGTAGATGTATAGTAGTTGGGATAAACGATTTCTTCAGGGACTTGATCTTTGAAATCGAAGTTTTGATCTCGGGGCTTGGTTAAGTGTGGGGAAGGTGTTAGGCACCCCACAACTCCAGTGTAAACACGGTACCGCATCTTTTCAATATTTTCCTTTTAAATCTGCAATGTGTGTGTGAATGTTGTTTGAAAATTTGGCCTATGTTTTATGGAAAGTATGTCTTATGCATCGTTGAACCTATATACGAATGGTTTGATTTGATTTGCATAAAGTCTTTGATTTGATTTGCAAGAGTGCTTGATTTGATTTGCAAAAGCTTCTTTTCTTCGAAAAGACTATTGAAATGATATTTTGAAAGAAGGTTTTTAAACCGTTACGCTAACATAGGAATTGAAGCATATCGATACTTCAGTTTTATATTTTTTAGCCTTAATGCTCAACTTGAAGGGTGATTGTCGGGCTGCGAAGCATCCTCGACCATAACATATATACAGGTGTCGATCTCCTCATGGGCATGATAGCCATCGGAGGGACTTTGATACGACAAATCATATTTTCACTATATTGAGACCTTAAATTCGGACAACCGTTTTAAGGTCTTTTGTATGTACATTTTTATAGAAAAATTGGCAGGGTACATCTGTAAAGTGGAGTTTGTCCATTGTGAGAATTAGATTCTGATCAATTTGATCATGAATCCCACGATTCTTAGGCTCACATATGAGTAGCCAATAAACCTGCGCGGCTCAAATTTGTACAGAAATAGATATATATCCAAATATCGCCAAAACTAAGGATTCATTCAGTAAATCCTAGTTTGCACATGGCCGAAGCTTCTCGTTCCCACTAGATAGCGATCTAAGGGCCGCGAGGTAGCTTTTATAATTGAAACTAGAAAAATTCTAGATTTAAATAAATCTCAGCCATTCTAGCTTCTCGATTCCGTCTGTACCTATTTTGAACCGTTTGAAAGCAAGAGTTAGCGAGATTTAAATAAATCTAGTTCGCCCCGCAGAAATGTCAGTGCCAATTCATATCAAATGAATATTTAAAGCAATAATTTACTAAAAATGAGCAAAGTAATATATATATATATATATATATATTTCAATTCTATATAAAAGCCACGAAATGATCCAGGATGGACAGAATTAAAATATATATATAGAAAAACAATAAAAAGGGCGATGAGTTTTCACGCCTGTGCCTGGATGGAAATGTAAATGTACAAAAAAGTAATCAACCAAGACTGGGAAGATAACCCAGTGTGGTGAATGGTGCAAAAACAATAAAAAGGTCACAGAATGATCTAGACCAAACTGAAATGTAAATATACAGATAAGTAGTCAACCAAGACTAGGAAGATAACCCAGTGTGGTGAAGGCTGCTTATATATGCATAAATATATATAAAAGCAGTAAAAAGGCCACAGAATAATCCAGGCCGAACTAAAATATAAATATATATATAGACAGAAAAGTAGTCAATCAAGATTGGGAAGATAACCTAGTGTGGTAAAGGCTACTTATATATGCATATTTATATATAAAAGCAGTAAACTACAGCACATTTAACATCCAGGCTTGATAGAATTCAAAAGTTAGTATATATACAGTTAAATATATACAAAAAAAGCCAAACCTGGACTGGAAAGATAGCCCAGTCCGGTGAAGTTGCCAATAACAAAGATGCAAGTATATAAAAGCTGCTAGAAGCGACGGATCGTCAATTCGAGTTGTACAAATGACAGAAAATGCATTTTATGTACAAAAATGTACTAAAAGTTGATAAAAACGGCCACGGAACTGAGTTTCGGGCATGTTTAGAAAACGAAACTTGATATGCAAGTGTATAAAAGTGCGAAGAAGTAATAATAACTTTCTGATCATAAAAATACTCATAGTGGACTGTTACATGGGCTTTTTGCTAAATCATAGGCTTTAAACGTCCAAATCTACCAATTATTTTCTGATATGTGGTAGTATGTGGGTATATCTATGTGTTAGAGTGAAAAAATTTGGGTTTCGAATACAAGAAAATAGACAGAAAACCAAACGGGCAGAGGTTCGGAGCTTTTCTGAATTCTTGAATAGAGGGGGGTGCACCTCTATATATAGGCCAGGGAGCCTACACTCTACCTGCTGCTCCTGAAGGTAGAGGTGAGGCTCCATGTGGCATGGGCCCCGCGGCGGGTTCCATCATCTCAAAGTATGTGCACTCCGAGCAACGCGAGGTCGAAGTTAAAACTTTCCAACTTTTGATCGGAGCGTCCGTTTGAGGCGTGTGATACCTTTCCGGAAAGCCCTCGCCGAGAGTGTCTCAATGACATGGAATAAAACATTTTTTGGGTCCAAGAAAATAGGTTCATAACCAGGTCTTTGATTCCCCACCGTTTATCCGTTGAGCGGTCTTGGGCTGTTTGCACTCGAGATCATTGTTATGGTTTGTTCGGACCTTGGTGGCATCAATTCTACTTGAGTTTGATCGAATTGGCTTAGAGTTGGTAAAATGACCATTTTGCCCCTCCCGGGGTTGGCCTTAGTGTCGGCATGGCCTTCGATTGACTTCCTAGCGTTATTTCCAAGGTTTGGATTCTATTCGAGTCTGTTTGTCCTCAGTGTTGTCTCTGAGGCTGACTTGGTCGATCCAGGTTTTCCTCTGGAGATATTGTAAGGCTTCAGGAATGTTTTCGAAGTTGACCTGACCTCCCGGGTTGAGACCGAGAATGTCCTGTACGTGACACCCCCAAATCCGGGTACTTTAATTCCACGGGACTTGGTGTTCACTGTATGAATATCATCTATCTATCTACCCATAGTAAATGCAAACCATGCAATAAAAAGAATTAAATCCTCCCCTTATGGGGTTACAACATCTGAATAATAAATAAAATAAATCCCAGGTCATACTAACCTTAAAAATCTGTGCGGAACATAACAAATAAATAGTCTTACACAACTAACATAAAGCTAAAACATAAACATATAAATAAACAACAAGTCTTCATCACTTGTTGACCTTGACCTTGCCTTTGCTAGTAGAAGGCTCTTCGGACCTTTCGTTCTTAATTGCAATGTTATTATTACGCAAGAGTGAGCACGATTTCTCATAAGTATAATAATATGATAACAATATAATAACATGCGAGTGAATCAAAGACATCTGAATAAAGAAACTCAACTTTTGACTCGAGGATAAATAACAGGAATCAAAATAACATCTGAGGGTCATAAGACCTTGAACTATGTCCTAGGTTGTAAAGTGTTTATACTTTAAACCTTTAACAGTCATAAGACTATGGACTCTACTTCTCATACTTAGGGGGATCAGCCCTTAGTACCATACTGTGCACAATATCTCAACGCTAAAGCGTAAATAATCCCCTTTTACAGGGTTGTTCATCTCAGTTTTGACATCAGAGTCCGCACCAAAGGAAGTTTGGTTTGGATAAGCTCAATAAGTATTTTAGAATTTAGAACGTTCATCAACTATGGACTAGTCGAATCAATAAGGGTTCACTAGTCCTATAAGGTTCAACAATAACATCGATATTCAACTTGAATAATAAATCTCAAGAGTATACAATCAAATAAGTATTGTATCACTGAATTATGCTTTTAAAAGAGTTACAATATGCAATATGAATTTCAAACTGGAACAATTAAGAACACGAGCTTACTCGATATAGAAACACAAGTCTAAAACTTAATAAATGAATAAATTAGAATTTAGGGAACATGCTAAATCAATAAGTTAGGGATAGGATACTTGCCTCTTGCACAAGCTACAAATATAATTACAATTCACTTCCTCAACGTCCTACACATTACATTATGTATACGACATCGATTAGTTTTCATAACTACCATGTTTAACTGTTGAACTATTCACTTAAGTTCGACTTACAACTTGGTTTATAATATTACTCAATGGCTAACCACATAACATGAATGTAAACTCACAAATGCATATCACACATGTATAGCCCTTTAAACAATCATAATCAAGTTTAACAATTACGATATTCAAGTTCGCACTTAGTTTGTTAACTTGAACCTTCACATTATCTTATACATGTCAATAACTTAATTTATTAATTATGAACTTTAAATCATATAATATTCATGTATGTAACTTAAAACAACATCTTTTATTATCGAGAACACTACACTTGTGTGCGTGCATGTCCGAAGCCCTTTGATTGCCTCCGAATACGTATCAGTCACAAAGATGTCTATTTTTACCCATTTTAACGATTTTAAAATGAAAAACTTAAAGAATGAAAGTTGTAGGTCTACTCGTTATCTTTCCGAATCATCTTGAATCGCCTTAATCGGAGTTCGTATGAAAATATTTTGCTTATTTTACTACAGGAGGTCCAAAACAGTCTCAGAAACCAAAAAAAGGCTCCCGGACAGCCCTTATACCCGCTGGGGCGGGTCCTAATGCCCATGAACACCCGCTGGGGTGGGTCCCCCTACTGGTGCACTCCCTGGTTCGCGATGAACACACAGAGTAGCCCAAATAAATCCAAATTAAACTAACGTAATGAATTATAAGGCTACCCATAATGTAAAAACTCCACAAAAATATTATATAACATTTCTAGCATGATCTTAGCATTTTAAATCACGTATTTACACAATCCAAGGCATTTATTTTCACTGTTTTCAATATTTTGTAAAGTTTTGAAGGAAAACAAGAAATTCAACGTTACGGATTCGTTATAACACCGAATCCGTTCGTTTAACTTCTATTTTGTTCGTTTAAACGTACATAATTACATGCAAGTATCAATTTAAGTTAAATAAACGTATAAGGAGTGTAAATTTTATACGTAAGGGCCATATGGGCCATATGTACAATTTCTACACTCTATAACTTTTGAAAACCCAATTATCAACAAAATTCCATGGTGTGATCACTGAAAGTAATGCATATATGGCATATAATATGTTATAAACACATATGAACACACATATAGCCATATAATGAACAAATATCAACTTTTCCATTCACAGAGAATTTTTAAAGCACGTAAATGGAAAAACCCTGTAAAATTTTGAAAACCCAATTAAGGCCTAATTACATGAATTCGATTATTTTAATTCATTCATACCAAATACAAAATATGTTATAATGATATAATAACACATATATAAGCATATAATCAAAAATTGCTAATTTTTTTCCCATACACAGGGAACTCAGAATATATGTTCATGAAGGAAACATAGTACGTGAAATAAAACTGGGACAAAGGAATTACCCCTTGCAAACTCTGTGAAGATGATATGGATTCTAGTTCCAATCTCTCAATTCTCTCTATGTATTTCTCTCTGCGTTTCTCTCTGAAATGTGAATATCAATATACAACTGATATGATATGTATATAAGGTATAATATAATATGTATATACGTAATATACGAAGTGGGTAGAGTGAGTGGTCAGTTGGTCCCTTAGTGGGTTAACTGGCTAACTCCCCCTAGGGCCGTGTTTGGCTTGTCCCTTATTCCTCCTTTCCCATTAATTTAATTATTTCTTATTATATAGTTAATTAATGTCACACCCAATTTAATCAAATAATGCTATTTAAATTAATTAAATTAAATAGCATAAATCCACATTAAATCACATAATCACATAATTAAAATTCTCATTCATTAATTATGCCAAATCATTAAATCTCTAATTAATTATTTAAATTAATTAGAATAATATTATGCTTATTAATTAATATATTAATCAAATAAGCTCAATTAAATACATACTTTGAATATAAAAATTCACCACATTAATTTAACTAATGTGACACATATAATTAAATTAATCTACCACAATTTCATCAATTAATTATTTAACTCAATAATTAAATTGTCGAAAAATATTTATTTAATTCAATAAATATTCAAATTAAATTACAAAAATCTTGTTCGTCACACTGTACCTCCCGGGTTGAGACCGGGGCTGATCTGTACCTCTCGGGTTGAGACCGAAGCTGACCTTTACCTCCCGGGTTGAGATCGGGACTGACCTGTACCTTTTGGGTTGAAACCGGGGCTGATCTATACCTCTTGGGCTGAGATCTGGGTTGACCTGTACCTCCTAGGTTGAGATCGGGGTTGACCTCTACCTCCTAGGTTGAGATCAGGGTTGATCTGTACCTCCCGGGTTGAGACCAGGGCTGACCTGTAGCTCCCGGGTTGAGATCGGGGCTGATCTGTACCTCTTAGGTTGAGATCGGGGCTAACATGTATCTCCCGGGTTGAGATCGGGGCTGACTTGTACCTCCCGGGTTGAGACCGGGGCTGACCAGTACCTCCCGAGTTTAGACTAGGGCTGATTTATACCTCCCGGGTTGAGACCTGAGGTTGAGTTGATGGCCTGGTATTGAGACAGGGGTTGGATTGACGGCCCGATATTGAGACCGGGGTTGAGTTGACGACCCGGTATTGAGACCTGGGTTGAATTGACGACTCGATATTGAGACCGGGGTTAAATTGAAGACCCGGTATTGAGACCGGGGTTGAATTGACGACCCAATATTGAGACCAGGTTTGAATTAACGACCCGGTATTGAGACCGGGGTTGAGTTGATGACCCAGTATTGAGACTGGGGTTGAATTGATGACCAGATATTGAGACCGGGGTTAAATTGACGGCCCGATATTGGGACCGGGGTTGAGTTGACGACCTAGTATTGTGACCAGGGTTGAATTGATGACCCGATATTGAGACCGGGGTTGAGTTGAAAAGACATTTTTTCCATCCTATAATGTTAGTAACACGAAAAGAAAATTTAAGTGTCTATGGATACCCCACTTTATCGTGTTCATGCAATGTAATGAAATAGACAGAATAAAAATTAGTAGACACGGGAAATCCAAAAGCAAAGGGGAGGCTATGCATGATATGGTATGTCATGAATGTTAGATACCTTCGAGGGGGTAGGGTTATCATTGATTGATTACGTTAGCTTTTGCTGGGGATAACGTTATTCATGATAACCCTTGGGGAGGCATTGTCAGTCGGTTGTTGGTAGGACATCCACTGACAGGTTATCAGAGTTAGACGAATGTCTCGTTTTGCTGGGATGTCACTAATAGGCTATCGAGAACTATTTTTGTCACTTTCTGATGGGGATGGCATAATCCATGATAGCCTAGGTGACTCTGATGAGGACGACATTATTGCCTCGAGTTATTCCAATAAGTGTTTTCGATGCCTATCTTGACGATAATCTACACAAGTAGTTCGCCACAGTAAGTTGAATCACCACTTTATCTCGGTGCTTCCTCAGAGGATGTGTATAACAGATTCCATCATCGGGGATGGATTATTATATTATTTTCGTCATCGGATCCCTTCTGATGCTTCGTTGGGGTTGAGCCAAAGGTTAAAATGTCTTGATTTGTACCCGATACTTCGCTGGGGTTGAGCCAACGACTGAAATGTCACTGGACTATACTCGAAGCTTCGTTGGGGTTGTGCTAGCGGCTGAAATGTGTTGGTCTGTATCAGATGCTTCGTTGGGGTTGAGCCAATGGCTGAAATATCTCTGTCTGCATCCGACGCTTCGCTGGGGTATGTGCCAATGGCTGAAATGTCACCAGTCTGTACTTGACGCTTCGCTGGGGTTGTGCCAACGGTTGAAACATCTTTGGTCTATACCCGACGCTTCACTGGAGTTGTGCCAACGGTTGAACTGTCACCGGTCTGTACCCGACGCTTCGCTGGGGTTGAGCCAACGGCTGAAATATCACTGGTCTGTACCCGACGCTTCGTTGAGGTTGAGTCAACGACTAAAATGTCTCGGTCTGCACCCAACGCTTTGCTGATGTTGTGCCAATGACTGAAATGTCACCGGTCTGTACCCGACGCTTCGCTGGGGTTGTGCCAATGGCTAAAATGTCTCTGGTCTGTACCCGACGTTTTGCTGGGGTTGTTCCAACGGCTGAACTATCACTAGTCTGTACCCGATGCTTCATCAGGGTTGAGCCAATGGCTAAAATGTCATCAGTCTGTACCCGACGCTTCGCCAGGGTTGAGCCAACGATTGAAATGTCACCGGTCTGTACCCGACGCTTCGCAGTGCTACGGCTGAAATGTCTCGGTCAGCACCCGACGCTTCACTGGGGTTGTGCCAACGACTGAAATATCATCGGTCTGTACCCAACGCTTCGCTGGGGTTGTGCCATTGACTGAAATGTCTCCGATCTGTACTCGACGCTTTGCTGGGGTTGTGCCAAAGGCTGAACTGTCATCGGTCTGTACCCGACGCTTCGCTGGGGTTGAGCTAAAGACTGAAATGTCTCTGGTCCGCTTCGCTGGGGTTGAGCCAACTGCTATAATGTCACCAATCTGTACCCGACGCTTTGCTAGGGTTGAGCCAACGGCTAAAATGTCACCGGTTTGTACCCGACGCTTTGCTGGGGTTGAGCCAACGGCTGAAATGTCACCAATTTGTACCCAACGCTTCGCTGGGGTTGAGCCAACTGCTGAAATATCATCGGTTTGTACCCGACACTTTGCTGGGGTTGAGCCAAATGCTTATATGTCTCAAATCTGTACCCGACGCTTCGTTGGGGTTGTGCCAACGGCTGAACTATCACCGGTCTGTACCCGATGCTTCGCCGGGGTTGAGCCAACTGGCTAAAATGTCACCGGTCTGTACCCGACGTTTCGTTGGGGTTGTGCTAATGGCTAAAATATCATCGATCTATACCCGATGCTTCGCTGGGGTTGAGCCAACGGCTGAAATATCTCTGGTCTGTACCCGACACTTTGCTCGGTTGAGCCAATGGCTGAAATGTCACCGGTCTGTACCCGACGCTTCGCTGGGGTTGAGCCAATGGTTGAAATGTCATTGGTATGTACCCGACGCTTCGCTCGGGTTGAGCCAATGGCTGAAAATATCTTCGGTCTGTACCCGACGCTTCGCTGGGTTTTTGCCAATGGCTGAACTGTCACCGGTTTGTACCCTACGCTTCGCTGGGGTTTAGCCAACGGCTGAAATGTCACCGGTCTGTTCCCGACGCTTCGCTGGGGTTGTGCCAACGGCTGAAATGTCATCGATTTGAACCCGACGCTTTGCTGGGGTTGAGCTAATGGCTGAAATGTCCCTGATCTGTACCAGATGCTTCGCTGGGTTGAGCTAACGACTGAAAAGTCTCCGGTCTATTTCCGACGCTTCGCTGGGGTTGAGCCAACGGCTGAAATGCCTCGGTCTGTACCCGATGCTTCGCTGGGGTTGTGCCAACGGCTAAAATGTCACCGGTCTGTACCCGATGCTTCGGTGGGGTTGAGCCAACGGCTCAAATGTCACCGATCTGTACCCGGTGCTTATTTGGGGTTGTGCCAACGACTGAACTGTCATCGGTCAGTACCCGATGCTTTGAAAGTGGCAGTTTTTGGCAGTTTTACGCAGTTTTTTTGGCAAGTTTTCTGTATTTTTCATCATTAATCCACGAACATTTCTTTGGGATGAATACCAAGGGTTTTCAAAGACTTCCCTTTTCTGTCAGGATTACGCTGCTTAAACGCAGGATTTCAGGACAAACCGCTCAATCGCGTAGCGATTTTTTCGTAGATTTAACTTGGCAGCTTATATAAACTCTGTTTCAACTAGAACCAAAGCAAGCCAGGGGAAGCGGGAACCACCTTGGGGAGCCGTAGGTAGAGGTGCGGCTCCCACAGGTGGGCTCGCTTCTACCTGTGGCTTTATATTAAGCAGCGGGATTCATTATTTTCAAGTTTCATTTCGAGTTTCAAACGGAATTCGATTTTCTTTTTCAGATCTACGGAGTGAGGGCAACTTTTTTTCTGATTCCGTCAGCTCCTACGTGTTCAGCGCATCTCAGGTAACGTTTTACGTCTTTTTTTCACAAGTTTTGACTGTTAAAAGTATATAAACCACGTAGAGGGCTTTTAAACGCAATGTATGAAAAATGTATGCTTATATGACCTGTTAAATTTTTTTGACTTCATATGTATGCATATCTTACTGTAATGCACGTTTTGATGCAAGAAAATTCAAATTCTGAGACATTCATATTTTGCTCTTTTTGATCAGTTTACTCATCCTTTTTGAGGCCTAGTGAGCCTGGATTTTCAACTAAAAATATCCATAATAATTTAGCTACCATGTGAAGCTTACTTTTGATTTTATTTCATAAATATGAACTGTTCTTGTTTTTGGGAAGGTGTGCTACTGAATGGCCACTTAGACATGCATATGTGCATACGGACAATTTATTTTACAAAGGAGACTCTGGCAAAAAAATTTCAAAACCCCGAGCATTTAAAAACATGCAGTTTTGACTCTACTGGGGATATTTTCTTGACCCATGCATTTTTTAGGATTTAGTTTTTGAAAAACATGCAGTTTTAACTTCACTTGGTATTTTTGACTGACCCATGCATGTTTTTGGACTTAGTTATGCATAAAGTACTGATTTAAACTAATAAGCCACAGGTTTTAGGCTTACCACACCATTTCTGAGGTGATTTGGAGACTTTGTCTACGTGATGGACCGAGATAGACCCGGCAGTGCTAGCAGGGTAGTTTCAGTCATTAGACGGAGGTGAGCTTCTGACGTTCCTCAGCCACGTCCCGCTCGACCGCCTCACAGATTGGCAGAGTCGATGATTCGTCTATCCCAGGACTAGCATTCGCTTGATATTGATGTTGAGCAGGCTCTTTTTGCTACTCCTGCCCCTGCTCAGGCACCACATGCAGAGTTTTCGGGCATTGTTGCGCCAACCCAAGAGCTGTTAAGAGACTTGAGTCGCCATCCATCGAGATTTCTCCACGCTAATGAGGTAACTTGAAGTTTTCTTCTTTCTGGATTCTCTTTCTTCCTTTTTCCATTCTCGTGGCACAGGTTTTTGACATGGATTGGCTTTTGATGCAAGTTCCCAGCATCACGCAGCCTCGAGGGAACTGGTTCAACTTGCACTCCCTGTACCATACTTTGTACCAGGACTACAGGGATATCGTTGATGGCTGGGGGTTTCAGACCTTCTTCTCTATTCTTCCCCGGTGTTGCCCCTGGGGGTATATGAGGGCTTTTTCTGAGCGCTGGTTCCACCAGACTCAGTCCCTTTATTTTTTGGACTGTGAGGTGATGATGACCCCTATGGACTAGAGGTTCATCACCGGCATCGAGTTCGAGGGTTAGCCAGTGCCTGTCGTGGCTTGACATCACACCTACTATCATTCGGTCCCTGCTGAAGTTCCTGCGACGGCGATCAATGGTCGGACGGTCCGATCTGGTCCCTTGAGTATAAATAGCCATAGTGGGGCTTTACTTGAGCCTCTGCCTGATGATCAGAGGGTTAGGGATCGCATCTTAAAGCGATTATTTCTGGTGATCATCAGAGGTTGTTTGTGGCGGACAACTCATCGACTGTGTCCTTCGCCCTGGTTAGCGCTATCCGGTATGTAGAGCACCTCAGTGACTTTGGTTGGGGTTCCTACACCTTTGCCTATTTTCTCCGAGGTATGTGCATGCTTTCGGAGGGTTTGACGGAGGCTTTGTTAGGGTTCTACCAGTTTCTGCTGGTGAGTACATCTTTCTTGTACCTTTTTTATTTTTGCATTTATATTTAACAGTCTTGGTCACTGAGGACTTTTGATATTTACATGGCCACTTCTAGGCATATGAGAGGCTTCCTTGCCTATGGCCCACCACTGCTTTAGGTCTGGAGACCTATCCCCAGGGACGGCGTTGGCATCACTCCACTCTGACGGAGGTCCCTGTTGCTGAGGGTTTCACCCATTCCCGCTTACAGTTGGAGATTTTGACTGCTAGATCGATCTCTTGGATGCCGTATACCTCTGAGTTTTTGACTGTCAAATTTGTGGAAGGCTTCCCCACTGGTCGGGAATTTGCATTGTTGACCCGCAGAGTCTCATTTTTGACAGAGGGAGGCTAGGAGCTCTACTTAGGAGAGCGGATGATTAGGAGAATTATCGGTCAGATTCGCATTTCAATTGTTCCTCCTGTTTGGCATCATTGGCCATTGATCCTGCCACTGACAGATATCCCTATGGAGGGCATAGATGGCTTTACCCTATCAGAGAGTCCTTATAGCCAAGAGGCATTTAGCAGCTGGTGGAGTCCTCGCACTATTGGAGCTTAGACTCGTGTACCCAGTTTATGGCAGATATGGTGCCTGGGTCAATGATGATGACAGACTGGATAGCTTGCCTCAGGGGGCCGACTCATTTTGACTAGATCACAGGGCTGACCCAGCAGCTGGAGAGAGCTCATTTATTTATCAGGCATCTTGGCAGAGATCCGTCAGAGGCATCTTCTTTTGATCCTTCCAACTCCGGAGCGGGCCCCTCTTCAGGTCCATTTTCTAGTAGTTTTGCAGGGGCTGATCCTACCTTGTACCTCCCAGACATGCCTGATGACCGCGGTTTTGTGTCCACGGAGGATATGGAGCAGGTTAACCACCTGAGCGCAGATGTTTTGGATCTTTTTGGATAGCTATTGTAGCTATATCTTTTGGTCAGCCACTATTTTGGCTATTAAGTGACTGTGTCACATTTTGATCGACTACTATTAGTAGCTGCGTGGTGGTGCCCAGATTCTTATACTTTTTATTTTATTTTGTATTTATCAGACAGGGATGATGCTTGTAGTAGATAGTTTGTTATAAATATGCATGATATCTCCTATCTATCGCATCATATTTATCATTGTCATTATGAATGTATTATATTATATTTATGCATTTTAGACAGATGACTTCAGATTTGACCCCTGGATGGTCTTGTGATACGGTGATACAGATGGCATCGTCTACCGTTAGCCGTATTGAGCATTTATCACCATCTGAGGTGGCATTGTCGTTGAGATCATGGTATGAGAGCCTGTCCTTCCCAGCCAGAGGGACAATTGATCAGATGCTGGGTAATTCGTTGGCCCTCATAGACTTTTAGGTGCCATATGGATTTGTGGATGGCGTCTTATCCTATTGGATACCTGATAGACAGGTCTTTCGCTTTGGGCATCATGAGTTGACTCCAAGCCTTGAGGAGTACCAGCGGTTTACTTACTTAGCTTTAGAGGCGCCATACGCTCGAACGGCGATCAGTGATATGAGGAGACCATTTATACGGATGTCAGGTCTTCGCTAGAGCGCAATGATGGATGAGATTATCTCTAGACGTGTGATCTCCATCGACTTTTTGATCGATCACTTCGGTGAGCTCGACAATTATGATTGACATGCCGGAGATTTTATTGTATCAGCAGAGGCGTGACATTTGGCCAAGATAGACATTTTGTTGATGTGCATCGTATCCTACGTCTATATGCCGCTACGCTTGGATCATTTGGATGTGGGACTGATAGTTGTGGTTCGGGCCCTTAGGCAGGGTAGCACCATTACTCCGATGATATTGTCTTAGACTCTGAGGTCAGCCACCCACTGCATTACCCACCAGGAGGGGTTTTTCAGAGGCAGTTCGGTTTTGTTGTATGTATGGCTTATATCCCATATTCGACTTATTAGATTTTTTAGACATCAGGGGTATTATTTCTCCCAAGATATAGCTATGTCCTACTCCTTTCAGCCTGCAGAGTGTACCGATGCAGAGACGTGGTCAACATTTCTTTTTGATATTGTGCATCCATTTTCTATTCTGTCGTGCACAGGGCTAGTCTCCCCGTATAGCTTCATCACCCATGCACCTGGTATGGACTACTTGCCCCTAGCGGGATTGAGGGGAGTGACTACTTACCATCCTCTGGTTGTTATGGGCCAGTTTGATCAGTTTTAGAGCCTGCATCAGTTTGAGGGGGCTGCTGATCAGAGGATGTCAGCTTTGTCTATATCATCTGCTGATTTGATTAGAGTGTATGAGTGTTGGACTCACAGGGAGAGGGCTGATTTCTCCAGTAGCCATCCGGATCGTTCTCTAGAGTACTCAGCATGGTTGAAGGCCGATATAGCATCAGCTGCATTCATCCAGTCAGCTCCTATAGTGGATTTAGACGAGGAGGAGCCTATGCAGGATCTTGAGTCTCCTACTGAGGATTAGCTTTTTATGGGTAACAAAAGCACTAGTTAGTGACCCGCCGATCATTCCTGCAGGGATAGATCTGGCTTTGGCAAACTCACTAGTTAGGGTGACCTTTGAGAGGGATCAGGCTAGAGCACTGATGTTGACCGCCTTGTCTGGAAGAGATATAGCTTTGGCTGTGAGAGATACGGCTCGAGCCGCTCAGGATGCAGGATTAATTGAGTGAGAGGAGATCCAATCTGCTAGAGATGCAGCTTTTGTGGAGATCGACGAGACTTTGATTACTAGGGATGCAACTTTTATGGAGAGAGACGAGGCCATAGGTTTTTGGGATTTCCACATTGCCGACAGTACTGCTCTTCTATCTTATACTCATGGTCTGGTTACCGAGATGAGTGCATGCATTAATAACCACAGTGCCACACTGCAAATGAATGTGGATATTTTGAGTCGTATGGAGGCTAAGGGTATTGTACTTCCAGCTGCTCCTCCATCTTCAGAGAGAGATGCTATATTGGCATTGCTGGCCCGCTTATCCTTGGGTCCATAGACTAGCTTTATTTTTCCTGCACATACTAGATCAGCCATTTTTTTATGTACAGGACACTATGTATATAACAAACAATATCATATATTAGAGAAATATATTTTGATTCACTTCCCTGTTTGGATATATATTGTCATTGCTGAGTGATTACCACTTCTTTCATGACTTGCTATTGTTGATATATCTTGAGCTTCTCCTTGATGGACTGACAGTTGATATGTCAGAGAGTATCTCAGAAGGGCCTGTTGATCAAGGTAGCTTGATAGGACTTAGATTTTATATGGTTTTGGTGTCTTGGGACTGGTTTTATTAGTTTTTTATTTTTTCTTGAAGGTCAAACCGCACCGTAAATGGCTTCCTACGTACACCCAGGTGGAGGGAGATCAGGTCATTTGTAGTTTAATTTTTTTTTGTGTGTGAGTGAGGTTTGAAAAGTATTTGTCTTGTGTTGTGAGTTTGGTTTGATGAGTTTCAAATTTTTATTTAGTTTCACCGCACCAGAAATGGCTGCCTACGTACTCCCGGGTATAGAGAGATCAGGTCATTTGTAGTTCCAGCTTCTAGTGAAAACCGAACATAATTTGATTTGTAGGACCCGGATGAGGGCATGCATGTGCTTTAGATATAGTACCTTTTCACGGTGTCTGAATTATGAGTTAGAGAAATTTGCTCCCGTCCATCTCTTGTAGTCTGATAGCTCCTTCTGTCAACACTTCGTTGACAATGAAAGGGCCTTCCCAATTAGGGTCGAACTTTCTTTTGGCTTCGTCTTGATTGGCCAAAACTTTCTTCAGCACCAAGTCGTTCTCTTTGAATTGCCGTATTTGGACCTTCTAATTGTAGGATCAAGCAATCCTTTGCTGATATAATTGTCCGTGGAAAATGGTTGTAGCCCTCTTTTCATCTATCAGGGACAGTTGGTGATACCGGTCTTGCAACCACTGACCTTCGTCCATCTGAGCGTCGATTAACACTCGCAAGGACTCCATCTCTACTTCTATGGGGAGGACTTCTTCCATGCCATAGACTAATAAATAGAGGGTAGCCCTAGTAGAGGTGCACATTGACATCCTGTATGCTAACAGGGTTAGAGGCAACAGGTCAGGTCATTCTTTGTGATTGGTGGACATTTTCTACATAATCTTTTTGATGTTCTTGTTGGCCGCTTCGACAGCACCATTCATCTTGGGCCGATAGATGACGGAATTAAGATGCTTGATGTGGAACTTACTGCATAGTTCTCTCATCATTTGATTGTTAAGGTTTTGGTGTTGTCTAATACGATCACCTTAGGTTGTCCATATCAACAAACAACATTGTTTTTGATGAAACCAATGATGACCTCTTTGGTGACTTTGGGAAAGGAGGCAGCTTCAACCCATTTGGTGAAGTAATCAATCATGGTGAAGATGAATCGATCTCCATTGCTAGCTTTTGGTTCCACTAGACCAATCACATCCATTCCCCATATGGAGAAAGGTCATGGTGAACTCATGTTGTGTAGCTCATTTAGAGGAGCATGTATGGCATATCCATGTACTTAGAATTGAAAGCATCTCCTGACGTGATCATCACAATCATCTTTGAGAGAGATCCAGTAATGTCATGTTCTTAATATTTTCTTGGCCAGCAGGTGACCGCTCATGTGTGGACCACAGACTCCACCGTGGATTTCATCCATCAGTCTCTGGGCTTGCTCTTTATCAAGGCATCTTAACAGGCCTATTCCAGCATCCCTTTTGTAAAGTGCATCTCCACTCAGATAGAACTTCATAGCCATTTTGTGAATCCACTTTTGTTTGGATTGGCTTGCCCCAGCGAGTGTAGATCCATCTCAGAGATATTCCTTAATGCCTTGATACCAAGGCTGTTTGATGGGAGGTATTTCATCTAAAACTTCTCTAATATAATTCCCGTATGTCGGGGCTTTCTAAATTGTGAATTTGATGCAGGGAATGCCACTCCCGTTGGATATGCGAATTAATGAAGCTAACGTCGCCAATGAATTAGCGAAGTCATTCCTACCCCGAGGAATATGGCTGAAGGTTATGTCTTCAAACTCCTATGGATATTTTGACGACCTGTCGATGATAGGGCAGCAAATGCAGTTCTTTGGTGTGTTATGCCCCAGTGGTTTATCTGATGACCAACTCAGAGTCTCCAAAGACCAATAAATGTTTAATACCCATGGATTGGGCTAGTTTCAACCCCATTATGCAGCCTTCAACTCGGCTGTATTGTTGGTGTAGCCAAATTGAAGTTTAGTAGCCACAGGATATTGTTCTCCTGTTCTATAGATAAGGACTGCCCCAGCTACGGCACCTTCCATGTTTACTGCTCCATCAAAATACATTTTTCATGGTTGGACTGTATTCTCTTGCTTGAGTTGTTGAATTATCATGATCCCATCATCCGAGAAATAGGTCTCCAGAGGCTCAAACACTCTTGCAGGTGCTTCAGCTAATTGATCTGCAATGCCTTGACCCTTGATTGACTTCTAAGTCATATAGACAATGTCGAACTGTTGTAGGATCAACTGCCATTTGGACTGTTGATAATTCAACATTGGCTTGTTGAATACGTATTTCAGGGGATCCATGCAGGATATGAGGTAGGTCGTGTCCCCATGGAAATAGTGTTGCTTCCTCATAGCGGCCCATGCTAATGCACAACATGTCTTCTCGATTAGGGTGTACTTCTGTTCAGCACTGCTTAATCTTTTACTGATGTAGTAGATGGCTCTTTCCTTGCTACTATCATCCTTCTGTCCTAGCATACAGCCCATTGCACTGTCATTGACGAACAGATACATGAACAAAGGAACTGCATCCCTCGGAGGTACCAAAATAAGTGCTTCGACCAGCTATTTCTTAATCGCAAGGAAGGCTTGTTGATAATCCTCGTTCCATTTGGTGGAGAAATTCTTCCTTAGTAGCTTGAATATGGGTTCATAGGTTGCTGTGAGATGGGAAATGAATCAGCTTATGAAGTTATTTCTTTCCAGAAACCTACGTATCTCCTTCTCTGTTCGAGGTACTGGCATCTCAGTGATGGTTTTGATCTTGGAAGGGTCTAGCTCGATGCCTCGATTAGTCACCAAGAATCCTAACAACTTGCCTGATTTGACGCCAAAAGAACATTTAGCTAGATTTAGCTTGAGGTTGTACTTACACAACCTGTTGAACAGCTTCCTGAAATGGTCAATGTGATCATCCTCCCTCCAGGATTTGATGATGATGTCGTACATATAAACCTCTATCTCTTTGTGCATCATGTCATGAAACAAGGCCATCATAGCTCACTAATACGGGCTCCGGCATTGATGAGGCCGAAGGACAGTCGCCTATAACAAAAGGTTCACCAAGGAGTGATGAAAGCTATTTTCTTCAGGTCCTCTTTAGCAACCATGATCTGATGGTAACCAGCAAAGCAAACTACGAAGGAATACAAGTCGTACATCGCCGTATTGTCTATCAAGATATGGATAAAAGGTACTGGAAAATTATCCTTGAGGCAGGCTTTGTTCAAATCCCGATAATCCACGCATACTCGTACCTTCCCTTTGGGCTTAGGCACGGGGACTATGTTTGACAGCCACTCCAGGTAGGTTGATACCATGATGATTCCGGCTTTGAATTGTTTAACGACTTCTTCTTTAACTTTCAGACTCCATTCAGGTTTCAATCGCCTTGAGCTTCTATTTGACTGGCATGAACCCATCTTTAATGGGCATTCGATGGATGACAATATCAGTAGACAGGCCAATCATGTCTTCATGTGACCATGCAAACACATTCTGGAACTATATTAGGAATTCGATCAGGTCAATATTTTGGTCTTGGGTGAGGTCTATGCCTATCTGGATTTCATTGATGTTTTCGGAGGTTCCTATGTTGATAGCGATTATTTGGTTGAGGTTTTGTTTGGGTTTGTCTTCGACCCATTCTTTGATCTCCTCGGGCACCTCATAGTCATCTTCCTCCTCTTGATCAATATCCATCAAGTCGAAGTTCAGTTCTACATCAGAGTTGTAGTCACTTTGATAGGTTGGCATCTCATCAGCAGAGATAAACACATCTAATGCTTGAGTCCTGAAAGCAAAATGCTTTCATTTTAATATATACAACTGCTTAAATATACAGAGCATTTGGCAAAGCATGACAAAAGTTACTTCTATAGTTGTGCAATCAAAAGTAAGCAGTAAATGAAAGCATGTTACAGGGCAGACGGACTCTTTTCCCCTTTACCCTTTTTGACTGAGGCAAGGTACACTGCTCCAGTTATCTAGGGAAAGATCCTCATGAACAGGGAGGATCGAGGAATTATGCTCGTCTGCCTCGTCTCGGATAATGACTGAGACATCCTATACAATAAGGCCGGGGTTTTTCTTTGAACTTCCCCCTTTTTCCTTTTTGATGCGAGGAATTTGAATTTGATCCTCGTCGTTGCTGTCTGAGATCTCATCATTCATACCCTCATGGTTATGATAACCCGTATGTTAGCAAATAGGGTCTCTTCCTTCGTACAGGATCTTTTCTTTTCCCTTTTTGCTATCCACCTTGGATCTGGGAGTTATTTTCTCACTTGCTGGTATAATGGGAGGAAATAACATAGTTAATACCACAGCTGGGATTTTCCTCATGGGTTTCACCCATCTGATATCTGTAAGGTTTGGCAGCAAAATTATGGAAGCACGAGCCTTAAGATGCTTGTGTGGGTTCTTGTGATTCGACCTAAATGAATATCCCAATCCAGCTCTCCCAGTCTGACTCGGGATTTGTACTGGACTCTTGATACCTTGCTGATTCTTCCCCAACCCTTTTCCAGGTAGGAAACCCAAAGATACCATTTCCTGGCCCACTGTCATTACTTCAGGGGAGACTTTAGGCTTCAAAGATGGTGCTCTGATAGGTAAATACTGAGTATCACTCACCTTCAGGGCTTGATAACTTTCAGGTTCAATCCCTGCATCCAGGCTAATCATCGGCATGTCTCCCTGTATGCAGACATGGTATTCCGGTTTAACATTGACCGTGATAAGGTTGCCATTGATAATATATTTGAGTTGTTGATGGAGGGTGGATGGCACTGCCCCTGCCATGTGGATCCATGGCCTGCCCAGCAACAAGTTGTATCAAGTGGCGATGTTGAGCACCTGAAAGGACACATAGAAAGTGTGCGGACCGATCTCCAAAGGGAGCTTTATTTTTCCCATAGCTTGTCGGCGAGATCCATCGAATGCCCGGATGACTACATGACTTATTTTGATTTGGTTCGGGTTGATCTTCATTCTTTCTAAGGTATCGTAGGGACAGATGTTGAGGGATGATCCTCCATCAATGAGCACACCTCCGATCACATACCCGAAAGATATTACTGCTATGTATAGGGATTTGCGATGACAAGTCCCTTCTGTAGGGATATCATCGTTAGTGAAAGATATCACATTGCTGTTGAAAATGTGTTCTACCACATAACAAAATTTCTCGGCATCCACGGTATATAGCAGATGAGCTTCTTCCAGTAATTTCACTAGAATGTCACGATGATCCATTGAGGATAAGACCAAATCTAAGATGGATATTTGTTTAGGTGTGTCTTTCAAACTTTTCACCACCTTGATTTCATTGTGTCCCATTTTGTTGAGGAACTCTTCGATTTTCTCTTCAGCCACCTTTTCTTTAGCTTTGATGACTGGCTTGATTACCCGCTGAGGCAGGTACAATGGATTATCCTTTGGTACTATGGCAATTTTGTTTGTGGTGGAACCTTCATCATTCCCATAGTTCCATAGGACCCTCTTCAGACTAATAATTGGATACTGAGGTCTGAAGGGCAAGATTAAAGGCTGGGGTGCGTCCACCTTCACATGGTTTTGTGTTTCTTAGACCTTTTTCCCTGGCAGTACTAAGGGTGTGAAGGATGGCTCCTTGTCACAGGAAACAACAGCCACTGTATCCTGATTCCATGCAGTGGGAATAAAGAGAGTGTCTTCATCAGGGAGGCCATAATCCCGATTCCCTCTTATCAATTCACCGTTTTCAATCATGTTCTGAATCAGGTTACGAAGTGCCCAGCAATCTTCAGTATCATGGCCGGGTGCATTGGAGTGGTACTGACAGATTTGGTCAGGCTTGAATTTTCTGGATCGCGGGTTCAATGGAGGTAATAAATCTGCAACCATTCCCTCGTTGATTAACATCTGGAAGATTTCCTCCATTAGCTGGTTCATGTTAGTGAAATTCCTTTGAAATAAGAATTTCCTACCAGCTTGGGAATTCTCTCCTTTAATCATTTTGTCGGCCCAGGGTTATGCTTATGAGACTGGTAGTGATCCTTCCTGGAGATAGGACTGATCTCCGATGTGGGATGACGATTAACATCAGACAGGTTGGCGTATTTCATCATCTGTCTGGTGATCTGATGCTGGTAGACGACCAGTTCTGCTAATTGTTCAATTTGTTCCTTGATAGACCTTATCTCCTGCTCTATCAGGAATCACCTTTCTGAAACTTCCCAACTGTCTGGGCTGTTGTTGCTGGATTGAGTTGATTCTCAGACATATCGGAGGTATTTGGATCCTCCTCTATTTTTTGTACTGATCATGTTGACATTCTCCTCGTTGTGCTGAGGGAGCGGATTGTCTTGTACGTGTGGTAGATTTGGTTTGGTCACCACAATCTCTCCATTTTCAATCAAGTCTTGGATTTTGTGCTTGAGAGACCAACAGTCTTGAGTGTCATGGCCCGGGGATCCGAAATGGTAAGCACACTTCTTTCTTGAGTCAAAATTCCGTCCACCAGTGTTGGTTTGTGGAAGGAGTTGCACAATCTTTTTTCGTGCTGTCAACAGTTTTAGCACATTCTCCAGTGAATCCCATAGGGGGATGAAAGTTCTTCGACCCCTGACCTCCATATTTTTTTAAAATGGAGGGTTTGGAGGTTGTGCTACAGTTTGGAAATGGGTATAGTTCCTCCTTTGAATGGGCATACTGTTTGACTCGCCTCTTTGATTCTGTCCTTGTAATACTAAATACACTTCTTCATCTTTCTTTTTGTGTACCCTCCGGGGATTACTCCCGTAATTTCCTGACTGGATATGTTCGACAAAGGCTTCCAAGGTAGTCAGGTCCTTTATCTTCCCAGACTTTAGCCCCATTTCGGCCATTTCACCATGCTTGATTATCTCAGAGAATGGTTTTCTTATGCCTGCTATAATATGGAGCTTCTTGGATGTCGATGAAGGTCATGACTATCTCAGTCTCATTCGTAGATGGAATGACTTGTATTGCAACTCGTCTCCATCGTTGACCATATTCTCTGAATGATTCAGTGTTTTGTTTCATGCTTTTGGTTATTTGGTATCTGTCTGGAGCCATCTAAGACTGGAAACTATATTAACTAAGGAAGGCATGGGCCAACTCCTCCCAACTATAAATTTTGGAGTTGTCTAGACAGGCATACCAGGCTCTGGCCTCTCCAGTCAGACTCTTCTGAAATAATTGCATTCGAAGCTTCTCATCCTCTACATATGATCCAAGTTCTCCAATTAATACTTTCATGTGGGTGTAAGGGTCTCCTAATCCATCATATTTCTCAAAATCAGGAGTTCTAAATTTTTCAGGATAATGAGCCCCAGGGAAGATACAGAGGTCTGAATAATTAACACTGCCAAATGCCCAGTCCCTTTGATAGACCAGATGGTTTCTTCCATCTGTTGTACTTTCTTCAGAATGTCACCAGCTTCTTGTTCTTTGCTAAGGACGGTGATTTCAGGGGTTTTGTTGGTTGTGTCCTGGTTTTGCGGCCCAGGAATCTGAGTATCTATCTTTTCAGTCTCTTGACTGCCACCACTTCCACCAAGTGTTCCTGGTTCTGCGTGAGCTTGGGCTTGCTTCCCTTTAAAAGCCTTACTTTGTTCTCTCAGGAAACTGGTCAATTCAGCTATCTGATTCTTTAGTCCTTCAAACTCTTCCCTAGATACAGGGGTGGATTCTGGTTGAGCACTAGAAGTTATGTCCGTGGATGGACTTAGTGCTTTCTTAGACTTAGATCTAGTGACAGGACCAATTTTTCACCTACAACAAAACGTAGGCGTGTAAATTTCCTGAGGTAGGTAGGGATAGGATGATAGTAGTGTGCATACAAGCCAATCATGTATGATGATAAAGCACGTACTTTGTAAACAATCTTATTTATTTATTAATGAAATATTCATTTATTAAAGGCATTTAATTATCTACATGTTGCTGTTTTTATAATATGTAAATAACCCATAGTTTTAAGCAATGCTTTTAGAATCATGATGATGATCATGCTAATGAGATCTAAATTCTTAGAAAGTTTTAAAACTTAAATAGTTCCCAATCGTGGGATTACTAAAAAGGGGATTAGTAAATCCGGATAGATTGGTACATATGTTGCTTGCTCATTGGATGAGGATGATTGATCTCATGATCATTTGTGTGGAGACACTAAAGCAAGTATGTAGGTGCTTATTGGAGAATAAGTTCACTGAACGTGATTCGCTATGGAATACCTAATGGAGTTTTACTCGCATGTCAATAGGAATTCCTAATGTGATAGTAGTACAAGTGATCCTTGGACTTGAGATCATCATAGTATCTTGTATGTAACAAATTATACTTTGACTTATTCCTTAAGACCTTTTAAGGCATATATAGGGTATGCTTGGGTATAATGAGTTACATATGGAGATAATGAATTATCAATAAAGAATCTACCACCTCTAGTAAAAGAGGAGATATGTCCTATGTGATTCGTTAAATGACAACCCAGGAATCCTTGGCCAAGGTGAAATGAAATTAGAAAGGAGTTTTTAATTTGCATTATTTGGAGTTGTGCATTTTCTAATCGAAATACATATAATTAAATAAAATAAGACTTGACAGTAAATTCATGTCTTATATTTAATTGGGACATTGTATGGTGGAAGGATTGAATTGTATGGTAACTATTAACTCACAGGTTCTTTTATGATTAATGTTGAAATCTATATTATCTGGAAAGTCGTTGATCGCTAGGGAGGCTTATCCCTATTGTAGAATAAATATTATTTATTTAAATAAATTATTAGTTTAATTTATTTATTTAAATAAGATTAAAATTATTTTAAATTGATTTATTCACAACCGGTTTAATATGGAGAACCTAAAGGGTCACACCATAAAAGGAAGAATAATTATTTAAGAAGGTAATGGCATAATCGTAATAATGCATTAAGTATAATTAATTTAATCTATGGTGATAGAATAAATTAAATAGCTTAATGTTTATTATTTAATATTTTGGAAATATTAAATATAAATTAATAAGAGGAGTCTTATTAATATTATTACAATTATTATTATTTTAATTTCTAAAGGAGTTTAGTAATTAATTTAATATTTAGTACTCTCATTTATTCCTAATAAGATTAGGAGATAAATTAATTAAATGAATTTAATTAATTATTCCCATGTGGTGGGAAGCCTAAATTAATTAAAGGAGTTTAATTAATTAAAAGAAATCCCATGTCTAATAGGATTAGAAGGGTTGACCAATGTCTATATAAGAGAAGTCTTATAATAGATATTAGATGATGCAATTCCAATTGTTGGAGAGTACTCCTTTTCTATAGAGGATAGAAAACTAAGGTTAAGCCAAACACCCTCCTTCTTGATAATTCATCTTCCTTGGTGGATCACCTCTAGAGGCCAAACACTTGGGTGGCTAACGTTGATCAAAGGAAGGAATCTAACCCAGAAATTCAAGGAGATCACGAAGAACAAGGAGTTGAACTAGTACCTGTGGAAGCTTCGTTCTACAAGGGTATGATTC
This sequence comes from Panax stipuleanatus, assembly GCA_020205555.1. Lineage (NCBI taxonomy): Eukaryota > Viridiplantae > Streptophyta > Magnoliopsida > Apiales > Araliaceae > Panax > Panax stipuleanatus. The sequence goes on from CM035118.1 coordinate 90,000,617, forward strand.
CATAACTTCTTATTTATCGTTTTAAATTAATAATTTGCATAAAGGATGATCCGGGTAATGGTTTTGTAGAAATTTTTTAAACTCTGATATACCATGCTTCCGCTAATTTTTGCAATTTGATTGCATCACGATTTCGTACAAACCCAACAGTGGCATCAGAGCCAAATCTTTATGCAATTATTAATTTATTTTTGATTTCATATACATATGGGTATGTATTTAAAATAATTTATTGGGCATAATTTTATTGTATAAAATTATATTTTTTAAGGAAAAAAAAAAAAGACTTTTTTTGGGAAGAATCACAAAATTTTTTTGTGCTAATCTTGAATTCTGCAAAGAAAAGGTGTTGTCTCTTTCTTACTCCAAAAAGAAGGTGACCCATCAGGAAAGGACTTTTTTAATAAACCTGCAGGACTCTTTTAATAAAAGAAGATGACTTTTTTTATAAAAAATAAATAAATATGATATATTTATATATTATATTCTAAATAATTTTATAATTAAAATAAAGAGTTTATTTTAATCTTGAAATTGGATTTCATGCAATTTAAAATTGCCCATTAAATGATACTCATATATATATGGAATGTTTTAATTCATGAGATGAATATTTATTTATTGATATATATGGTGATATGTATAAAAATAAATGGGGATTGATTATGGACTATTTGACCAATGTGATTGGATTTTATTTTAGTTGAATGCTTGAATGAATGGGTTTTATTAAATGGGGTCTGCGTACCTCGTCTTCTCTAATTTTTTTTTTTCTTGATGTAAAATTCTATCTCCCTCCTATGTACTTCCCCTTGACTGTTGATCAAGGTTTCTATTTAAATTAAATAGTTTAATGTAATAGAAATAGTTAGAATTATCTTTAAAAATTAGAGACCAAGGAGCAAGGAGCGCGTGAAGACCCGTTTGTATGGAGCCCGGGTTTAAATGTAATAGTTACGTTTAAATTTAAATTCTTGCACCCCTAGGTTTGACCTTTTGGTTCACTTGGTGGCTCTAGTGAACCAAACTAGAATAAAAGTCCATAATCAATCCGGGTAGAATATAGTATTCTATATTGCATGCTAAATATTATATATATTATATTTTATGCAAACATGCTTCGCATGTTTAATAAAATGACGCGTATTTTATATATATATATGCATGCGCGCTAAACAAAGATGAGACTAATAATAACAAACCCCTCAAAGAAATAATATTAAGTCCGAAGTGTTCAAATGATATTTGGAATATTGAACGTCGCCTTCTAGCATGATAAATTAATAGAGTATTAGATATTTAATATGAGCTTGTTGTGCTATCCACAAGGCGAGTATTGCGTATTTAAGATGTTAATTAATCACATTTGATGCTTATCAAGAAAATTGAACGATCTAGTCTTGTTGTGCTATCCACAAGGACGAACATTTTTCTTTTTTGAATTTATGAAAGTGCTAGGCTGGACTTAACTTAAATTATTTTAGTTCGGATGTGCACACACTTGACCATTATGATTTAAGAGGCAAAATAAAAGGAATTACATGGTGATGTAATTGACAAGAGTTGTCTACCTATTTATTTGTATATCTTGTTGTGTTATCCACAAGGTTATATACATTTGAAATGGGATCCTTATTCTCACTAGCAAATTTTTAATTAGATGTTGTCGAACTATATAAGTGAGGGTAATATAGTTTGATAAAAATAGTGGGAGATACCAATTTAAAATAAAGACCTAAATTTATTTTGGTATGCAAAATTAATAAAATGAATGTTTGCTAAAATGTTGTTTTTCACATGCAGAATTTTAAAAATGTCAAAATCACTAATTTCACTGCGAAGCATACTTGATGCTAATAAGCTTACCGGGCCGAATTATACGGACTGGCTAAGAAATCTGAGAATAGTTCTCACTGCTGAAAAGATTTCTTATGTCCTAAACTCACATGTCCCTGGAACTGTTCCAGAAACAACCTCTGAGGAAGAGATTGCCACCATTGTAAAGTGGCAAGATGATGCATCTGTAGCTCAATGCATCATACTCGCATCCATGAATAACGAGCTTCAGCGTCAGCAAGAAAACATGGATGCTCCTACTATGTTGATTCACCTCAAGGAGTTGTATGGTGAACAAAGTAGGACTGCTAGATATGAGATATCTAAGGAGCTCTTCCGATCTCGGATGACCAAGGGCAAGGTGAACATAAAGGAACAAAAGAAATCTGATCCAGCTAGCAAAGGAATGTGCTTCCATTGCAACGAGCCAGGTCATTGGAAGAAAAACTGCAAGAAGTTTCTGGCAGACAAGAAGCTTGGAGAAGCTTCGACTTCCAATCAAGGTTTGTTCATGATTGAAATTAATTTTTCAGAAAGTCAAAATTCTACTTGGGTATTGGATACCGGCTGTGGTTCTCACATATGTAATAATGTGAAGGGACTGGTCAGAAGTAGAAAGCTGAACAATGATGAGGTGATCCTACGAGTAGGGAATGGAGCAAAGGTTGCTGCATTAGCTGTAGGAACTTATTATTTAGCAATGCCTTCGGGCAAGTCCATTTATCTTAATAATTGTTATTATGTTCCGAATATTATTAAAAACATTATTTCAATTTCTGTATTGGATATGGAAGGATTTAACGTTGTTATAAAGAACAATAGTTGTTCTATTTATAAAGACGATGTTTTATATGGTATTGAAAATTTGCGAAATGGACTTTATACACTTGACTTACAAGAAAATATATTTCAAATTAAACAAACTAAGAAAAGGAAAAGAGATGATATTAATTATACCTACATGTGGCACTGTAGACTCGGTCATATCAATGAAACAAGATTATCCAAGTTGCATAAAGATGGGCTCCTCGAGCTATCCGATTATGAATCATATCCAACTTGTGAATCTTGTCTCATGGGTAAAATGACTAAATCTCCTTTTAGTGGAAGAGGAGAAAGAGTTACAGAGTTGTTGACATTGATTCACACAGACGTTTGTGGGCCTATGACAACAAGTGCACGGGGTGGGTATTCTTATTTTATTACTTTCACTGATGATCACTCAAGATTTGGATATGTGTATTTAATGAAATACAAGTCAGAGTCATTTGAAAAGTTCAAAGAGTTCAGAAGTGAAGTAGAGAAACAAACGGGCAAGAGTATAAAGATACTTCGATCAGATCGAGGTGGAGAATACTTAAGCGGTGAGTTTCTCAATTGTCTCAAAGAAAATGGTATAATCTCACAATGGACTCCTCCAGGTACACCACAGTTAAATGGAGTATCTGAAAGGAGAAATCGAACACTGTTAGACATGGTTCGATCCATGATGAGTTTTACCGACCTTCCAATTTCCTTCTGGGGATATGCCCTAGAAACGGCTGCATACCTACTTAACAAGGTACCTACCAAATCCGCCCCAAAGACTCCATATGAGATGTGGAAGGGGAGGAAACCAAATCTTAAGCATGTTAAGACTTGGGGTTGTCCAGCTTATGTCAAAAAGTTTGAACATGATAAGCTACAGACTAAATCCGAAAAGTGTAAATTTGTGGGATACCCTAAAGAAACTGTAGGGTATTATTTCTATCATCCAACTGATCAAAAGGTGTTTGTTGCGAAACATGCTGCCTTCTTGGAAAAGGAGTTTATCCATGAAGGGGTCAGTGGGAATAAGATATATCTTGAAGAAGCTCAAGAACCACAAATTACCACGGATCAAAGTCAGGTACCTGACCAAGTAGAAGAACCTACTATACCACACCCTGTTCGTAAATCTGGAAGAGTACCGAAGATACCTGAGAGGTATGGATTCGTTGTAGAGGATGACGATGAGGTACACATCATGAATGATGATGATCCATTGAATTACGAACAGGCTATGAGTAATAAAGACTCAGGAAAATGGCTTGAAGCCATAAAATCCGAAATGGACTCCATGTATGAAAACAAAGTATGGACTTTGGTTTCACCACCTGAAGGCATTAAGCCTATTGGGTGTAAATGGGTCTTTAAAAGAAAGACTAGAGCGGACGGCAAGGTGGAGACCTATAAGGCCCGACTGGTTGCAAAAGGTTTCAAACAAAGACAAGGAGTTGACTATGATGAAACCTTTTCACCAGTAGCTATGCTCAAGTCCATTCGGATTTTGCTTGCGATTGCAGCTTATAACGATTATGAGATCTGGCAGATGGACGTGAAAACGGCCTTCCTCAATGGGAAACTTGAGGAGGATGTGTATATGACACAGCCAGAGGGATTTATTTTAAAGGTTGGAATAAATCAAGTCTGTAAGCTGCAACGATCCATTTATGGATTGAAGCAAGCTTCTCGTAGATGGAACATTCGTTTTGATGAGACAATCAAAGAGTTTGATTTTATCAAAAATGACGATGAACCATGTGTGTACAAGAAGGTTAGTGGGAGCGCAATTTCATTCCTTGTATTATATGTTGCTGATATATTACTGATAGGGAATGACATTCCTATGCTACAATCGATTAAAATCTGGTTATCTAAACACTTCTCCATGAAGGACTTGGGAGAAACATCCTATATTTTGGGGATAAAGATCTATAGAGATAGATCTAAAAGGATGCTTGGTTTATCCCAAGGAACGTACATTGATGCAATGCTAAAGAGATTTAGCATGGAAGATTCCAAAAGAGGTCTCATGTCGATGAGCCATGGAATACATCTCTCCAAGAAACAGGCCCCAAAGACACCTGAGGAGAGAGACCGTATGAGTAAGATCCCTTATACTTCCGCAATAGGATCTATCATGTACGGTATGATATGTACTAGACCGGATGTTGCTCATGCACTTAGTGTAACGAGCAGATACCAGTCGAATCCTGGAGAAGAGCACTGGAAGGCAGTGAAGAATATCCTAAAGTACTTGAGAAGGACTAAAGATATTTTTCTTGTCTACGGTGGGTCTGAATTAAAACTCGAGGGCTTCACAGACTCAAGTTTTCAAACGGACCAAGATGACAGTAAATCTGTTTCGGGGTATGTTTTTACCTTGAACGGAGGCGTAGTGAGTTGGAAGAGTTCCAAGCAGCAAACAGTTGCTGATTCAGTGACAGAGGCAGAGTATATAACTGTAAGTGAAGCTGCAAGTTGATGTTTTAGATGAAAAGTTCATTACAGAACTAGGAATAGTTCCTAAGTCTCATCTTGAATCTAAACATGTATTGCGGCACTTTGATTAAAGAAATCATTGAAAGAGGAGAGTGTAGACTCTCAAGATAACATTGCAGATCCATTAACTAAAGCTTTAACACAACAGCAGTTTAATCGTCACTTAGAGAAGTTGGGTATGAGATACCATGGCGATTGGCTTTAGTGCAAGTGGGAGATTGATAGTAGTGTGCATACAAGCCAATCATGTATGATGATAAAGCACGTACTTTGTAAACAATCTTATTTATTTATTAATGAAATATTCATTTATTAAAGGCATTTAATTATCTACATGTTGCTGTTTTTATAATATGTAAATAACCCATAGTTTTAAGCAATGCTTTTAGAATCATGATGATGATCATGCTAATGAGATCTAAATTCTTAGAAAATTTTAAAACTTAAATAGTTCCCAATCGTGGGATTACTAAAAAGGGGATTAGTAAATCCGGATAGATTGGTACATATGTTGCTTGCTCATTGGATGAGGATGATTGATCTCATGATCATTTGTGTGGAGACACTAAAGCAAGTATGTAGGTGCTTATTGGAGAATAAGTTCACTGAACGTGATTCGCTATGGAATACCTAATGGAGTTTTACTCGCATGTCAATAGGAATTCCTAATGTGATAGTAGTACAAGTGATCCTTGGACTTGAGATCATCATAGTATCTTGTATGTAACAAATTATACTTTGACTTATTCCTTAAGACCTTTTAAGGCATATATAGGGTATGCTTGGGTATAATGAGTTACATATGGAGATAATGAATTATCAATAAAGAATCTACCACCTCTAGTAAAAGAGGAGATATGTCCTATGTGATTCGTTAAATGACAACCCAGGAATCCTTGGCCAAGGTGAAATGAAATTAGAAAGGAGTTTTTAATTTGCATTATTTGGAGTTGTGCATTTTCTAATCGAAATACATATAATTAAATAAAATAAGACTTGACAGTAAATCCATGTCTTATATTTAATTGGGACATTGTATGGTGGAAGGATTGAATTGTATGGTAACTATTAACTCACAGGTTCTTTTATGATTAATGTTGAAATCTATATTATCTGGAAAGTCGTTGATCGCTAGGGAGGCTTATCCCTATTGTAGAATAAATATTATTTATTTAAATAAATTATTAGTTTAATTTATTTATTTAAATAAGATTAAAATTATTTTAAATTGATTTATTCACAACCGGTTTAATATGGAGAACCTAAAGGGTCACACCATAAAAGGAAGAATAATTATTTAAGAAGGTAATGGCATAATCGTAATAATGCATTAAGTATAATTAATTTAATCTATGGTGATAGAATAAATTAAATAGCTTAATGTTTATTATTTAATATTTTGGAAATATTAAATATAAATTAATAAGAGGAGTCTTATTAATATTATTACAATTATTATTATTTTAATTTCTAAAGGAGTTTAGTAATTAATTTAATATTTAGTACTCTCATTTATTCCTAATAAGATTAGGAGATAAATTAATTAAATGAATTTAATTAATTATTCCCATGTGGTGGGAAGCCTAAATTAATTAAAGGAGTTTAATTAATTAAAAGAAATCCCATGTCTAATAGGATTAGAAGGGTTGACCAATGTCTATATAAGAGAAGTCTTATAATAGATATTAGATGATGCAATTCCAATTGTTGGAGAGTACTCCTTTTCTATAGAGGATAGAAAACTAAGGTTAAGCCAAACACCCTCCTTCTTGATAATTCATCTTCCTTGGTGGATCACCTCTAGAGGCCAAACACTTGGGTGGCTAACGTTGATCAAAGGAAGGAATCTAACCCAGAAATTCAAGGAGATCACGAAGAACAAGGAGTTGAACTAGTACCTGTGGAAGCTTCGTTCTACAAGGGTATGATTCCATAACTTCTTATTTATCGTTTTAAATTAATAATTTGCATAAAGGATGATCCGGGTAATGATTTTGTAGAAATTTTTTAAACTCTG